>CM024753.1:94045612-94681655 GCA_014218235.1 Colocasia esculenta | reverse complement strand
TGTTGGGTTGAATGTCTAATTCATATCATTTCCCTCCTATTTGATGATGACAAGAAGTGTTCTTAAAGCAATTTAATTGGAACATGTCAAAAGCATCATACCTGAAAGTCATGCTCAAAAAGCATTTTTTCAAACCACATTTATCATTTGTGGTAATGATAAATCATTTAACTAATGATATATGTGTTTATTTTTCAGGTACAAACTTTTTTATGCAAAAGATGTGTCGACACACCCATCAATGGTGTCGACACATCAACACAGACTCAAAGAGAAATTGTGCAAAAATGTCAAGAGTGTGTCGACACATGTCAAGAGTGTGTCGACACGAGTGGCAGTTTTCCAGAGATCAAGGGTACCCAGGTCGACACACTCCCAGGGCAGGTCGACACTAGACCAGTTCCCAGAACAGCCAGTTTGAGGAATTGGGACAGCAGGTCGACACACTCCCAGGGCAGGTCGACACTAGACCCAGTTCCCAGAACAGCCAGTTTGAGGAATTGGGACAGCAGGTCGACACACTCAAGAGCAGGTCGACACGGGACCTTTCTCCCAGAACAGATTCTTCTATCTTTGGAACAGTGTGTCGACACAACCACCAGGGCAGGTCGACACACTACGGAAACTTTTCATCCTAAGAGCTGATGGCTGCCACGTGTCCTTCTAGGGCGATCAGAATCTTCCTAGGGAAGCGTGCCCTTGTACCCAAAAGGGTATCTTTGGAATCCTAAGGGTATAAAAGGCTCCTTTTGGCCTCCCTTCGAAGAGAGAGACCCAACCAACCTCTTAGAGCCTCCTGAAAAATTCCTGGCGGCCATAAGAGTTCGTGTCTCCCTCCTCTTGCCTGGAGTCTCCTGAACACCTCTTCTCACCAATTCAAGGTGTGAGAATTGTGGTTTGATCTTTAAAGAAGCCTCTGAAGCATCTCAAGGAAGTAGATCAGGTAGAAGCCATCGTTGGAGAAGAATTCAAGGAAGGTCCAACCTCCCAGATTGCAGAGCATCGTCTTGGACTTCATGTTTACAAGCTTCTTCCCAATTCAAGCTTCTACAAGGGAGTACACTTGAAGAACGAAGTCATTCAATACCTTTTTACTTTACTTCTGTTCTTCTGAGATATCTCTTGAGATTATGCAAGTGCTTCTGCATAATTCTCATTAGTGTTCTCAAATTTCGACTAGATCTGTTGCTAGGAGATCTTGTCTTAAGTTGGTGTCTAGCAAGTCTATGTGTGAGCCTTGTGCTCAGATTGTTGTGAGCCGGTGCGCTCAGTGTTGAGTTGTCAAACTCAAGTGTGTGTTGAGCAGTCTTGCTCAGTTGTTCTAGAGTAGTCTTGCTCTAGAAGTGTGTGTGTGAGTTGTAAGCTCTTCAGTGTTGGAGTTGTCAGGCTCCAGTGGGTGTGTTACCCAGTTGTGTTAGTGAATCCTCACGGGTTGTGAGGGGTGGATGTAGGAATCACATGGGTGATTTCCGAACCACCTAAAAATCCTTGTGCATTTGTGTTCTGTGGTTTGACTGGTTCATCCGCTAGATGCTTGCATAGGACTCGTTTCTAATTCACTTAATCAACTTGATTCTCATCTAAGTTTTTCAACTCACTCCAATCTAATCAGATCAGCAGCTTTCACTGATATATTGCCTCTGATTCTAAATAGTTTTAAAATTATTTAAGCTTCCGCAAAAGTGGCTAAGATCTATTCATCCCCCCCTTCTAGATCTTTTCCACACATTTATTTCGATCCTTCAATTGGTATCAGAGCGGGTTTATATCGATCTGATTTGAACTGAGCAGCTTTTGTTTCTGAGTATTGAGTGTTTGTTTGTCTGTCTATCTGGTTGTTTGTTTGCCTGCTTGCTCAACTACTTCTCCTTGCATTTACTTAAGTGTCATGGACTCAAAGGGTTTTATAGCTGAGGGCCATTCCATAAATAGGCCACCATTCTTTAATGGTTTGGACTATTCTTATTGGAAGAACAGAATGCAAGTATTCTTAAGGGCCCAGAACTATGAGATCTGGAAAGTAGTTGAGGCTGGTCCCTATGAAAACCAGGGTGAGGAAGAAACCTGGACGAGGGAGCAAATTAGGAGAGCTACATTGAATTACAGTGCCATGAATATGATTCAATGTGCTGTCCATCCCAAGGAGTATTCGAGAATCTCTATGTGTAAATCTGCCAAAGAGATGTGGGATAAACTCGAACTACTCTATGAGGGAACATCTCAGGTCAAGGAGACCAAGGCAAATATATTAGTTTCAGAATATGAACTTTTCATGATGAAATCTAATGAATCTATTTCTGAAATGTTTGCCAGATTTATGGTGATTGTCAATGGACTCAAGGCTTTGGGTAAGGAGTATACTGATGCAGATTTGGTAAGAAAAATTTTGCGTTCACTTTCTTCAATTTGGCATACCAAGGCCACTGTTATTGAAGATTCAAAAGATTTATCCAAAATGTCTTTGGATGAATTGATTGGATCTTTAATGACGTATGAAATAAACTTAAGAAGAAATGAAGATCTTATCATTAAGACCAAGCCTATGGCACTCAAAGCCTCTTCAAGCAACAAAGATAAAAATCAGGATAAAACAAGTTCTGAAGAGTCTGAGTCAAATGAGGATGAGATTGCCCTCATGACCAGACAATTCAGGAAATTCTTGAAATATAGGAAAGGGAAAATGACTGGGAAAAAGAAATTTTCCCAGGTAAGAAGAATATTTCCTCTTCCAATTTCAATAAGAATCATAAACCTGATGAGAATGTTATCTGTTACAGGTGCAACAAGCCAGGACACATGAAGGGAGAGTGTCCTGAGAACAAAAAGGAAAAGCACAAAAGATTCCAGAAATACAAGAAGCCCAAGGCCATGGTAGCCACTTGGTCTGATGAAGACACAAGTGAGGAAGAAGAAGAGAAGAAGTCCTCAAGCTCAGAGAGTGAGGAAGTTTGCTTCATGGCCAACAGCACAGATGGAAAGGTAAATACTTCCTTTGAAGATTATAGTGTTGAAGATTGGCAGGATGTGTATGCTGAATTGTAGTAGAAAGATACTCTGAAATGAGAAAAGAAAACAAACACATCAAAAAGAAAATTGAAAATCTTTACCATAACCAATCTTCAAACAATAGAATCTGTGAACTGGAATCTGAAGTAACAGAATTGGTTGAAGAAAAAGAAAATTTACTGAACCAAATTGATGAATTAAAGCTTGCTTCTCAGAAGGCCTCCCAAGACTTCAGAAATTTAAATGAAAAGCTGGAAATTGAAAAACAAGAAAAACAACAGAAAATCGAAGAAATTGAAATTCTTAAAAACCAGCTAAAGGAAAAGGAGGAGGTTATCCAAACCTTCACAAAAGGCCAAGATAACCTAGAGGCATTGCTAGGATCCAACAAGACAACCACATCTCATGGATTGGGATTCAACAAAAAGAAATCAACAAAAGATAAATCTGGTGAGAAAAAGGGAAAAGCACCATTAATCAACTTTGTTAAAGGTCCCAATCTGGAAAACACTGAAATCCAACAACAGCAAACAAAACCCCAAACAAAAAACCCAAACAAAACTCAAAACAAATCAAAAATTCAAAACAAAAGAAGACTGTCAGGTCGACACAGTCCCCTGACAGGTCGACCTGTTCAACACCAAAAACCATAATAAACTCAACTAAAAATTCAAATAAAAATCTGAGAAATAAGAAAAAGGGAAAAGAAATGATCCATGAAAAACCTTGGACCTCCAAGACAGCTCCTCAAGAAAATTGGATTAATCCTTGGAACCAATGGTATGAAAATCCCTGTTGGCATTATCCTCAATACCCTTATCCAAATTTCTGGATGTACCAACACAATCCATGGATTCCACCTCCTTCTATGAACTCAAATTTTCAAATGAAAAACTCCCCTCCTACCAAAAACAAAGATCTTGGTGCTTTCATTCCTAAAAGAAAGAACAAACAGAAAAATGCTGAAAACACCAAAGTAACAAAACAAAAATCTAAAACAAATCAAATTTGGGTGAGAAAGGATTTGCTGTCTATGTTAAATCATTCTGATGGTCCCAACTCTGTTTGGGTACCAAAATCTTCTCTCCACTGATCTTGTTGCAGGGAAGTCGTGCACCCAACACAAATGTATGGTTTCTTGACAGTGGGTGTTCACGACATATGACTGGAGATAGAGCCAAATTCTCATTCCTGCTTGAAAAGGAGGGAGGGTCAGTCACCTTTGGAGGTAAAAATAAAGGAAAGATCATTGGATCTGGTAAGGTTGGTCAAACTTCTTCAAACTCTGTAGATAATGTCTTGTTAGTTGATGGACTTGACTATAATTTGCTCAGTATCAGCCAACTATGTGACAAAGGTCACAAAGTTGTGTTTGAATCTGATTTTTGCAAGATAATAGATTCATCAACTGATAAAATCAAATTCTTTGGAAAAAGAGAAAACAATGTCTACATGATCAACCTTAATAAAAACTTTTCTGAAAATCTTTGTTTTGTTGCAAATAAAGATGAAATTGCATGGACTTGGCACAAAAGACTTGGCCATGCAAGCTTCAGAACAATGAATAAGTTGTTAAGATTGAATTTGGTTAAAGGTCTTCCTGAATCCTTTTCTAGTGTTGAAGGTCAAATTTGTGGGATCTGTGCTAAAGGAAAACAAACTAGAAAATCCTTTAAAGTCTTCAATGATGTACTCACATCTAAGCCACTAGAACTTCTTCACATGGACCTCTTTGGGCCAACAAGAGTTCTAAGCTTGAGTGGCAAAAGATATGGATTTGTAATCATTGATGACTTTACTAGATTTACCTGGGTTATTTTTCTATCTCACAAAAGTGATGCATGCCTTGAATTCAGGAACTTTTGTACCACTGTCTTAACCACTTATCCATATAAAATCAAAAACATCTTAACTGATCATGGGGGTGAATTTGAAAACACATCCTTTTCTGATTTTTGTGCTGAATTTCAGATATTCCACAAGTTTTCTTCACCAAGAACTCCAGAACAAAATGGAGTTGTGGAAAGAAAGAACAGAACTCTTGTGGAAATGGCTAGAACCATGCTTCTTGAGAGTAATTTACCCAAATCCTTCTGGGCTGAAGCTGTGAACACAGCAAATCACATACTCAATAGAGCATTGGTCAGACCAAAAATCAAGAAAACCCCCTATGAATTATTGAAAAACAAAAAGCCAACTGTTTCCTATTTTAAAGTCTTTGGGTGCAAATGCTATGTTCACAATAATAACAAAGAAAACCTTGACAAGTTTGATGCTAAGAGTCAGGAAGCTATCTTCCTTGGCTATTCTGAAGTGTCAAGGGCCTTCAAAGTGTACATAATAAAAACCAAATCTATTGAAGAATCTCCACATGTTATTTTTAATGAAAACTCCTTTTCCACTAATGATTCTAAATCTTGCAGGGAAAAACAAGACAATGAAGAGGATGACCTCATTGTGGATTCTTCACCAACCGTTGAGGAGAGTAATAACATTGAAGAAAACCTGAACAACAACTCACAATCTCCAAATGGTTCAGGTAATACTGATTCAGAAGTGGGTACCTCTCAACAGGTAATTTCTGAACCTCGATTTCTAAGAGATCACCCATTAGATAGTGTAGTTGGCAATCTAAATGATAGAGTTAGGACCAGATCATCCTTTTTGCAAAACATTGAAGAAGACTCACTAGCTCTAATTTCCCAAATTGAACCCAAGTCAATTGATGAAGCCTTATCCAGTTCTGATTGGATTAATGCTATGCATGATGAACTTCATCAATTTGAAAGAAATCAAGTGTGGGAATTAGTGCCTAGACCTAGTGACCAAACAGTGATTGGCACTAGATGGGTTTTCAGAAATAAATTGAATGAAGCTGGTCAAGTAATAAGAAACAAAGCTAGGCTAGTTGCAAAGGGGTATAACCAAGAATTTGGAATTGACTTTGAAGAATCTTATGCCCCTGTAGCTAGACTAGAAGCTGTGAGAATTTTCCTTGCTTTTGCATCCTCCATGAAATTCAAAGTCTTTCAAATGGATGTTAAAAGTGCATTTCTAAATGGATATATAAAGGAAAATGTGTTTGTTGAACAACCTCCTGGATTTGATAATGAAAAATATCCTAACCATGTTTTCAAGCTTAATAAGGCACTCTATGGTCTTAAACAAGCTCCAAGAGCTTGGTATGATCGTTTGAGTTCCTTTTTACTTGAAAAAGGATATTCTAGAGGTAATGTTGATCAAACATTGTTCACTAAAACAGTAAAAAATCAAATAATTGTGGTCCAAATTTATGTTGATGACATAATTTTTGGCTCCACCAATAAAGGCCTTTGCACTGAATTTTCAAATCAAATGCAGAATGAATTTGAAATGAGCTTAATGGGAGACTTAACATTCTTTTTGGGGTTGCAGGTTAACCAAACGAATGAAGGTATCTTCATCAGTCAAACCAAATATGTCAAGGAGCTACTGAAAAGGTTTGACTATCAGAACCTTAAACATTCAAGCACACCCATTGCAATAAATGCTAAGCTAGAAGAAGACCCATCTGGTAAGTCAGTAGATCCAAAGACCTACAGAGGTATGATTGGCTCTCTGCTCTACCTTACTACTTCTAGACCTGACATTCAGTTTTGTGTGTGCTTATGTGCTAGATTCCAATCAAATCCTAAAGAAAGTCATATGCTTGCTGTGAAAAGAATTTTTAAATATCTTGTTGGAACATGTGACTTAGGAATTTGGTATCCTGCTGGTTGCAAGTTAGAATTGTTTGCCTATTGTGATGCTGATTATGCTGGGTGTAAGTTAGATAGAAAAAGCACAAGTGGCTTGTGTGTATTTCTAGGTGGGTGCCTTATTTCTTGGGCTTCTAAGAAGCAACATTCAGTGGCTCTGTCAACAGCAGAAGCTGAATATGTTGCAGCAGGTAGATGTGGAACTCAGATTCTCTGGGTGAAACATCAACTTCTTGATTACAACCAAGATTTAGGGTGTGTACCCATCCTATGTGATAACACAAGTGCAATCAATCTTTCTAAAAACCCCATTCAGCATTCTAGAACAAAACACATTGAAATCAGGCATCATTTCTTGAGAGATGAGGTTGCCAAGAAATCTTTTGAACTCCATTTTATTGTAACTGAAAAACAAATTGCAGACATATTCACAAAACCCCTTCCTGAAAATAGATTCTCATCTTTAAGGAGAGAACTTGGTCTTTGTAAATGTCCATCCTTCTGATCTCTCTTAAAGTTTGGGTTGAATGATGCTTTGTCTAAGGGGGAGTTCTTTGTATTTCATAACTCCTTGCTTCCTCAAGCTACATTGCTCATATCTCTCTCTATTCAATTCCATTTCCCTTTTTACAATAAATTCTTCACTTCTGATTGTGTTGAAACTTCTTGGTATATCAAATAGTGATTTGGAGAAGGACAGGCTATGCTTGTCTAGACACTTTCACTATGCGTGAGAACATATCTCCGCCAAGTACTAAGAAGTCAATATGCAATAGTTGAGGGGGAGCTTTTATTGTTCAAAGAGAATGTCTTTTTCTGATTTCAAAACTTGCACAGTTTTAACCTTCATTTCTTTCTGATAATGAATTCTTCAACTCTTATTGTATTGAAATCTCTTGGTATATCAAATGGTGACTTGGAGAAGGACAGGTTATGCTTGTCTGGACACTTTCACTATGCGAGAGTATATGTCTCCGCCAAGTACCAAGAAATGAATATACAATTGTTGAGAAGAAATCTTTGTTATCCAAAAAGAAACATTCTTTCTGATTTCAAAAAAAAAAAAAATGCATATCTTTATTTTGATGAAAAATGATTGAAATCATCATCTCAGGGGGAGCTAGAAAATTCACAAGTCATCTTTTTGCAAATTTCAGAACCCTTCTTGCATTTCATCAATTCCTTGCATGATGTCCTCATTCTAAATTCTAGAGTCTCAAAGTGAACCTTGAGTGATACATTATATTTTTACTAATCAACTTTCCACTATGTCTCTCAATCCACAGAAACTCAGATCTCTTCCTAAACTAAATTACAATTGTGTCTTGAACTTAAAACATTACCTTGTTTGCAACTGATGGCTGGATGTATTTGAATTCTATCCTACAAACTCTCCAAAATCTTGTAAAATTCAACAGAGCAATGACATCTGTGCTGAGAAACTGCACACCTTCACAATGAATGAAGTGCTATGCATGTCATGAGGCATTCTTGTTAACTCTGTTCAAAGGGGATCCAAATTGAAAATAACCTCAAAATTTAAGCAATTATGTGCTATGCTTTTTGATGATGACTGAGTAACTGGAAATATTGGCGTCTAAAAAACGTATATTTTCATGTCAAAAAGTCATCATTTACCCCTTTGAGACTTGACAATGACTACATCTTGAGTATCCAGGGACTATGGTGTGTAAAAAGCACTAGTACTTGAGTGAAAGAGATTTACATCATTTGATAGTTTGTTAAAAGAACAAAAATATGAAAATTATTGGAGATTTGTTTAGAAAGAATCATCTTCCTCCTTCATCAAGTTGTTCTTTAAGTTTGTGTTTTACTTTCAACACAACTGTGTTTAGTCTAGATGATATCTTTAACTCTTGAAAATTGAGAAACATGGCAGATTTTGGTTGATTGTAAGATACATTATATCCCTCAATTTATCATTTTGTTGATTCAAGTCTTGGAATGCTAATATCCTGTTGGAAATTGTATGAAATACTTGAACTGTAATGAATTTTTG
Source organism: Colocasia esculenta (assembly GCA_014218235.1). Taxonomy (NCBI): domain Eukaryota; kingdom Viridiplantae; phylum Streptophyta; class Magnoliopsida; order Alismatales; family Araceae; genus Colocasia; species Colocasia esculenta. The sequence continues at coordinate 94,672,892 of CM024753.1, read as the reverse complement.
TAAAATACAGCAAATGAATTTTTAGGCCTCTTAAAAATCCTTCAAATGATAATTCCTCTCATTATTTATCATTATAAAGATGTCCCCAAATTTCTCAAAAATTTCCTCTCAAAAATTCTCATTTCTCTCAAAGGCTGTGTCGACACAATCCTCTCTCGTGTCGACACATAATTCCAGTCAGGTCGACACACCCTTCCTCATGTGTCGACACTGCCTTCTTGCCAGAACTTTTTCAAATCTTTCGGGTTCACCTTAAACCCTTGTTGTTCCTGCGGGGCAGTGTACCTCTGCATCCCTTTTTGAGCATCAGGTCGACCCGACGGCCAAACTCTCACCATTCCGGCAAGAAATTTTCACCATCTCTCTCTAATCTTCAATCACCTCACCAATCTTCCATCTCCTCTCTGACATTCCACTCCTTCCTTGCACCATGGTCCGCAAGTTGGGTCCCCGCCGTGGCGCAAGGTCTCAGGCTTCTTCAAGGCAGGTTCCGGCACAGGTTCCAGTTGAACAGATTGAAAGAAGAACCAAGCGAAGAAATGATCCTGCAGAGCTTCCAGGATCCTCTTCTGCACCTCTCAGAGCTTCAAAGAGAGGTAGGACCTCCAATGCTGGCAGAGGTAGACAAAGTTCAAACCCTAGATCAGATATTTCGGGCGATTCCTCTGACCATCATGAGGAATCATCTTCGTCTTCCTCTACTGAGTCTCAAGAGGATATACCCTCAGAATCCGTCAGTGCTGCCAAACTGATTTTGAAGCCTAGAATTCTTGACCTTTCTGACACCCAATTAGCAGACTCTCTCCCTGAAATTCAAACTATTTCTCCTTTCAATCTTGGATTCCTTTCATTTCTGAATTTCAAGTCTGCTATCCAAGGTTAGTTAGAGAGTTCTACAAAAACCTCACCTGCACAGAAGAAGGTTTTAAATCCAAAGTCAAGGGGATAGAGATAGACATGCCAACTGATGTAGCAGCCTCCATTTTCAAAGTGCCAGATGAGGGGCTGACTACCATGAATTTGAATTTGACTTACATGAAGCCTACTCAATCTTGACAGGCCATCCTGCAGATCCATCAGATGCCAAACAAACCTATGTGACAAGGTTTAATGCCAACTCATTTCCACCTGTGTTAAGGGTAATTCACCACATCTTGACAACCATAGTTACCCCTCAAGGTGGTGGGCGAGATAGACTGACAGATATCCAGAGATTCATACTCTATTGCATGGTCAAAGATATCAAGGTCAACCTTCATGTGATTCTTTATCAAATCATTTCTGAAACTACAAGAACAGACTTGAAGAGATCACTTCCTTATGGAGCACATCTGACCTCAGTGTTCAAGCACTTTGGTGTGCCATTGGAATCTGAAAAATCCCAGTCCATTCCCAAGTCAAATATCTATACATTCAAGAATATCCAGAAGTTCATGGGATTTAGATTAGAGGGAAATCAAATTAGAAGAGGACCAGCTGTGGTTGAGGCTCCTCCAGTTCAAGAGGAACAGCCTCAAGACCAAGGGGAACAGCCCCAACCTCAGGAGGACCAGCCTCAGGCTCCAGGGGATCAGCCCCAAGTACAGGAGGAACAGCCTCCAGCTGAAGGGGACCAGCCCCTAAGTCAAGAGGATCAGCCTCCTATGCATGAGGATCAAGCTCTTAATGAAAATGTCAGTCCTTTTCATGATCCTCTCTCACCTCAGCTTCCTCCTTTTTCTCCACAACCCTCATTCCAACCATCCACATCTTCTGGTGGGCCTCCTGTTCCACCAGAATTGATATCTTTCCTAAATGACAAATTTGAATCCTTCAACTCCTCACTTCAATCCATGTCCTCATCTTTTGAGCTACGGATTCAAAGACTGGAAAACACAGTTTCTGCCAAATTTATTGAGCAGAAGGCAGCTTCTGATTATGCAGCTCAGCGATTTAACAGACTCATAGGAACTCTGGGAGATTCCTATATTGAGCTAAAAGAACATCAGGACAAGTTAGAGAAAGTTCTTCAGGGAATTTTGGCCAATTCCCAAGCAGATGTCTTCAACACCAATCAAACATTGCATGAGATTTCCAGCACCAGACTATCATTTGCTCATTTTGTGGATGATTTGGAAAGTATGAGAAATTTCAATGAGCACATTGACAAGCAGCTCACAGATTTGACCAAGGAGTTCAAAATCATGCAAAGACCTGGTTGGTCAGCTGGGTCATCAAGTTCTCAACATGTTTCAGATGAATTGAAAAGAACTCAGAGCACCTTGATAGAACATTCTGATAGAATGGAGCATTATCTTCACACTCGGCTGACAACTATCCATGAACAGATAAAGTCAAGCATGAAGTCAATGGATAAGAGATTGTCAGATATTGAGATGCTTCTAGCTCCAATTCCTCCTCCTCCTCCATCTTCTACCTAATGTACATTTTTTTTGATAATGTCAAAGGGGGAGAAGATTGAATGAATTGTAATGATCTTTTGAATGAAATGAATGACATGAAATGGTTGTTTGGCTTCAATACAAATTTTTGTATTTGTGTGTGAATACTTGTTCAATTGTTGACTTGTGTGCACAAATCTTCTAATTTCAAGTAACGTTGTATCTCACAAAAATATCATCAATTGTTACTGAACAATATCAAAAGGACATTGACAAGTATGAACAAAAGAAAAACAAAAACTTAATCAATAAAAATTGCTTAAAAATCACACTTCATCAAAACCACATTCAAATATGGATTTAATGTTGCCATCATCAAAAAGGGGGAGATTGTTGGGTTGAATGTCTAATTCATATCATTTCCCTCCTATTTTGATGATGACAAGAAGTGTTCTTAAAGCAATTTAATTGGAACATGTCAAAAGCATCATACCTGAAAGTCATGCTCAAAAAGCATTTTTTCAAACCACATTTATCATTTGTGGTAATGATAAATCATTTAACTAATGATATATGTGTTTATTTTTCAGGTACAAACTTTTTATGCAAAAGATGTGTCGACACACCCATCAATGGTGTCGACACATCAACACAGACTCAAAGAGAAATTGTGCAAAAATGTCAAGAGTGTGTCGACACATGTCAAGAGTGTGTCGACACGAGTGGCAGTTTTCCAGAGATCAAGGGTACCCAGGTCGACACACTCCCAGGGCAGGTCGACACTAGACCCAGTTCCCAGAACAGCCAGTTTGAGGAATTGGGACAGCAGGTCGACACACTCCCAGGGCAGGTCGACACTAGACCCAGTTCCCAGAACAGCCAGTTTGAGGAATTGGACAGCAGGTCGACACACTCAAGAGCAGGTCGACACGGGACCTTTCTCCCAGAACAGATTCTTCTATCTTTGGAACAGTGTGTCGACACAACCACCAGGGCAGGTCGACACACTACGGAAACTTTTCATCCTAAGAGCTGATGGCTGCCACGTGTCCTTCTAGGGCGATCAGAATCTTCCTAGGGAAGCGTGCCCTTGTACCCCAAAAGGGTATCTTTGGAATCCTAAGGGTATAAAAGGCTCCTTTTGGCCTCCCTTCGAAGAGAGAGACCCAACTAACCTCTTAGAGTCCTCCTGAAAAATTCCTGGCGGCCATAAGAGTTCGTGTCTCCCTCCTCTGCTTCCTGGAGTCTCCTGAACACCTCTTCTCACCAATTCAAGGTGTGAGAATTGTGGTTTGATCTTTAAAGAAGCCTCTGAAGCATCTCAAGGAAGTAGATCAGGTAGAAGCCATCGTTGGAGAAGAATTCAAGGAAGGTCCAACCTCCCAGATTGCAGAGCATCGTCTTGGACTTCATGTTTACAAGCTTCTTCCCAATTCAAGCTTCTACAAGGGAGTACACTTGAAGAACGAAGTCATTCAATACCTTTTTACTTTACTTTTGTTCTTCTGAGATATCTCTTGAGATTATGCAAGTGCTTCTGCATAATTCTCATTAGTGTTCTCAAATTTCGACTAGATCTGTTGCTAGGAGATCTTGTCTTAAGTTGGTGTCTAGCAAGTCTATGTGTGAGCCTTGTGCTCAGATTGTTGTGAGCCGGTGCGCTCAGTGTTGAGTTGTCAAACTCAAGTGTGTGTTGAGCAGTCTTGCTCAGTTGTTCTAGAGTAGTCTTGCTCTAGAAGTGGTGTGAGTTGTAAGCTCTTCAGTGTTGGAGTTGTCAGGCTCCAGTGGGTGTGTTACCCAGTTGTGTTAGTGAATCCTCACGGGTTGTGAGGGGTGGATGTAGGAATCACATGGGTGATTTCCGAACCACCTAAAAATCCTTGTGCATTTGTGTTCTGTGGTTTGACTGGTTCATCCGCTAGATGCTTGCATAGGACTCGTTTCTAATTCACTTAATCAACTTGATTCTCATCTAAGTTTTTCAACTCACTCCAATCTAATCAGATCAGCAGCTTTTCACTGATATTATTGCCTCTGATTCTAAATAGTTTTAAAATTATTTAAGCTTCCGCAAAAGTGGCTAAGATCTATTCATCCCCCCCTTCTAGATCTTTTCCACACATTTATTTCGATCCTTCAATCATCATGTTGATGGCTATAAAAGAATTACATTCTCATGATGGCCTTAAGAGAATTTAAATTGATTGAACAAGAAGAGCATGAAATAACAAGGATTTATATACACGACTTGTACTCGTTTCTATCGTCATTTTGGAACACCGTTACCGACGTTTCGCTGTTCTACAAGTCCTCTAGAATGTTGAACAACTGTTTCAACACACTCTCTTAGCGATGTGAGAAACCTCCACCGGGTATTCCTTCTGTCGGACTGAGACTCCTTCATCAAGGCCTCTATAAGTCTCTGTGAGCCTGGAATTCCTCTAAGACACTGAGCTAGTTGTACCATTAATACCTTTACACCAGTAGGGACCAAGTTGGAACCATACTACATGATCCGACCAGCTAGATTGTCTTCTCTGTGAACGCCTCCCCCTTGCTGACCGTATTCTTAATGCGGCAGACAAGGCAACAATGTTCTTAATGGTTAGACTCCACAGTTCTTATTCTTGTAGTGGTGGAGACACAGTTAAACTTATTGTCTGTGACTACGAGACTGAGAGGTTTTCCTATGTGGTTTGTCCAGATCAGTAGCTGGTGTTGCAAACCAGACTTCGTGACCTAAGTGTAGCGTTGTTCTCCTTAGCTCGAAGCCTGTACGTGATTTGCTATTTATTTATTAGTGCTCAGTACTTATTGTTCAACTATTTATCTACCTTTAATTCAAGTATATAGTTCAACATATGTTTAACTCCATTAAATGATTAGTTATAGTTGTTCACTCCTGCTCCTTGTGTGTTTTGCATAGTGTTGATTTTAGGGAGTTCCCCTACTGAGCCAGTGACTTGCGAGGTTCACACCCCTACTTCCCCCTTTTAGGTGACAGAGAGCAGGAGGGTTCATGTCCCTCATCTAGTTCGAAGCCGCACTATAGCGAAGGCGGGCCTACTCCACCAGCAGTGTAATTTACTTTCTGTTTCACCTTGGGGTATGCCCCAGGTTGTTGTACTTTGATTCCTTTTACTTTAGTTGAGAACTGACTATGTAAATTCATGTAAATATGTGTGAGATTGTATAAAGTATGCGATCTTATGAGTGTTTAATGGGTTTTCTTTTATGTTCTCTTGGACTCGAGTAATGGTATCTCTAGCACGGCTTCGGCCTGTTCGCGGGAGGCGGAGTCATTTCAGGCCCATTATTAGGTTATCGAGTCTGAATGATGAGGACTGTAGATTTCATACATGACCCTAAAACTCTCATCTTGTCTCTATTATCTCATTTATTCACTTTCTCTCGCAATACTCTCATCTATTCGTCTATATTTCTTATCTTTTTCTTAGAACTTGCTTAGCCATCTAAACATGATTGTCTAGATGAAACACATGACTCAATGCTAGTGAGTATAAGGCCCTGTTTGGTCCTGGGAGGAGCACCCAATGGTACTTATGCCTGCAGGAGTAAATTGACACGGTGTGGCATTGCACCAAAGTGCTATATTAACTTGACTAATCTATGACAATCAACTCGTGACATGATATTGTTGGATGTTCTATTACTTGACTTGACTTGTACTAATTGCCCCGATGGGTATTTACTTGGGATATGGTCAATTCTCTCTTGCTTTCATTTGGTACTTGCTATTGTTATCTCTCGTACTTGACACCATCGTTCAATTGCTCTCTATCATGACTCGCCATGCATCATGTAGTTATTCTGCTTGTTAACACATTAAATACTTAAAGCAATGTCTGGTTCATGAGATAAGTCCTACTGAGTTTTTCACTCATGAAGTGTTCTCTTAATATTTTTCAAGTGAGTCAGATGATGATACACATGACCATGGGGGATGGACAGGAGTGATGAGCGACCCGGCGTCTATTCGTGGAGTTACCCTAGCGTTATAATAGAGTCTAGATAGTTAGTTATTTTAGTTTCTTTCCAATATAAATATGTCAAAGGGCCCTAAGTATTGGCTCCAAATTAGTGGATGTAATAGACTTAGCAATTTGATTATCAATGAAATTAAGAGTTTGTATTATCCATTGTTGTCTTTAGTTGCTCTGAATTACACAACTACTTGATATATACTTTTATCTGTTCATGTTCCCTATTTATTCCGCTGCTAAATTGGGGGCGTGACAGTTGTGGTGTCAGAGCCTAGGATGTGCTAAGTTTAGGAGATACTAAGTTGGACTGCCTAACATGTGTCAATTACCATACCTATGTGAGGATTGGGTAGAACCATAGTTAAGATCTAAAAGTATACGCACACACGCACTAACTTATCACTATTTAGCATTCTAACACTCAACTCTATCTATAGGAACTTAACCACACCAATGGTGCTGAACATGCCCAACTTTGAGACATGCATCAAACTATTCAAGACCTCACGTGTGCTCTACTGCAAGCCAGACATGGCGGTGGCAACTGTGGAGCAAGCGAGTTACATCACAACTTTCAGAGCATGAACCCACCTTAGTTCAGTAGCTCCATTGACCCTGACGAGGTCGAGCACTGGCTCATGGAGATTGAAAGGATCTTCTGCGTCATGCAATGTGTGGCAAGAAATAAGCTGCTTTTGGGCACGTTCCAATTGGAGAGAGACGCCCGCACTTGGTGGGAGTTAGTCGAAGCGACTTGGGAGAATGGACAATTCACATGGGATGAGTTCAAAGAATAGTTTAATGGAAAGTACTTCTTTTGTCACGTCCCGGCATGGAATATCAGAACGTGAGGCAATTGCAAGTAAGTGAGTATAGAGCGTAGAATAACATCAAACCATTGGACAATTAATTAAATACAAAATCAAATGCCTTTCATTGATAATTCAACTACTATCTATTACATTCTCTAATGCAGAGCCATAACATAGGGCCCAATTGACTATAATACATAGAATGAAAGTAAACGACTAACTAAGACATCTAACATAGCTCTAGAACGCCAAGTACTCATGGATCACTTCTGGTCCTCCCCATCCTTGTGAGTGTACTCATTCTCCTCAGCCTCACCTGAGAACACAATGACAAATAACGTAGGGTGAGCGACAACGCCCAGTAGGATTTATATCTCATAGCGTGGGCAACTTTAATGTATTAAAAGCAGAGTCACTATATGATAGAGAGAGAGAGAGTCAAGTAATGTAAGAGATAGCAAGATAGCATGTGATTGAAATAGCACAAATTCCCAAATATAACATAAAGTAGGATGGCCATAGCACAAATAGCACAATGTATAACAATAGCACAACGAGTATAGTATAGCACTTTGATTGTCATTTAGATAGTCGAGATAGATAGCACTTGAGTGTAATGTCAAACACTCTGGTCAATTAACTCCCGCGGGCACTAGCACTTTTGGGCGCACCTCCCAGGACCAGACCGGGCCCTTTATATTGCCAGACATTAGTTATATTGTTTATCTTTAGACAATCAATCAAATGGCCAATAGAGAGTACCAAGAAATAGATGAGAGTACTAGATGAGATAGTAGAGAGAGTGTGTGAATAGATGAGCGAGTAGAGTATAGATGAGATTTATAGGTCATTGCACATAAAACGTCAATTAAACGGGCGATAGTAACAGTTGCACAACACGTGCGAATGGTGTTGGCAGTCAGGTGGAATTCACTAACCTTCCACTGGTCATGTTATGCACATGTTTAGAGGTCCGGCGTGATTCAATATAAGAGAGAACTTCTAAAGTTGTTTAGATCATATTGATCCCTAAGGGTGTTATAGATGTTAGGGTACAACCAGCTCGGTCTCCATGAGAGAATCCACGGAGTACAAAGTCTTACGGAGGTCTTAACAAAAGGTCCCTTGTCTATCAGAATGGAATGTCCAATAGAGAGGTTCCAACTTGTCAAGAGAGTAGTGTGTAGAGAAAACGAGTTACTCGACGTTCTAGAGGAATTCTAGAACAGTGGAGCGGCGATAACATTATTCCAAATCCACGTGAGAAAATGGAAACAATATCTTTATTATCATGGGTGAATAATGTGCAATTATTGAAGTAAATTACCAGATATATTATTCATGTATTTTTTGCATGGTCTCATGGCATGGATATATGTTTGGTGTGTGCATGTGAGAGAAATCATAGAACATGAAATGATCGTGCACATTAACTTTTAGATTAAAGAAAACAGGCGACATACATCAAAGTTTAATAACATGGATGTTTACTATTCGTTACACAATGTTACAGGGTATAAACATGCTTACCAAGCCTAAATAATTATTAAATAGAACAATAATCATTTCTAGAATAACACAATTAAATCGTGATGGGTTTGATGGTCGCGTTTAACAACATCGATTCTGGGACAGAAACGCAACGACATCGACTGTCGCATTTAAGGCAACTAAGCAAGGATGAATCAAATGATGACTCTGAATCGTGACGTACAGGTCTGACATGTTCATGGGGTTCTATACAGAATTGTGACGACAAGGCCCATCGCATTCATGCAAACCCTAATTTTTGAAAGAACACAGATCCCTAAAAGCGGGAAACAAGGGCAAAACGTGATGACCTTAATGGTTGCATTTCAGAAAAACTTCTGAAAGTTAACGGGCACACAGTTTGATGCACGGTACTTATAAAACCCTAGCCAAAATGTGACGACATGGGTGGTCGCCCTTCAAGTAAATGCGACGGTCACGTCCGATGCGATACTAGTCGATTGAAACGCGACGTATGGCTCGGTCGCGATTCAATGCTCAACCCGAGAACAGTAGAAACATGCAGCGATCTTCATGCAACGCTTATAACTCACAATCTAGGGCACTTGAGACAAAGTGGTGAACATGGAACTTGTAGGGAACATCAAGTAGAAAAGAACTATGCCTTTGGACTGAATCAATTTGGTCTCTTTAGGCGTGCAAACTAGTATGAACAAGAAATGACACAGACTTGCATGATGATGGGAAAATGCTTATAACTCGATGGATACATGATGAAAATTAGGAAAATCACTTGCAAACGAAGCTAGACAAGATGTACTACAAGATGGTATGAGTTTAAATTTTCTTTAGCCTGAGAATACCTACTTTTGAGAAGATCTAACACTAGGTTGTACATAGGTCGCAGTAGAGCACGGTTGAGGAAGAAGCTCCGTTCTCTAGCCGTTCTCCTCTGCTCCTGGTGCCCTAGCTTAGCCTCCCACGACCCCAACACAATGGTGAACCTTCCCTTTAGTCTTATGATGAATACTTATATGTCTAGGGTTTATTTCAAGTCCTATTGTAACTAGGAAGGGTGGGTTGTGGGTATGGCTGGTTTTTTCCATTTTTTGGAGATTCTCCTCCAAATTGGAGTAGAATCACCATTAGAAGGTTCCTAACAAGGTGGTCACGAATGGGATTACCCTACATGGCTAATTGCATTAGTTTTATCCCTAATTTACCCTTTCTTATTTTCTATACATTTTTATTACGAATTTAGGGGTATTTCTTCTTGCTTCATAATCCATACTCCTAATTTGGCCCAATAGCCTTTGTGTGAGCTAGTCAAATCAAGCCCATTACTTTTTTGACATTTATTGAGTTTTATTTAATTCATTTATTTTGATATTTCTATTTATTTATTTATTTAAAAAAATTGGGTTGCTACATCTTTGATCGAGTCCAAGAGAAGAAGGCTGTGGAATTTGCCGCCTTGAAGCAAAGGAACCTGACAATGGCTGAAAATGTAGCTCAGTTCTCGCGTCTGGAAAGCTATGCCAACCACCTTGTAAACACAGAAAGGATGAAGGAGAGGAGATTCCTTAATGGACTAACACCTTCGTACATTACCCAGCTAGCCCCGATGGACATTCAAGTCTATACGAACATGGTGAAGAAAGCCCAATTGTTAGAAGACGCCACTAAACTAGCTAACAAGATAGAGAGAAAACTACTAAGAAAGAACAAGTAGTTAGATTAGGGAACCATAAATCATTCAATGGTAAGAAGAGGTCAAATGACGAAGGAGAATGATCACTCAATGAAAAGAAGATCAAGGCGAATAATACTGTAGTCTTGCCTACAGAAATTTGTAAGCATTGTGACAAGAAGGGACATAAGACCTCAGAGTGTTGGAGAAAGTTGGGTGCTTGCCTTTGCTGTAGGAGTAAGGATCACAAGAAGTCTAGTTGCCCTCTCATGCAAGAGCAAGCTCCAACAATAAATGACGTAATGGTCTGCAGTGACAAGGCCAAATACAAGTGTTGAAGGAATTGGAACCAACAGAAGAAGGAGGTATGATGGATGGTATTCTTTAAACTTACCTTGTTAGATAGATCCATTATATTATTAGTAGTCCATTTTTTTATCAAACTAGACATGAGAAATGTAGGATAACTTGGTGAAGCATCAAATGCACAGTGGAAGAATGTATTTAAAAATTATAAACCACGTTTCCCACAAGAAACTATCAGACCAGGTGTAATCACGGGGTTGCACACCCCTCGAAACACGCAACATGATTTAAATCAACTTAAATAGCATGGAAATAAGGATGTGATCGCCACCTAGCTAGTTGCCATGAATAGAAAAGAGACTAGGCTAACGTTGCTAGGAAAAGGAGGAGAGGATAGGGGCACTTACCGATGTCACGACGGGTCTCCCCGTCGCGATGAAGCTGTTGTCACGACGCTCGCCTCCGGCGCGTCTTTATGTCGCGACCCTCGTGCCAATCGCGTCCTCTGTAGTGCCGGAGAATGTTGGTGTGGACCTTCTTCCTGCCCTTTGGCCAGCCAGAGAACAAGAGCCCTCGTCAGATGATGCTTGTATACCTGCCAAAACAAAGAGAACGAACAAATAAACCCTGTTAGACCATATTTAAGCGTAGCATCTATCCACAAATGAAGTGAAGAGAGGGAGCATGGAGGGAACGAACCTGGGGTTGGCTTTTAAACCCCTAGGGTGTATAAAAAACGAGGGAAGGGAAGAGGTGAATACGTCCTATTTAAGAAAACAAGTAATATGCATGAAAGAGAATGAGAAAGGAAGGAAGAAAGAGCCACAAATGGGGCGACTCTCTGGCATTATATGGCATCCTTGGGTCGTGCAGAAGCCGTGGATGAAGTGGAAGTCGCCTCCCTCAAGCACCAAGCTCTATGGATGAAGAATATTGCATGGCTTAATGAAGAAGATAGGAGAAAATGAGGTGAAATGAGAGTGTCACGAGCTAAGTGTTAGGTCTGGCAAAATTTTGGCAGCACTTCGTGGAAAAAGGGGGCTCTCCCTTCTCTGAAGAAGAAGCCTTGCTTATATAGAAGAGGAGAGAGAAAATCTCATCATTAAGTGATAATGACCCAAAATGAGATGATAAAATCATGTAAATCTGGATGGGAGAGTCCTAGGGCGGTCCCCAAGGGTCTTCGAACCTCAAACTGCAGCCAGGGGGTTGGGAGGTTGCCTAGGATAGAGATAAGGCCAATAGAGGATAAATATGAGGTGGTTGCGGAGGCCAGCGCACTTGGCTGTAGTCGCGACGGGTCGTAGGGGCACGATAAAGATAGTCACGATAGCCAGGATGGTCGCAACACTAAGGCCACGTGCATGAACATGCATGGGCTGTCGCGACAGCCATGGAGGGTGCGACAAAGGCTAACACGGCGCTACGACCCGTCGCGTTAAGGAAAATCGATTATTCTTGAATTTTTGAACAACCATTTGAAAGAATAATCAATAATGAGGCATAAGGACTCTTCAAGGGATAATTGGACATGATTTGGGCTTTTAATGGGCTCAAGACAAGGCTAAAGATGGGCTCAAGGTGAGTAACCAACTAGGGGCTCATTAAGAGAACAAGAAATGTGGTTCAACTTATGGGCCAGAATCGGGTGTCTACAGATTGCCCCTCCTTGGCTTCCACTTTACAAGGGAGCGCAGTAGAAGTGTAGTGGAGCTATCATGAAATGACGGCGAAGTGGAAATGATGTGGAGTGGACTGAAAAAAAGGGAGCCAAGGTAAAGAGACACCTGATCTAACCAACAAGCAATTGGAATCTTCTTGAAAGCCCCGAGTTAGCTGCTCGAGCAGAATGCCAGAAAGACACAAGTCTGGACGAGAAGGAGAAAGAAAAGGACGATCAACCCCTCGATTGAGAGGTACCCTAGCCGATTGGCCTACAGGTTTCATTTTGGAGGGACATGTGCGTGCCAGGCAGGTAACACAGACTCTGTCCTGGGAGCGGTTCACAACCAAAACAGATCAAAAGGAATAAGGATGAAAATTGCATAGAGAATCTTGACAAGGAAATTCTTGACAAACTGGCAAGAGCAACTCGCTCGGAAACAGACCTTCCGATTCGGAGTGGAATAGGGTTTCTTGTTATGAACATAAAGAATGATTGGGCATTCAACAAGAGCTCACCATTAGCCAGGAATGAGTCATGATAGCTCAAAGTCCTACATGATGCATGTTGGGCTAAAAGAAAAGAAATCATTAAATCAAATGCAAAAGAAAGGAGAAAATAGAAAATATATCAAGGATAATATTGCTAAATTGGACAAGAATGGGTCGAGAGTCTTTCTGCAACCGCTGTGCAAGACAGAGTCCATCATCCCCAAATTTATCCAACTTAACGGCCTATCTGGCGATTAACAACGCACACCTAGATCATCACCGTTTTTGTTGAAGGGGAACTCAGATCCCAGAGCATATTGAGAACCAGCCGGTCCTTGAAGCGATATAATAAGTAGAATACCATATAATAATGCAAGATAGTAAGGATATAGATACTTACCTGACTTACCTGTGAAGCTCTATTTTTTGCGATTTTCTAGTTTTCGGATTTTTTGTAACTTTTATGCTAAATAATCAAAGTAACAATTATGACAACACAAAACATATGTACATCCGCAACAAATAACACAAACAAACCATGTATAGACACAAAAAAACACAAAATAGAGAAACGCGACGCATCTGGGGGGTCGCGACAATGTCGCGACGCCCTAGATGGTCGCGACCCTAAGGCATCGGATCGGGGCCTCGCGACATCATTCTGCGCTATAAACCCAAAAAATTTGAGCTTATCCTTATCCTAAGGCTATTCCTAACACTAATAAGACTCTTAAACCTATCTTATTGCTACTCTATCACCTAGGGACGGGTTTGGATGGGATTAGCACCCCTAGGAGTCTATAAATAGGGCTGTAGGGGGCTATTTTCACAATTCATCTTCTCTCTTCTTCTCTCTTGCTTTTCTCTCTCTTCAAGCCATGAAGAGATCTTTTTCTTCCTTTCAAGCCAACCCCACCCCCTATGGTGGTCCCAAGGCGGCTAGGATGGCCTATGCTGAGCTTCTTCGCCTCTCCTCTGTGCCCGGACATATCAGTGTAAGGCCGGATCTCCAAGTAAGCTTTCTCTCTCTAGCTCTTTTGATTTTCTCTCTCTTTTCTCCCATCTTCTTCTTCTATTCTTCTTCTACTTCTGCCGATCCTCTCTTCTACTCTTTTCCAGATTCTCCCGGGCAACATGCACTTCTCAAAAATCCCATGGCTTGAGCCCATGGTTAATGCACTCCCCGTGACGTCCACACACCATCTGCGTGAATGGGGGCTTACCACCGTTCTCACATTGGCCATGAACTACCACAAGGTGGTGCACGTGTAGGATAGTCTTACCGCGCTCGTGAAGCTGTGGCATCCACAGACCCACACGTTCATCTTCCCTGCGTTCGAGGCCACCATCCTGCTAGAAGAGCTAGAGCTCAAGCTGGGGCTCCCAAAAGACAAGAAAGGGGCGGAGTATGGCATTGCGCACACCGTGGCCCCCATAGACTCCTGGGCCATACTCAAAGAGATCACCACTAAATTCGATGACCTGCGCACCATGACCAGTCGGGAGCACATTCATCTTCTTCCTATCTCGCAGTGGATCATGTCTCAATGCAAAAGGAAGACCGGCAACTACCTTTCTATTGCCAAGGCCACCGCCATCTGTACATGCGACATTATTCTCTTCCCTGCTCAGGACCATCTCCTCACCGTACCCAGTCTGAGCATCATCTCCAGCATATGGGAAGGTATGAGCATCTCTCAAGCCGTCCTTGGCTATCTCTATGTTGGGCTCTTCTCTGCAGCTATAGGCGGTCCCTTCTTCTGCTCCGTGGTCGCCCTAGAGTGCTGGATGGGGATTCATATCAACTTCAAGGCGATGGACAACCCCTTCGTCCAGTGCAAGAGCATGCTTCACCATCCACTCGCCTTTGTTGGTGCTCCTCTATACATGACTACCCAGGCATGGTGCGCAATGACAATGATCAAGGGGTTGAAAGAGTGGAGAGTTTTCCTCAAGACAATGACCGTGGAGAAGTTTGAGATGCGCTCGAGATTTCTTCACAACAAGATGATCCGCCTTCCTTAGCGCATCGGCCTGGCTCTGAGACTTGTAGGTAACGAAGCATTGGTCCTCTACAACCCCGATCGATGCTACCTCCAGTGCGGTGCTGCACGCATAGTTGTGCCGGCTCTTTCTTACTACCTGCCAATCCAAGCATGGAAGCGGAATAATGAACAGGATGAACGGGACATGAGGAGTGCCATCATGCATTGGGAGGGGTGTGCCACCGGCATCATCTCAACAGAAGTGACGGAGGACGAAGATGTGACCCGAGAGTATCATCAGGCTTTGAAGAGGGTCCAACAAGTCCTACCGGAGAATCCGAGGTGGCACCGGGTGCTTGAGAGCTTAGAGAGACATAGACATTGTATCAAATGGTAGCTAGGGCTTGAAAATACAGCTTGATTGATTATGGACATGATTAGGGGTTGTAATTGATCAGTTGAATGAATAAAAATATAATTTTATTCAATGCGCACATTGCTCTGTTGATGTCGCGACCACTACAGACGTCACCTTCTTGTCGCAACGGGTCGATAGGTCGCGACACTATCGTGGCCCGTCTGGTTGCCGTGACAAGAACGCGACGTCTATAAGCGTCGCGACACGAACCAACGATTCAAAAATGCAGAAGGCCCCTTCTTCTTCCCTCTCATGCTCACAACTCTCTCTTCTCCCAAGCTCCGGCGATCATCCCTCCTTTGCTCTGACTTCTCTCTCTGCGCCTCTCTTTGTGCTCCCACTTGCTCTCGTTCCCTCTCTTACTCTCTCACTCTCCTTCTCTCACCCCTCTCACTCTCCCAAAATTAACGACGATGGAGGGAGGAGGCAATGGCGGCAGCGAAAAGGGGAAAAGGCCGGCGATGAAGAGGGCCTCCCGCTAGCACGAGGAGGCTCCTCCGGGGGTGGAGGAAACCCCGGAGATCGAGATGGCGGAGGAGGAAGCCTCGGCGATGGATCTTGCGGCGGCGGCCGAAGCACGGGAGGCGGCCATTAGAAAGGTATGTATTCAAAGCCCTAAACTTTTGATTAATGGGTGTGCATGGGTGGAGAGGCCTCATAGAAGGGCAGTGTAGGGCGCGACGCCCAGGAGAAAGAACACTGGACAAAGAAGGTTCCGGTTGGTCTGCGTCTGAGAACGCGATGGGCCGCCCCATCGCGACACCAGCTGTCACTACGGGGTCAGGTACCGTGACACTATCGCGTCAGCCATGGGCCGTCGTGACAAAGTCGCGGTCCTCGTAGGTGCCGCGACCATGTCACGACGCATCGGTGCGTCGTGACATGATGCGTCGCGACATGGTCGTGGCCCATTGGGCCCGCACGACCTCAACCGAAAGACCAAACGAAGCTTGATTAACTTGACCTATGACTAATTTTGTGCTTGCAGGGTGAGATGAGGGCCCGGGTTTCATGGCTCCTGGTCCTGGCAGTGTACTTAGCCCTCCCCGGATTCCAGAGAGAGACTAGACGAGATGGGGTTTGGGGAGGTGTTGAGGATGGAGAGGATGAGGGCGGACGCCCCTCTTACCCAGGCCCTACGTAGCAGGTGGGATGTGGAGGCGACTGCCTTCGTGTTCCCATGGGGACATATGATCCCCAGCCTGGAGGATGTGAGTAGGATCACGGGTCTGAGGGTGAATGGGTGTCTGGTGAGCGGGTTCACCTACCCGTGCTACCAGAGGATAGCACGTAGACTTCTAGACTTGACAGTAGGTCCTAAATCTTCTCTTATCTCTAGAGTATATCTGTAGGAGAGTCTACGGCTATTCTAGATGGGCAGGGAGGTGGCAAAGATAGTGGATGAGCAGCTGCAGAGGTTGACGAGAGGATGTAGGGAGACCCTAGCTAGTGAGCCAGGGGCTCAGGTATATCTAGACCTGCGCCGCTTCCTCACCTTCTTCCTTGGTAGACTTCTGTTTGCCATGAGGGGTGACGCAGTCCACTACCGGTTCCTGCCACTGCTAGAGGACTTGGACCAGGTGGGGAGCTATGCGTGGGGAGCAGCGTTCCTGGTGCATCAGTTCGATAGCCTGGGCTCCTCCGATCGGCAGACGTCGATCAGTGGCTTCTACCCATTCCTTCAGGTACACTTCTCTTCCTCTTGCATCTTTACTTAAACTGCCTTCATATTACAATTGTGATCTGACTGTGCTTTTCCTTTTTCGCAGGTCTGGAGCTATCTTCACCTTCCTGGCCTGAGGAGGGGGCTTTGGAGCGACATGGCCTTGTGCCCCTAGCTAGGGGTGAACACGGGTTGGTTCTGTCCGGGTTGGCTCATTTTTTGTCCAAACCAAACTGAACCGAATCCCAAGGCCAAACCGAACTGAATTGAACCGGTTCGGTTTGGTTTAAACCAAAATCTAATACCTACATATCACAAATGTGCTTCTAGTTGAACGGCTAAGGGGTTGCCTCACTTTTCCCGCAGGTGCGGGGTTCGAATCTTGGGTTTCCCCTTTTTTTTCTTAACAAAAATGGTCGGCTGACATGACTTTTACCAAAAACCTGCTGCCAAAGGTGAGTTTTGAACCCACGCCACCCAAACAAGTGCTTGGCGTATGGTGTAGCCAACTGCGCTACATTTTTTGTGTGTTACAAATATGTATAATATATATATACTCGGTTTTAGAAACTGAAACCGAACTGAATTCTGTAGGGGCCCAAACCGAACCGAACCGAATCGAACTGGTCGGTTTGGTTCGGTTTTCGGTTTGAACCAAATTCTAAACAGCCCTACCCCTAGCTCGGCGATGGGTGCCGTGCCGAGACACGCACCCATTAGAGGAGCAGCTGGCGTCCATTCAGGATGCGATCGATGTTTACCCCCAGCTAGATGTGAGTATTCTACCCTCTCTCTTAGTTCAAATTGATTTATTTTAACTGTTTGGCTACTAATTAAATGTTCTCTTGATGCGCAGGTGGTCTGGCAGACATACCTAGAGGAGGGGGATGAGGGACAACCCTGGTTGGAGCAGGCCCAACCCTACTTCAGTAGGGTGCATGGGTTCATGCTCTAAACCTGGTGCTACCTCTCCACTTGCATCTGGCTTAGAGGTCCCTCGGCCTCTGTCAGAGTGCTGTGGAGTTCCCTAGCCGAGGCCGGACCCCTAGGCCAGGCCGGAGCTTCCGGGGACTGCACGACACCACCGACTGGCACGAGTGGACCCGTGTGTAGATTGGCGACTGAGAGCACCAAGGCAGGCACGTCCGGTCCGATGCCGAGTCTGACGATGCATACCTGCAGTCCTTTGCCTTGAAGTATGGGGCGAATGTCTACAGGGGCGCAAGACGACAGGTAAACTTCTAAACTCAGACCTTGTGGTTGATTATTGAATTGAATTGAGCTGACACAGTTTGATGACTTGCAGGTGGACGTGATTGGGAAGATTGCCTCACTCCAAGCACTGCTACATTCCGCCACGTAGGACCGGGATGCGGCACAGAGAGAGACGGAGCAGCTGGTAAGTACCTACTCAGACTTCGATAAATTACCAAATTTCAGCTTATTGAGGGACTAACAAGTGCTCTATGTGCAGCGTGCGGAGTTGGCGAGATTGAGGGCATCACAGGTTGGGACGTCCTCATCTCGAGCAGCAACAGAGGTGCCCCAATCGGATCTGGAGGATCAACTGGCCAGCGCAGTGAGGAGAGCTGAGGAGGCGGAGGCAGAGCTAGCAGAGAGGGTAAGAATGACATAAACCTGATCTCCATTTAATTTAGGACTGGCACTGACATGTTTTGACATAGGTGACAGAGTTGAGGACTGCCACTGGGTAGGCAATCCACTGGCGTGAGCAGGCCGACATGGCGGCAACGTCGGTTGCTCAGTGACGTCTCCAGGTGGAGACGGCAATAGCAGAGGCGGACCAGCTGCGCACCCAGACCGTGGATCTGATGAGAGAGTTGGTGACACTGCGTGCGCAGGGGTCATCAGCGGATCAGGCGGAGCTGGCTCGACTACGCACGGAGATGATCGCGCAGCAGGGCCGGATTGAAGAGCTTCGGAGTTGCATGGCGATGATGAGCCAAGCAGTCCAGAGCAGGAGCTGGAGCGGCGCGAGCGGAGCTAGCGGAATGAGTGGTGCCTCTGTCAGGCAGTACCTGGCAGGTTCCTCCAGTCATCGGAGGAACGAGGAGGAGGAGAGACGCCGGGCAGGAGAGACTAGTGCCCGGAGTGGTAGGGGTGCTGGCGAGATGCCACCCCCACCTGAGAGACAGGAGGGATCCAGGGAGAGTGGTGGTGAGCAGTGAGGAGTTTGTGAGCCACCTCCTTCTTATCTTTGTACATAATGCTTATCTTTAGTAGATCTTTCACTTTTGCCAATGTTTGTGATTAAATGAATGAATTGTGATTGACATGAGTGTGATATGAGATCCGAGAGAGAGCGAGAGAGAAAACTGAGTACATCATTGCGCTTGTTCCAGAGTTTTTGCCCTTGCACACTTAGCCAAAACGGGTTAGATCTGCTCTTTGGCTCAGCCCCTTGCATTAAGCAAGAAATGACTTCAACTTCATAGTAGTCAAAGGGCCGATCCTTATAAAATTGACGGAGAGTAAACGGAAATAATGCATGCTAAAACAAAGTGATATGTACATTTTTTTTTTATTTTGAGATTTTTTGGATTTTTTTTTGAGATTTTGGGATTTTTTTCTGATTTGTTTTTTGGATTTCGAGATTTTTTGATTTTTTTGGATTTTGGGTTTTTTTTTATTTTAAGATTTTGGGATTTTCTCATTTTTTGGATTATGGGATTTTCTCATTTTTTTTTGGATTTTGGGATTTTCTCATTTTTTTGGATTTTGGGATTTTTTCTAGCGACACCTTTTGCATTTGGAAAGTTGGTTGTAAACTTCACCTCCCATCTTCAGCCGTTGAATATCCTCTGGGTGTGGTGTGCATTTGTTTTTCTCAGCTCCCTTATGGCTGATTGCCCCTAGTCACTAGTGTTCCTGCACAAACCAAGTGTGGGAGTAATTTGGTCATAAGTGAGGATAGGAAGACTGAAAGGGATAAGACTTGGCATTGGTGCTTGGGACACTGGCTTGTTTGACTCACGAGGGTGTAGCCCACATGGATTCTGTCTGTTGTCTAGAGACTTTGCGGTCTTTTGCTTTTATTTGGGGCATGCGTACGACCGGACTCAAGGGCGTCCCGCGGGGAACTATACTGCCACTCTTTGCCATACCCTCATTTGCATTTTTTTTACTATTGTTCTTTTGTTATTTCTTCTTTCTTTAAAACTGACCGTCTCTCTTTGAGACTTCATGCACACATGATTTATACCCTCATTTGTCTACAAGTTAGCATCATTTTGCCCCTAGACCTTGTCCGAGCAGGAAAAGAAAAGACCTTCGCTCTCCTACACTAGGGCTAAGTAGGAACATCCGTGTCTAGGGGAAATTGACCACGAGTTGTCATGTTGTGTGTGTGTTGGCCGAACCCAGGGGTATCTGACATCAATAAGACAGATGTGAGGCTCACAATAGCTAATGTTCTTTTGCAAAATGGTGCCACTATCGAAAACCTTTATTAAGGATAGAACCTTTTAAGGTACAACTCATTCCACGGGTGAGAGAGCTCCTCACCCTTGACATTTAATAGCCTATATGCATTCCCAGGGTACACATCTTTGATGACGTACGACCCTTCCCAATTTGCTTGCAATTTCGACCTAGGACCTCCAGGTTTTATAAAAATTTGCTTCAAGACCATGTCTCCTTCTTGAAATTTGTGTTCAATCACTTTCTTTTGCAAAGATCTTGAGAGTCTATTTTGATATGAAAGCACATGATCGGCCACAGCTAGACGCCACTCGTCTAGGAGTTCCAGCTGTATAAGTAACGCCTCTTGACGTTCATCGAGATTAAGTTCTTTGTCCAGCTGCACCCTTAGCGAGGGAATGAGGATCTCATGTGAACATACCGCCTCCATCCCATAAGTAAGTGAAAAGAGAGTTTGTCCTGTGGGTGTGCGAATGGAGGTACAGTAGGCCTATAGAGCCTCAATTAATTTCTCAGGCCAATCAGCGAATTTATGAGACTCACAAGTTTTCTTTAAAATTTTCAAAAGTGTTTTGTTTGTGGCTTCGGCTTGACCATTGTCCTGTGGATAATACGGAGACGAATGATGCAAGGAAATGTTGAATTTCTTACATAGGTCCTCAAGCTCTTGGGATATGAACTGGGGTCCGTTGTCGGTGACGATGCCGCTTGGCACTCCAAACCGTGAGATGATGTTCTTCATGATGAACCGACACACAGTTGAACCTTTGATTTCGGCAAATGCTTCAGCTTCAGCCCACTTAGTGAAATACTCAGTTGCAGTGAGAATGAAAGATTTTTGTTTGATTTGAGCATTAGGATCACCAACCAATGATATCAAAGGCCCACATGGAGAATGTCCAAGGGGAGGATAGTGGATGCAAGGAGGAAGATAGAGCATGGATTTTATCGGCATGGAGCTAGCGCTTAACACACTTACAGACGTAGATGGCGCAATCTTCTTCTAGGGTTGGCCGGTAATAGCCCTGTCTAAGGATTTTTTTAGCTAACATTTGTATACTGATAAAATTATTCCACTTCATGGTGTTCCGAAGTCAATTGTATCTGATAGAGATCCTAGGTTTACTTCAGGTTTTTGGAGGAGCCTACAGAGAGTTGTACGCACTGAGTTGAGGTATAGCTCAGCTTACCACCCGCAGACGGATGGTCAATCAAAGAGGACTATCCAGACAATTGAAGATATGTGCGAGCTTGTTGTTTAGCTTGTTGTTTAGTTTGGGGTGGTAGTTGGGAGCATCATTTGGGTATGGTTGAATTGCTTATAATAATAGTTACCATACCAGCCTTGGGATGGCACCGTATGAAGCTTATATGGAAGACCATGTAGAACACCTTTAAATGGCATGAAGTGGGAGAGAGGCAGTTAGTGGGCCCTGAGTTAGTTCAGCAAACTACAGAATTGGCAAATTTATTAAAGAAAAATTGCAAACAGCTCAGAGTAGACAGAAAAGTTATGTTGATAATCGAAGAAGGCCACTTCAATTTGAAGTTGGAGATTATGTTTTTCTAAAAATTTCTCCTAGCAAAGGTATTGTGAGATTCGGTAAGAAGGGAAAGCTGAGTTCGAGATATGTGGGACCCTTCCAGGTGTTGGAAAGGATTGGGGAGACAGCGTATAGGCTGGATTTGCCAGCAGATTTTGCAGATGTTCATGATATCTTTCATGTCTCCATGATAAAGAAGTGTATTGAAGACCCAGTGCAAATAATCAGTTATCAAGGAAGTGATTTGAGACCAGACATGTCCATGCCAGAATATCCGGTGCAAATTACTGATCGCAAGATGAAAAGTTGCGAAATAAAGAAATTGAGTTAGTTAAAGTCAGATGGGAAAATAGGCTGGGTGGTGAGGATACCTGGGAGTTAGCCGACGAAATGGCTAAAGGATATCCTTACTTGTTTCAGTAATGTTTTAAATCTTTTTAGATGATTGTATTTGTAAATGTATGTGTACATTATGTGTGGAATTGTATTATGAATTTCGAGGTCAAATTTTTTTTTTAGATGATAGTAATGTAACGTCGCGCATTTTTCGGATCCTTGTGGATCGTGTGTTTAGTGCTTGTGGTGGCTAATGTGAGGCCAATGTGGCATGTGTGCTGTGTGTGTGTGTGTTTCTGGGGCTTACTGGGCCGACGTTTTGGGCCTGCAGTACCCTAGATCTCTCAGCCTGGCATCGCGATAGGAAGGTCTGTCGCGTTCATAATGCGACAAAGGTGGCCGTCGTGTTCGTATGGCCGCCTGGTGCATTGAGCGTCTGCATGTGTGCCACGTGTAGCGCCCAGGGCAGCGGGCGTGGGGAAGGAGACGCTCAGGTCCGTCACGACCTGGTCGCGACACCGCGATAAGTCGCGTTCCGAACCGCAGCAGGTTTTTAAGTAACCCCAGCCAAGCAGAACGCTCAAGGTTTCTGCTCGACTAGGGGGAGGTGCTGTGGCGATTTCAGCTAGGATTTGCCGTCTTCGGCGTGTCCTCACTGCAGGGAGTCCGGGAGAAGCAGGGGAAACGCCGAGAGGTCGCTGCATAGCGCGTTCTTCGCGAAGGTAGGTGAACTCTTCCTATTTTCAGGGTGTAAATCGCATGGGATAGGGTTCCAATCAGTTTAATGCATTTCTAACAATAGATAGCATGCTTAGGTATTCACAAAAGCATGAAAACGAAGAATTAAGGGTGGTTTGTATTGTGGGAATGGGCTATCATGGAGAGAGCCCGGATTAGGGTTCCCACCTGGTAAGGTAACGGATCCCTTTGTCGCGTCCTGAATGCGACACAACGATGTGTCGCTTTAAGGATCAAGAGGTGACAGGTAAGTTGGTCACGTTCTGGACCTGAAGGCAACATGTCGTGGCAACGCCTTCTGAAGGCGACCCAATGGGTTATTTGTGCATGGTTTACGCATGTGACTATTCGATTATCATTATCAGTATGCTCAGTGTTAGTGAGCAGTGCATTGGCACTCGTGGCGCTCTGGGAAGTGCGTGGTTTACGAGACTAGCTCATAGGTTACGTAGCTAGCTAGTAGTTTGCCTGTGGACATAGTGTTCACACGAGGCAAGTGGTGTTCACGTGTTTTGGACCGTCAGTACACGAGGTTTACGTGAGGTTTCACGTGGTTTGTGCGGTGCACACGTGGTTTCTGTGTGCGTGTCAGGTAGTAGATGCCTACCGTGGTTACCTCTCCAGTTGGGTGCCCCAGGTTCTCTGTGAGCCAGGCTATTAGCTCGGGGCTTTGTCCCGATACTTGTGCTGTACTTGACCTGGACACCCTCACTCCTTAGTTTGAGTTGTACGTCCGGCTGAGGGAAAGACGACAGTGGGACAGTGACTGCTGAGTTTGTTTTTAGTCATTTGTAGCGCGCTCTTAGTTGGGGGTACGGACACTAGTTGTCGACACTGGTCCCCGACTAGTCCTTTTCCAGTGCCTCACTCTAGCAAGCCCAGGCCAGGGTCTCTAGAGGTGCCAGGCATGGGCCTGTGACCGTGTGGTCCGCAGGTGGTGGTGTTTAGTTGGTCTCCATAGTTGCTTGGTTTTTTCACATGGAGCCGCAACTGGACCTTTCGTCTGTGGCTGCGAGATTGAGAGGTAGACTTGTGTTAGTTTGTCCGAGTCTGTTGCTGGTGTCGCGAACCAGTCTACGTGGCTCGAGTGTGGCAGTCTCTACTGTAGCTCGTACACGTCTTGGAGTTTTGCCGTTTTATTTATTACAGTGTTTTACGCAGTCGGCTAGCGGTGAGTTTGTTTATAGCTTAATATCCTGATTAGTTGTGCTATAAATGCTAGCATAGTTTACTGCTTTTGCACTTGTGTCTGGTTTGCTCGGTGTGGGGGGAGTTCCTACTGAGCCAGTGACTAGCGAGGCTCTCACCTATCCCCACAGGCGAAGGCGTGGAGGAGGTTCTCTACCGTCGTCCAGTTTGGAGCCGTGACGTAGCGGTGTTGGACCAGCGCCTCCAGCAGTGTAGCTTTTCTTTCTTCAGATTGTACCTCGGGGTATGCCCCAAACTGGTGTACTTTCCTTTATTTCTTTTGAAGTTGGCTATGTAAAACCTTGTATATTATAAATTCAATGGTGTGTTCCTTTGTGTTTTCACGGACTATGGTGTGGTATCCCTTGCGAGGCTTTGGCCCGTTCGCGGGAGACGGACTCGGCTTAGGCACGATACTGGTTTAACGGGCTTGGACGAGGCGTTCCGTCACAATCTGCCTATCACTGCCAACTGTTACTCTGCCTCAGCTTTATTCACATTCTCAACTGCCAGTTTCTCAAATAAAAATCAAATCACCATAAGGAATTTTCTGCCTCTATATACCATTCTGCTCATGTTGCCTCAACTCATATCAGGCCAAGAACCACTGCCTCTTTACCCAATTATGCAAAAACCTTAAGCTTTTCTTTAATCAAGCAAACTTTGGATATCTTGTGAATATTAAACCTTCCATGCTTCCGTTGCACTACTCTAATTACTCTGGATATTTGGCAAAATATCCCATAAATTCTGCTCTCATTATTGCTTCCAATTTACTTTCCTCTTTCACTATTACTCTGACTCCAGCTGGATTCAATTTTAACTTTACTTGTTTCTCAAATCGCTTACTCAATCAATTAACACTGGAAGGAAATACCAAAATTTCTAAACTACTTTCTCTAATACTTCAATTCTGGTTGTGCCACATGCTTAAATTTTGAATCCTGCCATACCGCTACTCACATATCTTGCTCTTCATAAACCTTCCTTGCTTTAAATAACATCCTCTGACTAATTTAACAAATCTATTACATAATCTTCCAACATATTCATTCTTACTGCTATGACAATACACTCTCTATCACATAATAAAAACTACTCAGCTAACTCTACACATATTCTATCTTTAAATTTATAGAACTCTCTCTTTTTCTGTTCTATTCTGCCATACTTTAATCTACTTACTATTCCTTAACCGATCTGCCTTTTATTCTTACATCAAACTTTGAAATACCCTTACAGAAGAATACCTCTGCTCAACTAAATCACTTTCTGTATACTGCCATGCAAACTCTTTCTGAATACTTTCTGAATTATCTGATTATATCAGTTTCATAGTTTGCCATATTCTTTCTTTCTCTGGTCAATAACCTGCCAACTGCATTAACCATAATATCAATTTCGGCAAAATATTTCTCTTAATTATTTTGCTATCTGGCTAATCTCACTGTACTATTCACACTGCAATTCTTGCTTTTATATAAATGTCCTTTACTGATAACTGCCAAAGCTAGAACCTATAACTGATCTCTTTAATTACAATAATCAACTCTCCCTGATTCGTGTATTCCACATTACTACTTTATTCTCAAATGCTGAGAACACTACTGCTATATTATACTTACCATTATCCTTTTCATCAAACCTTTACTTAAATTCCTTTCACAATCCATCTTACTGTTCCACTCAGCCTGATATTTCTTAACTGCTTCTGAACTGATCCATCTCCTTCTATTCTAACCCACATAGCTCTACATTACTCCAAACATTCTTAACCTTAGCCTCAATCTTTTCCAAACTATATACACAACTGTTAAATCTCACTGATCTTATCTCTAGCACTGCAATCTTCAATAACTCATTCTGTGGAATCTTCACAATCTACTACTTGCCAATTAAATATCTTTCTTGTGACACACATGCTTGCACCCCTTTAAACCTAACACCCGACAAAGCCATTCTGACAGAAAGGATAGCGGTCAAATCGGTCATAAAAGTAGTCGCGTCGCCTTCAGATGCCACGACAAAAAAATGACACCCACCCACGTCGCAACCATGTCGCGACAGCCAGGTGTGCCACGACCAAAAGCCTGTCGCGACAGGCTCCCCTGGCACGACCATGTCGCGACCAGGATGTTCATCGCGACCCTGAGGATGGGGCCAGGGGCTCAAGAGGACCGGGTCTTACATGCCGTCTTGGAAACATCCTCCTCCTTGATCCTAAACTGATGGTAACTTGATCGCAGATCGATCTTGGAGAACACGAATGCATTCTTCAGCTGGTCAAACAAATCATCAATGCGTGGCAAGGGGTACTTGTTCTTCACTATCACCTGGTTGAGATTCATGTAGTCAATGCACAACCAGAGGGAACCATCCTTCTTCTTCACGAATAGTACAGGTGTGCCCCATGATGACACACTAGGGCAAATAAACCCCTTATCGAGCAATTCCTACAACCGCTTTCTCAGCTCGGCTAATTCCGTAGGTGCCATCCGGTATGGAGCTTTAGAGATAGGTGAGGTGCCTAGAAGCAACTCAATAGTGAACTCTATCTCCCTTTCTGGTGGCAATTCAAACAAATAATCAGGGAACACGTCTGAGAATTCTTGCACAACCTCGATCTCCTTAAGGGTAGGTGACTGAACGGCCTTAGGAATCAAGACCACACTGGCAAGAAAAGCGTCACAACCCTTATTCACCATTTTCATAGCCTTCATGGCGGAGATCACAAACCTTCCCGCTAAATTCCTAGGCAAAGGATGGGAGAACTCATCCTCTACAGGGATACGGAAAGTGATTCTCTTCCTCCTGCAATCGACCAAGGCATAGTGCTCCTCAAGCCAATCCAGACCAAGTATAACATCATAGTCTGTCATCTTGAGAAAGTAGAAGCACCCAACCAAACCTCGGTCTTCAATGCACATAGGTAAAGATGGAATGCACTTCCTGCTCACTATAGTACCCCCTGGTGTGTGCACAGACAGGGGAACCTCTAACTCTTCTGCCTCAACTCCCGACTCTGCTGCTAATTGCCTAGCAAACCACTCGAAGACAAATGAGTGTGTAGCACCCGTATCAAACAATACTCAAGCCTGCATACCCATAACTAGAACAGTACCTTCCGTGATGTTCTCGGCCTGTTCAACATCCTCCCGCGTAAGTGCATACACTCAGGCTTGGGCCCGAGGCCTTCCTTGCTTTTCTGTCACTAGTGCTGCTGCCGCTGCTGCTGCTGGGGCTGGCGTTCCTCTTTGCACAAACTGCTGAACGCTAGGGCAGTCCCTGATCTAGTGCTCCATACTGCCACACTTCAGGCATTTCCCTGCTAACTTCCAACACTCTGAGCCACCATGTGTCCTTCCATAATGAGGACACTCCTTCTTGTCGCTGAGCCTAAAACTGGTAGTCTAGGGTGCAGCCACTGACTGGCTCAAAAGTATTGTACGCTGTGGCTACTGGTACATGGCTGCTTTCTTCCTGTCCTGCCTTTGGAAAGGTGGTGCTGACCTCTTTTGGGCTGCCTACTCCATATACTGGTCCATCTCACTCTCCTGTCTGCATGTTGTGCTGAGAGCCTCGTCTAAATTCCGATGGTCAAAGGCTACTAGTCTTGACCTTAGTGATGGTCTGAGCCCCATCACGAACTTCTTAGCCTTCCTCCGTTCATCTGCAACAATGTAGGGAGCATAATTGGAAAGCTCAGCAAACCTAGTCTCATACTCCAGGACAGTCATTGAACCCTGTACAAGAGAAAGAAACTCCTACTCCATCTTGTCCTGAATATGCTCAGGGATGAACTTGGTCTTAAAGAGTCTAGTGAACTCGGCCCAAGTCACCTCTAAAGCTCCATCCTCATACCTGGTACGTAGCATAGAGGCCCACCAAACATCAGCCCTCTCCTACAAAATACAACCAATAAGCACCATCTAGACCAAATTTTTAATCTTATATAAGCACATATACTCTAAGTACATGTAGCATGTAAGTCGCCAGGCTAACTTTATCCTCTTCCGCACACCTGATAGCACGGAAGATCTTCTCACCTCCCTCAACCAGCTCTCTGCTAAGAGGGGCTGACTCTCCCCCTTAAAAGAAGGCGGGGCCATCCTCTTAAACCTCTCCATGATGGATGGACCACCATGACCATGCTCCTTGGGAACTGGAGTTGGAGCCTAAGCCTGAAATAATAAGCAACACATAAGAAATCATACAATCAACAAAATAGACTACTCCTATTCAACAATTCTAACCTGAGTCTGCAACTGGGCCTGTAATGTAGCCTGAGTCTGTGCATGCATTTGCATCGCATGGACCAGGCCTTGAATGAATACACCATAGTCCACAAGTGGCGGTGGTGGAAGTACCGTGGGACCCTGGGGTGCTAGGGCCTGCTGTTCACCCCTCTCCTTACGTGGGCTCATCCTCCCAAGCCTGGACGCCACGCCTACCACGGCTCGCCATTTCCTGTAAAATAAATATTTCAGTTAGGATCTAAGTTCTTTAGCCCTAACCATTTTCTTATCTATCTTCTATTCATTATTAGGTGTTTTCCACATATATGGACTGATCCTATAAAGACCTTGAAATATTGTGTGGATGATGGTTTATTTATGTACAATCTCAACATGTTTCTCTGATACCAATCTCTGTAACGACCCCTTTATACTGGTACGATTATACCAATCCACATCGATATAAAGCGTGTCGTCACAGTGGAACATGTACCCAACACAACATAGTAGGTAGAGATGTACACAAATAACAAAGGAAAGTACAACGGAAATGTAACGATACGGTCATTCGGATTCGGGTTTATCGGGTCTATGTGTGGAGCTCTTGACCAAGAGATGGTCAATGGGCTGTTTTTGCGGTTTATGCACACAGGGTGAGCAGTGTGGGCCGGTTATCCCAGCCCATTTGCATTGCTGGCTCACTGTCTAGAGTCGCAGTGAAGGAAGGCGATGCGATTATGAACGCGGCAGCCATGCTGGACGCGATTCCAGGAATCGTCTCTGTGACACGTGGCTCAGGTTTGCGTTTGGCGTCGGACAGGGGGATGCATTTAAAGCGTTTAAACAAGGCTTCCGCCTTGGACGCGATTTCGATTAGAGTGTTAAAAGCTTTGTTTCGGCCAGACAGAGCAGAGGAGGCTCTGTCCAGCACAGGGGAGTTGTTGTGGCTTCTCCGGTGAGGATTTCCGGTGATTTCGGCTTCCGGCAGATCGTGCGGCGCGGGAACCACGCGAGGACGACGCTCGGAGCGTGGGCATGCCATTGGCGAGGAGGTTTTGACGTTCTTCGGCTTCTTCCAGTTGGTAGGGAGACTTCCTACCTTGTGTTACTGTTTTAATGGTATGTTTGGTTTGGGTTTAAGGGTTGGAGCATGTGAGGGTGGTTTGCCCTTATTGAGTTTTACACGTTTACAGCTTTGTATGGAATGGTTGTGTAGTTTTGTGGTGGTTTCTCCCGTGTAGGAGTGGGGGTTTGGCCTGTGAGCTGACGTGTTCATGTGAACGCGACGTGCCGAGCCAACGCGTTCTACTTTTTCTGATATGTTTGTTATGTTGGTTGTCTAGTCGCGACCTTGTGGTCTGTCTCATTAGCGTGAAACGTGGCGTCTAGGTTGGACGTGACTATGTGTTGACCGAGGGTTTGACCAGCTTGGGTTTGGTGGCATCATGTCGAGCCGACGCGACTTGGTCACGTCACTAAGGCATGTCGCAATAGCCTTTAGAATAGCAGCCGAAGGAGGCGACGCGACACTGTCGCGACAAGGTTTGGAATAGCATCCCAACTGATCGACGCGATTCAAGTGGCGGTGTCTGTGCTGGACGCGCTTTAGGTTCTGTGGTCATTTTGTGATGGTCAGGCAGTGAAGGTTCTGTGTAGACCTAGCCCGGGTTCGTTAATGTTTTCTAAAGACTGTGGTTATGTTTATTATGTTATGTAATATGAGTTGCCAAGGAGGTCACGGGGTGACCAATGGCAGGCAATGTTATATTTTAGTATTGTTATGGTATGTTTATACCTTGTGTTAAGTATTCTTAAGGTATTAAGACAGGTGTTTCGTGATTAATGTGTATAAGTCTACTATGGCGGTCATCACATGACCCCGTTAATGAATGGTTGTGTGTAGGATGGCTTGAGGGTCACAGGGTGACCGATGATAAGCCATTCCTTACACTTGAGTACTGTGTGTTGTGTATGTGTTGGCGTTGGTTGGCTTGGAGGTCACATGGTGACCGTTAACAAGCTAAGCTTGACACTTGTAGATCGGGGTTTATAATAAAGGATCGTATATCGTGCTTTGTGTGCTTACTGAGTCTGGTGGTCCGATGCCTAATCTAGAATACCTCTCTAGTCGGTTACCCTAGCACCGGGTGCTTAGGGATTGTCCCGATACGTGTGTACCATAGTGGTCTGAGTCATCTTCCTAGACATGCTCCTCTTGTGCTTGAGTAGTACGTCCGACTGAGGGGAAAGACAACTAGGGGCAGCGACTTGTGTTTGAGGGTGTGTAGTCGCTTGTAGCGCCCTTGTGGTTGGGGTACGGACACCAGTAGTCAACCCTGGTCCCTAGCTAGTCCTGTTCCAGTGCCTCACTTTAGGGTTCTCGGGCTAGAGTCCCTAAAGGTTGACTGCTTGAGCCTGTAGGGTGTGTGACTTGTAGGTTGTGGTGGTTAGTTAGTCTCCACTGATCTTGGCTTGTTGTTGTGGAGCGGTAGTTGGACCTTCCGTCCGTGACTGTGAGAATAAGATGTAGTTCCTGTGCTTTGTTGTTCGGGTTGGATACTAGCGTCATGAACCAGTAGTCCGTTCCCAAGTGGTGGCGTCCTCTCCGTACCGACTCGTGTGTTTGACCACTGGTTGTGGTTTGTGTGTGAACCACTGGTTAAGGTTATATCGTGAAACCGTTAACCATTATGGTGTGCCCTGGAGGTGGCACGGTTCCATGGTTCAGTGTTGTACCTCGTGGTAGCAGGTACATGTACCTCTCGTGGGTAGAGTTGTGTTATGGTGGTACGTGAGTCCCGACCCCAACTGTTGCTGAGGTGAGACCGTGCGTACTGTGGAGGTCTTGTGGTGTGACGCTCCACGTGTTAAGAAGATTGGTCTTCGTTTAAGATGTGGTTTGTGGGTGTTGGCTGGTTGTCGCCAATCCCGATGCTCCGTGTGTAATGGTTAGTCTGTGAGACCGTAGCCTAGGCAGTGGGTTGCCAGTGAGGCTTGTTCGAGGGGTTTTAGTTGAAGGGTGGACTAGCGATGTTAAGCTAGTCTTGTGTTTCCCTTTACTTTCCGAGGACCGGGGTTTAACCGGTGTGTTATGATTAGTTGTAGTTTAACAAGCTTATGTGTGCATGTTATGTCTCAACTACTGGTGTTGCCAGTGAGACCCTCTGGGGTTGAGGTCTTCGTGTTGTTGTTGTTGGTTTCGTTGTGGGAGGTCCCTACTGAGCCAGTGACTTGTAGAGGCTCACTCCCTTATAGTCTGTTTCAGGTGTTGGCTGACTTCAGCGTGGTTTACTCAGAGTAGTGCAGACTTGTACCACCAGCAGTAGAGTAGTAGAGTCATTTGAGCTTGTGCTATCTCGGGGTATGCCCCAGGTAGTTGTACTCTTTAATTGGACATGTAATATTGTTATTGTGGACTATTGTACATTGTGGTTTATAGTTATATACACTTGTACTTTCCTGTGTTATATACTGTAATTGAGGTACTTTATATTCGTACTGGACACGTGGTTGTGATATCCCTTGCGAGACTTCGGTCCGATCGCGGGGGACAAATCTGGATATGGACCCTTATTGGGTATAAATATCCAGGGCCGTTACAGTTGGTATCAGAGCAATGGTCCAGTTAGAATTTGAAAAGACATTTAAGGTATAATGTCCCAATACATGAATTAATGTCCACTACTGGTAGTAAGTCTACGGTTTGTGTGGTTTCAAGTGGTTTTTGGTGTAACTTTTTGACACGTAGATCGTGTGTTTCTACTTGTTAAGCTGACAAGTGTTGGCAGTGGTTGAGAAACAGTGTAGGTTGTTGTGAGAATTGTGTGGTTTTGCCACTAGTGTGCCAGTCTGCAATGAAAGAAGAGTTGTTTAAAGGTCCTTAATTATAGAAATTGAAGAGTTTCGAGAATTCAGATATGGAAACCAGAAAGGATGTTATAGTAAGAACCAGAGTTGGCAGAGATAGGTAAGAGGTAATAATGGGATAGTATGGTAACGAAACAGTGTTATTGACGTTGAATAGCTTGTGTTACGATTGTTGCATATCTGTACCATAGTCAAGAACTTTGGTAGAGGTAGTTGAGTAATGAAAGATGCAGTTAGAGCAGCATTGTAGTATGGAACAGTACTTGTGTAACTAAGGACTTGTGATTAAGGAATTTAGTAAGGGTAACCGTTGTATCTGGGATTGAGATCTGTGCTAGCTAACAAGTGTTAAAGAGTGGTTTGACTGATCATGTGATAACGTACTGGTTAGCAGAGGATCAGAGATAGTAGAGGGTTGAGAGTAATACTTGGAAAGCTCAGCAAACCTAGTCTCATACTCCAGGACAGTCATGGAATCCTGTACAAGAGAAAGAAACTCCTACTCCATCTTGTCCTAAATATGCTCAAGGATGAACTTGGTCTTAAAGTGTCTAGTGAACTCGGCCCAAGTCACCTCTAAAGCTCCATCCTCATACCTGGTACGTAGCATAGAGGCCCACCAAACATCAGCTCTCTCCTGCAAAATACAACCAATAAGCACCATCTAGACCAAATTTTTAATCTTATACAAGCACATATACTCTAAGTACATGTAGCATGTAAGTCGCCAGGCTAACTTTATCCTCTTCCGCACACCTGATAGCACGGAAGATCTTCTCCACCTCCCTCAACCAGCTCTCTGCTAAGAGGGACTGACTCTCCCCCTTAAAAGAAGGCGGGGCTGTGATGACCCTCATTATACCGGTATGGTTATACCAACCCACGTCGCCATAGTGAACGATGTCACAGCGGGACATTTACCCAACACTTACATACAATTGAGATATGCACAAATATAAATACAGAGTAGCGGATGTAAAGGAACCATGTCTTTCATTCATCTCATCATCCACATTTAACATACATGATTCATGTAACAATTTAAAGATCTAAAGTCCACATAATCCACATAAAAGAAGTGTTAAATAAAATACATAGTTTGTCCATAATTACATGATAATTCTAATACACTGTCTTACAATACATACTATGAAATCACAAAATGTCACAAATGAACCCAAAGAGCTAGTCTCCACGCTCGGATTCTCTCTCCACTGCCTCCTCTAACGGTGTAGCGTCACCAACTAAACTTGTACGCCGAAGCAAGTAATGAGTCTAAAAGACTCAGCAAATAACACCACACATATCATACATGCAAATATCATAGCAGGTTTTCATCCCAAGTCACGACGAAACATGTAGCATGCTTGACATCAATAAGAGACAACCTATCATGGTAATTCTACCAAATTAAACACATGGTTCATGATTTCAGATTTTCCAAAATAAAACATCCTATCACATGCTTTCTACTTATTCCATCACATAAAGGTTTTACCTCCAATTAAGCAAAACATGAGAGCAACCAAACATGGTGTGCTTACATACATGAAGGGAGACCTTCCTATCATGATTTCCACACATTCTTGCACATGCACATTATCGTTTTATACACTTTTAGCTTGCAGTTTTGACATGAATTAGAAACTCACAACCAATCACATGAGAGTTACAATCTCAATTAACTATATCATGGTGGCGCTTAAATATGGAAACATTTACACATAAGCAAGAAATGCTACTAGCATGGATCCTACGCATTTGTACACATGTAAAACATTTTCATAACTACAATTAGGTTGCTGTTATGACACAAGTTCAACATTAACATATCATGGATCACCATTTCATCATCTAACACATTAGTTTCACATGTTTGCACAATTTTCTCATTCACATAGTTCACTTTTTACACATTGCACATTTACACATGTTCACATTACACGACTTACACATGTACACATTCACATTTTTCACACTTTAGTGCCGTGACACATAGTCCAAACCACCATTAGAAGGACACATACACATAGACACCACCTAGGCAGTTCAGTGACGACTCTTGGACTGCACAGACCGGGAGAATAAGTCTCCACCCTAACCAGTGGTACTTGTCCACCTCCAGGATTTCATCTTAATGCCCATAAGATTTAACACATTGAACCTTCTCATAGGGACTTTTCCATGATACGGTTCCACGGCCCTCTATGGAAGCAGTGTCACACTTGGCACAGTCTTACACATTACACATACCGATTTTAGTACACATTTACACAAGACATCCTCATACCTTTTCATTCTCTCTCTCACACACATGGCTCTATTTTTCCTAGCATGATGCTACTGATAACAGGGATTAACATTCACTAACTTGCATTAATCAGGTTGGAAAAACACATCATTAAGTCATATTCATGATAACATGCATTTATCACATTTTTCACATGAAATTTTCGTAACACACTTTGCAGTCATCAGAATAGCATGAAAATTTAACCACATACTCATTTCAGGTTTATAATCTTACATGAAATTTTCCAGATGTTTCAGAGTTAACATATATTTTCAGAAATTGAAACATTCAGCCTCATATTATCCATAATTCAATTCCACACCGAACACAACATGAATAGTAGATTCAACAGACCTCAACTCTGAACCCAACATATACCTTATTACAGGAATTTCCCCCGGATTTATTACACAACACATAATTTACTGGAAATTTCACAAACCCTACACATGTTTTCTACTTTCAGAACAGAAATTTACAGTAATTTTTTTTTTTGGTAAGTAAACTGTATTAAGAGAACAAAATGTACGAAGGCTACAACCATAAAACATGGTCATAGATCAAATCCTAAGGCGTGTCAGGAGAGTGCACCCCACCTCAAAGAGGTGGAATGTTCTCACTCCACCGACCCCAACCTTAGAACTGACAAGACTAAGTACTCATGACCACACAAGGAACTGTGGACTATGAGTCAAACAAAGATCAAAAGAGAGAACAACTACATAGCTGAAATGTTGAAACGGGTGAAGATTTGCTTTTCTCTAGGGCTTAAGGATCTGCACTTGAAGCTTTCCATGATGATCTTGATGTCAAACAATATTTTGATCAGCAATTGCATTTTGGATAAGCAAACTCCATCAAAGGTTCTAATGCATCTTTCTCTCCAGATCCACCATATAGCACATTTTAAGGCCAACTGTGCTAATCTCCAAGCTCCATTTTGAAGGGGAAAATTCTCTTTTAATTTCTGCATTTCTTTCTCAAGCTTGTCTTCAGGGGGTCTTCCAAATTGAAATCTGTAGATGATCTGATTCCAAATCCAAGTGCTAAAGGAGCACTTAAAGAAGAGATGATTGTTAGATTCTTCATTGTTCTTACACAAGATACATTGGTTCGCCAGGCTGATACCTTTTTGCTTCAGATTATCTTGGGTAGGGAGTTTCTTCATAACTGCTTGCCAAAGACATAGATTGAACTTTTGGGCAGCAGGCTTCGCCCAAATCCAAACATGATTAGAATCCTCATTGTGCTGCTCTCTAATCTCATTCCAGACAGAAGCAATGGAGAATTTGCCACCATTGTGATTCCATAAAATCTGATCCTCACTATTATTATGAATCGTAGTTGCCTTTATGGATGGCCAAAGGGCGATCATATCGAAGGAAATAGGAGTGGGCAGATTCCAACGTTCAGAATTAATGAAGTGACCAATTTTTGTATCCTTACCGACCCCGAGATCTTGGCGAATTCTGTCTCCATAGATCTGAAAAATACTCCTCCCAGAAAGCCAAGGATCATACCACATATTAAGTTGGATCCATCAGCAATATAATAGGAAATCTGATTTTGCATCCATTCCCTTTCTTTGAGCACCCCCTTCCAAGCACTTGAGAAGTAAGATCTGCATTTGATAACCCAAATACTTTGCTTGGCTAAATACTTATTGTAAATCCAGTCAATCTATAGGGACTCCTTTCTCTGCAAAGTATCCCAAAGAAGCTTCACCGAGGCCGCTCTATTCCAATCATGCAAATTTCTGATCCCCAGCCCGCCCTCTTTCTTTGGTCTACAAATAACCTTCCATTTAACCATTGTCATCACTTTTTTCTCAGAACTACCCTTCCAAAAGAATTCTCTAAGCATGTCTTCAATCTGGGAGATCAGTCCACTAGGGAGGATAAAGGCAGAAGACCAGTAAATAGAGTAAGTCTGCAAGACCGATCTGATAAGCTCCAATCTTCCTGCTTTAGAGAGAAGTCTATTTTTCCAAGCATTAAGTCTGTTCTTGATTTTATCAATGAGAGGGGTACAGTGCACTTTTTTAATAGAGGAAGAAACCAAAGGTAGCCCAAGGTAAGGAACAGGAAGAGAGCCTTCACTAACACCCAAGATAGTCAAGAAATCTGATTTGGGCTGAACATTTCCACCGATGTAAAGCTTGCTTTTGGCTTTGTTAAGAGCAAGGCCAGAGCAAAGGGAGAAGTCGTGGAGAACTTTCCTTAGGTGCATAGCAGAATTCAGATCATTTTTAAGGAAAATAATCAGATCATCAGCAAAAACCACATGAGAGATTTTCATATTACCAGCTGATGGAACTTTGATATTACCTTTGGCAACTGCCTCCTCCATCATGCAAGTTAATCCTTCCATGGCTATAGTGAACAGATAAGGGGAAAGAGGGTCCCCTTGTCTTACCCCATTAGAGCCTTGAAAGAAACCAGTAGGCGAACCATTTAAGAGGATGGAGTAGGAA
The DNA here is from genome assembly GCA_014218235.1 of Colocasia esculenta. Lineage (NCBI taxonomy): Eukaryota > Viridiplantae > Streptophyta > Magnoliopsida > Alismatales > Araceae > Colocasia > Colocasia esculenta. The sequence goes on along the minus strand of CM024753.1, from coordinate 94,635,873 downwards.
GGCTTCTCAATACAGTTCTGAACCCAAGAAATCCATTTGGCCGGAAAACCCATTTGCTTCATCATATAGTAAATAAACTCCCTATTCACCGAATCAAATGCCTTCTTCAGATCAGCCTTGAGACACAGAAGATTTCCTTTACTCTTAGAGTGAATATCTCGGACTAAATCATTAGTGATTAGGATATTATCATGGATAGATCTTCCCTTGATAAAAGCTGCTTGGTTCGAACTGATCAACTTATGGAGCACAGATTGCAGCCAATTAGCCAATATCTTGGAGATAATCTTATACACAAAGTTACAAAGAGATATAGGCCTGTATTGGTCAAAAGAGTCAGCACCTTCAGATTTTGGAAGTAAGGCAATGAAAGTGCAATTTAGTTGCTTGAGCATTCTAGAGGTGGTAAAGTAATGCTTGACCGCCTTCACAACTTGTTCACCCACTATATCCCATGAAGCTTGGGAGAACTCAACCGGGAAGCCATCCGGACCAGGGCTTTTGCCTTTTGGAGAATGCATGACAACATCTTTAATTTCCTCCTCAGTGATCTCATTACAAAGATATGTCATATCAGAATGCTGAAGCTTAGTTCTAGTCTCAATAGTCACATGGTTCCAATCAGCAGAAGATTGATTCAACAAGGAAGAGAAAAAATCCACCGAGTACTGCTTCACCATCTCCATATCCTCTATATTATTTCCATCAGCATCAGTACATCTAGAGATAGAATTAATTGATTTCCTGGCTTTGAAGGATGCATGAAAGAACTTAGTATTACTGTCCCCTAGAGAGAGCCAATGTTGCTTAGATTTCTGCTTAAAGAACTCTTCCTCCATATCAAGAGCATTGTGATAGTCAGTCTTGATGCTAATTTCCTGGGCAATCAACTCCTTGTCCAAGGGATTGACCTGAAGTTTATTTTGAATATGATAAAGAGAGTCTCTAAACCTTTTTATTCTTTCATTAACATCCCCAAATTCTTCTCTATTCCATCTCTTCAAAGCTTCCTTGACCTCTTTCAGCTTTTTGCATAAGATATAAGTGGGAGAGCCATCAAAATCTGAAGACCAAGCCTTTCTGACAATATCCTTGAATCCCGGGTGCTTAATCCACATAGAGAAAAATTTGAATGGTTTGAAACCATTGTTAAGCATTTTCGAAGTGTGGACAAGCAGCATAGAGTGATCTGAGAAATAAGTTGAACCATAGTGAACAAATCCTTCAGGAAAACTAGTTAACCACCTGTCATTGATAAGGGTTCTATCAAGCTTTGCAGCAATCCGCCTATCTCCAGAAGAGGAGTTAGTCCAGGATAATACATTCCCCATTGACTTCAGATCCATAAGACCAGACTTGGTGATCATGTTGTTAAAGGAATCTAACATGTGAGTAGGCACAAGATTGCCTCCCATCTTCTCAGAAGCAAACCTGATGCAATTGAAGTCCCTAGTGGCAAGCCAAGCAGTAGCACCAATAGAAGTATTGGAGATTTGAATGATATCTTCCCAAAGAGAAGTTCGATCAAAGTGAGAATTGGATGCATAAATAGCAGAAATCTGAAGGTCTTTTTTCAAATTCACATGTTTTCCAGAAAGATGGATGATTTGGCTCGAAGTATAAGTAACAGTGAAAGAAAGAATATTAGGATTCCAAAGAACCCATATCCGGCCATTAGTACAGTGACTGTTATGAGCAATAGAAGCATCAGCCCAAATTTGACTCTTGAATAAATCAACATTAGCTGCCTTGATCTTTGTTTCCAAAAGAATAACCATATCACAATTATTATTTTGAATAATTTTTCTCAGCTCCATTCGCTTACCAAACTTATTTAATCCTCTCACATTCCAGCTGATTATCTTCATAAGACTTAGCTTCGATTTAGATGCAAGTGCATCCCCACTTTTTGATCCTTCGATTTTTGCTTGGACACATATCCATGAGTACCATGAGCAGCTATTACTTGCCCCATTTTCTTCCTTTTGTCCATCTCATCAACCGCACTTAGAGCATTAAACCTTCTATTAGTATCTGCCAAAGCATCTGGAGAAGGGGTTGCACTGATTTCACTATCCTTATTCGGTTTCCTTCCTTGCGTTTCATGCCTCAATATAGATACAATTTTTTCAAGGGAAGGTGTTTGCGCAGGACCCTCTATCCTTTCCATTTGAATTTGATTGTCTCCATCTCCTTTCCTTGGAACAAGGGTATCGCTGTGCTCTTTCTCTATAACTCTAGCCACAATATTCTCACTGCTATCTTTGTTATTTTGAGCAATATTCCCTGCCTTCCATGCATCCTTCAAAGTGGTAATAGAATCTTCCTTAACTTGCATCTTTCCCATGGGATTCTGCGCAATCTCCCCATCCTCCTTAGTTTCCACCAAATGCACCACCTCACCTTCCGAGTTTGCATCCAGCAAATCTTGGCTAGCAAGAATGGAAAACCTGTTGTTTTCCTCCCCATGGACCCCCTCCTTAGGAAGCGAACCTTCCTTTCTGATCACCATAGATGTGGAATTCGATTCAGATTGATGCTCTTTCCTTCGGTAGATTTGAATGGTGGAATTCAATTTTGAAGGATGGCAGGAATGGCATTGGCCATGGAGGTGACCGAAGAGCCCACATCCCCCACAACACCTTGGCTTCCACGAGTAAGAAATGTGAAGATCATGCTGCGATCCGTCAATGTCTTTGTAGCTGATGGAGTCTGGCAATTCAACCTCAGAAGAGACCATGACACAGGCTCGAGCATAGGATAATCGCCTTCTCTCTGCCGTTAGCTTGTCCATGAATAGCGGTTCTCCAATGGTGCTGCAAAGCTTGGAGATGAACTTCTTTGACCAAAGATGAATAGGTAAGCTATGGATGGATACCCAGATCGGAACATTCTTGAGACTCTCAAGCTCCATCCTCAGGCCTTTCTCCCATCGCCTTAGGATCATAGGGTGACCCCTGATAGACCAAAACCCCTCCAGAATACGGGTGACATCTTCCTCATTGTCCATTTTACATATGAAGAAACCATTTTGAAGGAGATGCAAATCGAATCCCACAACTCCCCAACGACTTTTGATGAAGGATGAGAGGGGCATGAAAGAAGTCTTAAGATCGACTACGTACCCGATGATGGTGCGATCCCATGCACCATGCAGCTCTTCAATGTCTTCCACGTCACAAACCGCGATTTTCTTATTCTCCGCGATAACGGTTGGAGCAATGAAAGACAATGCATGAGAACTCTCACTAGAAGCCGGAGCAGAAAACAAGCTTGCCCAAGTTCTTGATGCCGAAGACACCTCGGCCGGTCCTCTTGAGCGAGACCTCCTTCTCGACGACGAAGAAGACCGCTCCTTCCTCGCCACCCGAACATCACCAAGGCCCGAGGAAGAAGAAACAGCAGCTGCGCGGCTAACCCTTGGAGAGGAGGCCGGACCCCCTGCAGAAGAGGTGTCCATCCTCCAAAACCAAGAACCGCACTACACCTCAAACACTCACAACTCTCGAATGGTAGACCCCAGGTGGAGGAGTTCCACCTGGTGGCTGCCCGGAGAGGGACACCTCCTTCCCGACGGAAGGGGTGACCACCCTCCGCCGGAGGGCGGGGGGGTACCCCGGGCGCACACAGAAGCAAGCGAGAACCCCAGAGCTTTTCTCTCTAGAAAGCTAGAGAGAGAGAGCGGTCTTTTAGGTCACCCGACGGAAGGGGTGACCAGAAATTTACAGTAATTCATACGAGCATGGAGAAATTTCAGAAATTGCGGGGCACAGACTGACCCCAACACACATGGTTCATAAAATTTAGGGCACCTAAATTCCTCAGGAGTTGCGCAAACAGAACTAACATGATCTAGGATTTTTTTATCATACATGCATTTTTCATAAATGACACCCTTCATACCAATTTCAGAAATTGTAAGGACCTCACCACACATACCACCATTCATAATACATATCATAGTACCGTTACCATATATCCTCATGCGAGAACCTCAAAAACATTATCATATAGAAGGAGAGAACAGCTCACTGTTCTGTCCTGACGATCTTAACGACATAGTCTGGCCGTTAATGGAGCTTAACGGCAACATCGTTGACCGTTAATGAAGAACTTGACGGCAAGGGAGCTTGCCGCCAAGTTCAGGTCTGTGCAAAAATACAGACCCGAGCTCCAAAATACAAGAAGAATGGGGAATCCAAGACTTAATTTAAAATCTGTAAAAATAACAAAACCCTACTAGACATCTACATGGACGAAATGTGAGGGTTACTTGCCTTTAAACAAGTCTCCAAAGGGATTAAGATGGTGGTGAAGCTCTCCTTGGGCAGTCCCAAGAAGCCTCCACAAATGCTCTCCTGCGGGTTCTAGGTTGGTGTAGAAGCTAAACCGCGGTTGGGGAAGTCTTCCCCGATGTTCCAGCTACCCTCCTAATGCAGTAGGTCGCCGGATGAAGCCTTGAATCGCCGGATTGAAGCCTCCAAAGTTCAGTCTTTATGCAGCTCCGAGCTAGGGTTTTCTCTATCTCTTGAAAGAGGTCAAGAGGGGTTGTCTAGTGTAGAAGGGGGTGTGGTTTATAGCAAAGGGGTTTGGGGAACCCCGGAGAGGTGATGTGAAAGCCTGTTAGCCGTTGGGGGCATCTCCCCAATGGCTGGCTTGCTTGCCCCCGGAGTTTCGGGGTCTGCAACGCATGCAGGTCAGAGATCTTAACGTCCACATCCATGGACGTTGGCTTAAGTATTGGCACCCATCGTGGTGGACGCTGACTCAGCATGGACGTCCATCCATGTGGACGCCAATTGGTTCCTTCGGCCAGAACTCAAAACATGCAGAAACCATGCTTAACTTATACCTATGTACATGCCATACATATGTATTATCACGTACACACTACCACCATGTAATTCATACATTATTTACAACTAATTATACACATGCACACATAAGTATAACTAGTTAACGGATGCAGATTGTTTGACTCCTCCGCTGGCTGGGGGCGGGAATAGTAGAGAGAGAAGCTCTGGGGTTTTGAGCGCCAGCCTTCTGTTCGTGTATCCCCTCTCCCCCCGCCGTCCTGGTGGTGGTGGGGGGGGGGGGGGTGTACTCCCTACGTCTGGTGCTCTTGGTGCTGCTATGGAGGCTAGAGAAGGAGGCGCCTATGGAAGCCATCGTCTTCCTACTTCTGGAAGAGGGTCGGCTCCCGCCAGCGCTTCGGTGAACTCCACGAGTGATCCTATCCTTGGGAGGGGATCCTCACAAGGAGTTCCATCGCAGCGTCTCCGTAGCAAATCCCGTGGTCGCTCTAGAGGTCGAACCAGTTCAACATCACCTCCGGCCATTGTTTCTACCACGAAGAAGGCTTGGAACGAGCTTTTCATGGGCGCTCCGGCGTCCACGTCTTCGACTTCTGCACTTCGTCTCACATTCATTGAACCAACTTTGCTGGGCGAACGTTGTGTTGCTTCCTTCAGCAACTCAGACTCCCTCGAGTTGGTGCAGTCCTGGCGTTTTGCTGTTGTTGGTTACATTGTTGGTTTATCCCCGGTGTACACTCCTCTGAAATCCTTCATTGATAACCAATGGAAGCCGAAGGGTTCTTATGATCTTCATATGCGAACGGGAGGTTTTTTCGTCTGCAACTTTACGATTGAAGAAGATATGCAAGCTGTACTCGAGGGTTACTGGCATATCCGCGGTCATCCTTTCATAGTGCAAAGGTGGAGTCGCGATTCTAGGTTGGAAAAAGCTATGTTATCTTCCATTCCCCTGTGGATCATCTTCCCGAACCTCCCCCTCCACTTATGGTCTCACACTTCTTTGAGTAAGCTTGCTAGTGTTCTTGGCACTCCTTTGTTCATGGATAAGCTCACTGCCACCAGGAAGCGGCTTTCTTATGCTCGTGTTTGTATCCTCATATCTTCAGAGTTCTCCTTTCCCTCATCTGTTACTGTTCTACATGATTCTGGTGACACTGAGATCATTGATGTTCATTATGAATGGAGACCAAGCCCTTGCTCCATATGTTCTTCATTTGGCCATAAAGAAGGCACTTGTGTTCCTGTTGATAGGGTCACTCCACGTTAGCAGGTGTGGCGACCTAAGAATTCTGCACATGTTGAAAGTTCTAAAGTCCAGACCTCACGAGTTCTGAGCTCGTGAGTTGACTCAGTCCATAAGGGGAAGGAGATCCTGTTACCCTCTACAGCTCATGTCAATAGATTTAGTGTACTTTCTGCTATAGATCCATATCCTCAGGAAATCTCTAAGGGTTCTAAAGATGTTAACGTAAATCCGGCAACTGTGCTAAGTCTTCCCATGCAAGTTGCGACGGTGGTTGATACTGCTGTGTTTGCTTCAGAGCCTCATAAGGAAATGGAATCGAGTGTCTCCGATACTCACGTTACGGTGATTCATACTGATATGCTTCATCTTCGGGAAATCTCTAAGGTTAGTAATGATTCTAACGTAAATCCGGCAACCATGCATCCCATGCATGTTGCGATGGTGGGGGATGATTCTTTGACTGCTCCAGTGGTTTCTCATGTTATGGTAAGGCAATCTACTGATGGACCCGTGGTGAAGTATCCTTCTGCGAGCTCCACGGCGGATACTGTGCCTATGGAAACTTCCTTATCTACCAGTGTTAATCCGGAAAGCATCACGGTCGTTAATGGCAATGCTTTACTCAAGGAAGTTGAAAATTCTGTGTTCGAAGGAAAGGAAACAAATATGGTGTCTAGCGTAAATCCGATTTGGCCAACGGTGGCTAACCTTCCTGAGAAGGACTCCCATCATACTTGTGATCCTCCGCAATCTCAGTCACTTTCCGTGCTCATTCCTTCTGATAGCGAAGGAAACTCTGGTGTAAGTGTTAATCCGGTGGATATGAAGGTGGCTTCAAAAGGTTTTAGAGATATGGAAACTACGGTGGCTGATAGGAATACTGCTGTCACTTTCAATCCGGAAGCCATACTCTCTACGTATCATTCCCATGCAAAACCTAACTCTATTTCTGGAGGGTCTCCAATCCAAGAGATTTCTGAAACAGGCAACACCAACTATACTGCTACTTTGGATTCTCCTTTCATGGCCGGCCAGAGATCTTCTCACAATCAAAATCATATCTCTTCTATTGAGGAAACCTCACCTGCTATCCTGCAAGGCCTTGAAGATTCCCGCTTTGATACTTCTAAACTCAAGGACGTTGATCGGGTTAACAAATTAGATCGTGGAAGAATCCGGTCGAGATCTTTTCCTCCTAAACATAAGATATGAATTTTGTTTCTTGGAATGTGAGGGGTTTGAATAAGAAACCCAAAATGCTTGCTGTTAAGAAGGAGCTGAGAATTTCTAATTGTGGTATTGCTGTTATTTGTGAAACAAAGATTAGGCAAGGTAACCTTGACAATGCTAAGAATTGTATCTGGCCTAATTCTGAAGCTATCCACAACTATTTGAGTTCCTGGAGAGGCTGTCTCTGGATTCTTTGGAATCCTATACTCTTCTCTATTTCTCTTATTTCTGAGAGCCCTCAGTACATTCATGTTAAGTGCACGGTTTCTGCTACTGGTGACACGTTTATCCTGACTGCTGTTTATGGTTCCAACCTTCTTCATGAGAGGCGTCAGCTATGGAAGGATTTACTTTGCCTTTCCCATAATACCCTTGAACCATGGATTATCATGGGTGATTTTAATACCATTAGGCATCCGGATGAGAAGAAGGGTGGTAGAAAGGTTCTGGCATCTCACTTGGCTGATTTTAATGATATGATCGATGCAGCTAGTCTTTTTGATATGCCTCATTCTGGTAATTACTTCTCTTGGTGTAATATGAAATCTGGCATGCAAAGAATCTCTGCTCGCCTTGACCGTGTGCTGATCAACTCTCCTTGGGCTAATCTCTTTGAGGAAGCTATTGTCAAATATGACACCATGATTACTTCAGATCACTCCAAGCTTCATGTTACTGTTAACCGGAAGATTCAGAATAGTAGGCCGAGGCCCTTCAAATTCTTTAACATGTGGACATCACATTCTGATTTTAAGAATGTTGTTAGTAATGCTTGGGCTACTAACGTGTCTGGCTCCTTACTCCTCCAGCTCACTAAGAAGCTTCGATTAGTTAAGACTGCTCTGCGTATTTGGAATCACACTGTCTTTGGTGATGTCTCCTCCACTACTTCCTCAACCCGTGATGCTTTAATTAGAGCACAGCAGATCCTTCTTACTGATCCTACTAATGAAGATGCTAAGGTGAAAGAACATCAATGCAGAAGCAACTATTTGAATGCTCTTGAGATGGAAGAGATGTTTGCTAAGCAAAAGTCTAAACAGTAATGGCTCTCTCTTGGGGACTCAAACACTAAATTCTTTTATGCTGCTATTAAAGCTAGGAGGGTTCACAATTCTATCAGGCAATGTAAGTCCAAGGATGGCTCTATCCTCACAACTGATAAAGAGATTCGGGCTAATGCTCTCTCATACTATGTTGAGCTCTTGAATAAAACTCATCAGTAGCAGCTCCCTACCTTTGATCTCACTAATCATCTTCTTTCGGAGGATGTGGATCTCCTTATGAAGCCTTTCACGTCGGAGGATGTACGGTACACTGTCTTTAACTCCCCTAAAGATAAAAGCCCGGGTCCTGATGGGTTCACTGCGGAGTTCTTCACCAACTGCTGGGACATTGTTGGGGATTTAGTATCTTCTGCTATTCTGTCTTTTTTTGATAAAGGCCATTGGGAGAACCAGATCAACTCAACCTTTATTGCTTTAGTCCCCAAGAAGGAGAATGCTGATTCCCTTGATCAGTTCCGACCTATTTCTCTCTGCAATTTCATCTATAAGGTGATAACAAAGATGATGGCTGATCGTATGAAGTTGGTTCTTCCTTCTATCATCAGTATGAATCAGACTGCCTTCATTCTCGGTAGAAGAATCCAAAGCAATATTCTGCTTGCTAATGACCTAGCTAAAGATCTTCACTCAAAGCATAAGGGTACTCGCATTTGTCTCAAAGCTGATCTATGTAAGGCCTTTGATTCTGTCTCTTGGAACTTTGTGTATTATATGATGGAGAAGATGCATTTCCCTGGAAAATGGATCAACTGGATTAGGTGCTGTTTGGAATCCTCAAAGTTTTCTGTTCTTATCAATGGTAGCCCTGAAGGATTTTTCAAAAGCTCAAATGGTCTTCGTCAAGGTGATCCACTATCACCTTATCTCTTTACTATTGTCATGGAAGGCTTCTCTTGTCTCATCCATTCTGCTGTTCAGAGGAACGCCATTAAAGTCCCAAAAGTGGGCAATCTGTCCATCTCTCATTTTATCTTTGCAGACGACCTTATTATTTTCTTCAAAGATGATATCCATTCCGCCAAGACTATTAAGAATCTTCTTCAAGAATTTTACAGCTACTCTGGTCCGCAACTCAATACTTCTAAGAGCAAGCTTTATCTGGGTGGTAAGGTGAGGCACAAAGAGGCTATAAAGGATACCCTTGATATCCCTATTGGTCAGCTACCAACTACTTATCTTGCTTTACCTCTTGTTAGTTACTCTCTCAAGAAGAATAATTGTCAACAGATCATTGACAAAATTCAGAGAAGGATCGAGTCCTGGCGTACCAATATGCTTTCTAGGGCTGGTAGACTAGAACTCATCAGATCTGTTCTATCTTCCTACTCTATCTATTGGTCTGTCTCTTTTCTTTTGCCCTCTGCTATACTTAAGGAGATCGAGAGAATACTTTGTAACTTCTACTGGCAGGGCCATTCCTCTCATCATACCATGCACATGGTTAGCTGGAAGCAAATTTGTAAACCTAAGCAGGAGGGGGGCCTGGGACTTCGGAGACTCAAAGACTGGAATAAGGCTTGCGCAACAAAAAACCTCTGGGATATTTTGCAGAATCAAGAATCCTTATGGGTCAAATGGGCTCATGAGCGCTACATCAAGAGTTCTTCTATCTGGACAATCAAGGAGAGACCTTATCATTCATCTGCTTGGAAAAGCATTTGAAGCAGCGGGCTTGGCTTCTCACTAACCTCACTTTCAAAGTTGGTAATGACAGTCAAATGAGTTTCTTCTATGATCCATGGATTGATGGTAAGAGTATCTATATGCTCTTTGGTGATAGCATTCGCCGCCATATGGGTCTCCAAAAAGATACTACCTGTTCGGCCTTTATTCATAATGGTAAATGGAACCTTCCACCGCCTACTTCTTTTGACATGATTGAGATCTACCCTTTGATTCAAAAGGTTCAGATTTTCCAGAGTGATGCTATTATTTGGACTCATGGTACTTTTACCACTAAAGATGTTTGGAACCATATTAGGGAAAGCAATCAGAAAGTGGGTTGGGCGGATTGGGTTTGGAACAATCCAACTGTTCAGCGGTTTTCGCTCACTTGTTGGCAAGCTATGATGCATAAACTTCCAACTATCAACAATATGAAGAAAAAAGGGTTCCAAATTCCCAGTAGATGTATTCTTTGCTGTCTCTCTGAGGAGGGGAGGATCATCTTTTTTTCCAGTGCCCTTATTCCATTGAGATTTGGGGTGGTATTCTTCATAGATTAAATATTCAAAGACAGCCCCGCCCTACTCTCCTCCAAGAAGTTCACTCTTTAAGACAAAGCTTTTCTAAAGATGGTTTTGCAACAAGCTTGGCGAGGATGCTTTTTAGAGCTACAATCTGGTGGATCTGGAGAGAACGTTGTTGTAGAACCTTTGATGGTATTTGTACTTCTGCTATCCACATTATCCTTTCTATTATCCAGGATGTGAGAAGTTGTGTGGAAGGCCATCCGAATAAGAGACCTCTTTCCTGCCGTTCCAAGGAGATTTGTAAAAGATTTAATATCAGTGTTGGACCGTAATATCCTTATATGTTTTGCTTTGTGTGGTTATTATGGGTTAGTCACTAACTTGTGGTGTCAACCCATTACACTTTTGGATTTGTGATATCCTATCACAAGTCCTTCTATTGTACCATGCTCTCTTCCTTATTTATTAATTCATCTTCTCGGTTGACCGACCAAAAAAAGTATAACTAGTTAATACATACGTAGATATGTACATTTATGCATACACAAACATGAATTATTTACACGAAATAAAATAATGCAACAAAATTCGAGGGCCATACACCCTCTCCTTCTTAAAGAAACTTCGTCCTCGAAGTTTAAACAAAACTACTCAAACAAACGGGGATACTTCTTCTTCATCGCATCCTCAAGCTCCCAAGTATCCTCCTCTCGCGAGAAGTTCCGCCATAGAACTTTCACCGACGCAATACCCTTGTTCCGGAGAAGCTGAACCTTCCGGTCAAGAATAGCTACTGGTTGCTCCACATACGACAAATCTGGCTGAATCTCCACTGGCTCATGACTGATCACATGAGATGGATCTCGGACATACTTCCTGAGCATAGAAACGTGGAAAACAGGATGAATACTAGCTAAAGCTGGGGGTAAAGGTAGCTCATATGCCACGCTGCCCAATCGTCTGAGAATCTCATACGGGCCAATGAATCTAGGGCTCAACTTACTATGCCTGCCAAATCTGACGACACCACGAGTAGGTGATATCTTCAAGAAGACATGTTCACCCACCTCGAATTCCAAATCCTTTCTTCTGTTGTCGGTGTAGCTCTTCTGCCTATCCTGCGCCACAACAAGCCTCTTCCTGATAAGCTAGACCTTATCCGAAGTTTCCTGAACTAACTCCGGGCCGATCAGCTGCCTATCACCGGTCTCCTCCCAACATAAAGGAGATCTGCAAGGCCTACCATACAACACCTCAAATGGAGCCATACCAATACTCGCATGAAAGCTGTTGTTGTATGCGAACTCCACTAGAGGTAAATGACACTCTCAATCATCCTTCCAATACAGTACACACGCTCTCAACATATCCTCGAGCGTCTGGATAGTCCTCTCAGACTGTCCATCAGTCTGGGGATGAAACGTCGAACTGAGCTTCAGCTCCGAACCTAACGCATGCTGAAGACCCTTCCACAACCTCGAAGTAAATCTCGGATCTCGATCCGAAATGATCGACTTCAGCACACCATGCAATCTAACCACACTACTAACATACAATCTAGCTAAGCTCTCAACCGACTGTTTCTTCTTCATAGGTAAGAAATGCGCAGTCTTCGAGAATCTATCTACAACTACCCAAATCGAGTCATTGCCCCTTCTAGATTGAGGCAAACCCGAAACAAAGTCCATAGTGATAGCTTCCCACTTCCACACTGGGATCTCCATCCTTTGCATAAGGCCGGATGGTCGTTGTCGCTCGGCCTTTACTTGCTGGCATACTAAACACCGGGATACATAATCCGCTACATCCCTCCTCATGCCAGACCACCAAAAGGACCTCTTCAAATCCTGGTACATTTTCGTGTTACCCAGATGAATAGAGAATCTCGACCTGTGAGCCTCCGCTAACACATGCTCACGGACATCTACCAAATCAGGGACACAAATACGGTGATGGAATCTAATCACACCGTCCTCATCACGAGCAATGCCTGCCTTGCCCACTAACTCTAAGAGTCTAGGGTCGGCTTTCTGCTGCTCGATCACCTCATCCAAAACCAAGGACCTAAGGGATAATTGAGCTACAAAAGCCTGGCACAGCGATGGCTCTAACTCAGTCAACGCACAAGCCGCATCCTCCAACATCTTCCAATCCTGCTGGAGAGATGACCTCTTTCTACTCAGAGCATCCGCTACGACATTCGCCTTCCCAGGGTGATACTGAAGGTCGAAGTCATAGTCCTTCAAGAACTCAATCCATCTTCTCTGCCTCAGGTTTAATTCCTTTTGGGAGAAAAGATACTTCAAGCCCTTGTGGTCAGTAAACACCTCAAATCTGACACCATAAAGATAGTGCCTCCAGATCTTTAGTGCATGAACCACTATTGCGAGCTCCAAATCATGAGTCGGATAGTTCTTCTCATGCTCCTTCAACTGACGAGAAGCATAAGCCACTACCCTTCCTTGTTGCATTAGCACACAGCCTAAGCCAATCCGAGACGCATCCGTGTAGATAGCAAAACCCTCTACACCGCTCGGTAAGACTAACACCGGAGCTGACGTGAGCTTAGTCTTCAATAATTGAAAACTACTCTCACACTTCTCGGACCAGACAAACTTCACTCCCTTTCTGGTGAGCTGAGTCAATGGGGCGGCAATGGATGAGAATCCCTCAATAAATCGCCGATATTAACCAGCCAAACCCAGAAAACTACGAATCTCCGAAGGGGTCTTGGGAGTCTCCCAATCCATAACTGCCTGGACCTTTGCTGGATCAACTGCAACACCAGCACCGGAGATAACATGCCCGAGGAAATGAACCTCGCGCTACCAGAAATCGCACTTGCTGAACTTAGCATACAGCTTATGCTCACGGAGGACATCTTATACTACCCTCAAATGCTGATGGTGTGTGGCCTCATCCAAAGAGTAGACCAGCACATCATCAATAAACACCACAACAAAGCTATCTAGATACGGCCTAAACACCCTGTTCATGAGATCCATGAACGCTGCAGGGGCGTTGGTCAATCCGAAAGGAACAACCAAAAACTCATAATGTCCATAACTGGATCTCAATGCCGTCTTGGACACATCCTCACTCCGAATCCTCAATTGATGATAACCAGATCGCAAATCAATCTTAGAAAAGACCGATGCATCTTGCAACTGGTCAAACAAATCATCAATAAGAGGTAAGGGATACCTGTTCTTCACATTCACTTGGTTCAGCTTTCTGTAGTCAATGCATAACCTAAGTGACCCGTCTTTCTTCTTGACGAATAATACAGGTGTGCCCCAATGGGAAACACTAGGGCGAATAAATCCCTTATCTAGTAACTCTTGCAACTGCCTCCTTAACTCGGCTAACTCCGCAGATGCCATCTGATATGGAGCCTTCGAGATAGGAGAGGTGCCCGGAAGCAAATCTATGGTGAACTCTATCTCTCTATCCGGTGGCAATCCAGACAAATCATCAGAAAAGACGTATGGAAAATCTTGCACTATCTCAATCTCTGCAAGAGTAGGTGACTCATCAGCCTCTGGTACTAATACCACGCTGGCAAGAAAAGCGTCACAACCCTTGTTTACCATGCGCATCGCCTTCATGGCAGAGATGACTAACTTTACCGCCAAGTTCCTTGGCAAGGGATGAGAGAACTCGTCCTCACCAGGAATGCAGAAAACAATCCTCTTCCCACGAAAATCTACTAACGCATAGTGCTCCTCTAGCCAATCCAGACCAAGAATAGCATCAAAGTCCTTCATCTTTAGCAAGAAGAAACACCCTTCTAGGATTCTATCCTCAATGCATACAGGTAATGACGGAATACACTTCCTAGTCGATACCGTACCCGCAGGGGTGTGCACAGACAAAAAGACCTCTAAATCCTCAGACTCTATGCTTGACTCTAGGGCTAACTGCCTAGCGAACTGCTCGGAAATGAACGAGTCAGTAGCACCCGTATCAAACAAAACCCGAGCGTGCACACCTAGAAGTAAAACCGTACCTTCGGTGACATGCTTCGCCTGCTCGGCGTCCTCGCGCGCTAAAGCAAACACTCGAGCTGGGGCTTGAGGCCTTCCTGGTCTTCCTATAGCTGGCGCTGCTGGGGCTGGCGCTCCACGCTGGACTCCCTGCTGAAGTCTCGGACAATCCTTGATCTTGTGGTCGCTACTTCCGCACTTCAAGTACTTTCCCGTAATCATCCAACATTTGGAACCACCATGTGTCTTCCCACAGTGGGGACACTCTTTCTTCACACCAGGGGAACGTACAGAGGGTACCTGAGCATTGCCGACTGCTACTGATCGCTGCTGTGTTTGGTACACCGCTTTCTTCTTGTCCTGCCACTGAAACGTAGCTGCAGGCCTCTTCTGCGAAGCCTTCTTCTCTTCAAGGTATTGCTCCATCTCACCCTCCTGTCTGCAAGCAGCACTAAGTGCCTCGTCCAAGGTGCGATGATCGAACGCCACTAGCCTCGTCCTTAGTGATGGCTTGAGTCCCATCACAAACTTCTTTGCTTTCCTGCGCTCATCTGCCACGATATGAGGTGCATACATAGATAGTTCTGTAAACCTTGCCTCATACTCTAGCACGGTCATGGAGCCTTGAGTCAAAGAGAGGAACTCCTGCTCCATCCGATCTTGAATATGCTCACGGACGAACTTGACCCGAAAGAGCCTCACGAACTCGTCCCAAGCAACATCAACCACGCCATCTTCAAACCGGGTACGCAGCAATGAAGCCCACCATACATCAGCTCTTTCCTGCAGTACACCATTCATAAGCACCATCTAAACAAATCTAATTTAACAGAACATACAAGCATATAAACTAAAGCATACATGTAGCATGTAGGTGGCTAATGTGACCTTATCCTCATCTGCACACCTGATGGCTCGGAAGATCTTTTCTATCTCCCTCATCTAGCTTTCTGCCAACAATGGATCGCTCTCCCCCTTGAAAGAGGGTGGTAGCATCCTCTTGAATCTCTCCATGATGGAAGGTCCACCATGGTCCTGAGCTGGAACTTGAGCCTGCTACATCAAACAATGAGCAATTTCATATTCAACACAACATCATGAAATTTTAAATAACACAGACTACTAGTTGTTTTATTAGTCTAACCTGAGCCTCCAACTGTGCCTGGTGTGTTGCCTGAGTATGAGCCTGAGTCTGCATGGCTTGCACCAGACCTTGCATGAATACTCCATAATCCACAGGCGGCGGTGGGGGAAGTACAAGACCCTTAGGTGCCGGGGCCTGCTGCTCCGCCCGCTCCTCACGTCTCGGCTCATCCTCACAGGCCGATGCTCCGCCACGCCTACCTCTCGAAGCCATGGCTGCAATAAATTTCAGCCACTATTAGAGCTACGTTAATTTATTTCCTAACCGTTTTCTTACCTATTCTCATTCATTATTAATCAATTCTACACATGTCGACATTCCTATGTAGACTTAGCATGTAATGAAGATGATGATGCATGTATATTTATGTATAATCTCAATCGGTCGCTCTGATACCAAATCTCTGTGACGACCATACCGGTACGGTTATACCAACCCACGTCGCCATAGTGAACGATGTCACAGCGGGACATTTACCCAACACTTACATACGATTGAGATATGCACAAATATAAATACAGAGTAGCGGAAGTAAAAGAACCATGTCTTTCATTCATCTCATCATCCACATTTAACATACATGATTCATGTAACAATTTAAAGATCTAAAGTCCACATAATCCACATAAAAGAAGTTCTAAAATAAAATACATAGTTTGTCCATGATTACATGATAATTCTAATACACTGCCTTACAATACATACTATGAAATCACAAAATGTCACAAATGAACCCCAAAGAGCTAGTCTCCACGCTCGGAGTCGCTCTCCACTGCCTCCTCTAACGGTGTAGCGTCACCAACTAAACCTGTACGCCGAAGCAAGTAATGAGTCTAAAAGACTCAGCAAATAACACCACACATATCATACATGCAAATATCATAGCAGGTTTTCATCCCAAGTCACAAGACGAAACATGTAGCATGCTTGACATCAATAAGAGACAACCTATCATGGTAATTCTACCAAATTAAACACATGGTTCATGATTTCAGATTTTCCAAAATAAAACGTCCTATCACATGCTTTCTACTTATTCCATCACATAAAGGTTTTACCTCCAATTAAGCAAAACATGAGAGCAACCAAACATGGTGTGCTTACATACATGAAGGGAGACCTTCCTATCATGATTTCTACACATTCTTGCACATGCACATTGTCGTTTTATACACTTTTAGCTTGCTGTTTTGACTTGAATTAGAAACTCACAACCAATCACAAGAGAGTTACAATCTCAATTAACTATATCATGGTGGCGCTTAAACATGGAAACGTTTACACATAAGCAAGAAATGCTACTAGCATGGATCCTACGCATTTGTACACATGTAAAACATTTTCATAACCACAATTAGGTTGCTGTTATGACGCAAGTTCAACATTAACATATCATGGATCACCATTTCATCATCTAACACATTAGTTTCACATGTTTGCACAATTTCCTCATTCACATAGTTCACTTTTTACACATTGCACATTTACACATGTTCACATTACACGACTTACACATGTACACATTGACATTTTTCACACTTTAGTGCCGTGACAGATAGTCCAAACCACCATTAGAAGGACACATACACATCACATACACATAGACGCCACCTAGGCAATTCAGTGACGACTCTTGGACTGCGCAGACCAGAAGAACAAGTCTCCACCCTAACCCGTGGTACTTGTCCACCTTCAGGATTTCATCCTAATGCCCATAGGATTTAACACATTGAACCTTCTCATGGGGACTTTTCCATGATACGGTTCCACGGCCCTCTATGGAAGCAGTGTCACACTTGGCACAGTCTTATACATTACACATACCGATTTTAGTACACATTTACACAAGACATCCTCATACCTTTTCATTCTCTATCTCACACACATGGCTCTGTTTTTCCTAGCATGATGCTACTGATAACAGGGATTAACATTCACTAACTTGCATTAATTAGGTTGGAAAAACACATCATTAAGTCATATTCATGATAACATGCATTTATCACATTTTTCACATGAAATTTTCATAACACACTTTGCAGTCATCAGAATAGCATGAAAATTTAACCACATACTCATTTCAGGTTTATAATCTTACATGAAATTTTCCAGATTTTTCAGAGTTAACATATATTTTCAGAAATTGAAACATTCAGCCTCATATTATCCATAATTCAATTCCACATCGAACACAACATGAATAGCAGATTCAATAGACCTCAACTCTGAACCCAACATATACCTTATTACAGGAATTTCCCCAGGATTTATTACACAACACACAATTTACTGGAAATTTCACAAACCCTACACATGTTTTCTATTTTTAGAACAGAAATTTACAGTAATTCATACGAGCATGGAGAAATTTCAGAAATTGCAGGGCACAGACTGACCCCTACACACATGGTTCATAAAATTTAGGGCACCCAAATTCCTCACGAGTTGCGCAAACAGAACTAACATGATCTAGGATTTTTTTATCATACATGCATTTTTCATAAATGACACCCTTCATACCAATTTCAGAAATTGTAAGGACTTCACCACACATACCACCATTCATAATACATATCATAGTACGGTTACCATATATCCTCATGCGAGAACCTCAAAAAAATTATCATATAGAAGGAGAGAACAGCTCACTGTTCTATCCTGACGATCTTAACGGCATAGTCTGGCCGTTAATGGAGCTTAACGGCAACATCGTTGACCGTTAATGAAGAACTTGACGGCAAGGGAGCTTGCCGCCAAGTTAAGGTCTGTGCAGAAATACAGACCCGAGCTCCAAAATACAAGAAGAATGGGGAATCCATGACTCGATTTAAAATCTGTAAAAATAACAAAACCCTACTAGACATATACATGGACGAAATGTGAGGGTTACTTGCCTTTAAACAAGTCTCCAAAGGGATTAAGATGGTGGTGAAGCTCTCCTTGGGCAGTCCCAAGAAGCCTCCACAAATGCTCT
This sequence comes from Colocasia esculenta, assembly GCA_014218235.1. Taxonomy (NCBI): domain Eukaryota; kingdom Viridiplantae; phylum Streptophyta; class Magnoliopsida; order Alismatales; family Araceae; genus Colocasia; species Colocasia esculenta. The sequence continues at coordinate 94,617,217 of CM024753.1, read as the reverse complement.
CCTGCGGGTTCTAGGTTGGTGTAGAAGCTAAACCGCGGTTGGGGAAGTCTTCCCCGATGTTCCAGCTACCCTCCTAATGCAGTAGGTCGCCGGATGAAGCCTTGAATCTCCGGATTGAAGCCTCCAAAGTTCAATCTTTATGCAGCTCCGAGCTAGGGTTTTCTCTATCTCTTGAAAGAGGTCAAGAGGGGTTGTCTAGTGTAGAAGGGGGTGTGGTTAGCAAAGGGGTTTGGGGAACCCCGGAGAGGTGATGTGAAAGCCTGTTAGCCATTGGGGACATCTCCCCAATGGCTGGGCTTGCTTGCCCCCGGAGTTTCGGGGTCTGCAACGCATGCAGGTCAGAGATCTTAACATCTACATCCATGGACGTTGGCTTATGTATTGGCGTCCATCGAGGTGGATGCTGACTCAGCATGGACGTCCATCCATGTGGACGCCAATTAGGTCCTTCGGCCAGAACTCAAAACATGTAGAAACCATGCTTAACTTATACCTAAGTACATGCCATACATATGTATTATCACGTACACACTACCACCATGCAATTCATACAATATTTACAACTAATTATACACATGCACACATAAGTATAACTAGTTAATACATACGTAGATATGTACATTTATGCATACACAAACATGAATTATTTACACGAAATAAAATAATGCAACAAAATTTGAGGGCCTTATAGGGGCCATCCTCTTAAACCTCTCCATGATGGATGGACCACCATGACCATGCTCCTGGAGAACTGGAGTTGGAGCCTGAGCCTGAAATAATAAGCAACACATAAGCAATCATACAATCAACAAAACAGACTACTCCTATTTAACAATTCTAACCTGAGTCTACAACTGGGCCTGTAATGTAGCCTGAGTCTGTGCATGCATTTGCATCGCATGGACCAGGCCTTGCATGAACACACCATAGTCCACAAGTGGCGGTGGTGGAAGTACCGTGGGACCCTGGGGTGCTAGGGCCTTCTGTTCACCCCTCTCCTTACGTGGGCTCATCCTCCCAAGCCTGGACGCCACGCCTACCACGGCTCTCCATTTCCTATAAAATAAATATTTCAGTTAGGATCTAAGTTCTTTAGCCCTAACCATTTTCTTATCTATCTTCTATTCATTATTAGGTGTTTTCCACATATATGGACTGATCCTATAAAGACCTTGAAATATTGTGTGGATGATGGTTTATTTATATGTACAATCTCAACATGTTTCTCTGATACCAATCTCTGTAACGACCCCTTTATACTGGTACGATTATACCAATCCACATCAATATAAAGCGTGTCATCACAGTGGAACATGTACCCAACACAACATAGTAGGTAGAGATGTACACAAATAACAAAGGAAAGTACAACGGAAATGTAACGATACGGTCATTCGGATTCGGGTTTATCGGGTCTATGTGTGGAGCTCTTGACCAAGAGATGGTCAATGGGCTGTTTTTGCGGTTTATGCACACAGGGTGAGCAGTGTGGGCCTGTTATCCCAGCCCATTTGCATTGCTGGTTCACTATCTGGAGTCACAGTGAAGGAAGGCGATGTGATTATGAACGCGGCGGCCATGCTGGACGCGATTCCAGGAACCGTCTCTGTGACACGTGGCTCAGGTTTCCGTTTGGCGTCGGACAGGGGGATGCATTTAAAGCGTTTAAACACGGCTTCCGCCTTGGACGTGATTTCGATTAGAGTGTTTAAAGATTTGTTTCGTCCAGACAGAGCACAGGAGGCTCTGTCCGGCACAGGGGAGTTGCTGTGGCTTCTCCGGTGAGGATTTTCGGTGATTTCGATTTCCGGCAGACCGTGCGGCGTGGGAACCACGTGAGGACGACGCTCGGAGCGTGGGCATGCCATTGGCGATGAGGTTTTGACGTTCTTCGGCTTCTTCCAGTTGGTAGGGAGACTTCCTACCTTGTGTTACTATTTTAATGGTATGTTTGGTTTGGGTTTAAGGGTTGGAGCATGTGAGGGTGGTTTACCCTTATTGATTTTTACACGTTTACATCTTTGTATAGAATGGTTGTGTAGTTTTGTGGTGGTTTCTCCCGTGTGGGAGTGGGGGTTTGGCCTGTGAGCTGACCTCCCTGTGAGCGTTGAATCATGCCCAGGACAGCGGACGTGTTCATGTGAACGCGACATGCCGGGCCGACGCGTTCTACTTTTTCTGATGTGTTTGTTATGTCGGTTGTCTAGTCGCGACCTTGTGGTCTGTCACGTTAGTGTGAAACGTGGCGTCTAGGTTGGACGCGACTATGTGTTGACCGAGGGTTTGACCGGCTTGGGTTTGGTGGCATCGTGTCGAGCCAACGCCACTTGGTCGCGTCACTAAGGCCTGTTGCGATAGCCATTAGAATAGCAGCCGAAGAAGGCGACACGACACTATCGCGGAGCTTGGCCCTGTCGCGACAAGGTTTGGAATAGCATCCCAACTGATCGACGCGATTCAAGTGGCGGTGTCTGTGCTGGATGCGCTTCAGGTTCTGTGGTCGTTTTGTGATGGTCAGGCAGTGAAGGTTCTGTGTAGACCTAGCCCGGGTTCGTTAATGTTTTCTAAAGACTGTGGTTATGTCTATTATGTTATGTAGTATGAGTTGCCAAGGAGGTCACGGGGACCAATGACAGGCAATGTTATACTTTAGTATTGTTATGGTATGCTTATACCTTGTGTTAAGTATTGTTAAGGTATTAAGACAGGTGTTTAGTGATTAATGTGTATAAGTCTACTATGGTGGTCATCACATGACCTCGTTAATGAATGGTTGTGTGTAGGATGGCTTGAGGGTCACAGGGTGACCGATGATAAGCCATTCCTTACACTTGAGTACTGTGTGTTGTGTATGTGTTGGCGTTGGTTGGCTTGGAGGTCACATGGTGACCGTTGACAAGCTAAGCTTGATAGTTGTATATCAGGGTTTATAATAAAGGATCGTATATCGTGCTTTGTGTGCTTACTGAGTCTGGTGGTCCGACGGCTAATCTAGAATACCTCTATAGTCGGTTGCCCTAGCACCGGGTGCTTAGGGCTTGCCCCGATACATGTGTACCATAGTGGTCTAAGTCGTCTTCTTAGACATGCTCCTCTTGTGCTTGAGTATTACGTCCATCTGAGGGGAAAGATGACTAGGGGCAGCGACTTGTGTTTGTGGGTTTGCAGTCGCTTGTAGCGCGCTTGTGGTTGCGGTACGGACGCCAATAGTCGACCCTGGTCCCTAGCTAGTCCTGTTCCAATGCCTCACATTAGGGTTCTTGGGCTAGAGTCCCTAAAGATTGACGGCTTGAGCCTGCACGGTGTGTGACTTGCAGGTTGTGGTGGTTAGTTAGTCTCCACTGTTCTTAGCTTGTTGTTGTGGAGCGACAGTTGGACCTTCCGTCCGTGACTGTGAGACTAAGAGGTAGTTCTTGTGCTTTGTTGTTCGGGTTGGATACTGGCGTCATGAACCAGTAGTCCGTTCCCGAGTGGTGGCGTCCTCTCCGTACTGACTCATGTGTTTTACCACTGGTTGTGGTTTGTGTGTGAACCACTGGTTAAGGTTATATCGTGAAACCGTTAACCATTATGGTGTGCCCTGGAGGTGGCACGGTTCTATGGTTCAGTGTTGTACCTCGTGGTAGCAGGTACATGTACCTCTCGTGGGTAGAGTTATGTTATGGTGGTACGTGAGTCCCGACCCCAACTGGTGCTGAGGTGAGACCATGCGTACTGTGGAGGTTTTGTGGTGTGACGCTCCACGTGTTAAGAAGATTGGTCTCCATTTACGATGTGGTTTGCGGGTGTTGGCTAGTTGTCGCCAATCCCGATGCTTCGTGTGTAATGGTTAGTCTGTGAGATCGTAGCCTAGGCAGTGGTTTGCCGGTGAGGCTTGTTCGAGGTGTTTTAGTTGAAGGGTGGACTAGCGGTGTTAAGCTAGTCTTGTGTTTCCCTTTACGTTCCGAGGACCGGGGTTTAACCGGTGTGTTATGATTTGTTGTAGTTTAACATGCTTATGTGTGCATGTTATGTCTCAGCTACCGGTGTTGCCAGTGAGACCCTCTGGGGTTGAGGTCTTCATGTTGTTGTTGCTGGTTTCGTTGTGGGAGGTCCCTACTGAGCCAGCGACTGTAGAGGCTCACTGCCTTACAGTCTGTTTCAGGTGTTGGCTGACTTCAGCGTGGTTTACTCAGAGTAGTGCAGACTTGTACCACCAGCTGTAGAGTAGTAGAGTCATTTGAGCTTGTGCTCTCTCGGGGTATGCCCCAGGTAGTTGTACTCTTTAATTGGACATGTAATATTGTTATTGTGGACTATTGTACATTGTGGTTTATAGTTATATACACTTGTACTTTCATGTGTTATATACTGTAATTGTGGTCTTTTATATTCGTACTGGACACGTGGTTGTGATATCCCTTGCGTGACTTCGGTCCGATCGCGGGAGACGGATCTGGATATGGACCCTTATTGGGTATAAATATCCAGGGCCGTTACAGTTGGTATCAGAGCAATGGTCTAGTTAGAACATGAAAAGACATTTAAGGTACAATGTCCCAATACATGAATTAATGTCCACTACTGGTAATAAGTCTACGGTTTGTGTGGTTTCAAGTGGTTTTTGGTGTAAGCTTTTGACACGTAGATCGTGTGTTTCTACTTGTTAAGCTGACAAGTGTTGGCAGTGGTTGAGAAACAGTGTAGGTTGTTGTAAGAATTGTGTGGTTTTGCCACTAGTGTGCCAGTCTGCAATGAAAGAACAGTTGTTTAAAGGTCCTTAATTATAGAAATTGAAGAGTTTCGATAATTCAGATATGGAAACCAAAAAGGATGTTATAGTAAGAACTGGAGTGGGCAGAGATAGGTAAGAGGTAATAATGGGATAGTATGGTAAAGAAACAGTGTTATTGACGTGGAATAGCTTGTGTTAAGATTGTTGCATGTCTGGACCATAGTCAAGAACTTTGGTAGAGGTAGTTGAGTAATGAAAGGTGCAGTTAGAGCAACATTGTAGTATGGAACAGTACCTGTGTAACTAAGGAATTGTGATTAAGGAATTCAGTAAGGGTAACCGTTGTATCTGGGATTGAGATCTGTGCTAGCTAATAAGTGTTAAAGAGTGGTTTGAATGATCTTGTGATAAGGTACTGGTTAGCAGAGGATCAGAGATAGCAGGGGGTTGAGAGTAATACTTGGAAAGCTCAGCAAACCTAGTCTCATACTCCAGGACAGTCATGGAATCCTGTACAAGAGAAAGAAACTCCTACTCCATCTTGGCCTGAATATGCTCAGGGATGAACTTGGTCTTAAAGAGTCTAGTGAACTCGGCCCAAGTCACCTCTAAAGCTCCATCCTCATACCTGGTACGTAGCATAGAGGCCCACCAAACATCAGCCCTCTTCTGCAAAATACAACCAATAAGCACCATCTAGACCAAATTTTTAATCTTATACAAGCACATATACTCTAAGTACATGTAGCATGTAAGTCGCCAGGCTAACTTTATCCTCTTCCGCACACCTGATAGCACGGAAGATCTTCTCCACCTCCCTCAACCAGCTCTATGCTAAGAGGGGCTGACTCTCCCCCTTAAAAGATGGTGGGGCCATCCTCTTAAACCTCTCCATGATGGATGGACCACCATGACCATGCTCCTGGGGAACTGGAGTTGGAGCCTGAGCCTGAAATAATAAGCAACACATAAGCAATTATACAATCAACAAAATAGACTACTCCTATTCAACAATTCTAACCTGAGTCTACAACTGGGCCTGTAATGTAGCCTGAGTCTGTGCATGCATTTGCATCGCATGGACCAGGCCTTGCATGAACACACCATAGTCCACAAGTGGCGGTGGTGGAAGTACCGTGGGACCCTGGGGTGCTAGGGCCTGCTGTTCACCCCTCTCCTTACGTGGGCTCATCCTCCCAAGCCTGGACGCCATGCCTACCACGGCTCGCCATTTCCTGTAAAATAAATATTTCAGTTAGGATCTAAGTTCTTTAGCCCTAACCATTTTCTTATCTATCTTCTATTCATTATTAGGTGTTTTCCACATATATGGACTGATCCTATAAAGACCTTGAAATATTGTGTGGATGATGGTTTATTTATGTACAATCTCAACATGTTTCTCTGATACCAATATCTATAACGACCCCTTTATACTAGTACGATTATACCAATCCACATCGATATAAAGCATGTCGTCACAGTGGAACATGTACCCAACACAACATAGTAGGTAGAGATGTACACAAATAACAAAGGAAAGTACAACGGAAATGTAACGATACGGTCATTCGGATTTGGGTTTATCGGGTCTATGTGTGGAGATCTTGACCAAGAGATGGTCAATGGGCTGTTTTTGTGGTTTATGCACACAGGGTGAGCAGTGTGGGCCGGTTATCTGAGCCCATTTGCATTGTTGGTTCACTGTCTGGAGTAACAGCAAAGGAAGGCGATGCGATTATAAACGCGGCGGCCATGCTGGACGCGATTCCATGAATCGTCTCTGTGACACGTGGCTTAGGTTTCCGTTTGGCGTCGGACAGGGGGATGCATTTAAAGCGTTTAAACACGGCTTCCGCCTTGGACACGATTTCGATTAGAGTGTTAAAAGCTTTGTTTCTGCCAGACAGAGCAGAGGAGGCTCTGTCCGGCACAGGGGAGTTGCTGTGGCTTCTCCGGCGAGGATTTCCGGTGATTTCGGCTTCTGGCAGACCGTGCGGCGCGCGAACCACGCGAGGGCGATGCTCGGAGCGTGGGCGTGCCATTGGCGAGGAGGTTTTGACGTTCTTCGGCTTCTTCCAGTTGGTAGGGAGACTTCCTACCTTGTGTTACTATTTTAATGGTATGTTTGGTTTGGGTTTAAGGGTTGGAGCATCTGAGGGTGGTTTGCCCTTATTGAGTTTTACACGTTTACAGCTTTGTATCGAATGGTTGTGTAGTTTTGTGGTGGTTTCTCCTGTGTGGGAGTGGGGGTTTGGCCTGTGAGCTGACCTCCCTATGAGAGTTGAATCACGCCCAGGATAGCGGACGTGTTCATGTGAACGCGACGTGCCGAGCCGACGCGTTATACTTTTTCTGATGTGTTTGTAATGTCGGTTGTCTAGTCGCGACCTTGTGGTCTATCGCGTTAGCGTGAAACGTGGCGTCTAGGTTGGACGCGACTATGTGTTGACCGAGGGTTTGACCGGCTTGGGTTTGGTGGCAACGTGTCGAGCCGACGCGACTTGGTCACGTCACTAAGGCCTGTCGCGATGGCCTTTAGAATAGCAGCCGAAAGAGGCAACGCGACACTGTCGCAGAGCTTGGCCCTATCGCGACAAGTTTCGAATAGCGTCCCAACTGATCGACGCGATTCAAGTGCCTGTGTCTGTGCTGGACGTGCTTCAGGTTCTGTGGTCGTTTTGTGATGGTTAGGTAGTGAAGGTTCTATGTAGACCTAGCCCGGGTTCGTTAATGTTTTCTAAAGACTGTGGTTATGTTTATTATGTTATGTAGTATGAGTTGCCAAGGAGGTCACGAGGTGACCAATGACAGGCAATGTTATATTTTAGTATTGTTATGGTATGTTTATACCTTGTGATAAGTATTGTTAAGGTATTAAGGCAGGTGTTTAGTGATTAATGTGTATAAGTCTACTATGGCGGTCATCACATGACCCCGTTAATGAATGGTTGTGTGTAGGATGGCTTGAGGGTCATAGGGTGACCGATGATAAGCCATTCCTTACACTTGAGTACTGTGTGTTGTGTATGTGTCGGCGTTGGTTGGCTTGGAGGTCACATGGTGACCGTTGACAAGATGAGCTTGACACTTGTATATTGGGGTTTATAATAAAGGATTGTATATCGTGCTTTATGTGCTTACCGAGTCTGGTGGTCCGGCGCCTAATCCGAAATACCTCTCTAGTCGGTTACCCTAGCACCGGGTGCTTAGGGCTTGTCCCGGTACATGTGTACTGTTGAGGTCTGAGTCGTCTTCCTGGACACCCTCCTCTTATGCTTGAGTAGTACATTCGGCTGAGGGGAAAGTCGACTAGGGGCAGCGACTTGTGTTTGTGGGTGTGCAGTCACTTGTAGCGCGCTTGTGGTTGGGGTACGGACACCAGTAGTCTACCCTGGTCCCTAGCTAGTCCTGTTCCAGTGCCTCACTTTAGGGTTCTCAGGCTAGAGTCCCTAAAGGTTGACGGCTTGAGCCTGCAAGGTGTGTGACTTGCAGGTTGTGGTGGTTAGTTAGTCTCCACTGTTCTTGGCTTGTTGTTGTGGAGCGGCAGTTGGACCTTCCGTCCGTGACTGTGAGACTAAGAGGTAGTTCATGTGCTTTGTTGTTCAGGTTAGATACTGGCGTCATGAACCAGTAGTCCGTTCCCGAGTGGTGGCGTCAACTCCGTACCGACTCGTGTGTTTGACCACTGGTTGTGGTTTGTGTGTGAACCGCTGGTTAAGGTTATATCATGAAACCGTTAACCATTATGGTGTGCCCTGGAGGTGAGCAGTTCTATGGTTCAGTGTTGTACCTTGTGGTAGCAGGTACATGTACCTCTCGTGGGTAGAGTTGTGTTATGGTGGTACGTGAGTCCCGACCCCAACTGGTGCTGAGGTGAGACCGTGCGTACTATGGAGGTCTTGTGGTGTGACGCTCCACGTGTTAAGAAGATTGGTCTCCGTTTACGATGTGGTTTGCGGGTGTTGGCTGGTTGTCGCCAATCTTGATGCTCCGTGTGTAATGGTTAGTCTGTGAGACCGTAGCCTAGGCAGTGGTTTCCCGATGAGGCTTGTTCCAGGTGTTTTAGTTGAAGGGTGGACTAGCTGTGTTAAGCTAGTCTTGTGTTTCCCTTTACTCTCCGAGGACCAGGGTTTAACCGGTGTGTTATGATTAGTTGTAGTTTAACATGCTTATGTGTGCATGTTATGTCTCAACTACCGGTGTTTCCAGTGAGACCCTCTGGGGTTGAGGTCTTCGTGTTGTTGTTGTTGGTTTCGTTGTGGGAGGTCCCTACTGAGCCAGTGACTTGTAGAGGCTCACTCCCTTGCAGTCTGTTTCAGGTGTTGGCTGACTTCAGCGTGGTTTACTCAAGAGTAGTGCAGACTTGTACCATCAGCAGTAGAGTAGTAGAGTCATTTGAGCTTGTGCTCTCTCGGGGTATGCCCAGGTAGTTGTACTCTTTAATTGGACATATAATATTGTTATTATGGACTATTGTACATTGTGGTTTATAGTTATATACACTTGTACTTTCTTGTGTTATATACTGTAATTGTGGTCTTTTATATTCGTACTGGACACGTGGTTGTGATATCCCTTGCGAGACTTCGGTCCAATCGCGGGAGACGGATCTAGATATGGACCCTTATTGGGTACAAATATCCAGGGCCGTTACAGTTTTTTTTTTGGTAAGTAATACCGAGTAATTGTATTAAATGATGCAAAGAAAGAATATGTACATATTTAATTCATGCTATCACATGCCGATAGCTATGAATTGATAGAAGTATGACGCTCACTAGGCAAAAGCCATGAGTGGATGGGGACCCGCTCCTTAATACTTTTGATGATGAAATTTTCAGAATTCTATGAGTCCTAGGAGATGAAAGACCCTGCTGAATATGAAATTCAGTAATACTCCTAATATCAGACAGAATGGAGAGGAGGACCTGCATGCGACTACGCAATTTGGAGTCAAAAATTTGAGCACACCTCTCTTTCCAGACCCACCAAAGGGCAAATCGAAAGCAAACAAAAGCAACCGTCCTCCTGGTACCTGGTGCACAAAAGCTTCTAATCAACCCTTCACTTTCAGCAATAATAGTATCCCTCGGTTTTCTATGAATATCTAATCTATGCAGGAGTTGTAACCAAATCCATGAACTATAAGCACACTGGAAGAAGAGATGGTTGACATTTTCTTCATGCTGATGACAAAGAGCACAAATGTTGGGACCTTGCAGACCTCGTTTTTGTAGAGCATCAAACGTTGGAAGACCATTCATCATAGCTTGCCAGGCAAAAAGGGAGTACTTTTGACTTGTAGGACGAAGCCAAACAAGCTGATGCCAATGAACCTTAGGATAATTAGCTCTTCTCAAATCATATATATATTTGTTACTGATCACACCACTTTTGTTCTTCCAAACAATAGAATCTTGTTGTTGAGTGGAAATGGGTATTTGAAGAATCCTCGGCCAGATTTCCATCATTTCAGAACAGGTAGGGGTTGGGAGGCACCATCTCCCATCTTGAATGAAGAGACTAACAGTGGTGAAAGAAGGTAAACCAAGTAAGGTTCTGATATACTGTCCACCTAAAGAATGAATGGAGTGCCCATGAATCCAAGGATCCTCCCAAAAGTTGATTTTATCCCCAGAACCAACTGCATAAGTCACATGAGGAAGAAGCCAGTCCCTTACCTTTAGAATTCCTTTCCAAGCCTGTGAGTGGTAAGGTTGAGACTGCACAGACCAGATAGATGCTTTCTTTAGATATCTGCAAGTCACCCATTGATGCCATAATGTGTCATGAGTATAGAGGATTCTCCAAAGTTGCATAGTAATAACAGTAGTATTCCAGGTCTCAAGCCTCCTTAAACCCAATCCACCCTCATCCTTAGGTCTGCAAATATGATTCCACTTCACTAAATGAAAGGGTTTGTACTCACCAGAAGCATGCCAAAAGAAATTTCTCAACTACCTCTCAACTTCACTAATGAAAGTTTTAGGAAGAAGGAAGGATGCAGTCCAGTATAGCGCATAAGAATTAAGAACTGAGCGAATCAGTTCCAATCGACCTGCCTTAGAAAGAAGTCTGGTTTTCCAAGAGGCTATGCGCCTTCTGATTTTTTAATGATTGGACTGCAATGAGAGCTTGTCAAACGAGTGGAAAACAAAGGTAGTCCCAAATAGGTAGATGGTAGGAATCCTTCTTGAACTTTCAAGGCATTAAGGAGCGGCCCCTTATGATGAACTTTAGCACCAATAAAAACCATACTCTTAGAAACATTGAGCTGTAAACCAGAATATGTGTGGAAATCCTGGAGAATACTAGCCATGCACCGAGCTGAGGAGATGGTCGGCTTCATGAAAAGGAGGAGGTCATCAGCAAAAACCAAGTGAGACAAGCTTGAATTTCCATAGGTGGGAACATGCAAGGATCCTTCTTTCATATTCTTTTCAATCATAAGAGAGAGCCCTTCCATAGCTACACAAAACAGGTAAGGAGATAAAGGATCTCCTTGACGGATGCCATTAGATGAATGAAAGAAGCCAACCGGGCTACCATTAAGCAACACAGAGAAAGTTGCAGAATTAGTGAGAATATCGATCCACCTTATCCACTATTCAGGGAATCCCATCTTCTTCAGAATGATAAGGATGAAGGAACGATTCACTGAATCAAAGGCCTTGTGTAGGTCAACCTTCATACAAAGTAAACTTCCTCGGTGCTTTGAATGGATATCTCTCACAAGATCATTAGCTAGGAGGATGCTGTCTTGAATTCTGCGACCTTTAATGAAGGCAGACTGATTATTGCTGATGACATGAGGCATAAGACTTTGCATACGATTAGCAATAAGCTTAGTAAGGATCTTATATAGAAAGTTGCACAACGATATTGGCCTGAAGTGATCAAAAGATTCTGCATTTTTAGTCTTGGGGATAAGAGAGATAAATGTGTGGTTTACTTGTCTTAGCCATCTACCACCATTGAAGAAGTAATGCACTGCAGCAAGAACATCATCCTTCACAATGCGCCAACAAATCTGAAAAAATTCAGCAGGAAAACCATCTGGACCAGGGCTTTTATTACGAGGTGCAGACATGACAACTTCTGTAATCTCTGAATCAGTAAATGGTTTCATAAGCAAGCTCCTGTCATCATTAGAGAGGACTCTTGTGGTTTCTAAATCCGGATTAATGTGAGTGTGATCTTGGTTCAGAATATTGTAGTAGAATTCTAGAGCATGGTCCTTAATCTTCCTTGTGTCATCAGTCACATTCCCATCTGACAAAGTGCATCTTCTAATGGTGTTTATCATTCTCCTTCCCTTAATACTTGCATAGAAGAACTTGGTGTTGTCATCAGATTGAGTTAGCCAGTGCTGCTTAGCCCGCTGCATAGCATAGGAGGATTCCATTTGTAAACAGCGAAGGTAATCATTTCGAGCTTCCTTCTCTTTCCCAATATATTCCTCATTCATGGGATCAGCCGCCAACTCCTGTTCAGCTTGATGAAGAGCATTAGTGGCATGTTCTACCTTGCGATATATGATACCAAATTCAGCTTTGTTCCAGATTTTCAAAGCATCCTTGACTGCACGAAGTTTCTGACAAAGGATATATAGAGGAGATCCATTGGAGGCCGTATTCCATGCTTCTTCAACTGTAGATAGGAAGGTATGGTGCTGCGCCCACATATTAAAGAATTTAAAGGGTTTTGGTCCCCTTCCTACCAGCTCTTCAGAAAAGATGGTGAGTTGAGCATGATCAGAATGCAATTTATCCCCATAAGCAACATAGCTGTCAGGAAACGTGTCTAGCCAACAATGATTGATCAAAGCACGATCCAAGCGACAGGCTATTCTTCTAGATCCCACCGATCGGTTGCACCAGGAGAGAGTATTGCCCACACTTTTCAAATCCAACAAGGAAGAGAGATCAATACAATTGTTAAAGTCTCTAAGGTAGGAAGATGTCAACTTCCGACCCCCAATCTTCTCATCAGGAGACCTTACACAGTTATAATCACCAAGAAGGATCCAAGGTAGGGTAATGGAAGAGGATAGAGCAAGAATATCCTGCCAGAGGTATCCTCTTTCATGAGCCAGATTAGAGGCATAAACTACAGTCAGATGAAACATACGACCAGAAGATAGCTCATGACAGTCAACATGAATGAGTTGGGAGGTGATTTTAGTACACTGCATATGAACTGTGGCATCATTCCAAAGAATCCAGATCCGTCCACCAGGATGATCACTATAATTGTGAAACATGTTCAAATGAGCAGCAATAGATAGTCTCCTATTGCTCGAATTATCTTCACTAACTTTAGTTTCAAGAAGGACAACAACGTCTGCATTAGAGCTCAAGATAGAGTTCTTTACACTCCTCCTATTCACAGCTTTATTCAGACCCCTAACATTCCATGATATGATCTTCATTAATGTCCTTGAGAAAGAGATCTAATTCTAGCTTGCAGCTTATCCATTTTAAGACCCATTGACATGCTTGACGTCGCTGCATGGCTTTGCATGGCATCCTGGAGACCAAGGAAGGACGTGGATGCAGGCCCTCCTCCCTTGCCTCCATTAGATCTTCGCTCCACAGAAGAAAAAGCAATAGCATCAGCCTCCATATTCGAATCTTGCAAAATAGCATATCGGTTTCCTCCCTTAGGTAACCCTTCCTCAGCTGCACTCGCATCAACAAAAGATATGGCCTCCTTTTGCTCTTTTGATAATCGAAGATATGAATCCTTCCCATCAGATTGCCCATTACTTTGCTTATTAAGAACATGCCTCCTCTGAGATTCCTCATCTAAGGTATGGAATCCACCTCCATGGAATTGATTGATACTCTTGCTAAGATTCTCAGAATCAGTGATAGATGCGCTGCCACCAGAATAGCTGTCCACCAAATCAGCTACAATTTGGTTACCTTCTGTAGGAGAATTTTCTTTCCCATAAGCAATACAATTTGATGAAATCTCTCTCTCTAACTCCTTCCCCTTTTTGATTGGATGGTCTGAATTAGGAATCTCATGCGAAATGGAGAGGTTCTGCACAGCCCCCTCCTCACGAAGACTGGAGCTTCCATCTGCCTTGGCACCATTACAGTCTGAAGAACCAGAAAGAACATCACTAAATTTATCTTTAATTCTCCAAATCTTCTTCTGAGGTTTGAATTCAGATCGACACTCCCCTTTGCCATGACCAAAGGAGTTGCATTCCATACAAAGAACAGGTTTCCATTCGTACTCCACCAGAATGGTATCAGAGCTTCCATATTCATTCAACAAATGAAGTTCATTGGGGAACTCAGCATCCACATCAACTAACACACAAACCCGAGCAAAATGAAGTCTCTTCCAACTGGCAGTCAGCGAATCCATGTGTAGAGGTCGACCCACAAGGCTAGCCAACTTTCTTAGACCCTTGGGAGTCCACCATCGAAGAGGAAGACCAGGAAACTTGATCCATATCGGCAAAGTGCACAGCGACTCCTTCTCCATTTGAAGATCAGGTCCCCATCTCCGAAGAACCAAAGGGTGCCCCCGAATGCTCCAGAAGCCATCTAAAACTTTCTGCAGATCTTCCTCTTGATTAAAGACAACAAGAAAGAACCCTCCTTCCCTCATCAGAAGCTCCATATCCCCTTCGGTTGCCAAACATTGAGAATAAAAGCACGAAGCGCAGTATAGAGAGGCTGCAATCCAATACAGTACCCCATAAGAGCAAATCGCCAGGTCTCCTGTAACTCTCTCACATCTTCACCATCAAAGACAGCTACCTTCTTATCTTCATGCAGAACAGGTTCAATGAACTGAAGAGCTGATCCTTGCATTCGGACTCCTTCAGATCCAGTTACACCAAACAAAGATGACCATGGTTTACGCACCTGGGATACCCTCAAACGTGACCGCCTGTCATGATGATTCTGATTACCTCGCTGCAGAACACGCCCTCTGGATGCATCTTTGGCCGAAGAAAAACCTCCCGTCGACGCTTCCATCTTCAGACCTTCATGCACCTAAAGAAGGAAGAGGAAGATGAGGAGGGATATGGTAGACCCCGGATGGAGGGATTCCAGCCGGTGGTAGCCCTCGAGATTGAGACTTCCCCACGGGGAAGAAGTCTCAAGGGAAAGGGATCCCTCCCAACAACGGAGAGAAGCTCCACCCACCGCCGGAGCGGGGGTGAGCCTCAAACTCATGCCTGCACTCCCTTTTCCCAGAGCTTCTCTCTCTAGAAAGGTAGAAAGAGAGAGCCACCTATATCCCTCTCCAGGGCCGTTACAGTTGGTATTAGAGCAATGGTCCAGTTAGAATATGAAAAGACATTTAAGGTACAATGTCCCAATACATGAATTAATGTCCACTACTGGTAGTAAGTCTACGGTTTGTGTGGTTTCAAGTGGTTTTTGGTGTAAGTTTTTGACACGTAGATCGTGTGTTTCTACTTGTTAAGCTGACAAGTGTTGGCAGTGGTTGAGAAACAGTGTAGGTTGTGGTGAGAATTGTGTGGTTTTGCCACTAGTGTGCTAGTCTGCAATGAAAGAACAGTTGTTTAAAGGTCCTTAATTATAGAAATTGAAGAGTTTCGAGAATTCAGATATGGAAACCAGAAAGGATGTTATAGTAAGAACCAGAGTTGGAAGAGATAGGTAAGAGGTAATAATGGGATAGTATGGTAAAGAAACAGTGTTATTGATGTGGAATAGCTTGTGTTACGATTGTTGCATGTCTGGACCATAGTCAAGAACTTTGGTAGAGGTAGTTGAGTAATGAAAGGTGCAGTTAGAGCAGCATTGTAGTATGGAACAGTACCTGTGTAACTAAGGAATTGTGATTAAGGAATTCAGTAAGGGTAATTGTTGTATCTGGGATTGAGATCTATGCTAGCTAACAAGTGTTAAAGAGTGGTTTGAATTATCATGTGATAAGGTACTGGTTAGCAGAGGATCAAAGATAGTAGAGGGTTGAGAGTATATTGTAATTAGAAGCAGATAAGCCAAAAAGTTTGAGAATTGTGATGTTATGAATTGAAATGGTGATAGATAGAAAAATTAGAGCAGTTAGAGCAGCATTGTAGTATGGAACAGTACCTGTGTAAATAAGGAATTGTGATTAAGGAATTCAGTAAGGGTAACCGTTGTATCTGGGATTGAGATTTGTGCTAGCTAACAAGTGTTAAAGAGTGGTTTGAATTATCATGTGATAAGGTACTGGTTAGCAGAGGATCAAAGATAGTAGAGGGTTGAGAGTATATTGTAATTAGAAGCAGATAAGCCAAAAATTTTGAGAATTGTGATGTTATGAATTGAGATGGTGATAGATAGAAAAATTAGAGTTAGAGATTTATGTAGGTTCCTGCCGAGGTGATCACCTGAGTAAAGAGAAAGTAAAGGAAGATTTGTGTACAGTCAATCTTTTTTCTGAGAATTTCAAAAGGAAAGATGTTTTCTCGACAAATGGCGGCCCGTCAGGATTTTATAGAATGTTCTGTTAAAGGTAGCTGAATTAAATAATAATAATAATAATAATAAATAGTGTCATCTAGCAGTTGGGTGCAGCCTGAGAGGAAAGAGAGATAAAGGCCGAGTTCGATAAAGATTGAGAATGAGGTTAAGAGTGATGGGAATGAGATTGAGTTGTGCGAGTCAAAATAAAAAGGAAATAAGTTAGTTGAGAAGCAGATACAAAATATTAAGCTAAGTGGACTAGTAGGGCATATTGCAAAAGAAATTTAAGTAAATATTTGAATGGAAATAATTTTGGTGGATATGATGTAGCAGTGGTATTTCAGCATTTGAGAATAAAGTAGTAATGCGGAATAGAGAAAGTAGGCATAGCAGATTATTGTACTAAAGAAATTGATTTCAGGTTTTGGCTTTGACGACATTTGAATGAAGGATGATTGGAAACCGGATATCAGCGAGAATTGCAGTGTAGCTGACATAGTGAGCTTTGCCAGCAGCCTTGCTAGATAGCAGAATGGTTAAGAGAAAAGTTCGTAGAAATGATATCGAAGGTCGTGCAATTGGCAGAATAGATCAGATTGAGTATTAGTGACCAAAGAAAGAAAGAGTACAACGGATTATGAAGTGTATGCGATCAGATAGCTCAATAGGTATTTAGCAAGAGTTTGTGTGTCAATGCCCAGAAAGTGATTCAGTTGAGCAGAAGGGGTACTTTTATGAAAGTATTCCAGAAATTGAAATGAGAGCAAAGGCAGAACAGCTAAAGGGTTATTTTGAAAGGTTGTGAATATAATGTGACCTATCAGCCAGAGAATTTGATTTAAAGAAAGAAAGAGATATGAAGGGCTAGATATGTCAATAGCAATGTGGCAGAACTCAGAAATTTTAATTGATAGCACGACCAGAATGGAAATATTAGAGAAAGCAGTTCAGAAATTCAGGTTCCTTCTTCTAGTAATTATATGATTGAGTAAGATGGATTGAGAAATGAGAAAAATTAGAATTGAGTTCAGCCGGAACTAGTGTAACAGCAATAATGGAAAGTAATGAGAAGTAGTAATAAGAGCAACATTTGTGGGATACTTTGCTAAGAATTCAGTGCAATTAGAGTAGCGTCGCAGAAGCATGGAAGATCCGATGTCCACAAGTTATCCGAAATTTGGTAGAATAAAAGTAAGTTTGAGATTTGCTGCACCGTTAGGCCAAGAGGCAGTGGTTCTTGATCAAGTATGATTTAAGGCAGTCTGAACAGAAAGGTATTAAGAGGCAGGAAATGTAAGGATGGTAATTGATGTTTTTTTTTGGGAAAGCCGGCAGAGGAAAGTATGAATACAAATGAGATAGAATAATGAACAGTAGTGACAGACATATACTGGAATAGCACCAGGTTATTTGAGATTTTAAGGTTGGTTCCGCATGAAAGAGCACTGAAGTGTGGCAGTCTATAGCAAGAGGTTTGAATTAGAAAAGCAGCTCAGAAAGAAATGTTACGAAACACAACTGAGGAAATATGGACGTAGGTTAAGTCCAAGGAGATAAAGCGCCAACAGCAAGATAGAATTGCTTATAGCTGAAAGATATAGAAAGAGCAGACTACAGTAACCAAGCTGAGCAGTTATGATAGAAATTAAAAAGAAAGGAAAAACAGAACGGACACGGAAAAAGAACAGATGGACATGATTAGAAAGGCAAGAACGAAGAATATATCATACTTGTTCTGTTTACGGCTTTGTTTCTTTTTAGGTGTTAGTCTGACTTGCCGAGATTTCATCCTGAATATTGAGGATGACATTTCTTTTTAGGTGTTAGTAATGTAACGATACGGTCATTCGGATTCGCGTTTATCGGGTCTATGTGTGGAGCTCTTGACCAAGAGATGGTCAATGGGTTGTTTTCATTGTTCGTGCACATAGGGTGAGCAGTGTGAGCCGGTTATCCCAGCCCATTTGCATTGCTGGTTCACTGTCTAGAGTCGCGGCGGAGGAAGGTGATGCGATTATGAACACAACGGCCTTGCTGGACGCGATTCTAGGAACCGCCTCTGTGACACGTGGCTCGGGTTTCCATTTGCCGTCGGACAGGGGGGACACGTTTAAAGGGTTTAAACGAGGCTTCCGCCTTGGACGTGATTTCAATTAGAGTGTTAAAAGCTTCGTTTCGGCCAGACATAGCAGAGGAGGCTCTGTCCGGCATAGGGGAGTTGTTGTGGCTTCTCCGGCGAGGATTTTCGGTGATTCCGGCTTCCAGCGGTCCGTGCGGTGCAGGAACCACGCGAGGACGACGCTCGGAGTGTGGGCGTGCCGTTGGCGAGGAGGTTTTGACGTTCTTTGGCTTCTTCCAGTTGGTAGGGAGACTTCCTACCTTGTGTTACTATTTTAATGGTATGTTTGGTTTGGGTTTAAGGGTTGGAGCATGTGAGGGTGGTTTGCCCTTATTGAGTTTTACACGTTTACAGCTTTGTATAGAATGGTTGTGTAGTTTTGTGGTGGTTTCTCCTGTGTGGGAGTGGGGTTTCGGCCTGTGAGCTGACCTCCCTATGAGCGTTGAATCGCGGCCAGGACAGCGGACGCATTCATGTGAACGCGACGCGCTGACGATGGGTTCTACTTTCCGATGTGTTTGTTAAGTCGATTGTCTGGTCGCGACCTTGTGGTCTGTTGCATTAGCATGAAATGCGGCGTCCAGGTTGGACACGACTATGTGTTGACTGAGGGTTTGACCAGCTTGGGTTTGGTGGCATCGTGTCGGGCCGACGTGACTTGGTCGCGTCACTAAAGCCTATCGCGATAGCCTTTAGAATAGCGACAGAAGGAGGCAACGCGACACTGTCGCGGCGCTTGGCCCTATCGCGACAAGGTTTGCAATAGTGTCCCGACTGATCGACGCGATTCAAGTGGCGGCATCTGTGCTGGACGCACTTTAGGTTCTGTGGTCGTTTTGTGATGGTCGGGCAGTGAAGGTTCTGTGTAGACCTAGCCCGGGTTCGTTAATGTTCTCTAAAGAGTGTGGTTATGTTTATTATGTTATGTAGTATGAGTTGCCAAGGAGGTCACGGGGTGACCAATGACAGGCAATGTCATTTTTTAGTATTGTTATGGTATGTTTATACTTTGTGTTAAGTATTGTTAAGGTATTAAGACAGGTGTTTAGTGATTAATGTGTATAAGTCTACTATGGCGGTCATCACATGACCCCGTTAATGAATGGTTATGTGTAGGATGGCTTGAGGGTCACAGGGTGACCGATGATAAGCCATTCCTTACACTTGAGTACTGTGTGTTGTGTATGTGTCGGCGTTGGTTGGCTTGGAGGTCACATGGTGACCGTTGACAAGATGAGCTTGACACTTGTATACTGGGGTTTATAATAAAGGATTGTATATCGTGCTTTATGTGCTTACCGAGTCTGGTGGTCCGGCGCCTAATCCGAAATACCTCTCTAGTCGGTTACCCTAGCACCGGGTGCTTAGGGCTTGTCCCGGTACATGTGTACTGTTGAGGTCTGAGTCGTCTTCCTGGACACCCTCCTCTTATGCTTGAGTAGTACATTCGGCTGAGGGGAAAGTCGACTAGGGGCAGCGACTTATGTTTGTGGGTGTGCAGTCGCTTGTAGCACGCTCGTGGTTGGGGGACGGACACCAGTAGTCGGCACTGGTCCCCAACTACTCCTGTTCCAGTTCCTCACTTTGCGGTTCTCGGGCCGAAGTCCCTAAAGGTGTCAGGCTTGGGAAGCTAGGAGCAAGTTAAACCAGGAGGATATCAATATTCTTTCAGCCCAAATTACTGATGAGGAAATCACAAACATTGTTTTGAAGGCACCAAAAAACAAAAGCCCTGGTCCTGATGGCTTTACTGCTGAGTTTTTTCAATGTACTTGGGAAATTATCGGAAGGGATGTGATTAATGCTTGCCATGATTTCTTTGCAACGGGTAGAATGTTCAGAAATTTGAATTGCACCTTTATCTCTCTAATTCCTAAATCTGAAGGAGCTGATTGCATGGAAAACTATAGGCCCATTTCTTTATGCAACTTCGCCTATAAAATAATATCCAAGGTGCTTGCTGATAGACTTCAGAAGGTTATGGACAGAATCATCAGCCCAAATCAAGCTGCCTTTATAAGAGGTCGAGGAATACACCACAATGTTCTCTTGGCAAATGACTTGGTTAAGGATTTGCACTCCAAAACAAAAGGTAACAAACTTTGTTTTAAAGCTGATCTCAGGAAGGCTTTTGACTCTGTAAATAGAGAATTCATTTATAGCATGATGAAAAGTATGAATTTTCCAGAGTTTTGGATAAGATGGATAAAGAGTTGCATTGATACTCCTAAATTCTCCATTCTTTTCAATGGTTCTCCTCTGGGTTTTTTTAGCAGCAAAAATGGTATTAGGCAAGGGGATCCCTTGTCCCCTTACCTTTTCACAATTGCCATGGAAGGATTGACTTGTTTACTGGAAAAATCAGTCATTGAGGGTACTTTGAAAGTTCCTATTGCTGGTCAATGTCATGTATCTCACACTATTTTTGCTGATGATCTGCTTATCTTCTTGCAAAATGATCTTCCTTCTGTCAATAAGTTGGCTGAAATTCTAAAACAATTTGGCAACATGTCTAGTTTGCACCGGAATAGTTCCAAGAGTAAAGTTTATGTGGGCAATGCTATCAGCAATAAAGAAGCTATTTCAAATACACTTCAAGTGGCTGAGGGATCCCTCCCGGTTCCCTATTTGGGATTGCCTTTATTCACTAGTGGTATGAAGAACAAATATTGTCAGCCAATCAAAGAGAAAATCCAGCGAAGATTGAATTCTTGGAAAACCCGTCTACTATCAAAAAGTGGTAGACTTGAGTTAATCCGTTCAGTGTTGCATTCATATGCCTTATACTGGTCTAATGCATTTCTTTTACCTGCTGGATGCACTCATGAAATTGATCAAATGCTTTGCAAGTTTTTCTGGAGTGGAACAGGGGAAACGAATTCATTGCACATGGTTAAATGGTCACACATCTGTAAGCCTAAAGATGAAGGAGGTCTAAATCTCAGAAGCATCACTGAATGGAATAAGTCTTGCATGATGAAACACCTTTGGGATCTCATTCAAGGAACCAACTCCCTTTGGGCTGATTGGGTCAAAGGTAAATATTTGCATAGCAAATCCATTTGGAATATTGATATTAAACCTCATTACTCTGCTGCAATAAAAGGAATTTTAAAGGCAAGAAGTTGGCTCCTCAATCACATCACTTATGATATTTCCAATGGGGAATCCATTAACATGTCGTATGATCCTTGGGTTAATGGAAAGAGTATTTTTCAGATGTATGGTGACAGAATAAGATTTGATTTGGGTGCCCCTAAAGACTTGACGGTTTCTTCCTTCATTCAGAATCATAAATGGAGTCTTCCTCATCCAATATCTACTGAAATGTTTAACCTTTGGCCCCAAATTACTGCAATTCCAATTGTTCACAATAGATTTGATAGAATAAGATGGGTTCATGACAATGGAAAATTCAATGCTACTTCTTCTTGGAATCAAATAAGGAATAGAGGAAGGAAATGGGAGTTCAAAAATTGGACCTGGGACAGCCCTACTGCTCAAAAATTCTCTCTTTGTACTTGGCAAGCATTGTTGAATAAGCTCCCAACTGTTGAAAACTTACAAAGGAAAGGTTACACTATGGTGAATAGATGTGCTCTTTGTGAGAAGGATATTGAAACTACTGATCATATCTTCTTTGCATGCTCCTATAGCAATTGGATTTGGAAGGAAATTCTTAAAAGATTTGACTTCACAAGGGATCCCTGCAGCAATATCATCCAAGAAATCAAAGCAATGATTTTATCCTTTCCTTCATCTGGAGTTTTAACAAAACTAGCTCAAAATGCTCTTCGAAGTGCTATTTGGTGGATTTGGAGAGAAAGATGCATTAGGATTTTGAAGATCAGAAAAAAGATAAAGTTCACATTCTCATTGCCATTCTTTCAGATACAAGAAGCTGTATGGAGAAATTTGTGAAAATCAGCAAGCTGAAGAAACGTGAGAAAGGGGTTTTAAATAGATTCAACTTTACCATTAACTAGTTAGAATGACAGTCATTAAGCTTAAATTCTTCTTTTATATGTGTGGAACTTTTAATCTTCACTATTTGGCTATTTCCTTGTTTGGATCTTTGCTAACATTGTCAGGTTTAGAGGATGCAAACCAAAGGAAAATTTGGACCAGCTTACAAGTTCAGCCCAAAGGACTCTTTCTAGTTTGAAAACTTTATTGTTTTTCATCCATAGTCTACAGGTTGTGTAGTCATGGAGTTTTAGCTTTCTAGCTTTGTTATCCTAGGGTGACTGTTTGGTGGAGTGAGAACATTCTTCCTCTTTGAGGCAAGGGTGCACTCTCCTGAACTCCTCTAGGTGACTATTGCCTTTAGATCATGACTTGTATGATCAAAGGCTTTTGTACATATTATTTCATTAATTCCATCTTTACTTACCGAAAAAAAAAAGGTGTCAGGCTTGGGCCTGCAGGGTGTGTGACTTGCAGGTTGTGGTGGTTAGTTAGTCTCCACTGTTCTTGGCTTGTTGTTGTGAGCGGCAGTTGGACCTCCCGTACATGACTGCGAGACTAAGAGGTAGTTCTTGTGCTTTGTTGTCCGGGTTGGATACTGGCGTCATGAACTAGTAGTCCGTTCCCGAGTGGTGGCGTCGTCTCCGTACCGACTCGTGTGTTTGACCACTGGTTGTGGTTTGTGTGTGAACCACTGGTTAAGGTTATATCGTGAAACCGTTAACCATTGTGGTGTGCCCTGAAGGTGGCATGGTTCTATGGTTCAGTGTTGTACTTAGTGGTAGCAGGTACATGTACCCCTCGTAGGTGGAGTTGTGTTATGGTGGTACGTGAGTCCTGACCCCAACTGGTTCTGAGGTGAGACCGTGCGTACTGTGGATGTAGCGACCCTCATTATATCGGTACGGTTATACCAACCCACATCGATATAGTGAACGTTGCCACAGTGGGACATTTACCCAAACGATAATATTCAGCTGAGATACATGTGAATATAAGAACAGAGTAGCGGAAGTAAAAGAACTACTGTCTTCATTTCATTCATCATCCACATTTAACATACATGATTCGATTGAATTTAAAGAGCTAAAGTCCACATAATCCATATAGAAGAAGTGATAAGATAAAATACATAGTTTGTCCAAGTTTACATGATAGTTCTAATACAATGCCTCAATTACATACATCAAATGTCAAAATGTCACAACTAAGCTCCACCAAGATAGCTACTCCCCTCGCTCGGAGTCTCTCTCCACGGTCTCCTCCAAAGGTGTGTCACCTACTACACCTTTACGCCAAAGCAAGTAATGAGTCTAAAAGACTCAGCAAATAACACTACATCTATTATCTATGGGCATATCATAGCAGGTTTTTACATACACATTTACAAGACACAACATGTAGCATGCGTGACATTGAAATTAACAACCTATCATGGTAATTCTACTAATGAAACACATGATTCATGATTTCAGTTTTCCTAAATTAAAATCTCCTACCACATGCTCTCTAATCATTCTAACACATGAAAGTTCTACTTTCAATTAAGCTAAAACATGAAAGCAATCTAGCATGATTAGCTTACATACATGAAAGAAACATTTGCTAACATGGTTACTACTCATTCTTACACATGCACATAACCATTTTACATGCTTTAAGCTTGCTGTTTTGACATGGTTTAACACTTTACAATCTAACATATGAAACCTACATTCTCATTCAACCACAATGTGAGAGTAAACATACATGGAATGGTTTACACATAAGTAAGGATTGTCCCTAGCATGGATTCTACGCATTGTACACATATAGCATATGATCATAACCACATTTATGTTGCTGTTCTAACATGGTTTCAGATCATCATATCATGGATTTCAATTTCACATCCTCACATTTTGGTTTCACATTTTTACACAATCTCTAATTCACATACTTCACACATTCACATTTACACATTGTTCACATTCACAATTTTTCACATTTCGCATTCACATTCACATTCTCATTTACATTTAGTGCCGTGACACATAGTCCAAACTACCATAAGAAGGATGCATCACATCACATACACATAGACGCCACCTAGGCAATATAGTGACGACTTTTGGACTGCGCAGACCGGGAGAACAAGTCTCCACCCAAACTAGTGGTACTTGTCCACCTCCAGGATTTCATCCTAATGCCCTTAGGATCACAACACATTGAACCTTCTCATGGGGACTTTTCCATGATACGGTTCCACTGCCCTCTATGGAAGCAGTGTCACACTTGGCACAGTCTTACACATTTCACATTTACCGATTTTAACACATACTTTTACGCATGACACTCACATCTCATTCATTCTCTCAAGCACAACATGACTCTATTTTTCCCTTAATCATGCCACTACAGATGACAGAAATTAACATTCAGGAAGTTTCACAATCAGGTTGGGTTACACAGAAATTAAATCATTTCACAATGGCATGCATTAAATTCACATATTTTCGCATGGAAATTTCATATTGCATTCTACAGTTGTCCAAACAGCCTGAAAATTTAACCACATGCTGATTACAGGTTTATGATTTCACATGCAAAATTTCACATTTTTCTAACTCATATTGCATTTACATAAATTAAAACATTCAGTTGCATGCCATTCATAATTCAACTTGTCATGGAACATAACCCAAATCTTAGATTTGACAATTCACAGATCTGAATCTACCATATATGTTGTCATCGAAATTTTCCCCGAATTTATTTCACAACATATAATTTATTGTGGATTTTTGGAAATCCTACACATACTTCCTACTTACATTGCAGTAATTACAGTAAATCATATGAACATGAATAATTTCTCAAATTTGTAGGGTATGAACTGACACATATACACATGGGGTAGAAAAATCCAGGGCAATTAATTCCTCAAAAATCATGTAGACAGTAGGTAATCGTGCATAACCCTTTTTCCCCAACATGTATTTCAATAAATCCAACAATTTATGCCATCCACAGAAAATCACAGAAATTTCCACCCACATCACATTAGCTATTTTACATAACATATAAAAATTACACTATATCCTCATGCGTCAATGTCCGTAAAATAATTACTTAAGGTAGAACAGTTCACTGTTCTGCACTGAAGAACTTGGCGGCAGTGTCTGGCCGTTCAAGGAGATGGACGGCAAGATCACTGGACGCACACTGGAGATCTTGGCGTCAAGGCATTGACGCCAAGTTCCTGTCTTTGCAGGAACACAGATCGAGCTCCAAATAACAAGAAGAATGGGGGATCTAGGACACGAGGAAAAATGTGTAAAAATAAGAAAACCCTACTAGACATCTACAGGGACGATGTGTGTAGGTTACTTGCCTTTCAAAACTCTCCAAAGGGATTAAATGGGTTGGTGATGCTCTCCTTGGGCAGTCCCAAGAAGCTCCCAAGATTGCCTTCCCCCGGGTTCTTGAGCAATCTCCACAGTAGATCGAGGTCGGGGATGCCTTTCTCGATGTTCCAGCTACCTCCTTGTGGTGGTAGATGGCCGGAACAAGCTTCAGATTGCCGGATTAAAGGTTGCAAAGGTGGGGTTTTGCTCACAGCAGTTAGGGTTTTTCCCTATCTCTCAAAAGAGGTCAAGAGAGGGGTTTTAGGGTTGCACTCGGGTTCAGATATAGGAGAGAGGCCTCTCCTCTCCCGCAGGGGTTGATGTGCCCTTTCAGAGCATTGGGGACAGCTCCCCAATGGGTGAGCTAGCTTGCTCCCGAAAATCCGGCTCTGCAACGCATGTAGATCAGAGACATTAACGTCCACATCGCTGGACGCTGGACTTAGTGTTGGCGTCCATATGGTTGACGCCGACACAACACAAACGTCCATTGATCTTGACGCCAAGTTGGCCTTCGGCCAAAACTAAAAATATGCAGAAACCATGCACAACTTATACCTATATACGTGCCATGCATATGTATTATCATGTACACACTACCACCATGCATTTCATACATTATTTACAACTAATTATACACATGTATACATAAGTATAAATAGTTAATACATACGTAAATATGTACATCTATGCATACACAACATGAATTATTTACACGAAATTAAAATAATGCAACAAAATTCGAGGGCCTTACAGTGGAGGTCTTATGGTGTGACGCTCCACTTATTAAGAAGATTGGTCTCCATTTACGATGTGGTTTGCGGGTGTTGGCTGGCTGTCGCCAATCCCGATGCTCTGTGTGTCCCTGTGAGACCAAAGCCTAGGCAATGGTTTGCCGGTGAGGCTTGTGGTCGAGGTGTTTTAGTTAAAGGGTGGACTTGCGGTGTTAAGCTAGTCTTGTGTTTCCCTTTACTTTCCGAGGACCGGGGTTTAACCGGTGTGTTATGATTAGTTGTAGTTTAACATGCTTATGTGTGCATGTTATGTCTCGGCTACCGGTGTTTCCAGTGAGACCCTCTGGGGTTGAGGTCTTCGTGTTGTTGTTGTTGGTTTCGTTGTGGGAGGTCCCTACTGAACCAATGACTTGTAGAGGCTCACTCCCTTACAGTCTGTTTCAGGTGTTGGCTGACTTCGGCATGTTTTATGCTGAGTAGTGCAGACTTGTACCACCAGCAGTAGAGTAGTAGAGTCGTTTGAGCTTGTGCTCCCTCAGGGTATGCCCTAGGTAGTTGTACTCTTTAATTGGACATGTAATATTGTAATTGTGGACTATTGTACATTGTGGTTTACAGTTATATACACTTGTACTTTCCAGTTTTATATACTGTAATTGTGGTCTTTTATATTCGTACTGGACACGTGGTTGTGATATCCCTTGCGAGACTTCGGTCCGATCGTGGGAGATGAATCTGAATATGGACCCTTATTGGGTATAAATATCCAGGGCCGTTACAGAAAATGAAAGTAATTCTTATTCCATCATCATTACACACATTCCACAGTCTATATAGTAGCAAAGTAAATAAACAAAGTGCATAAATAACAAGTCCATGACATAACTGTAGACACCCGATTCTGGCCCATAAGTTCAACATTATTTCTTGTTCTCTTAATGAGCCCCATGTTGGTCATTCACCTTGAGCCCATCCTTAGCCATGTTATGAGCCCACTAAAGGCCTATTTTTCACAATATCCTATCTAATTATCTTTTTAAGAGTCCTATTGCCTCATTAATTGATTATTCTTTCAAATAATTGGTCAAGAATCCAAGGATAATTGATTTTCTTGAACGCGACGGGTCAGGGCGTCACGTTATCCTTGTCGCGCCCCCTTTGGCCATCGTGACAGCCCATGCATATCCATGCACATGCCCTTAGGTTCGCGACCATCCTGGCCGTTGCGACTATAGTTGTCGTGCCCCTACGACCCATCGTGACATTATCTGCATGCACTGGCCTCCACAACCAACTCCTATTTATCCTCTCATGGCCTTATCTTCTTCTCTAAGCAACCCCCACAACCCCCATGTGTGGTTTGAGGATTCATGGGACCTTGGGGCCTTCCTAGGACTCTCCCCCATGGATTTACTTGGATTTATCTCATTATTTTGGGTCATTATCACTTAAGGATGGGATTATTCCCTCTCCTCTCTATTTAAGGAACTGTTCTTCTTTAGAGGGAGGGGGGCCCAGTTTTTGCCACGAAGTGCCGCCAAAATTCCACCAGACTTGACACTTAGCTCGTGGCTCACTCATTCCCCCACATTTCCTCTCATCCTCTTCACTAAGCCATGCAACTTTCTTCATCGATGGAGCTTGGTGGCTAAGGAGGCGACGTCCAAGGCTTCTCCAACACTCAAGGACATCACACTGCAGCCAGGGAGTCGCCCCCATTGGGGCTCTTTTTTCCTTCCTTTCCTATTATTCACCATGAATGCATTTTCTTAGTTCTTTAGATAGGAACACATTTCATTTTTCTTCCTACGTTTTCATATCACCCAAGGGGTTTAAAACCACTCCCCAAGTTCGTTCCCTCCATGCTCTCCCCTTTTACTTCAATTTTGGATAGATGCTACACTTAAATATGGTCTAACAGGGTTTATTTTGTTGTTTTCTTCATTTTGGCAGGCATCCACAGCAAGGTTCGACAAGGGGCTCTTATTCTCTGGCTGACCGGAGGACGAGAAGAAGGTCCACCAAGCATTCTCCCACACTGCAGAGAATGCGACAGGCACGGGCAACGTGACAGCAGAGACGCGCCCTGGTAGGGCGTCGCAACACCAGTTTGATCGTTACGCAGAGACTCGTCGTGACTACAGTAAGTGCCTTGTTCTCAACCCCCCTTTCCTAGCAACGTTAGCCTAGTCTCATTTCCATTCATGGCAACTTGTTAGGTGGCGATCACACTTCCTTTTAATCCATGCTATTTAATTTATTTTTAAAAACATGTTGTGTGTCTCGAGGGGTGCGCAACCCCGTGATTACACCTTTCGGCGATCACGATGCGACCTTCAATGCTAGCCTAGTTGATTTTGCTTGTTTGCCTACCATGTTCATTTGTTTATGTGCCTTGTAGAACCCTGTTAGGTGTATTTCTGTGTTTTTTCCTATCTTCCTACTCTTCGTTAAGAACGCGACGGATCGCGTGGTCGCGACACGATCGCGTCCTGAACGGCAGACGCGACTTCAGGTACGTGTTCCTCCTCATCCCTTCGCTCTGTTCCTATTTTGAGAGTTCTTCAATGTCTTCTCCATGATGTGTTACCATGTGTAATCATGTTCTCTTTGTTAGAATCTTGCTAGGGTTCGGCCTTTCCATTTACTTTTATTGTTTGCTTTCGGGTGTTGTCACGCCAGATCGACCAGCTGCGACAGCGTCATGCCGGTGGTGGGGGACGCGTCTTCAGGTACACATTGTATGTTATTACTTTTGGTCCATGTGTCAATTTTTGTTTGTTTAGGGAGTCGTGCTATGTTGTTTACTTTCTTCCATGATTGTGTTGCGCTTAGGATTAGTCTATTTTCCCTTTGTGTGCATGTGGCTATAGGTCTCTGCATTCTGTTTGTATCGCGTCCGGATCTCCGATCGTGATAAGGTCGCGACGGATCTGGTCATCGCAACCTCAGCCGAGGCCTGTCAGTTACTCTGTGTTAGTTTAGGATAGACATTGCATGCACCTTGGTGCACATAGGCTCATGCATACGCTTCTGATTCGTGTAGATTAGGTTTCCTCCTTGGCAGTGGAGACCCGCTCATTCGCGAGCACTCATGGGCTGACTAAGGCTTGCTATCGAGGGCCTCCGTAAGTCCCCGTGGTCGTACGCATGTTGCGGTTGCCGGGCTGGTTGTACCCGTTGCACCATTAGTTTTGGCTATCTTACGCGTGAGTTGTGTGTCCCCTTAGTTGCACTGAAGTACTTGAGTTCCTACCCATTAGGGTCCCTTTTGACCGAGTGTAATTCCATTAATCAATTCATTAAAGGTTAAGTGCGAACTCTAAAATCTTAATGGTAGTCATGCCAACTTGAGTCCTTGTTTGGTACACCCCTTCTTATCTTACATTCCTTTCTTGTGTGTTAGAGTCTAGGAATTGACTGGTAATTGTGTCGACTCCCCTAATTGCTTAGGGGTTGTGTATGCATCATTGTCTAGGGTTCTCGAGTCAGTCCCCTCCAACCGTTGTATTATATCACAATCCTCTGTTCGGTATGGACCACTTTCGTGTCCTTACCGGTGACTCCTTGCCTATTGGGCTTCTTGAGGATGTGGCCCAACCTTCCGCGGCCACTCTTTCGGGGCATATCCAACCCCCTACCATTGTGGATGGTCAGTCTCGCCCCCCTTCTCCTCCTGGGGCGGATGACCCCCATGCCCAATTTAGTCAGCTCCTTCCACACTTGAGCCCAGACCAAGTTCGGGAGTTTCTGGCCGCTGCCAAAGGCAAGCGCCCTCTATCCCACCCTCTCATAATTCTGCTCACCTCATCTACCCCTGTGGCCTCTGCGCCGCACGTACCCTCCAATGTGGCGGATCCAACTCCCCTTCATCCGCAGGCTATCCACTTCTCTGAGCCCAGCTACCTTCTGGCACGGGAGGTTCGGCCCAAGTCCCCTCCAGTCTCCTCATTCTATCAGACCAAACATGCTTCTGTTCGCCGTGAGCGATCCTACTCTTTGGAGCAATCTCGCTCCCTCGCTACCACTCACCACGCCCTGCTGCTCCTCCGCCGCCGCTATCTCCTGTGGGGGACTTCCGTCGAGTAGGAAGGGAGGAGCAGGAAGGAGGCCGCACGCCTCCTCTTCCTCTGTTGTTTGTCGCAGAGGCCAACCAGGGAGGGTCCGGGCCAAGCGAGGAAGAAGAGAGGAGGAGGAGGTCGTGTGTCTCCTCCCTTCAAGTCGCCCCTCTCTCTCGCGCTCCCTCTGTCTCTCTCCCGATGCCCTAAAGGGCTTGAGGGATGTTGTTTTTAGCATCAGCACATACTATCTATTCATTTTGACTTCTCCTTTTTTGGGCTATCCCAAGGGTCTATCTGATGACCAGTCTGTCCCCATGTAATTTTAATTAATTATATATATATTTTTTGATGATCAACAAAACCAAACAAAAGTTTATCAATTATTCACAACCGAAGGGAACAACACCCTAGATACCACCAGGTCTTCCTTCACAACCGAAGGGAATAACACCCTGGATACCAGCAGGTCTTCCTTCACAACCGAAGGGAACAACACAAAGAGAGTGAATGAAATTCAAGCCCCTAGATCAAGCTTTTGACAAGCAAGGATCTGAAGCAACTAGAACTGAGAGCAAAGAGATTTTAAATAAGGCACACTCTCATAACGTTGAAGTGTCCGTTGTCTCTCTTTTGAGTAGTCGTTAGACTGAATGACATCTGGAGTCTTGGAAGCTTCCAGTCAACAGTCTTTTGATCACTTGAGCACGCAAAGAGATAGATCTTCAGAAATATCCGTTGGCTTCTATTTGTTTGACGTTGTACCATAAAGCTAGTTCAGAGGTCTGCACAAATGTCAAACTCAAATAGCAGACAGCTAAGCTGTCTCTGATGTCAGTCAACGTCAGTAGCAATAGACATGAAAATAGTAGTGCAAAATAGCTTAAGTCTAAAGGACGTTATCAGAGTAGGCACGATATGGTCTGCATGCATGCAGAGATATGTTCAGATCTCATAAATGCAAAAGCGTCAGAGAGATGTCTACGTGGACTTTGACTAGTCAGCAAAGATCATATCACGTTAATATGAAATCGATGACTATATGACTTATGAAATCATTATGAATAAGTCAGGTTGACCAAGTCGTTGTGATACAGAAGAAGTCATTGTGAAACACTTAACAAATCGTTATACAAAGCAAATCGTTGTGAACACTTATCAAGTCGTTATGAACTCTAAAGAAATCGTTATGGTAACATGAAGTCGTTACAATAAGCAAGTCGTTGCGAGTTCTAAAGAAGTCGTTACAGTAACTTATGAAATCGTTATAACAAGCAAGTCGTTGCGCTTTCTAAAGAAATCGTTATGATAACTTATAGAGTCGTTATGACAGGCAAGTCGTTACGAGTTTCTAAAGAAATCGTTGCCACAACTTATAGAGTCGTTGCGACAGGCAAGTCATTACGAGTTTCTAAAAAAATCGTTACGGTAACTTATAGAGTCGTTGTGACGAGCAAGTCGTTACGGGCTCTAAAGAAATCGTTACGGTAACTTATAGAGTCGTTGTGACATCGACTTGTTTGAAATAACATGACTTTTCAGTCTTATAAGGAAATCGTTGCGATCACTTATAGAATCGTTATGACATCGATTTGTTTGAAACAACATGACTTTTCAGCCAGAAGGGAAATCGTTATGATAATTCTATTGAAATCGATATACTTATAAAGAAATTGTTATGGCCTTCAATAGAAGTCGATATGGACTTAGAGAAATATCATGTTGAAAAGATTAAGGCTTCAGAGAAGTAATGCATACCTTTATTGGCTTGTTTGACCTTGGTATTTTCCTGTGCTTAAGACTTATGAAATATCTTGGAGGATATGTTTCCAGAACTACATCCTCTCTTTGATGTCCAGGGTTGGGCACCCTTTTGCTATGATCACATGTGGTACTCCACAACCGCCGTGACCGATTTCTACACCAACGTCCGACTATCAAGCAATGGAAAGTTGTATACCAAGGTGAAGGATACTCCATTTTTATTACTCCTAATCTCCTATCCACCGCCCTGCAAATCCCAAATGCTGGAGTGGACATAATGACCCATCATCCAACTCCAGAGGAGTATCATACCCTCATTACTTTGCAGCCTTACGATCCTACTGATCGTAGGCAACTAAATGCCAACTCCTTCCCTCCTCTTCATCGTCTCATCCATCACATCTTCACCACTCTCATAGTTCCCAAGGATGGTAGCCGGGAACTTGTGACCTCCCTTCACAAGTCTCTGTTTCACCAATTCCTCAATGCCGAACCTATCAACTTACCTGCTCTTATGGTCTCTATCTTTCGCATATGTGTTTGCAGTGCCAAGAGATCTATGCCATATGCATGCCAACTCACTTCTCTCTTCCTCTTCATTGGCATTCAAATTCCAAAGGAGGAGATGACCGTTCTCAAATCCCGTAGCTCCTATGACCTCACTGCTGCACATAGGATGGGCTACAAGATGGTAGATGGCATTGTAACAAGAGATCTCAAAGGTAAAGGGGCAGCTGCTGATGAAGAAGATGAAGATGAAGAAGATGCTCAAGATGAAGACTCCCAATCTGAGCCACTAGATGCTTCAAGAGATGATGCTGCTGATGATGCTGAGGCCTCAATTAAGGAATTACTTGCTCAGCTCCAGATCCAAATGGCAATAGGCTTTGAAAGACTTAATGCCAGAATGGACACACTTGACACCCGCTTGGATAGCTTTGGTACTGCGCATCGGGCTCCTACGCCGCCAGCTGATGATGATGCGTAGTTAGCTTAGGTGTCTAGGATAGCGTCAAGTCCTGTTATCTAGTTCAACTCAATGTCTTTCCCTTCTCTGTTTTTCCCCATTAGCTTGTCATGTACTATGTATGACTTATGAAATATCAATGCAAATCCTTGTTACTTGTCTTACATACATGGTGTATGCTTTTGGATGTTGTCAAAAGGGGGAGAAAACTCAATTGTGCACTTACTGAATTGATTAATTTTGTCATCATCAAAAATGGGGAGAATGTTGGGTTCACATACTAAATAATAAATACAACATGTTTTTGATGATAAACAATGTGAACAATGTGAATTGAGTTTAAAGCATGAGATCTTCAAACAAATGACTTGTCACAATAACTTGGTACAATGCTTGACCTTATATGCTCATAATATCTCACTAACTATGTTCACTAATGTAGGAGATACACTATGCAAGACATGTGCCAACAACAAGTATGACAGATCAAGAAAAAGTCAGAAGACAGAGTACCTGTCGACAGCCATCAAGCCCCTGCCGACAGATACCAACAGTCAGCAACACACCTGTTCTGGAAAACAAGACCTGTCGACAGCAACAAAGCTCCCTGTCGACAGAAGCATACAGTCAGAAAACCAGTGTTCTGGAAAACATGTGCCTGTCGACAGCACCAAGGCACCTGTCGATAGATGCACACAGTGAAAGCTTTGACAGAACTTCCAGACTTCTGGAACTTGGGACACTGTTGATCCCTGTCGACATTAGGTGTATGATCTGTTGACAGACGTACAGAAGCTTCATATACGGGAAGTTTGAAAGTTACCAAACCTGGTGTTTCCTTGTACCACGTCTCTTCATATGTAAACACCACTATATAAACATCCTTTTGAAGCAAATCACGAACATAAGCAGCCTCCAAGCAAAAACCCTAAAGAGTTCTCACAAGAAGTCTTGCTCTGCTGCTTTGCTTCAACCTACCGCCCAGAACCAAGAAGAGAAGTCTCTCCAGCGGAAGGTGACGTCTGAACGTCGTGGATTCAAGTGTCTCCATCAAGTTGTGACCTTCAAGACGAAGCTTGAAGCCCAGTCAGACGTTCACAAGAAGAGTTTACAACTGGATTTGTTCTTCAACTCTTAAACTCTTCTCTATTTCTATTTCTCCATATCTGTGTGTGTGTGTTGTGTTTCAGGCAGCCCTTGTGCTTGATACACGTGTGTGGGTGTTGTTCTGATCGTGGTTTCACATCAGATAACACGTATGTGTGAGTTGTAGTTTGTGAACTAGCTCATAAGCAGATTGCTCTGCGTGTGTGTATGGCCCGTGGATGTAGGATACACAAGTTGTGTACTCCGAACCACGTAAATTGTCGTGTCTTGTGGTTTGCACGAATTTACGCTAGATGTTTGATAGGCACGGCATCTCCACGCACGTTTGATAATCTGTTATCAAGTCACACACATCCACACATAGTTTAAAGTTCAACATTGTTTTGATAATCTGTGTTTCGAAGAAAAGAAGGTGATAAACATTTTTAATCGGCAGTAATCTATTCAACCCCCCTTCTAGATTACCATACAGGGAATTCCTCAACACTTCACAGAAGTCGTGGTGTGGGATCTATTAATTAAAGACAGAACGAACAGAACACATCCGAGAGAGAGAGCACCGAGTGTGGACAAACTCCACCACCTCCTCCAAAATGACGCCTGTGCGTTGTTCTTACCCGGAACCAAGTCGCTGCACTGCTCTCCTGTTTCTTTCCCGAAAAAAATTCACGTCACCTCTCTTCCCACGAAAACGCCAAAGCTTCGCGTCTGCTCTTTTGTTTTTCCACTTGAGAAAAGAGAAAAAAAAAAACAAAAGTAACCGCAAAACCCCAAAGGACGCAAGGCCCTGCGTTTCTGGGAAAATCAAAAGGGCATCGTGTGACTTTTTATAGAAAAGACCCACAAAATTTTTTGGGTTAACATAAAACCCATAATAAAACCATAATTTCTCCAACAAACTTAATATCTTTACCGCGGAGATATTAACTAGTTCATGAGAGAAGGGGACCGAGAGCAAGCATAATTGACTTAGGAGACTATAACCTAGGTAAATTACAGTTTGCATGAAGCCTAAAACAAGGCCGAGAAGGTTTTTGTAAGAGAGGATCAAAACTGTTGGAGGGAGCATGACCCGTCTTGGATGAGGAGGGAGGATTGGATACTCTTTATGTGACAACTGGGCCTGTGAGACCTCGAATTTTCTGCCATTTTGTATTGTGCATTTTCTCGTTATGCATATAGCGTGTGTATTAAAATTTTGCATATTAAATTATTAAATTGTTCATGTGTATACGCATGTATCTATATTATTTTCTGTGGGTATAGGTAAATAACTAATTTGTACATGAAGCACTTATTTAAATACTATGCATAGTTTATTTAAGTAATGTTGTGCATGCAAATATGTGAATTTTGCTATACATCTTATAGGTATATATGAGTTAATTTTATTGCATGTAATGTGTATATAGGTGCATGTTGAATCTATTTATGGAAGTACATATTGTATTTACTTATTTCATGTACAATATATGTAACTATATTGTGTAGATGTGTATATACATATATATATATATATATATATATATATATATATATATATATATATATATATATGTCAATTCAAGTGTGCGTGTGCAAATTGATTATTGTCGTATAGATTATTCTTATTTAACTTATTGTATATTGCATCTTAATAATACCGTGCGTATACTATCTAACTATTAAAGTGCATAATATACTATTTATCCCATGGGCCGAAATACTCAGTTGGCGGTAGGACACTGTGCCGCTGACTGCCAGGCCAGGGTTGGCATCCAGATCGATGGAAGCCAACCCCTCTGTGGGCGGCACCCTGGGTGGACGCCAACCCCATGTTGGCGGCACCAGATGTTGACGCCAAGATCCCTGCAGTGTGACGATTTCAGATTTGGTAAGGCCCAGAAGGTCGCCAATATTCCCCTTCCTTCTTTCCAACAAGCTCCGGTCCCACCCCAGTTAGAACTCCTTGTCTATCGGTGATATTCTGAGGTAGGCGATCCCTATGTGCATCTGAGGATTTTGTGTATGAATCAGCTCCGTATAAGTATGACAGCCACCTCATGGCGTACTTATTTCATAAGTCATTGGATGGATCAGCCCTCGAATGGTTCTACTCTTTGCCCCCTGAGGAAGCCGAGGATTTTCAAATTGTCCAAGAGAGGTTTCTGCAGTAGTTGAGAAACCGTCTCTCTCTCTAGTTTCCTAGAGAGAGAAGCTCTGCGTTTCTGATTCCTTTGCTGTGTGCGCCGGGTCTCCCCCCCCCGCCCTCCGGCGGTGGGAGGACCCCCCCTTCCGGTGTGGCGATGGTCTCCCCCTCCTGCGGGCGTCCTGAAGAGGATGGAGGCCTTTGCTCGGGAGGTGCTCGTGGAGTTTCTCTTCTTCCCTCTTTGGGGAAGGGGAAGGACTCTTCTCGAGTACCTGTGGATGCCGCGAGAGATTCTGTCCCTGGACGTGAATCCTCACAAGGTGTTTCTTCCCGGTCCCGGGGTGCATTCCGCAGTCGTTCAAGAGGTAGGTCCAGATCGAAACCTCCTCCTTCTGTTTCCTCCTCTAAGAAAGCTTGGAACGAGTTGTTCGCCGGTCCTTCCTCGTCTCCTTCTACTGGTCTTAGGCTCTCCTACATTGAGCCATATGTGCTTGGGCATCAACCAGTGGCATCTTTCCAAGACGAGGACTCTCAAGAGCTCATGCAATCATGGCGTTTTACAGTGGTTGGCTATATTGTTGGGCTATCTCCGGTTTACTCTCCCTTGAAGTCTTTTATCGACAAACAATGGAAACCAAAAGGGAACTATGATCTTCATATGAGGAGTGGGGGGTTTTTTGTGTGTAGTTTCTCTCTTGAAGAAGATATGCAAGCGGTCCTTGAGGGTTTCTGGCACATCAGAGGGCATCCGTTTATAGTCCAGAGATGGAACCGTGATACTAAAATGGAGAAAGCTATGTTATCATCGATACCTTTGTGGATTACTTTTCCGAACCTTCCTCTCTATCTTTGGTCTCATACTTCTCTAAGTAAATTGGCTAGCGTCCTTGGGACTCCTTTATTCATGGATAAACTAACAGCTTCAAGAATGCGTCTTTCATTTGCTAGGGTTTGTGTTCTTATCACTTCAGAATTCTCCTTCCCTGGCAATATTACGGTCTTGCATGATTCTGGTGCAACGGAAGAAGTTGCAGTTGAGTACGAATGGCGTCCTTCTCCTTGTTCCACCTGTTCCTCCTTCGGTCATAAAGAGGGTTCCTGTAGTTCAGCTGTGGCTCGTCAAGTTCAAGCTAAGGGTCCTAATCTGCAATGGAAACCAAAAAAGGATGCTGCCTCAATGGACTCGCAAGGTGCTCGAGTCGACTCAGTAAACCCTAATGACTCGTTGCATGCAGTGCAGAGAAATCAAATCGTCTCCAATATTCCACAAGATCTTGTGTCGAATGCAACTTTCCATCCTACTATAAATCCGGTATCCTCCTTCGAGGCGACGGTGACTGATAGTGGAAATCTCATGCAAGCAGATAATAATAGCACTTTCCATGCAAATGACGTAGAAGATATCTCATGCAAGTTTCCATCTTCTGTGAGTGTAAAGCCGACTTTGCCCACGGTGACTCTACAAACTCATAGCCTAGCAAATGCAAATGACGTAGAAGATATCTCATGCAAGCTTCCATCTTCTGTGAGTGTAAAGCCGACTTTGCCCACGGTGACTCTTCAAACAACAGAAAATTCTCATAGCCTGTTAGGGTCTACGGTGACTGATAGCTCTCTTGCTAAAAGTGTAAACCCGGTACCTTCCAAGAGAATTATGATTTCCAAATCCAACATTTCTGGGAAAGAAGATTTAGCCTTATTGACTAACAATTGTGAGAAAGTGAGATCCGCTCCATTAACAAGCGTAAATCCGGTGCTATCCACGGTGGCTTCTTGCTCTATTCATGCTGATTCTCTTCCAGCAGACCTCATCAGAAATGCTACTGCCTTATTCACTGACCAGCCACCTCCTATAGCGGGCCAAAGATCCTCTAAAGGAGTTAAGAATATCTCGCCCGCTGGCTCGGGTAACATTGTGGCTGTCGATTCTAGATTTCATACCTCTAAACTTAAGGATGTGGATCGGGTTCAGAATTTAGATCGAACCAAATCCCGACCAGTTTCTATTCCTACCAAGCAATAACCATGCAAATTGTTTCTTGGAACATGAGGGGGATGAATAGAAAGTCTAAAATGCTGGCTGTGAAGAAGGAACTGCACACTTCTAATTGTTCTATTGCTGCTCTTTGCGAGACTAAAATCACTCAAAGTAATTCTGACAGCGTTCAGAGATGTGTTTGGCCAAATTCTAATGCTATCCATAATTATGCTAGTTCTTGGAGAGGGCGTATCTGGATTCTTTGGAATCCTAACTTATTATCTATCTCTCTTATTTAGGAAAGTTCTCAGTATATTCATGTCAAGTGCACTGATTCCAGTAGGGGCGATACTTTCTATCTCACAGCAGTTTATGGTTCAAATTTTGTCCATGAAAGGCGCCAACTTTGGAAAGATCTTACTTATCTTGCTCATAATATTTCTGGTCCTTGGATTATTCTGGGAGATTTTAACACCATCAGGTATCCGATCGAGAAAAAAGGTGGTAGAACAGTTACACTCCCTCAATTGGCCGACTTCAATGATTTTCTTGATGCTGCTGGTCTCCTAGATATGCCTCATCTTGGTAATTCTTTATCGTGGAGTAATATGAAGGTTGGCCAACAAAGAATCTATGCCCGCTTAGACAGAGTTCTTATTAATACTTTATGGGCGGATTCATTTGAAGAAGCTGTTGTTCATTATAAGAATATGATGATCTCAGATCACTCTATGCTTCTTGTCACAGTCAATAACAACACCAAGGCGATAAGACCAAGACCTTTTAAGTTCTTCAATATGTGGACCTCTCATTCTGAGTTTAAGACGGTTGTTAGCTCTGCCTGGAACACTAATGTTAATGGATCCTTGCTTCTCCAGCTTTGCAAAAAGCTTAGACTAGTTAAATCTGCTCTGAAAGATTGGAATCACAAGGTTTTTGGGGATGTTTCCAATGCCTCTTCTACAGCTAGGGAAGCTTTAATCACTGCTCAGCAGCATCTGCATGATAATCCCTCGAGTGACGTCTTCCAGGAACATGAAAAGCAATGTAGATGACATTATTTGAATGCCTTGGAAATTGAGGAAAAGTTTGCCAAACAAAAGTCGAAGCAGCATTGGTTATCTCTTGGAGACTCCAATTCAAAATTTTTCTATGCGGCTATTAAAGCTCGTAGAATCCATAATACTATTAACCATTGTAAGTCTAGTGATGGATCTACTATTACAGCTGATGAAGATATTCGTGCTCATGCTGCATCCTTTTATTTCAATCTTCTGAACAAACTTCACAATCAGCATACTCCATCTTTTCAAGTTAGAACTACTCTTCAATCGGCTGATATTAAGATGCTTATGAAACCTTTTATGATGGAGGACATCCGGCATGTGGTCTTCAACTCTCCTAAAGACAAGAGTCCTGGTCCTGATGGTTTCACTGCAGAATTTTTTACTAGTTCCTGGGACATTGTAGGGGAATTAGTTTCCAAGGCTATTCTATCTTTCTTTGATACGGGACAATGGGAAAGACAAATCAATTCTACCTTTATTGCTTTAGTGCCAAAGCAAGAAAATGCAGACTCTCTTGATCAATTTCGCCCTATCTCTTTATGTAACTTTGTCTACAAGGTGATTACTAAACTCATGGCTGATCGTATGAAACTTGTTCTTCCTTCACTCATTAGTTACCATCAGACAGCGTTTATTCCTGGAAGGAGAATTCAAAGTAACATTTTGCTTGCTAATGATTTAGCAAAGGATCTGAACTCTAAGCATAAGGGTTCTAGAATTTGCCTCAAAGCTGATTTGTGTAAGGCCTTTGACTCAGTCTCGTGGGATTTTGTCTACTATATGATGGATCAAATGCATTTCCCTTCAACCTGGATTTCTTGGGTCAAGTGTTGTCTGGAGACTTCAAAATTTTCTGTTCTAGTTAATGGCAGTCCTGAAGGATTTTTCAAGAGTTTGAATGGTCTTCGGCAAGGTGATCCTTTATCACCTTACCTGTTTACTATTGTCATGGAAGGTTTCACCTGCCTCATTGAAACTGCTGTTATGCGCAAGGACATCAAAGTTCCTACTGCTGGAGGATTATCCATCTCTCATTTTGTTTTCGCTGATGATCTGATTATTTTCTTTAAAGATGATGTCCACACCGCCAGGGTCATCAAGAATCTTCTTCATGAGTTTTATAATTACTCTGGCCTTCAACTCAATACCAATAAAAGTAAGCTCTATATGGGTGGTAAGGTCAAGCACAAATCTGCCATTCAAAGTGTCCTGGATATTCCTATTGGTCAACTGCCGACTACTTATTTAGGCCTGCCTCTTGTCAGTGGTTCTGTTAAGAAAGGTAACTGTCAACCAATTATTGATAAGATCAAGAAGAGGATTGAGTCTTGGCGTACTAAATTGCTCTCGAGGGCGGGTAGATTGGAATTGATAAAATCTGTTCTGTCTTCTTATTCTATATATTGGTCTGTTTCCTTTCTTCTTCCTTCGGCGATTCTAAAAGAGATTGACAGAATTCTTTGTAATTTCTACTGGCAAGGGCACTCCTCTAGCCATGCTACTCATATGGTCAGCTGGAATCAGATCTGTCGGCCGAAACAAGAAGGAGGTCTAGGCATTCGAAGGCCTGTGGATTGGAACATTGCCTGTGCGAACAAAAACCTCTGGGATATTTTGCAGAAACAAGATTCGCTATGGATTAAATGGGTTCATGAGTGCTATCTCCGCAAACAAGTCCATCTGGACTGTTCAGTCTAGACCTTACCATTCTTCAGCTTGGAAATGTATCTTGAAGCAACGCATGTGGATCATTAACCATCTTACTTATAGAGTGGGAGTGAGAAGCCAATTCAGTTTCTTCTATGACCCTTGGATTCATGGTAAAAGTATCTATATGATGATGGGTGAAAGACTTCGGATGCATTTGGGGTTAGACCGTGATGCTACCTATTCGATCTTTATTCAGGATGGTCACTGGAATCTTCCACCACAAACTTCTATTGATATGATGGATATCTTCCCTCTTATCCAAAGCGTTCAGATTTTTCAACATGATAATATTAGCTGGAATTATGGGCCCTTTAGCACCAAGGATGCGTGGAACCATATCAGAGAGATTCATCAAAAGGTGGGGTGGGCGGATTGGGTCTGGGAAAGACCTACCGTCCAGTGCTTTTCCCTAACTTGTTGGCAAGCCATGATGCACAAGTTACTCACTACTAATAATCTGAGAAAGAGAGGGTTTCAGATTCCTAGTAGATGTATTCTTTGCTGCGCTGCTGAGGAGTGTGAGGAACATCTCTTCTTCCAATGTTCGTTCTCTGTTACTGTCTGGGGAGGCATCCTCCATAGGTTGAACATTCAAAGGCCTCCTCGTCCTTCTATCCTTCAGGAGGCTAACTCTTTACGCCTAAGTTTTTCTAAAGATGGTTATGCCACCCGCTTAGCAAGACTCCTATTTCGTGCTACCGTTTGGTGGATCTGGAGAGAACGTTGTTGCAGGACTTTTGATGGTATCTCTACATCTGCCATTCATGTAATGCTCTCCATCATCAATGATGTTAGGTGCTCTGTGGAAGCTGAGCCTTATGATAAGCCTATCTCTGGTCAGTCTAGAATTATATGTAAAAGGTTCAACATCAACACTGGTGGAAACATGTAGAATTCGGGGTTCTGTTCCTGTTCGTGAGTCTTCTAGGTGAGGATAGTCACTAGCTTGTAGTGTCATCCTCCTTTTTCTTCTTTTGCCTTTAGGACTTGTGTCTCGCTTCATAAGTCCTTCTATTGTATCTTGTACCTTTTACATATTAATTCATTCCATTGGTTGACCGACCAAAAAGAGGTTTCTGCAGTAGTTCCAAGATCAGGTTGGATCTGAGTATTCTTTTGTTGATCTTGTAGCTGAAAAGATGAAGGCCAACGAAGAATTCGAGGTCTATGCTGACAGGTGGCGTTCCCTAGCTACAAAGGTCCGATGTCCAATGCCTGAGGAGGAAAAGGTTAAGTTGATAATTGCCAATGCCACACCAACCTACCGAGCCATTTTAGTCATGAATGACATAACCACTATGCACTAACTTTACAATCGAGCCCGCTTTATTCAGACCCCACTTAAGGACTCGCCCATCCATTCTATGTTTGAAACCCCGAAGTCCCGTTACCCAAAGAAACCTCAGGGTCCTCTCACTGAGGGGGTCCAAAACAATGAGTCGCTGCCCCTAGTCTCTATTGTTTAGCATCTAATGTGTGCAGGTCTCTGACAACATTCGTCATACAACATTGGACAAAATAGAAGCCAAAGGATACTTCAGAAGATATTCTCTCTTTGCGTGCATGAAAAGCCAAAAGACCGTTTAACTTCTACATTACCATGTAGTCTAACGTAAACCAGAACTTAGAGACAACGGACACTTCAACATTCGAATTTCAAATAGAAGATATATAAAGAAGACTGAAGCTCCAGAAAAAGAAGATTGAAGAGTTGGAGAATACGAACGACAATCTTACACAAGTTTTTCTGCGAGCATCTTGAAGAGCCAAGCCTCACTCCTTTGATTGTTTAGCTCTTAGCTCTCTGCATTCATTGCGTTAATCTTGAGTGCT
This sequence comes from Colocasia esculenta, assembly GCA_014218235.1. Lineage (NCBI taxonomy): Eukaryota > Viridiplantae > Streptophyta > Magnoliopsida > Alismatales > Araceae > Colocasia > Colocasia esculenta. Next base: position 94,574,233 of record CM024753.1, on the reverse strand, counting down.
TCTGTAAACTGAGAGTGTCTCTAACTATAGATCTTCCTCTTAGTTTTAGCTTCAGATCTGGCATTGTATAAGCTTGATCTAGGGGCTTGATCTCATTTCACTTTTTGTGTGTTTGTTCCCTTCAGGTAAGAAGGAAGACCTGGTGGGATCCAGGGTGTGAGATTCCCTTCGTGTAGAAGGAAGACCTGGTGGTACCCAGGGTGCTGTAAGTTTCTCTTCGGGTTGTGAAGAGAAGACCAGCTACGGTTGGGTATATAAGGGTCCATAAGGGGGACAGTACCCTTGTGTTAGTGAAATCCTGAGATATTACTCAGGGACTAGATGTAGGACTCCTAAGGAGAGGAGATCCAAACTAGGATAATTCTCTGAGTCATGTGAATGCTTTTGTGTGATTGATTTTTTCCTTAACTAACACTAACAATCTGCGAAGTGTGTTTTTGTGACCTTTGTGTGAACAGGTTTTAATTACTCAGTATTTTTAATATCCCATTCACCCCCGCTCTGGGCTAGCTAGCTGAGCAACAAGTGGTATCAGAGCTAGTCTCTTCGACAAAGAAGAAGATCTAATGATCTGAAGGGAAAAGATCAAATGTCAGCCCAAGGTCACTCTGAAGGGCAGTCAGTCAACAGGCAACCTCTATTAGATGGAAAAGATTACACCTATTGGAAAATAAGAATGGAGTATTTCCTACAAGGTCTCGACTATCAAATTTGGTCAATAGTTGAAGAAGGAGACTTGTTGGTTACAAATGAAAAAGATTAGTGGACTGAAGTGAAGGGTTATGAGGAAATACACAATACGGTAATCTAGAAGGGGGGGGGGGTTGAATAGATTACGGTAATTTTAAACTATTGATGGCTTCTTTTCGATGCTACAGCGATCTTAATGAAATTTGATTAGAATTCGATTAAGTATGAGACCGCTTGAGTTGATCTAAAAGAGAACAGGGAATCAAACGTGCGTATGAACACCGTGCCTACCAATCATCTATCGCAAAACGCGAACAAACCACAGAACACGATGAATTAAGGTGGTTCGGAGTACACAACTCGTGTATCCTACATCCACCGTCCACACACACACGCAGAAACAATTGCTTATGAGCGAGTTCAACACAACAACTCAACCACACACACGTTGTCTGATGAAACACGATCAGAACAACCACAAATACGTGAATCAAGCACAAAGGATGCTCGAAACACAACCACACACACACACGATGCAATGGAAATTATGAAATGGAGAAGAATTAGGAATTAGGGAACAAATCCGGTTGGAATTCTTCTCATGGATCGTCCAAACGCTCTTCAAACTTCGATTGGATGTAGATTGATCGATGTAGAAGGTTGAATTGATGACGATCCGGCTTCAGCTCCGCATAGATGGTGATTCCACGACGATCTGGGCGGAAAGTTGAAGCAGAGCAACAATTTGGGGCTTTTCCTCTTGGTCCCTTGGAGGCTCTTGGATGGGAGGCTGCTCTCTGCGAATTTGGCTCCAAAAGGATGCTTATATAGTGTTAGGTAAAGGTGGGGGTCGTGGAGGAAGGAAACACCCAAGTGGGGCCGATTTGGAAACTCAAAATCTTATGTTTCCGTCGTCTGTCGACAGGTGCACTTGCATCTGTCGACAGGCAGACTCAGGCTGAGAACTGGTTTCAGAAACTGATTTCTGAGTGTATCTGTCGACAGGCAATTTGCATCTGTCGACAGATGCACTCAGGAATAGAAAACCTGAGTTCTGTCCTGGGTTGACTGTGTGAATCTGTCGACAGGTTCATTGCATCTGTCGACAGATACACTCAGAGATGCAAACCTGAGTTCTGTCTTGGAATGACTGTATGAATCTGTCGACAGGTACATTGCATCTGTCGACAGATACACCTCTTTGACAGATATTTGTGCTTTTTGCTCATTTCTTCAATGCCTCTTCAATGCTCCATCTTTCATGCTTGTGCACCTACATACAAATACATTGTTAGTGATGTACATTGTATGATTTAGCAATGTTTAACTCAATCACTTTCATGGTGTTTTTCATGTTAGTTAGCACATCAATTTTGCATTAAATCAATGTTCAAGGATGTTAATGTGATCATCAAAAACATGATATATGGAAACCCAACAATCTCCCCCTTTTTGATGATGACAAAAACATTCAATTGATGCATATATTGATGTTCTCCCCCTTTTTGACAACATACAAAAGGTCAAGTCATGCACATATGGAGACAAATAAACATGAACTGAGTTTTCATTGATTGATCATTGAAATTTCACAGTACATTTGATAATCATTACATGACTCAATAGAAATCAAAAGAAAGGGAAATAACATGAACAAGCAAAAGATGACTAGACAAGTGAGACTAATTCCCAGCTAAGACTCTTAGTGACCTCTAATGACCCTGAGACCCTCTATTCATTGTCATGTCCAGCAGAAGGAGGGTGACGGGATCCATCTCTCTCGGAGTAGAGGTGGTCAAGCCGGTCATCCAGAGTGTTGAGGCGAGCATCCACTTGATCAAATCTTGAAGTCATGTGAGCAAATCCTGAGATCATTTCTTGATGGATTTGTGCCAAGTAATCACGAATGGATTGTTCTTGAGGCACAGGTACATCATCAAATTCTTGAGCTTGGTCAGGCATTTGCTCATCCTGAGGTTCTTCATCACTGCCTTCATTTGCTTCATCGGCTTCATTGTCTTCTTCATCAGTTGACTCTTCAGCTCCTTGTGGTTCCTTTCCCTTGAGAGTCCTTGTGACTACACCGTCTACAATCTTGTAGCCCATGCGGTTGGCAGCAGTGAGATCAAAAGCACTTCGGGATTTTAATGAGATGAGCTCACTTGCAGGGATAGGAATGCCAAGGAAAATAAGAAGAGAAGTGATGGGGCAAGCATATGGCATTGATCTTTTGGTGTTAGAGAAACACCGACGGATGAGGCTTATCATGAGTTCAGGCAGATTGATTTCTTGACACTTGAGGAAAAATATGAACAAGGATTTATGGACCTCGGTGACTAACTCTCGACTTCCATCCTTCGGGACGATCAAGGTAGTGAAGATGTGATGGATCATCCGGATTAGAGGAGGAAAGGAGTTGGCGTTGAGACGAGCAATCTCCTTGGTAGAGTCATAAGGTTCCAACGTGAGAAGCTCATAGTACTCAGAAGCAGAGGGAGTGTAGTTGAAGAGTTCAACTCCTGAGTTTGGAATTTCGAGGGCTGTGGAGAGAAGATTGGCGGTGAGGCGAAAACGAGTGCCTTTCACCGAAGAGTAGAGATCTCCCTGATCGGAAAGCCCTAGGTTATTGTAGAACTCGGAGACGGCAGTTGGAGAGTACTGCAAGTGGGAGTACAAGAAGGATGTCCACCCTTGAGTGTCAAAGTAGGGTAGGAGTGAGGGGAACATCGGTGCTAAGGACTCGAAGTCCACATACCGGGACTGGACAATCTTCTTGAAGGTGCCGGTGGGTCGGATAAGACGGAGACCTTGAGGAACGATGAGTTCCGGCAACCGATCCTCACGATGCTTGCTGCGACGTTCGGAAGGAGCCCTGGAGCTTTCTCCGGCGTCCGTCGGAGCGCGACGACGGCGAGCGAGAAGCTTCGATTTGGGTGCCATCGCAGGAAGAAGGATGAGAATGGTGAGTGAAGGGAGAGTGGAGGGATCCCAGACGAGGAGCAGCAGGATCGTCGGAGACGGAGCCCTGAAGGGGGAAAGAGAGGGGGTTTGGAGAGGAGGAGGAGGGAACGAGAGAGGAGGGGTGAGAATGGGTCGTGGGAGGCCTTAGAAAGGGTTTAGAGAGTTTTAAAAGAGAGGCCCCACGAAAAGGAGGTGAACCGGCGCGAGGGTTTTCTGCAAAAACGGGTCTGGGCCGTCGTCTGTCGACAGATGACAGTCTATCTGTCTACAGATAACTCCTTTTTGGTTAAAACTTGATTTTTGACAATATTTTTCAAAGGGACAAGTGTTCATTTGGTGTTTTAAGGCAAAATAGGTGTATGTGCAATATAAAAATGCATATCCAATATGATGAAGACATGACGCAATTCTAAGATGAGTTTGAATTAAACCGATAAGTTCTTTAATTAGATCATGAAGAACACATTTCACAATAGCAAGTGAAAATTAAATAACTCTTTTGATTAAGGCCGTTGAAGAAAAACATGCATCTTAATAGAGATGATAGTCAGATGACAATTGAATTAGATGGCCACAAGAACGTCTTACCGAAGAAGCACATTGGACTTGACATAAAAAGTTTTCGGAGGCTTCACTCTATTTCTGGTATGATTTTAGAATCTTTAAACAACGAAGATGGAAAAGAGTGGCAATGAGGAGCACTTTCACTTTTTCTTGTGAAGGTAGACATTTGTGATGCCAATACCCCCAGTTACTCAATGTGAGTGTCCGTCAAGCCATTGTATAGAGATAATGAAACAACCTTTTGACGCGAAGACCGACATTGGTGATGCCCATGTCCCCGGTTACTTAGTGATTTTCATCATTGCTCTACCTCCATCCCACAAATGAAAGATAAATTTGTTGATTGAACCGAAGAAATAGGTAACTTTTCTCCTTTTTTTTTATTATTTTTACTTTTTGTCAAGTACATGAGATTTCTTTAGGCAAGTTGTAATGTAGAACATTAAATTCAAGAGCTTTCTGATTTTTCAAATCATTTTAGATTCATGTTTAACGACAAGGGAGTTATTCAAAGGAGATGTTTAAAAATTATTTGGTTTGCTCATTGTGTTCAAAATGATCTAAAAAGACCTCAATCAAGTGTTGCATCAAACAACATTTAGATTTGGTTCACGACTTTGACATGAAGTGGATATGAAAGGTTATATTGCACATAAACAAACCAAGGTTTACCTTTAAATCAAGTAAGGAACACTTTCTTGAAAAGTATGAAGGAATTGAAAAATAAGGAAGAATGTGTGTATCTGTCGACAGAAGGAATCTGTCTGTCGACAGATGCACACAGACTGATGAATTGAAGTTTCTGTCAGAACAAGACTGAGTGTATCTGTCGACAGATGGAGTGAGACTGTCGACAGATATGAACAGTTTGGATTTTTCTGGTTTGAGATTGATTGCACATTGAGTTCAAGGAAGTGAGAATTCAACAAGAAGATGTAGGAAGAGTTTCCTCAAGAAAAATACTCATCTATCCTTAACTCACTCCCCCATAGTGTGTGCACGTGTTGACACAACATCTAAGCAAGGATTCACACAAGCATTTGATACAAGGCAAACATGTTCATTTCAAGAATATCATACACAAGCACATAGTCACAGAAAAAACATTGTTTCATGGAGTTAACATGATAAAATGTAAGGAAACTAAAAATCCTATGTGAAGTACAGGACCTTTATATGCAATGGGACTATGGATACTTGGCGGAGAATATTTCCTCACGCATGATGATAGTTTCCAAACAAGCCGAACTTGTTCTTCCACAGTTCACCATTTGATATACCACATAGTCATTCACACATAAAGAGCATGTACTCCAACATGGAGAGTTAGTTTCATTGCATTTTACACAAACCCAATTCTCTTCTTAAGGATGTGAATCTATCTTCAGACAAGGGTTTGGTGAAAATATCAGCCAATTGTTTTTCTGTGGGAATGAAAATAAGTTCCAAGGTTTTATTGGCAACTTCATCTCTCAAGAAATGATGACGGATTTCAATGTGTTTAGTCCGTGAGTGTTGGACAGGGTTTTTTGAAAGGTTGATAGCACTTGTGTTGTCACATAGGATAGGTGTGCATCCAATTTGAACATTATAGTCAGCTAACTGACTTTTGATCCACAACACTTGAGCTGCACAACTTCCTGCAGCGACATATTCTGCCTCTGCAGTGGAGAGTGCAACCGAGTGTTGTTTCTTGGATGCCCACGAAACCATGCAACCGCCAAGGAATTGGCAATATCCACTAGTGCTTTTTCTATCAAGTTTACATCCAGCATAATCAGCATCAGAATATGAGATCAAATCAAAACTACTGCCTGCTGGGTACCAAAAACCCAAATTGCATGTGCCAGAGAGATATCGGAAAATTCTCTTGACTGCAATAAATGGCTTTCCTTTGGACTAGATTGGTATCTAGCACAAAGGCAAACACTAAATTGAATATCCGGTCTACTTGCAGTAAGATAAAGGAGTGAGCCAATCATACCTCGGAAGTGCTTTGCATCTACCGGTTTACCTTTCTCATCATTTTCCAATTTGATGCTTGTGCTCATTGGGGTGAAGGCCGGTTTAGCTTGCTCAAATTGAAATCGTTTGAGAAGCTCTTTGACATATTTTTCTTGATTTATGAAGAATCCGTCTTTATGTTGTTTCACCTGCAAACCAAGAAAGAATTGAAGCTCCCCCATTAGACTCATCTCAAATTCACTGTGCATGTGTTTAGAAAATTCTTCACACAGTGAAGGGTTAGTAGAACCAAATATGATATCGTCCACATAAACTTGAACAACAATTATGTGATTGCGAACTTCTTAGTGAAGAGTGTTTGGTCTACTTTACCTCTTGAGTAGTTCTTGCTTACCAGAAAATTGCTTAGTCTATCATACCAAGCTCGAGGTGCCTGTTTCAAACCATAAAGAGCTTTGTGCAATTTATACACATGGTTAGGCATTTCAGAATTTTCAAAACCTGGTGGTTGAGAGACATAGACTTCTTCTTTGATATAGCCATTTAAGAAAGCAGTTTTAACATCCATTTGATAAAGTTTGAACTTATGGGAGCATGCATATGCCAATAAAATTCTGACTGCTTCTAACCTGGCTACAGGAGCAAAGGACTCTTCAAAGTCTACACCAAACTCTTGACTATATCCTTTTGCTACGAGTCTTGCTTTATTTCTGATCACTTTTCCTTCTTCATTAAGTTTATTCCTAAACACCCATCTAGTTCCTATGATAGAGATTTCAGGGGTTCTAGGAACTAAACTCCATACATTATTTCTTTGAAATTGACCAAGTTCCTCATGCATAGCATCAATCCATGAGTTATCTTTTAAGGCTTCTTCAACATTTTTGGGTTCCACTTGAGAAACAAAAGCAAAAAGATCATGTTCAATTATTTTTCTTACTTGAGACCTCGTTTGAACAGAATCATTTAAACTACCTATCACATCATCAAGTGGGTGATCTTTGGAATACCTCACATTTGTGATTGTTGAAGGGCCGGGAGTATCTTGTTCTGAGGAATTTGATCTTGTGAGTGTCGTTCTTCAGGAGGTTCACTTTCTGGTGGATTCTCTTCAAGTGTTTCATCTTGTTTTCTGAATGCAATTTCATCATCTTCATCGTAGTCCCTGTGAAGATATCCACCTTTGGTCTTGGAATCTTCTTCAGATTTGTCTTTTGCTTTGACTTGTAGATCCTTGAGCGATGTCCCTTCATCCTCCTTTCCAGTCCTTTCAACAACTAGTAGGGGGTTTTCTTTATCACAGGTCTTACCATGGCTCTGTTTAGAATGTAGCACGAAGTGTTCACCGCTTCTGCCTAAAAGCTTTTGGAGAGTTGGCCTTCAACTAGAAGAGTGCGAGCCATTTCCACCAATGTTCTGTTTTTCCTCTCCACTACTCCATTTTGTTCTGGAGTCCTTGGGGAAGAGAACAGATGTTCAATCCCTTGGTGCCTGCAAAAATCAGAAAATGCATTGTTATCAAATTCTCCCCCGTGATCGGTGCGGATTGAGCATATTTTATTCACATTGCCATGCTCAATCTTGTTAAAGAATTCTTGGAAGATTGTAAGTGTTTCACTTTTGTGTGCCAAGAATTTGACCCATGTGAACCTAGAAAAATCATCTACAATGACAAAACCAAAACGTTTGCCATTGAGACTTAGAGTTCTAGTTGGTCCAAAAAGGTCCATGTGCAACAGTTCATATGGTTTAGATGTGCTTACCGGTGCTTTAGATTTGAAAGACTTCCGGGTCTGTTTTCCCTGTGCACATGCATCACAAAAACTTTCATTGTTGTTAAAAGAAATGTCAGGAAGTCCACTTACCAATTTGAGCTTCATGATCTTGTGCAACACGTTGTAGCTCGCATGGCCAAGCCTACGATGCCACAGGGTCAATTCATCCTGTCTATTTGCAACAAGACACAAGTTGTCATTTTCTGGATCATCTAAGTCAACTAAGTAAATGTTATTCACTCTTTTTCCAGAAAATTTTACACTTCCTGTTTCTTTATCAACAATTTGACATGAATTTGATTCAAACATGACGTTGTGACCTCTATCACACAATTGACTTATGCTAAGCAAGTTGTGATTAAGGCCATCAACCAACAGTACATTTTCAATTGAATTGGAGGTACACTTACCAACATTACCTGTGCCAATGATTTGGCCTTTGTTGTTACCTCCAAAAATGACTTGTCCTCCGTCTTTCTCCACTAGGAAACAGAATTTACCTTTGTCGCCCGTCATGTGCCTCGAACAGCCGCTATCCAAGTACCATTTGTTTTGATGTTGGGCTGCTAGGCATTCCTGCAAATGTGGATCAGACAAGAGGTTTTGGTACCCAAATTACTTTGGGTCCCAAAATTTCATTCATGCAACAAAGTAGATGTTTAGGAATCCAAACTTGTTTGAATTTTTGTTTCTTTGGATTATTCCAGCATTGTTTTTCATCATGACCAATCTTTTTGCATACATTGCATGAAGGAATTTTCTTTTCAATTTTTTGTTGCTTGTTAGACTGTTTATTAGTTGAAACTGTTCTTGTCTGTCGACAGGCACCATTGCATCTGTCGACAGGTGGCTTTTTCTTTTGTTTGTTGGGAACATTTTGTTTAAGTTGCATTGCCTTGGTCTGAGACTGTCTTGAGTTATGCTTTGTGGGAACATGCTTGCTTGTGCTTGGGCTAGGATCAACAAATGAAGTGATCAATGACTCTCCTATTTTCTTTTGTTTGACAGGTTGATATCCTAACCCATGCTTGGTTACATGTATTTTGGCGCCCAAAACCGCATCTAGATTTTGCTTCCCTTTTACAAATTTCATTAAGTCCTCAGATTTTTCTTTCAATTCCTTTTCAGTTTGTTCCAACTTTTTCTTTGTTTCTAATTGTTCTTCTTGAAGGAATTCAATAGAATGGCTTAAACAGTCTTTTTCTTTTTGTGTTTCTTGCAATTTCATTTTCAAGCAATCCATTTCTTCATTATGAGTCTTTTCATCAACTTTCATCATTTCTAATTCTTTTGTCAGGAATGCAATTCGTTCATCATTGTTCTTATCATGCACAAGGGAGTTGCATTTCTTTTTTAATGCTCTATTTTCAGATCTATATTCACAAAATTTTTCAAATAAAGTAGTGTATGCTTCCTCCCATTCACTTGCAGTGAAATCATCAAATGAGAAATTTACCTCGCTGGAGTCATCACTCCTAGCCATCAAGCATTTCACTTCTTCATCATCGGATGTTTCTTGTGCATCTTCATCTTCATCTTCATCACTCCAGGTGGCCAACATTGCTTTGGCCTTTTTGGAGGTGAATTTTTCCTTCTTCAGCTTCTTCTTGAGTTCCGGGCATTCTCCTCTCATGTGCCCTTGTTTCTTGCATTCATAACAAACAATGTCAGATTTTTTGTTGGACTCATATTTCTGTGAAAAATTTTCTTTTGAAAGGGTTTAGAGTTACCTGTGTCTCTCCTTTTGAACTTCAGAAATTTCTTGAATTGTCTAGTGAGCATTGCCATTTCACCATCATCACTCTCACTAGATGTTTCTTGCTCATCACTATCTTGTTGAATGGATTTCTTGGAGCTTGTTGATGTTTTGTTGGATGCTTTTAGAGCAATTGACTTCCTAGGATTTTCTTCTAATTCTTTTCTTTTGATGTTGATTTCATATGTCATTAAGGAGCCAATTAGTTCATCCAATTTCATTTTGGAAAGGTCTTTGGAATCCTCAATGACAGTGGCCTTAGTATTCCAAGATGAAGTAAGAGATCGAAGGATCTTTCTTACTAAGTCACTTTCAGAGTATTCCTTCTTAAGACCTTTTAGCCCGTTAACTATTATCATGAATCTTGCAAACATGTCTGATATGGTTTCATCAGTTTTCATCTTGAACATTTCATATTCAGACACTAACATGCTAACTTTAGTTTCCCTTACCTCGGACGTACCTTCGTAAATGAGTTCAAGTTTGTCCCACATCTTTTTGCTGTTGAGCATGTGGAGACTCTTGAAAATTCCTTTGGATGCACCGCACATTGCATCATGTTTAGTGCGCTCCAGTTGAGAGTTCCTTTAGCTATTTGGTCTTTCGTCCAGGTGTCTTCGTCCTCGGGCAACACATATGGTCCCTTGCTGACTATCTTCCACAGCTCGTAATTTTGAGCTCTCAAAAATACCTGCATACGGTTTTTCCAATAAGGATAGTCAGTGCCATCAAAATAGGGTGGCCTGGTTACTGAATGTCCCTCGGCCATATACCCTTTGCTAGAATCCATAAGATCGAAAATCTCCTGATCGCTAGATCAAATGACGAAAAACAGTAAATCGGAGAAACCCGCTCTGATACCAATTGAAGGGTTATGCGGAAATACACAATACGGTAATCTAGAAGGGGGGGTTGAATAGATTACGGCAATTTTAAACTATTGATGGCTTCTTTTCGATGCTACAGCGATCTTAATGAAATTTGATTAGAATTCGATTAAGTATGAGACCGCTTGAGTTGATCTAAATGAGAACAGGGAATCAAACGTGCGTATGAACACCGTGCCTACCAATCATCTATCGCAAAACGCGAACAAACCACAGAACACGATGATTTAAGGTGGTTCGGAGTACACAACTCGTGTATCCTACATCCACCGTCCACACACACACGCAGAAACGACTGCTTATGAGCGAGTTCAACACAACAACTCAACCACACACACGTTGTCTGATGAAACACGATCAGAACAACCACAAATACGTGAATCAAGCACAAAGGATGCTCGAAACACAACCACACACACACACGATGGAATGGAAATTATGAAATGGAGAAGAATTAGGAATTAGGGAACAAATCCAGTTGGAATTCTTCTCGTGGATCGTCCAAACGCTCTTCAAACTTCGATTGGATGTAGATTGATCGATGTAGAAGGTTGAATTGATGACGATCCGGCTTCAGCTCCGCATAGATGGTGATTCCACGACGATCTGGGCGGAAAGTTGAAGCAGAGCAGCAATTTGGGGCTTTTCCTCTTGGTCCCTTGGAGGCTCTTGGATGGGAGGCTGCTCTCTGCGAATTTGGCTCCAAAAGGATGCTTATATAGTGTTAGGTAAAGGTGGGGGTCGTGGAGGAAGGAAACACCCAAGTGGGGCCAGATTTGGAAACTCAAAATCTTATGTTTCCGTCGTCTGTCGACAGGTGCACTTGCATCTGTCGACAGGCAGACTCAGGCTGAGAACTGGTTTCAAAAACTGGATTTCTGAGTGTATCTGTCGACAGGCAATTTGCATCTGTCGACAGATGCACTCAGGAATAGAAAACCTGAGTTCTGTCCTGGGTTGACTGTGTGAATCTGTCGACAGGTACATTGCATCTGTCGACAGATACACTCAGAGATGCAAACCTGAGTTCTGTCTTGAAATGACTGTATGAATCTGTCGACATGTACATTGCATCTGTCGACAGATACACCTCTTTGACAGATATTTGTGCTTTTTGCTCATTTCTTCAATGCCTCTTCAATGCTCCATCTTTCATGCTTGTGCACCTACATGCTACATTGTTAGTGATGTACATTGTATGATTTAGCAATGTTTAACTCAATCACTTTCATGGTGTTTTTCATGTTAGTTAGCACATCAATTTTGCATTAAATCAATGTTCAAGGATGTTAATGTGATCATCAAAAACATGATATATGGAAAACCCAACATGAAGACGACAAGAGAAAGATCTCCCTAAACTGCAAAGCCAAAAGCATACTATGTTGTGCTCTCTGTAAGAAGGAGTTCAACAGAGTTTCAGCCTGCAAATCTGTGATGGAAATGTGGGAGAAGTTAAGGATCACATATGAAGGCACAGACAAAGTAAAAGAAACCAGAATAGATATCTTGGTGACTCAGTACGAGAGGTTCCAGATGTAGTCAGGGGAAACGATTACACAAATGTTCAGTAGATTCACCGACATTACAAATGGTCTGGCGGGTCTTGGCAAAAACTATGAAATGGGAGATATGGTAAGAAAAATTCTAAGATCTCTACCATCATCTTGGACTCCCAAAGTAACAGAGATAGAAGAAGCTAATGACTTGAAGAGAATGTCATTAGAGAAACTCATTGGGTCCCTTATGACCCATGAAATCAACATGGAGAGACTGGGAGAGTCTTCGAGCAGGAAGAAACACTCAAATGCTCTCAAAGCTGAAGAAAACTCGTCAGAAGAATTTTCAGATAACAATGAAAGCAATGAAGACAGCGAAGATGAAGAAGCAATGCTTTCTAGGAGGCTACAACGAATCTTAGCAAAAAAGAAGAAGTTTCAGTCTGGTAGAAGATATTCCAAGAAAAATAAGGACTTTAAGAAGCCAAAAGTAAAGAACTCAAAGAAAGGTGAGCCCATCTGCTACGAGTGTAAGAAGCCCGGACACATCAAGGCAGAGTGTCCGAAGCTCAAGAAATCAGAATACATAAAGAAGGAAAGTTCAAGAAAACCAAGAAGATTCAAAAAGAAAGCTATGGCAACGGCTTGAGATAACAGTACCGACTCGAATAGCGAGTCAAGCTCGAGTAGCGAAGAAGAAGAAGATGCTAACTTGGCTTTCATGGCCAACACAGAAGAAAAGGTAACTTCTGACTCATCTTTTGATTCCTGTAATGATTCTGATTCAGATGATTTAGAAGAAGCTTTCAACGAGCTTTATAGTAAATATAGAGAAGTATCTAAATTACTAAAAGCTAGTAAGAAAAATGTTGCATGTCTAGAGAATACTAACTCAGATTTAAAATCAGAAAAATGAACAACTAGATAAGCAGGTTAATGAACTTAAGAGAAGAAATGAGTTACTATGTAAAGATCTAAAAGATAAAAACAAACAGATAACAGAATTAGAAAAAGAAGAAAGTTCAGATGAATTGAAAAATGAAATCAAAATACTAACAGAAGAAAATGAAAGACTATCTAGTACATTAGAAAAATTCACCAATGGGAAAAATTCCTTAATACTAAAAGGTGCTATGTCACGCCCCGATATTTAGCAGCGGAATAAATACTGGGATGTATGAACGATACAAATAGACATACCACAGTTGAATAGCACAGAGTCACAATTGAATATAATAACACAGTGGAAACTATAATATTGTCATAAAAGTACTCCTTATTCCATTCATTCAACTAATTAAAAACCTTACATCAATCGAGCCAATCGAAGGGCCCATTATTCAAATAAAAATGTTTCACTATTACATCGACTACTCAAATAACTATTCCTAGACTATCAACTCCTCATATGGCGGGTGCTCATCACTCTTGCCCAGCCCCAACTTACTCCTCTGGTTCCTCATCACTATCTGAAAAGGACAGGATGATAGGGGTGAGCGAACTAGCTCAGTAGGATTTACATCTCAATATTGTGCGAGCACTAATATACATGATTAACATTTTAAATAGGTAGATATGCACATGAACATGATGACAATGCATGCTTTTCTAACAAGTTGAATAGAGGAATAGAACGGATGACATATCAAATCAAATATCGAATTGCATATACAATGGACAGGTAGTTCAAGAGTAGAATCATATCAAAATGAATTGGCCATATTCATACAGATCTCATGTATTCACATGAACAGACATATCATATCAAACATATCATGTCAAACGAAGGCACGTTCCCATAAATCTTGCTTATTTGTTTGTGCTATGCCAAGCACCAAAAGTCTATACTCCCGCGGTTAATAAGTACGTTGGGGCGCTCCTCCCTCGGACCAGACAAGGCCCCTATTGCACAGGCATTAGTCAAATGGACCGAAGTCCCAGATTGTGCCGAACAAACATATTCACATTATGACCACAGAGTTTCAATAATAAGCTCAATCTAATAAGAACATGATCATCATAGAGTCAAGGTATGACAATAGCTCAAGAGAACAAAAGGCAGTATAACGACGTATCTTATGTTCATAATTCGTTAGTGTATTGACATGAGGATGACTAATGACAGATCGTATGTGGAACATGTGCTCTCTATCTCCAGGGTACTTCATGGTACAACCAGCTCGGCCTCTATGTGGGAATCCATAGAGAGCGGAGACTTACAGAGGTCTTAAGGAAAAGATATGTAACGACCCGAGAACCCGACCCTCGGCCCACGCCAAGGACCCGATTTTCACGGTCGCCACCCACGGATCCGAAGACCCCGAAGGGCTATAATATGCATCTAACAGGATATGTAACGGAAGTAAACATCAACTGCTAAACTAGAAGCGTACAGGCGGAAACATAAAAGAGAGCGAGACCGCTGTGTACCGCTCTAAGTAGAGTCCCAACGCACGCACGCTAGTACAAGTAAAAGGCAGGGGAAGAACAAGTCCCTTAGAGGCATACCCCGAGGGTGACATACACTGAAATAGGGGAGCCACTGCTAGCTACGGGAACCACGCCTACCGCCCCGTCTCCTCCGCCCGGCGCGCGCCTTGCCGCTACTGAGAAGTCTCACCTGGGAAAAGGAGGGATGAGCTTCACAACAGAAGCTCAGTAGGGACTACCAATCTCCTACTATCTCTAGACAAGCAGAAGAAGATATATATAAAATAAATGACAACAGTTTATATCTTCTACCTACCAACGGAAGTGCGAAAGCGAAACTACAACTAGCATGGTACGGAAAGTACACACGGTCGGAAACTCCGTACGACTGCTCGTCGTGACCACCACACGGCTAGTAAACACAGACGGAGGGAACTCCGCCTGGACAAGGAACACTAGCTACGGAAACACTACCACTAGTCAAGGTCAGGTGAGTCCACCGACGTCTTATCCTCGACCTGGGTCTTGACCCTCACGTCTCGTCAGAGCGAGGTAGGACACAAAGTAACACAATAGTAACCGCCGTAGTTTGGCCGGACTACAGTCCTACACCTGGCCTCTCTACGCAGTTCCGAGGCCGCAAAGAGCGAGGCAGTGAGAAAAGGACTAGCTGAACTGCGCCGGGAAGAACTCCGAAAACTGACCTCGGCGTCCCAGTCCAACCACGAGAGCTCTACAAGTGACTCAACGCCACTGTCATAACCACCATTTTCCCCTAAGCTCCATAGTATGCCTGGTGGCTGCCAACTCAAGCCCACTCGTATCCCAGAGTACTCCCTCAACAGGCTCCCGAGGATGGGGGTCCTAGGTAACGCTAACAACCTCTCACGTGAGACAAGCCCTCAAGTGCCGAGCACCGGGAGAAAGACTAGTGTAGACCGCACTAGGGAAATAGCACAGGTGCCACGGATACCGTAAAAAGAAGCGGAAACGACAAGAATCAGAAATTTGTCTCACGGCTGAGGTCGCGACGCATCGGGCCGTCGCGACATGGTCGCGACGCCCTACCCTGTCGTGATCCCATCGCGACGGCCTGAGCCGTCGCAACCAGGTCACGACACCCAAGAGCACTGCGATCCTGTCGTGGTCAGCCAGCCCACCGTGACAAGATCGCGGCCTCTAAAGGCGTCGCGTTCTCAGCAGGGGGGAGCTCCGGAACCCTTCTTTCGGAAATCGTCCCAAAACACGAAATGGGCAAACCACAGCGGGAGGGGAGCATGCTCAACATGCAAGAAAGCCATTAAAGCGTCCAAACCACCCTTAAAGCCCCACAGACATGGATTTATACAATCTACACTCAAGGAAAACCTCACTCAACCTCGAGCATGGAGTTCTCACACTCCCAAACCCCAAACCACAGAGGAAACACGATGTAGAGGGGGGGGGGGGGGAGGGAGCATGCTTAGGGCGAGAGGATCAAGGGTCCCTACCTCCACGCAAAGAACGAACCCGTTGGGGCCTTCTCGTAGGAAAGGACGCCTCGAACGCGTCCCCTGCACGAGCGGGACGACACCACCTCAGCACGAGCGCCTCAAACACCGAGATCCACCAAGAATCCGCAAGGGGAACACGAGAGGGAAGGGAGAGGGGAGAAAGAGAGCTGAGAGGGCAAGAGGGGGAGAATGGGCGCGCCTTCGGTTTTTAAGCCGACGGCCCCCAGAACGCGACGGGCCGATCCGGCACGACAACTAGCGTGTCGCGACAGTCGCCCCCGGCGTGATCCCAAAAAGGCAGTCAAACCTCAGAGACCGAAAAAGTAGTCGCGACGCCCAAACAGGCTGCGTCAACGCTGCACGCGTCTGACACCTGACAAAGACGTTCTGACACAAAGGACACCGGTCACGTCTGTCATAAAAGCAGTCGCGACCTTGTCAGACATCGCAATAAGGACGCGACAGCTACCCCCGTCGCGACAAGAACGCGGCAGCCGGGTGCGGCGCGACCCAATGCTGTCATGGAAGACCGTTCTGGCACGACCACGTCACGGCCAGGGTGCCTGGCATGACCCTGAGGATGGGGCCAAAGGGCCCAAGGGGGCCAGGTCTTACATCCCACCCACCTTAAGACATTTCATCCTCGAAATAAAAATAACTCGGTCTCAAACTGGAAAGCAGTACAAGGAGAAGTAACATACCAATCAATCAAAAAAATAGGGAAACTGCTCCAGCATCTCATCCTCGCGCTTCCAGGTGGCCTCGCCACCAACGTGGTTCTGCCAAACGACCTTCACCAGTGAAATCTGCTTTTGACGCAACTGCTGAACTGTGTGGTCGACAACTCTGATTGGGTACTCTGGCACTGACAAGTTTGGCGCTACCTCCAGCTGTGAGTAGTCCAACACGTGCGAAGGATCTGTGACATACTCCCTGAGCTGCAAAACGTGGAAAACATTGTGCACACCTGCCAGCTCTTCCAGAAGACTCAACCTGTACGCCACCTTGCCGACCCTCTCTGAGAGAGGGAAAGGTCCAATATACTTAGGACTGAGCTTCCCCTTCTTGCCGAACGTCATGACACCCTTGGTCGGAGAGACCCGCAAGAAAACAAGGTCACCAACACTGAACTGTAACGGTCTCCTGCGGCTATCTGCATAACTCTTCTGTCGACTCTGCGATGTCTATAGCCTCTACCTGACCAGTCTGACTGTATCTGCACACTGCTGCACTAAATCTAGTCCCAAAAGCTGCCTCTCTCCAACCTCGAACCAGTGAAGAGGTGTCCTGCTCGGGTGACCGTACAAAGCCTCGTATGGTGCCATTCCGATGCTCGAGTGATAACTGGTGTTATACTCGAACTCTACCATCGGAAGGTGCGACTCCCAAGTGTCGCTCCAGTCTAAACAGCACGCTCTCAACATGTCCTCTAGTGTCTGAATAGTCCGCTCTTACTGTCCGTCTGTCTGAGGGTGGTACGTTGTGCTGAACCTCAACTCTGTACCCAATGCTCTCTGAAGACTGTGCCAAAACCCTGACGTGAACCTCGGATCTCTGTCGAAGATGACTGAAACTGTGATCCCGTGCAATGAAACAACTCTGTCCACGTACAGCTTGGCTAACCTGTCCACTGACCACGACATCCTGATCGGAAGAAAATGTGCTGCCTTGGTCAAACGATCCACAATCACCCAAATACCATCGTGCCTCTGCGGGGTGCGGGGCAAACCAACCACAAAGTTCATGGTGATGTCATCCCACTTCCACTCGGGAATGGGCAACGGATGTAGCTCACCACCAGGATGCTGATGCTCGGCCTTCACCTGCTGACAGGTAAGGCACCAAGCGACGAACTCTGCCACGCCCCTCTTCATCCCTGGCCACTAGAAAAACCTCCTCAAGCAATGGTACATCTTGGTGGAGCCCGGATGAATAGCATACCTCGATCTGTGAGCCTCTAACAAAACTGCCTGGCGCGCCTCCTCGGAAACGTACAAGCGGCCTCTAAATCTGACCTCACTATCCTCGTCGAGCTCAACATCTGGCATTTGCAAAATGTCTGCCAACTGAGGGTCTGCCTGCTGTGCCTACAACACCTGCCTGAGTACTGACGGCCGAACTGACAAACTGCTCACTACTATACGATCTCTAGTCCTCGATGGAACGAACACTCCCTAGGACAGCTCCTCGAACAGCCTCCACTCTCTGACCATCACGAACTCAAGTGCACGCGCCTGCTCAAAGCATCAACTATGACGTTAGCCCTTCCTGGGTGGTAGTAAAGGGCTAGGTCGTAGTCCTTCAAATACTCCATCCATCGGAGCTGCCTCAAGTTAAGATCCCTCTAGGTGAAGATATACTGCAGACTCTAGTGATCGGTGAAGATCTGAAAAGCCTCTCCATACAGGTAGTGCCTCCACAACTTGAGAGTGAACACTACTGCTGCCAGCTCCAAGTCGTGGGTGGGGTAGTTCTCCTCATGCTTCTTGAGCTGTCGAGAAGCATAGGCAACCCCACCATCCTGAATCAGCACGGCACCCAAACCTGACCTCGACGCATCGGTATAGACCATGAAACCACCGCTGCTCGACGGCAAGACTAACACTGGCGCTGAAGTCAACCTCGTCTTCAGCTCTCAAAAAATCTGCTCATAGTCCTCTGACCAAACAAACCTGACGTCCTGCCTAGTCAACCTGGTCAACGGCACTGCTAACTTGGCAAAATCCTAAATGAACCTCCGGTAATAACCTGCCAGGCCCAGAAAACTGCGGACCTCTGACACTGATGTGTGCTGCTCCCATGACAACACGGCCTCCACCTTGGCAGGGTCTATAGACCAGAACCCGAGATCACGTGCCCGAGAAAGTGCACCTCCCTCAGCCAAAATTCGCACTTGTCGAACTTGGCATAAAGGCGGTGACTCCGCAGGGTCTCTAGCACGATCCTCAGGTGCTCCTCGTGCTCCTTCTTAGAAGCCGAGTAGACCAAAATATTATCAACAAAAACAACCACAAAACTATCTAGGTACTCACTAAACACCCTATGCATCAGATCCATGAATGCTGCAGGTGCGTTCGTCAGCCCAAATGGCATCACGACGAACTCAAAGTGACTGTACCTAGAATGAAAATCCGTCAAACCGACATCTGACTCTTTGATCCGCATCTGATAGTACCCGGATCTCAAGTCAATCTTCGAGAAAACTCGGGCCGACTACAACTGATCAAACAAATCATCGATCCTCGGCAACGGGTACCTGTTCTTCAAAGTAACCTGGTTCAACTGCCGATAATCGATGCACAAACGAAGACTACCATCCTTCTTTCGCACAAATAAAATAGGCGCGCCCACGGTGAGCGACTCGGGCGAATGAAGCCCAGCTCAATAAGCTCCTGCAACACAAAGGCATCGTATCAGGCAAAAGCTCAATGGAGAACTCTACTTCCTACTCAGGCGGAAAACCAGGTAGATCCTCCGGGAAGACGTCGGAGAACCCTTCTTCTGGAAATCATCCCAAAACACGAAATGGGCAAACCACAGCGGGAGGGGAGCATGCTCAACATGCAAGAAAGCCATTAAAGCGTCCAAACCACCCTTAAAGCCCCACAGACATGGATTTATACAAATCTACACTCAATGAAAACCTCACTCAACCTCGAGCATGGAGTTCTCACACTCCCAAGCCCCAAACCACAGAGGAAACACGATGTAGAGGGGGGGGGGGGGGAGGGAGCATGCTTAGGGCGAGAGGATCAAGGGTCCCCACCTCCACGCAAAGAACGAACCCGTTGGGGCCTTCTCGTAGGAAAGGACGCCTCCTCCTCACTCCAAATGGCACGAACGCGTCCCCTGCACGAGCGGGATGAAACCACCTCAGCACGAGTGCCTCAAACACCGAGATCCGCCAAGAATCAGCAAGGGGAACACGAGAGGGAAGGGAGAGGGGAGAAAGAGAGCTGAGAGGGCAAGAGGGGGAGAATGGGCGCGCCTTTGGTTTATAAGCCGAGACGGCCCCCAGAACGCGACGGGCCAACCCAGCACGACAACTAGCATGTCGCGACGCTCCTCGGCGTCGCGACAATGTCGCGACGGTCGACCCCGGTGCGACCCCAAAAAGGCGGTCGAACCTCGGAGACCGGAAAAGTAGTCGCGACGCCCAGACAGGCTGCGTCAACGATGCACGCGTCTGACACCTGACAAAGCCATTCTGACAGAAAGGACACCAGTCACGTCTGTCAGAAAAGCAGACACGACCCTGTCAGGCGCCGCAACAAGGATGCGATGGCAACCCCCGTCGCACCAAGAATGCGGCGGCCGGGTGTGGCGTGACCCAACGCTGTCGCGGTAGACCGCTCTGGCACGACCACGTCGCGGCCAGGGCGCCTGGCGTGACCCTGAGGACGGGGCCAAAGGGCCCAAGGGGGCCGGGTCTTACAAGATCGCTAGTCTTGCCGATTCGGAATGACCGACAGAGAGCTCTCAATTCCCCAAGAAGGGTGTGCCTATTCGTGCAAAGGTTTAAGTGACGTGTTACAGATCTTTCCTAACATGTATGCAAGTTATGAACAAATAATTTAACCATCGGAAAGCATATAGCTAAAGAAAACTTATATGCAAATCATGATAGCAACTTAACTAACGAGTCCATACTAACATGTATTCATCCACATATTCACATTAAATTCTTATCATTTCAATTTCATAACAAGCTAGATCACAAGATAATAGTCAATGTTCATAAGAGAAAATCACATATCATACATTATAATCATACTCATGTTCATTACCATTTTCACATGGGTTGATTACTTTTAGGTCCATGCATACTATGTAACATGATGCAACATGCTAACAGACCCAACAACTAAACATGTTGACATTTAGACAAACACAGGAATCAGGGTGTGATATTCATGAAACACCTATATCTCTCTATGTACTGACATTTAGATAAAATGCTAAACATGAAAAATGTCGAGGACATCTATTGGAAGAACGTTTGTGTTGAGAGTTAAGTCTGATTCGGTCTATAATGGCGTGTAACATAGGAAAAATATAAGAAAGCTCTAAACATACGTGACTTCATTGCGACTTATATGTCTGGCCCGTAACTTGAGATCTACTGATATTTAGACAACATGTGTAACATGAAAGATGACTAGAACGACTCGTAGAAGAACTTTTATGTTGGTGGCTTGACCTAATTCGGTCTCTAATCTTGTGAAAATAGGAAGAAAGTACAGTTAAGTGCAATCCGAAAACACAGTATCATACAGTAACTCTCTTACTAAGCTTGTAACTCTCTACTTAATGTCATTTAGACAACATGTTCAACATAAAGTATGACCATAACGACTAGGGGAAGAACATGTATGTTGGGGACTTGACCTAGTTCGATCTTGAAGCTCGTGAAAAACAGGATGAACATAAAGCTAAGTGCAGCTTGAAATCGCAGTATCATGCAGTGACACTCTTTCCATGCTTATAACTCTCTAACTAAAGATGTTTAGACAAAATGTCCAAAATAAAAGATGATCATGACTATTAGTAGAAGAACTTTGATGTTGGAGATTTAGTCTAATTCGGTCTTCAATCACATGCATGATAAGAAGAACAGAAAAAGCCCTAACTATGCGTGACTTAGGGAAAACTACTAATACACAATGTATACTCCATGAAAATTAGTCAAATCAAGTGCAAATGAACCTAGACTCGAAGATCTACATGATGGTGTTGGTTTTATTTAATCTTGCCCCGAGAACACCTACCTTTGAATGCTAAGAACTCCCTATAGGTTCCTGGGTCGATGTAGAGCGAGGTTGAGGAAGACCACATTTTCCCCAGCCGTTCTCCACTCCTCCAGCTCCCCAAACTTGCTGCTCACGACCCCAACTTGTTGCTAACCCTTCCCTAAACATTTTTTGAGGAGTTCTTATAGTTTTAGGGTTCTATTTTATGTCCTAATGGGACGAGGAAAGGGGGCTGCAAATTCTGCTTCCTACTTTCCAAAATCTGGGATTCTCTCACCCAAAGGAGGTAGCAAAGGTTTAGGAAACCACCTCTTAGGGTTGGGTCCAGTTTTGGCTTACCTTACATGACTAATTACCCTAATTTTAACCCTAAATTGTCCTCCCTAATTATTGCATAATTACGTACACGAATTTCTGGGTATTTTCTTGTCCCAATTTTTATCCTTGGGCCAAATGTGCTCTATTGGCCCAATCTTGTTAATGGGTTATTAATACATGATGTTGGAAGTCTCTCCAACATGTTTATTTAATTTATGGTCGGGTTATTTTTCCGCGGTAATAATTTTCCGACTTAGTTTCCTAATTCGGGTAACTTGGTCACGTGTGACATATACTCGGCCAATCAAATTTTCCGTTGCACGAATTCCTTCGTGGAACGCTTAGGGATAATATTTGGGGTTGGTTTATAATTTTTATGGAATTTTTCGATGTGTTTTCTCACGTACGATAGTGGTACGTAAGTTCTATCATTCCGATAATACGGAAGTTATTTATTTACTAATTTCATACTTGAATTTGTTCATGGGTCATACGTTGTCCATTGATCCGATTTCTTTTATGGACTATCCCCACATATTGTTTGGAGTCCACCATAAATTTCTCATTTAGTTTATGATCTCATTTTATACACCTGATAATGGGTTGTCCAACTTATTTCTTAATTACGATAATAAGTCACACTAACTTTTAAATATACCTCAAGTGACTTTTATTGACCCAAATTTCTTAATGGATCATTAGAGGATATTATTTGAAGTCCATCTATGATTTTTATTTAATTTTTTGACTCATCTAAGTATGTGTGATAATGATTTTCTGACTTATTTTCTGATTACGATACTCAGTCGCAAAACGCCTTAAACTTAGACCATCCAATTTTTCTTTGCACGAATTTCTTCATGGGTCATTAGGGAGCATTATTTAGAGTTGAACTATGATTTTTATGAAATTTTCTAATGGTTTTTTTTATGTACGATAGTGGCACGTGCATTTTTGTTATTTCACAATATTGAATTTATCATTTTTGATTTATTTCTAATTTTCTAATTTCTGAATTTTCGGGGTGTTACATGCTAGACTGTCAGGAAAAATAAAACAAGGATTAGGCTACACACCCCCAGATAATGAAGATACAATAGTATACCCTAAAACGTATCCTACTCCTAAATTTGTAGATGAACAAGGTACTTCATATAAATCAAACTTTAAGTATGTTCCGTATGAAAGGGTAACTAAAACAACATGTTGTAGTCTTTGCAACAGACTAGGTCACATTAAAATAACTTGTCCAACCAAACACAAAAATGGATAATTAAAAGAAAAATTGATGACACTGACCAACCAGGACCCAAAAGAACTTGGGTACCTAAAGCTTGATGTTTTCATTTCAGGAAAATCTTCGAGCATCCAAATGGTATTTGGATAGTGGATGCTCAAGGCATATGTCAGGTAATAGAAAGCTATTCTCTCATCTCGAAGCTGAAGAAGGCATAGTGACATATGGAGACAATAGAAAAGGAACAGTGATAGGATGCGGATCTGTTTTTTTGGTAAGTAAAAGTAATTATATTGCATAAGAGTAGAATGTACAAGAGGCCATATCTACACAAGTTGTAGATTATAGCCAAGATTCATGACTACACAATTCGTAGCCTATGAAATCAAAAACTTGGTCCTTAAAAAGGAGAAGAATGAACACTGGACCCTCAAACACAACTCCAGAACAGCAAGACACCTAACTTAAGATCAACAATACAAAACGCTCCTTGCAAGCAACCTATAAAAGAAAAATAGAAAAGTAGATCCAAACTTGGAGATAACCATTAGTATAGAAACAAGTTATAACGCATATCATGGCACTATTCAAAGGAAAGAATGAGATCTAAACTAACTTAAGGAGAAATTAAATCTTGTGAAAACCTCTTTCCCTCTTTGAGTCAGGCCCTCTTTCTTCAAACGATGCTCCATAATGCTTCTGGTTTCAAAAAGAATGTCAATGAGAATACTCATCTTCTCCCTTTTAAGGCCTTCAAAAATCCGTAGACATCTCTCTCTCCAGACCCACCAAATAGTACATCTGAAAACCACCTTTGCAAGTCTAGTGAGATTATTTTTCATGGGGAAAGCTTGCTTGAGGGCTTACATTTCAAGATTAATACTATGATGTGGATATCTATTCAGGTCAAATCTTCTCAAGATTTCCTTCCAAATCCATCTAGTATAAGGACACTCGAAGAAAAGATGATTAGTTGTTTCATTTGCATTAAGGCACAAAGAGCATCTATTAGCAAGAGAAAAGCCTTTCCTCTGAATGTTGTCCATAGTGGGAAGCTTCTTATGTAGAGCCTGCCAAGTACATAAGGAGTGCTTGGGATTGAGAGGACGGTCCCAAGCCCAGCCATAAGGTCGCCATTGCTGCATCTTATTTCTGATTTGATTCCAAGCGGAGGTGGCACTGAATTTCCCTCTATCATGAATCCAAGTGATTGTATCAGCGTCATTATGGATTGGGATACTAGCAATTTGGGGCCAAAGAGTGAACATATCTGCAGAAGTTGGAGTTGGGAGCTTCCAAGTTCCATTATCAATGAAATCCGAAACAGTAATATCAGAAGGGGCTCCTAAATCTTGCCTTATCCTGTCACCATGTAATTGAGTAATGCTTTTGCCATTCACCCAAGGATCATACCACATGCTTGTTGATCTACCATCAGCAATTTTGTAGATAATGTGATTTTGAATGATGGTTCTAGCTTTAAGGATACTCTTCCAAGCTGCAGAATGGTGAAGTTTTGGGACGGCCTGTCAGATATTAGACTTAGAGAGATATTTGTGTTTGATCCATTGAACCCAAAGAGTATTTGAATTTTGTAACACATCCCAAAGCTGCTTAACCATAAAGGCACTGTTCCAATCCTTTAGCTTTCTAAGGTTCAAACCCCCTTCCTCCTTTGGAGTACAAATACTATCCCATTTCACCATATGGATGGATTTGCTGTCACCATTCCCATTCCAAAAGAAATTGCAGAGGAGTCTATCAATCTCACTCAACAGCCCCGAGGGGAGGATAAAGGCATTAGACCAATAGATGGCATAAGATTGAAGAACCGAATGAATCATCTCTAATCTACCGGCCTTGGAGAGGAGTCTGGTTTTCCAAGATTGCAAGCGTTGACTTATTTTCTCAATGATTGGATGACAATGAGTTTTCTTGATCCCAGTTGAAACCAGCGGAAGACCAAGATAAGGGCAAGGCAGAGTGCCTTCCTCAACCCCAAGACAATCAACAATTCTCTGCTTGTTTGGAATTGCAGCACCAACATAAACCTTACTCTTTGAGTGATTGAGCTTAAGACCGGAAGCATCCCCAAACTGATTAAGAATGAGAGCTAGCTGCTGAATAGAACCAATATCCTTTTGAGTGAAAATAATAAGATCATCAGCGAAAGTGATATGAGAGACATTTAGGGAACCAGCAGAAAGGTACTCGAATCTGACCATTTGAAACCTCCTTCTCAATCATGCAAGTCAAACACTCCATAGCAATGGTAAACAAGTAAGGAGAAAGAGGGTCCCCTTGCCTAATACCATTAGAGATAGAGAAGAAACCAATCGGAGAGCCATTAAAGAGAATGGAGAATTTGGGAGTCTTAATACAGTTCTTGATCCAGTTTATCCAATGGGTGGGGAAATGCATCACCTCCATCATATGATAAATTAGCGATCTGTTCACTGAGTCAAAAGCTTTTCTAAGGTCAGCCTTGAAACAAATTTTGTTGCCTCTGACTTTCGAATGTAAATCTTTCACAAGGTCATTAGCTAAAAGAACATTATGGTGAATGCTTCTTCCTTTAATAAATGCGGCTTGATTGAGACTGATTATGTTTGGCATAACTTGTTGCATTCTATCAGCCATCACCTTGGAAATGATTTTGTAGATGAAGTTGCAAAGGGATATAGGTCTGTAGTGCTCCATACTGTCTGCCCTAGCCGATTTGGGAATAAGAGCAATGAAGGTGCAATTCATTTGTCTATGGATTTGGCCAGACAGGAAGAAGTGGTGACAAGCTTTTATAACATCCGAACCAATGATAGGCCAAGCTACCTGATAGAAGTCTGCATTGAAGCCATCCGGACCAGGACACTTGTTCTTGGCAGAATTGAAAACAACCTTTGTAATATCCTCATCCGTGATTGGAGCATTAAGGATAGCAATATCCTCCTGAGAGAGGGTCCTCAAAGGGTCAATTTGAATGTTACTGACTTGTTGATTCTGGTTAAGGAGTGACATGTAGAAATCAATTGTGTGGGCCTCTACTTGAATCGGATCCTCAATAAGATTCCCATGAACATCTTTGCACTTTTTGATAGTATTAACCGCTCTTCTGGCCGCAATGGAAGCATGGAAGAACTTGGTATTTGAATCTCCCAAGGTCAGCCAATTCACTCTAGATTTCTGCTTGATGAAGTTCTCCTCCCGATTCATAGCTAGCATGTATTGCTCCTTGACTTCCTTCTCCTTACTGATAAGATGGTTATCAAAAGGGTTAAGATGCAATTCATTTTGAAGCTCAGTGAGAATATTCTTGCTTCTTGTGACACCATCCCCAACATTTCCAAAGGTGTTCTTATTCCAAACTTTAAGAGCTTCTTTTCAATACTTAAGCTTTCTACATAAAATGTATTGAGCATTACCAACCACAGGAGTAGCACAAGCAGAATGAATCACATCAAGAAACTGAGAGTGAGTGCTCCACATGTTGAAGTATTTGAAAGGTTTTTTCCCACGAAGAACAGCCTTTTCAGAATTGATATACATAATCGAATGATCAGAGAAAAGCTGAGCACCATACTCCAAAAAAGTGTCCATGTAAGCTGATAACCATTCCTGATTAATCAAGCACCTGTCAAGTCTGGCCATAATTCTCATGTAGCTATCACCCCTATTATTCCAAGACAGCCAATTGCCAATTGATTTCACATCCATTAGCACAGCAGAGTTGATGCAATCATTGAATTCAGATAAGATGGACTATGGAATAGCACGGCCTCCCACCTTTTCATGATGATATCTTACAGTATTAAAGTCTCCAGCTACAAGCCAAGGTCTCCCATTAGAGGCAAGAGAAATATCTTGAAGATCGGACCATAACAACCGTCTGTCAGTTGAACTGTTGGAAGCATAAACTGCAGTGATACTGAACTGAACCTTATTCCTAACATCCGTCCCTTTGATGTGAAGATACTGAGTTGAGGAAGATAAGAGCTCAATGTCAAAAAGATTAGGGTTCCACAAGATCCAAATTCGTCCATAAGAAAGGTCAGAGTCATTAGTTAGGAGATTGGCCTCTGGCCAAATTAAGTTCCTTCGAATAGGTACATGAGATGGTTTAATCTTAGTTTCTACAATAATAGCAATCTCACATGCAAAGGATCTAATTAATCTATTTAACTCTCTGCATTTTACAGATTTATTTATTCCCCTAACATTCCAAGTTATTAGCTTCATGGTTAAGAAGAGAAAAAGAGAACTCAAAAACCAAAAAGCTTAGGCCCGAGGAAGGTCCCTTCCTTTCCCTCCCTTAGATTTGAATAGGTCCATCTCATCCACAGATTGCAAGTTTTTGAATTTTAAAATACCTGGGATGGAAGATCCTTGCTTACTTTGAACAAGAGTTGCCATAGAAGGTTGAGAGCGGATTCCATCTTTTGGGTAGCTTCCTTGATCTATCTTCTTGCCTTTGTAACCTTCCTTAGGGACCAATGAAGTTTTGGCAGCGCATGGATCTCCCCCAGCCAGAATATGGTTAGCCTCCTTCAAATGCTTAGCATGGGCATCAGAGAAGGAAAGTTCTTCCATACCACGGCCAGCAGAGGAGAGATCTTGCGCTTGCGTACCACGGCCATCAGAGATGGAAATGTCTTGCGCTTGCAATATGGCGGGCCCCATCAAATCTCCAGCACGTGTGGAAGGTGAATCCACAGCAATACCGCCATCCTTTGAACTTTGATCAATTGCCAAAGATTGAGAAGCCACGCAGGAGGGAACCTTCGACCTGCCATTAATGATGTGTTCTGGGCCCACCACCTGCACACATGCATCATGCATGGGCAAAGGTGTTACGTGAGCAGAAGCATCCACATCGCCGTGGCCTTCTCCAGCAACCTAAGGAACCGGAACACAAGAAGAAACGTTGACTTCCTCATCGTTAACCTCCTGAAGGCAAAGGAATTTTGCAGTGGAACTTGATGCTTTTGGATTGCCTTCGGTCTGTACTCCATGCGGCTTGGCTTTTTCTTCTGATTAAAGGAGCAGTGCTCTTCGAGATGGCCAAAGAATTGACACAAGGAGCAAAGCTTTGGCTTCTAGGGATATTGAACTCTTATTTTCCTCAAAGAACCGCTACTGTCAGAGTAAGAGATTTCATCCGGGAGATTCATATCAATAGGAATAAGAACACAAGCTCGCGCATAAGAGAGCCGTTTTCGCTCAACAGTGTATCGATCCAGATAGAGTGGACGCCCTAAGAGACTGCATAGCTTGCCAATAAACCGTCAAGTCCAAAGATTGAGAGGGAGACCATGAAGAGTAATCCATAGAGAAATATCCTTAAGGCTCGCCTTCTCCAACTTCAAATCAGAAGACCATTTCTGAATGATCATCGGATGGCCTTTGATCATCCAGAACCCCTCCAAAACCTTGTGCATGTCCTCAAGAAGATCAAAAGTGCAGATGAAGAAACCATCTTCAAGCATGTGAAGATCGAAGCCTTGAGAACACCACCTTGACTTGATGAAAGCATGGAGAGGAAAGTAAGAAGTTTGCAGACCTGGTACATAACCGACCACCGCCTGAGACCAGACCTCGTCCAGATCCTTAGAATCTTCAGGTTCGTACATTGCATGCTTGCTATCATTGTTACCCACCGGTTCAAAGAACTCCAGCTTGAGATTTGGCGAGGAAGCAGGAGCCTTGAACAAATCTAACCACGTCCTTGGCGTTGCGGAAGCAATGATAGATCGATCGTGACCTTTGGAAAAAGATCGCCCTCGATGCCTCCCAATGGAGCGACCTCTTCTCACAGGGAGAGAAGAAACATCTGCAAAAACCTGGTTGACGAGAGGAGGAGTAACCTGTGATGGGAGAGCCGAAGAGGAGGGCTTCACCATGTTGTCACTCAGAGGCTATTGGAGCGACCCTCCCTGGGAGGAAGGTTGTCCATGTGCCAATACTCCATGGCCGACCATGATTTCCCCAGAGCTTCTCTCTCTAGAATCGCCTCTGTTCTTTCGGAATGTGCGGGGTTTGAACAAGTCTGTGAATAGATTGAGTATTAAACATTCAATCTTGTGCTCTAAAGTGGATAGGATGCGGATCTATTGGCAATAAAGAGAAAATATTTATTGAAGATGTACTATGTGTAAAAGGTTTGAAGCATAATCTCATCAGCATAAGCCAGCTATGTGATAGAGGACATCAAATCAAGTTCCAAGAATCTAGATACAGCATCATGAAGGACGGAGCAGTAATTTTCGAAGCTAACAGAGAAAAGACTATGTACGTACTTTATCGTGAAGAACTGAAAGATCAAGATATCTATTTAGCAGCTAGTAAGGAGCAGTGAACTGAGCTGTGGCACAGAAGATTGGGTCACTGTAGTTTGGATGGCATGAGAAAGTTGATCAAGAGAAACTTGATGGAAAGTCTGCCAAAGGTCAGCACAAGAATGGACGGTGTCTGTGGACCATGTGCAAAAGGAAAGCACACCAAGTCATCCTTCAAGTCAAAGACTGTGGTAACAACCTCCAAACAGTTAGAACTTCTTCATATGGATTTATTTGGGCCAACGAGGACCACAAGTCTTGGAGGAAAGAATTTTGGATTCGTTATAGTAGATGTAAGGTCTCGGGTCTTTAGTGGATCCTTATTGGGTCTGTAGAGGTCCTGTGTGGTTGACGGCCAGGGCTTGCCGTTGAGTCTGAGTCAGCGTCCATAGATGTGGACGTTTGATGAAGAACTCAACGACAGGGGATATGGACGTCAGTCTGTAGGCGGTTCAGTTGGCGGCCAGAGATGTTGACGTCGAGTAACCAGTCCTGTTGAAATAGGGCAGCCCGAGAGCAGAGCTTCTTCTTCTCCTTTCCTCTCCTTCCTTCCACCTTTGCCTTTCTTGGTTCCTGCAGCTTCTGTTGGGTGATTTGAGCTCGTGGGAAGGCCCTGGATCGCGTGGCGTTGCTAGATCGGGCGGGAATCGCGTGGTTTTGGTGCGATTCGCGCGGAGTCTTTGGGGGAATGCGGCGCGATTAGCGGCTGTTTGGGGATTCTTAAGGCGTTCTGAGGTAGGGACATAACCCCTATAACCCTCCCCAGCAAACTAGCATGCCCAATTAAGTGAATTGGAATGCAATTTATGGTTTAGGGTTTGGGTTGTATCATGCTAGGTTTTGGATAAATTAGACAATCTAAGTGTTAGACTGTTTAGTTTAGATGTTCCGGTAGTGTAGATTGATGAGAGGAAGTGTTTCCCTCCATCAGTCGGAGTCTGGTTGAGTGGTTCTGCCCATTGGGACTGATTCGGTTCAGTTCTGGGTATGGGGGACTGAAGATATCAACGTCCACATTTGTTGACGTTGAGATCTTCTGGGGTGATTTAAACGACAAGGTCGATTTCCGTTTACTCAGGATAAACGACATGATGAGTGCCGTTTACCTCATGTTGGCGGCAATCGATGTGGCCGTTAATCTCCTGTGTCCCAGCAGACTTAAGTTGTGTGATTAGAGGCGATTGACATGTGATGTCCGCCCTAATAGCACATGTGGGCCAGGCTTAGAGTGTGACTCCGCCTGTGCATTTGAGTAGTTGTTGTAGCACGAGGTGTTTACTTACTGTATGGGGTTTCAGACGTTGAGTGTGTTCCGTCTGTTGTACGCGCGTTGCGTTACCGTGTACCCGTTTCTGTTGTGTTACCTAGGCGTGGGTGCGACTCCGTCTAGATGACTAGCGTGTGGTTATCCTCCGCTAGTGAGCCGGGACATCGAGTGCGACTCTGTCCTGTGCGTACTCCTTGTGGTGGTTTTGAGCCGTTCTCCGTGGAGCCCCTTCTCTACCGCTAGGGTCAAGCATAGGGGAAAAACCGGTCGTGGACCAGACGCGAGAGAGAGCGTCTGTAGTGTGCACACGTGGCTGGGGTTGAGAGCCTCTGTGGTGACGAGACGCCGAGCCACAGACCCTAGCTGAGTCCTACTTGTTGTGTGTGTGTGAGTGTGTGTTACTGAGCCGCGTGGTTTACAGTTTTGTGTTGTGGTGCGACGTGTACTTACTTTCAGTTTTTACTTTCCGCACTTTAGTTTAGTTTCCGGTGGGGTTACTTTTCCCTACTGGGTCTCTTTTTGAGACTCACTCCCTTCCCTTTCAGGTGGGTCTTCGTCGACTCCCGTTCCAGGCGAGTCTAGCCACTCCGGTGTTGGTGCTCCCTAGCTGCAGTGAGTAGTACCTTTTTGTTGTACTTCTGTACTCTGTACTTTGCTTAGTCTCTGAGTTGTATATGATATGTTCATATAGTGGAATTTTACAGCTTTGCATGGTGTGTATCTTCTTATATATAGTCTCCTCGGACTTTCACTTCCTACCCTTCCGAGCTTGTCTCGTGGGTTAGCGGGTTAGAATTCGGGTTACTGGTTGCTTACTGGTAATGCGGATTCTGGGTCGTTACAGTTTGGTATCATAGCCTGGTCTGATGAGATATAAACTCAGAGTATAAAGAGTACAATTGCAGCTATGTAGCCCGGAGTTAGTTAGTGTATTTATGTGTGTATTTTTGTTCTGTGTGTAGTTCTATGGTGCCTAGGCGACGTCCTAGAGAGGGAGTAGCTGAGCAGGCGACTCGTCAGGAGGTTGGAGATGCTCCGCCACCTCAGCAGACGCAGCCTTTGCCACAGGACTCACATAGTGGTATTGTTCCGCCGCCGCCACCTCCACCTCAGGTAGCTCAGGGATTAGACATGACTCGATTTCTTGAGGGGATGGCTCAGTTTGTTGCTCAGCACCGTGAGGCGCCGGTACCCCAGGGTGGTACTGGGAGGGTGTTGAGGGAGTTCTTGCAGTTTCAGCCTCCTCAGTTTTTGGGCCAGCCTGATCCAGATGTAGCGCGAGCTTGGCTAGATGCAGTGGAGCGGACTTTTCGTTCCATGGAGTGTGTTCCAGAGGAGTGAGTGCTGCTAGCTAGTTACCAGTTGCAGGCGCAGGCGTTGACTTGGTGGTCCGCTGAGTGGGAGACTACTTTTCAGTCTCGTCCACTTAGGCAGATTCCGTGGCAGGAGTTTGTTGTTTCTTTTGAGAGAGCCTTCTATCCTACTTACATCCGGACGGAGAGGTTGTACCAGTTCCTGGACTTGCAGCAGAGGGACTCTACTGTGGTGCAGTACAGGGCCAGATTTGTGGAGCTAGGGCGTTATGCTCCGCAGATTATGGGAGATGAGGGTCTGAGGACTCAGCAGTTTGTGAGAGGCTTGAGGCCAGAGCTCAGGCAGGCGCTGATAGTTGCTCGTGTCACAGACTTGGATGCGGCCTATCAGACAGCGGCAGCGTTGGAGGCAGACACCTTGCGGACTCGTGCTCGGAGTGCAGAGGTTCAGACGCAGGTAGTTCCTTCTCAGCCTCGCCAGCAGCAGGGTAGTGTGCAGACGACCCCGAGGACTGCGACTTCTTACGCGTCTACTTCTAATGGGACGACGGCGAAGTCAAGATCTCGGAGGAAGTTTCGGCGTGATAAGAGGCAGGCAGAGCAGAGGCAGCAATCGGTTGGGAGTGTTCAGCAGCCGACAGGTCAGCCTTCACAGCAGGTACAGTGTACTTTTGCTGGTCAGTGTTACCGGTGTGACCAGATGGGTCATATGGTGCGAGATTGTCCTTTGCTACCTCGTGTGCCGCAGCAACAGACCCAGTCACAGCCTCGAGTGCAGCAACAGCAGCAGCAGCAGCAGACACCTGTGCAGCAGCGTCAGCAGACCGGAGGTTCTGGTGGGTCGAGAGGTAGAGGTCGTGTTACCCACTTGACTCGTGCAGACGCGGAGGCAGCTCACCTGGTGGAAGGTACTGTTTCAGTTTTTGGTTGTGCAGCTAGAGTCTTGTTTGATTCCGGTGCCTCTCACTCTTTTGTGTCTGAGGACTTTTTAGACTCCCTTGGAGAGTTGAGTTCGGGAGAGTCTGTTGAGTTAGCAGTAGAGTTGCCGACAGGGGACTTTGTCCTTACGTCCTACTGTCTCGAGGAGGTACCTATGCAGTTGCAGGATCAGTTGTTGTCAGCCCGTTTGTTTGCCTTGCAGTTACATGACTATGATGTGATTTTAGGTATGGACTGGTTAGAGCGGTATGGTGCAGTAATGGATTGCCAGAAGAAGAGGGTGCACTTGCGGATACCTGGAGCAGCGGCGTTCTACTTCCAGGGTATCGTACCTCTTACTTCTCGCTTTTTAGTTTCTGCTTTGAGGGCAGGGAGGTTACTTGCTTCTGGTTGTCAGGGTTTCCTAGTTTCTGCAGTGACTCTTGACCAGATTGCCTCGGGAGTGGGAGACATTCCTGTAGTGTGTGAGTTTCCGGATGTCTTTCCGGAAGAGTTGCCTGGTCTACCACCAGAGAGAGAGATAGAGTTTACTGTAGAGTTGGTTCCTGGCACTTTACCTTTTGCGCAGGCACCGTACCGTATGGCACCAGCAGAGTTGAGGGAATTGAAGAGGCAGCTTGAGGAGTTGTTGGAGAAGGGCTATATTCGTCCTAGCTTTTCTCCGTGGGGGTCACCTGTTTTGTTTGTCCGGAAGAAGGATGGTAGCCTGAGGTTGTGTATTGACTATAGGAAGCTAAATCAAGTGACCATTAAGAATAGGTATCCTTTGCCTAGGATTGATGATCTCTTTGATCAGCTTCAGTCTGCTCGTATTTTCTCGAAGATTGACTTGAGGTCGGGCTACTATCAGTTGCGGATTAGAGATTCTGACATTGAGAGGACTGCTTTTCGGACCAGATATGGACACTTTGAGTTTTTGGTGATGCCGTTTGGGCTCACCAATGCTCCAGCGGCCTTCATGGATCTGATGCACCGGGTGTTCCACCAGTTCTTAGACCGGTTTGTCGTAGTGTTTGTTGACGACATTCTGGTGTACTCCGCTTCGGAGGAGGAGCACGCCGAGCACCTGAGGATCGTGTTGCAGACCTTGCGAGAGCACCAGTTGTATGCCAAACTTAGTGTGAGTTTTGGCTACAACAGGTTCACTTCTTGGGGCACGTGATCTCAGGTGAGGGAGTTTCAGTAGATCCAGCGAAGGTTGAGGCAGTTTTGCAGTGGGAGAGTCCCAGATCTGTGTCTGAGATTCGTAGTTTTCTGGGTTTGTCAGGTTACTACCGTAGGTTTGTTCGAGACTTTTCTCAGGTTGCTGCACCCTTGACTCGGTTGACGAGAAAGGGAGTTCCGTTTGAGTGGTCGGAGCAGTGTGAGCAGAGTTTCATAGAGTTGAAACGACTGCTTACGTCGGCGCCAGTTCTTGCCTTACCTTCAGGTGAGGAGGGTTTTGAGGTTTGCACAGATGCTTCAGGTGTTGGTTTGGGTGCGGTCTTAATGCAGCAAGGCCGAGTGGTGGCTTATGCATCTCGTCAGCTTAAGCCCCACGAGGAGAGTTACCTGACCCACGACCTAGAGCTTGCAGCTGTGGTATTTGCTTTGTGGATTTGGCATCTTTATCTGTACGGAGTGAGTTTTGTAGTCCGTACCAACCACCAGAGTTTGAGATATGTGTTTTCTCAGAGGGATCTGAATATGAGGTAGCGTCGATGGATGGAATATCTGAAGGACTATGATTTCAGCATTGAGTATAAGCCTGGAAAGGCGCATGTAGTTGCAGATGCCTTGAGTAGGAAAGCACAGATGAGTCATCTGATGCTTAGAGAGTGGCAGTTGTGGCAGTCTGCGACAGAGGGATCTTTTAGAGTTTCATCCAGTCGTCGTCAGTGTGTGTTGGGAAGTTTGTTAGCAGCTCCCGCCGTTGTGAGACAGGTTGCTGAGGCTCAGCAGGCAGATCCCGAGTTGCACAGTGTGTTGCTTCTTCCAGAGGTTGAGCTTTGTGAGGACGGGACTATTAGATTCCGTGATAGACTCTATGTTCCTGTTGAGGAGTCTATCAGGAGAGTCGTGTTGCAGGAGGCACATGGTTCCAGGTACTCTATTCATCCAGGGGCGACCAAGATGTACCACAGGTTGAGACGTCAGTTTTGGTGGCCTGGGATGAAGAGAGATAGCGGCTTTTATGCTAGGTGTTTGGTCTGTCAGCAGGTGAAGGCCGAACATCAGCGTCCAGGAGGACTTGTGCAGCCGTTAGAGATTCCGATGTGGAAGTGGGACCATGTGACGACTGACTTTGTTTGTGGTTTGCCGAGGACAGCTGGAGGTTTTGATAGCATTTGGGTTCTTGTGGACAGATTGACGAAGACTGCCAGATTCTTGCCTGTCAGGACTAGTTGGGGTGTGAGTAGGTTGGCCGCGTTGTGCGTAGAGCGGATTGTTCCTTTACATGGAGTGCCGATCTCTATTGTGTCAGACAGGGATCCTCGCTTCACTTCTTGTTTCTGGCGCAGTTTCCAGAGAGCTTTGGGGACATAGTTGGCTTTTAGTTCCGCCTACCACCCTTAGTCAGACGGTCAGTTAGAGCTGACTATCCAGACTTTGGAGGACATACTTAGAGCTTGCTGTCTGGAGTGGCAGGGGTCGTGGACAGTTCACTTACCGTTGGTTGAGTTCGCATATAATAATAGTTATCACTCCAGTATCGGTTTGGCACCATATGAGGCTTTGTACGGACGACCGTGTCGCACTCCTCTTGACTGGTTCGAGGTTGGCGAGCGAGTTGTCACGGGGCCGGAGTTGGTTCAGCAGTCAGTTGAGGTAGTTCAGCTTGTGAGACAGAGGCTTCAGTCAGCTCAGAGTCGACAGAAGAGTTATGCAGATCAGCGCAGACGACCGCTCGAGTTTCAGGTAGGAGACCAGGTGTTTGTTCGTGTGTCTCCTATGAAGGGAGTGGTGAGGTTCGGTAAGCGTGGAAAGTTGAGTCCTCGCCAAGCCTTTTACCATTTCTGAGCGTGTCGGAGGTTTGGCGTACAGACTTGAGCTTCCGTCAGAGTTGGCAGCAGTGCACGACGTGTTTCACGTGTCGATGCTTCAGAGGTACCTTTCTGACGAGTCTCACGTTCTGCAGAGTGCAGAGTGGTCTGAGGTGACTCCAGTGTTGACTGTACCAGAGTTTCCATTGCACATTGAGGATCGCCGAGTTCAGAGGTTGAGGAACAAGGCTATCCCTTTAGTTCGTGTTGCGTGGCAGCGACACTCTGGTGGTGAGTCGACATGGGAGCGGAAGGACGAAATGCGCGAGCAGTTTCCGTACCTCTTTGGTGAGTCTTCTTTCCTTATGTTGTTTGAATTTTGAGGGAAAAATTCCTTAAGGGGGGAGGGCTGTAAGGTCTCGGGTCTTTAGTGGATCCTTATTGGGTCTGTAGAGGTCCTGTGTGGTTGACGGCCAGGGCTTGCCGTTGAGTCTGAGTCAGCATCCATAGATGTGGACGTTTGATGAAGAACTCAACGATAGGGGATATGGACGTCAGTCTGTAGGCGGTTCAGTTGGCGGCCAGAGATGTTGACGTCGAGTAACCAGTCCTGTTGAAATAGGGCAGCCCGAGAGCAGAGCTTCTTCTTCTCCTTTCCTCTCCTTCCTTCCACCTTTGCCTTTCTTGGTTCCTGCAGCTTCTGTTGGGTGATTTGAGCTCGTGGGAAGGCCCTGGATCGCGTGGCGTTGCTAGATCGGGCGGGAATCGCGTGGTTTTGGTGCGATTCGCGCGGAGTCTTCGTTGGAATCCGGCGCGATTAGAGGCTGTTTGGGGATTCTTAAGGCGTTCTGAGGTAGGTACTTAACCCCTATAACCCTCCCCAGCAAACTAGCATGCCCAATTAAGTGAATTGGAATGCAATTTATGGTTTAGGGTTTGGGTTGTATCATGCCGGGTTTTGGATAAATTAGACAATCTAAGTGTTAGACTGTTTAGTTTAGATGTTCCGGTAATGTAGATTGATGAGCGGAAGTGTTTCCCTCCATCAGTCGGAGTCTGGTTGAGTGGTTCTGCCCATTGGGACTGATTCGGTTCAGTTCTGGGTATGGGGGACTGAAGATATCAACGTCCACATTTGTTGACGTTGAGATCTTCTGGGGTGATTTAAACGACAAGGTCGATTGCCGTTTACTCAGGATAAACGACATGATGAGTGTCGTTTACCTCATGTTGGCGGCAATCGATGTGGCCGTTAATCTCCTGTGTCCCAGCAGACTTAAGTTGTGTGATTAGAGGCGATTGACATGTGATGTCTGCCCTAATAGCACATGTGGGCCAGGCTTAGAGTGTGACTAAGCCTGTGCATTTGAGTAGTTGTTGTAGCACGAGGTGTTTACTTACTGTACAGGGTTTCAGACGTTGAGTGTGTTCCGTCTGTTGTACGCGCGTTGCGTTACCGTGTACCCGTTTCTGTTGTGTTACCTAGGCGTGGGTGCGACTCCGTCTAGATGACTAGTGTGTGGTTATCCTCCGCTAGTGAGCCGGGACATCGAGTGCGACTCTGTCCTGTGCGTACTCCTTGTGGTGGTTCTGAGCCGGTCTCCGTGGAGCCCCTTCTCTACCGCTAGGGTCAAGCGTAGGGGAAAAACTGGTCGTGGACCAGACGTGAGAGAGAGCGTCTGTAGTGTGCACATGTGGCTGGGGTTGAGAGCCTCTGTGGTGACGAGACGCCGAGCCACAGACCCTAGCTGAGTCCTACTTGCTGTGTGTGTGTGAGTGTGTGTTACTGAGCCGCGTGGTTTACAGTTTTGTGTTGTGGTGCGACGTGTACTTACTTTCAGTTTTTACTTTCCGCACTTTAGTTTAGTTGCCGGTGGGGTTACTTTTCCCTACTGGGTCTCTTTTTGAGACTCACTCCCTTCCCTTTCAGGTGGGTCTTCGTCGACTCCCGTTCCAGGCGAGTCTAGCCACTCCGGTGTTGGTGCTCCCTAGCTGCAGTGAGTAGTACCTTTTTGTTGTACTTCTGTACTCTGTACTTTGCTTAGTCTCTGAGTTGTATATGATATGTTCATATAGTGGAATTTTACAGCTTTGCATGGTGTGTATCTTCTTATATATAGTCTCCTCAGACTTTCACTTCCTACCCTTCTGAGCTTGTCTCGTGGGTTAGCGGGTCAGAATTCGGGTTACTGGTTGCTTACTGGTAATGCGGATTCTGGGTCGTTACAGTAGATGACTATTCAAGATTCACATGGGTATCCTTTCTGGAACACAAAGATGATACATTTGATAGTTTTGTAAGCTTCAGCAAAAAGGTTCAGAAAGATAAGAAGCACTGCATTGTTGGAATCCGATCAGATCATGGAGGAGAATTCCAGAATGAAAAATTTGCAAAGTTCTGTGATGAACAAGGAATTGAACACAATTTCTAGGCACCAAGGACACCACAACAAAATGGAGTTGCTGAGACAAAGAACAGAACCCTTCTGTTTATGGCAAGAATGATGCTATCAGAATATGATCTGCCAAGATATTTTTGGGCTGAAGCAGTCAACACAGCTAGTTAAATTATTAATAGAGTAATGATCAGGCCTATCTTAAAGAAGACAGCATATGAATTGTACAAGGGAAAGAAGCCAAAGATCAGTCACTTCAGGACATTTGGATGTCCATGTTTCATCCAAAACAACGGAAAAAGAGACATTGGTAAGTTAGATACAAAATCAGATGAAGGCATCATGGGGTATGCATCTAAACCTAAAGACTTTAGGGTATTTAATAAGCGTACTTTATTAATTGAGTAATCAGTACACATTATCTTTGATGAAACTAACCCTTCCTTGAGAAAGGAAGAAGATAGTGATAATGATGATGCAGATGAATTGTCCAAGAAGCTAAAGAACTCATCAATCGAGGACAAGGAAGATCCACCTCTGGAAGACCTGCAACAAAAGGACATAGTCCATGAGAATCTTCCAAAGGAATGGAAATACAAGAGAGATC
Organism: Colocasia esculenta; assembly: GCA_014218235.1. Lineage (NCBI taxonomy): Eukaryota > Viridiplantae > Streptophyta > Magnoliopsida > Alismatales > Araceae > Colocasia > Colocasia esculenta. The sequence goes on along the minus strand of CM024753.1, from coordinate 94,535,094 downwards.
ACCCTCCTGAAAACATTATTGGTGATCCATCTGTAGGGGTAAGAACAAGAGGTAACATAATTCCATGTGATTATTTAGCTTTTGTTTCTCAAGTAGAGCCTAAGATAGTCAATGAATCTATCACTGATGAATCTTGGATTTTAGTCATGCAAGATGAATTGAATCAGTTCAAGAGAAACCAGCTTTGGACACTTGTTCCTAGACCATCAGATCATCCAGTGATTGGCACCAAATGGGTGTTCAGAAATAAATTGGATGAAGCTAGTGTAATCATTAGAAACAATGCCAGATTGGTAGCTCAAGGCTATTCCCAAGAGGAAGGCATAGATTTCGATGAAACCTATGCACCAGTAGCCAGACTTGAGGCTATTAGAATATTACTCGCATATGCATCTGCATTAGACATAAAATTATTTCAAATGGATGTAAAGTCTGTCTTTCTAAACGGTTTCATAAAAGAGGAGATTTATGTGGAACAACCTCTAGGTTTTGATGACATTGATTTTCCAAATCATGTATTTAAATTGCACAAAGCACTATATAGATTAAAACAAGCACCAAGAGCATGGTATGAACGGCTAAGTGCATTTCTATTAGATCATGGTTTCACTAGAAGTCAAGTAGACAGTACATTATTTGTCAAATCTAAGGTCAAACATATTTTGATTGTTCAAATATATGTTGATGATATAATATTTTGTTCTACGGATGAATCTCTTTGCAAGTATTTTGAGAAGATTATGAAGGGAGAATTCGAGATGAGCATGATGGGGGAGCTTAACTACTTTCTTGGATTGCAAATTAAGCAAGGAAAAGAAGGCACCCACATATGTCAAGCCAAATATACCAAGGAACTCTTAAAGAAGTTTGGATTCGAAAATGTCAAACCATTATCAACACCCATGAGCACATCAACAAGAATGGACAAAGATGGTAAGAATGTAGATAAAAAATTCTACAGAGGTATATGATAGGATCTTTACTGTACTTAACTGCTAGTAGATCTAATATATTGTTTAGTGTATGTATGTGTGCTAGGTATCAGGCAGATCCTAAAGAGTCTCATTTAATTAATGTCAAAAGAATATTTAGATAGTTAGAACCTATGACTTAGGTATATGGTATCCAAAATCATGTCAAATTAATTTGGTAGGATACTCTGATGCTGACTACGCTAAATGCAAAATAGACAGAAAAAGTACCAGTGGCTATTGTCAATTCCTTGCAGGTTGTTTGATATCATGGTCCTCAAAGAAACAAATTTTAGTAGCTCTGTCAATAGCTGAAGCTGAGTATGTAGCTGTTGGAAGTTGTTGCACATAACTCCTATGGATCAAGCAACAACTTAAGGATTATGGGTTACATATCAAGACAATTCCATTGTTAAGCAATAACACCAGTGCTATAAATCTAACCAAGAATCCAGTATAGCACTCAAGGACTAAACACATTGAGGTTAGATATCATTTCATTCGTGATCATGTAGCAAATGGCAACATTGATATTTCATTTATTGATACAAACAATCAGTTAGCAGATATCTTCACAAAGGCCTTACCCGAAGAGAGATTTACTTCTCTTAGAAGGGAAATAGGCATGTGTAAATTGTGAAAGAATTATCTGTTTAAAACTGAAATATTAATTTTCAGAATTTAAATTTTTTTCTTTCAAAAATTTGAGCAAAACTCCAATTATTGCCTATTCTTTTAAGTTTGTCATGACGGATCATTATTTTATAAGAGTTTATTTCTATTGAACTAGTCAGTTTGTCATTTTCTGCCATCATGGCGCCCCCAAATTCCAAAGGTCATTCCTTTTAATTTTTTTTATATCCCAAAATCGGTGCGGCAACGATTCGCACCCTTTCATCATCTTCTTCCTTCTGCCTGAGGCGATACCCTATCGACTCTGGCATCGACTCACTGAAATTTCAAGCTTCCACCTCTTTCCCGCAAGAAATTTCTTGAGGGGTTCTACTCCTTTCTCCATTTCAATCATCCAGAAACTCTTCCCATCCAAAACCATGGCCTCTTCTGGTGTTTCGGGCAGCGTCGGGGGCTACAGAGTTGCATTTCATACCGCCGAGCAGCAGGAAAGATATGCTTCAGTAAAGGCCAAGCTTTGCGGACACAAAGCAGTGGATGTGGCTGACTTGCAGAAGAATGGAATGGGCAGTATCGTCGCAGCTATGGACAGATTGAAGTGGATAAAGATTGTCACCCTATCAGAAGTAAGTTATCTGAATCTTGTAAATGCTTTCTTTGTATGTCTGAAGATAGAGGAAGATAGGACCCTGACTTCCATGGTCAAGGGAACTCAGATTAGGGTCACACGAGATCTATTGGCATCTCTCTTCGGTGTGACTACCTCCGGACACAGTGGAGTTCACACTGTGGATATTCAGGCGAAAGGTTTAGGGATTATTGGTCCCGAATACAGATTGAAGGATGAAAAAATAGATATCAACCAGTTGAATGCTTTTAATCGCTTATTGCATTTCATTGTGTGTCAAATAGTAGTCCCAAGGAGTGCCACCTTCTCCACTTGCACAAAGGCGGACTCCGACTTGATGTTCTGGGCCATCCAGACCCAAGAAATCAACACTGCAGAGATCATGATTGAAAGGATGAAGTTTCCAAGCGCACAGGTATGGGACATAAAGAGCAAGCTGAACGTTTCTCTACCTTATGCTCATCTGCTCACCAAGATATTTCAACACTATGGCATCAGTGTGGTGGGAGATGTGTCTGAGAAGATGGGCCAAGCTATCCAGTCCAGAAATTTGTGAAAAAGTGGTTTTTCGGTTGTCAATGGGGTTTAGACGAAGACTTCTGTGGCTGAGGGAGAAGCCATTGTTGGGGATCGGATGGGTGGATGGATCAGATCTAGAAGGGGGGGTTGAATAGATCTAACACCAATTAACGTGGAAGCTTAAGCAATTTAAAATTACTTTGAATCAGAGATCAAATCACCCAAACAATTTACTGATCTGAGGTGTGATTAGTGTGTGTGAGCAAATCAATTAGTAGTGTGAACGAAATCCCTATGCATGCATCTAGCGAGATACACAAACAAACCACAATTCAAACCATTGCACAGAGGATTTTTTAGGTGGTTCGGAAATCACCTCCAGTGACTCCTACGTTCACCCCTCACACAGTGAGGCCACACTACTCAAATACCCTGAGTACAACTCACACAGGAGCACGACGACTCCAAACACCCTTGAGCACGACGACTCAAAAACACCTGGAGCACGACGACTCCAAACTGAGCACGACGGCTCAAACAACAACCGGAGTACGACGACTCCAAATTGAGCACGACGGCTCAAACCACACAGTGAGTGTGACGACTCACAAACCAGAGCTCGACGGCTCAGAGTACATAAGCTAGATCAAACACAAAAGAGATCAGATCCTCTAGCAATGATCTGATTCAAAACAGATTCGTACATAGAAATTTGTGCAGAATTTCATGCACAAATATCACAGACGAAATAAGGAAGAACAAACTCAGAAATAAAGTAAATAGATGTAGAAAGAGTGTTCTTCGATGAAGAGGTCTTGCAGACGCTTCAATTGAGGAGGCTTGATGGAATTCGATGGAGATTCTCCTCAAATGGCGATGCTCTGCTTTGATGGCATCTGAAATGCCAGAAATCCTTCTTCTCCTCCGCCTCTTCAGTTGGGTCTGCTCCCTTGCCTTGCACAGCAACCTTCTCTCCAGGGATTCCCCTTGATTCCCTTGTCCCCTCTTGAAAGGATGGCTTGAAGCTTCTGGAGATGGAGACAGATCTGGAAAGCCCCTTTCAGCCGCCAAAAAGGTTCTTCAGGAAGTGTATGGGCTCTCTTTCCTTTTGGGTACAAGGAACATGGGTATTTATAGCCCCATATGTCCATAAAGTGATTTGGGGTACATGGGCACGGAACCCTAGGTCAAATCCCCTAAATCCCAATCATCCACGTGTACAGAGAAATTCACGATTTTGACTTTCAGCTGGAGTGTGTCGACCTGCCCTGATCTAGTGTCGACCTGCTCTCCCAGTTAGGCAAACTGGTCTGCTAGAAACTGGGTCTAGTGTCGACCTGCCCTGAGTTAGTGTCGACCTGCCCTGAGCTAGTGTCGACCTACCCTCAGCTAGTGTCGACCTGCCCTCTCTTTTCTGGCAACTGGGTCTTCTGGAATCTGGGACTAGTGTCGACCTGCCCTGAGCTAGTGTCGACCTGCCCTCCCATTTTTGGCAACTGGGTCTTCTGGAATCTGGGACTAGTGTCGACCTACCTTGAGCTAGTGTCGACACTGCCAAGACAAAAATGTGTGAACCTAAAAATTTAACACATAAACTATTAGTACAAGATATTATCATTAAAATATGAGATATTAAACATCAAAAACATGTTGTTTAAGCATTATTGTGATATGTATAAAATGTATAACATGTTCAACATATCATCATCAAAATCACAACAGGTCATCATCAAAATCACAATATGTCATCATCAAAATCACAATATATCATTATTAAAATCACAACATGTCTTCATTAAGATCATAATATCTCATCATTAACATCATGATATGTCATCATCAATATCACAGTATGTCATCATCAAAATCAAGGTATGAGTGATGTTCATTGGATATCATTAAATTACAACTTTAGGAAGATCCAAAACACACTCAACCCAACAGCCATCATTGGCGAAGCCCAAGAGGTCCAAGAAGCAGAAGTAGCAGCAGCAGAACCAGCAGCAGTAGTAGAACCAGCAGTAGCAGCAGTCGTAGCTCAAGAAGAGCCAGCAATTACACCACCAGCAGCAGAATCTAGCAGCAGGATTGAGGATATCCCTCCAAAGGACATTGAGCCTGTTGGGCATAGTTCAGAGGATCCTCTTCCCTCTTCCTGAGTAGGCTCAGTACTCAGAGATGTACTGGAATCCATCCAAAGCTCTCTAAGGGATCCAGTAGTTAGTGAAGTTCAAATTGCAGAAGCTGTGGCATCAGGCCACATTGATGAGATTGTTATGGAAGATGCTCCCAGTTAGGGGGAGCAAGTAGTTTCTCATGAAGACTTAGTTGTAGAAGATGCTCCCATTGAGGGTGAGCAACATGTTGATGAGCAAGCAGCAATTCAGGGGGAGCAAAATGCCAATGCCCCCATTGATGATCAATTTAGAGAAGGCATTGTGGAAAGTGCCTCAGAAGAAGAAAATGAAAATGTTGATCATGTAGAGCCCGTGGTTAGGGCAAGAGAAGACAAAGGAAAAGGTGTGGCTAAAGAAATCCCTCTCCTCACCAGTAAGCCACATAGGAGATCTGGGAAAAAGAAGTTGAAAATCAATTTGAAACCTATTGTTGAGCGCCTGGATGAGCAAGGTAAAATTTTGTGTTCCGTGAGGTCAGATATGGCCTCCATTTTTATCAGTCAAAGCTCATCTGCCCATGAATTAGGGGCACTGTCATCTGAACTTGAAAGCCTTCGAAAAGATTATAACAGTATGATGATAGTGCTTGTGGATTTGTCAGTTTTTGTGAGGGAGCACTTACCATCTCATGCCCCTCCTTCCTGTAGTGCAGGGCCATCAGGGCCAAGTGAAAAGAGTAATAGGCCATCATGGACTGTCATTGTAGAGCAACAGCAGGATGATGAAGCTAGGCCATCAGGGCCTATCATGGCAGAGCAGCAGCAAGAGGAAGAGCGGCCATCACGGCCTTTGTCTGAAAAACCCAGCAGGGCCACCAGGGCCAATTCTTGTTGAGAAATCTAGGCCAGCAGGGCTAGCAGAGGATGCTTCACCTCCAGTGGAATCTATGGCTGTAAGAGAAGAAGATCAGGTTGTAGCTCTAGAGCCCTCTGTCCTTCCTACCCTTCCAACTCCAGCCCCTCCTTCTCCACCCACCTCATCCACTGCTCCTCCAGCTCCTCTCACCTTCAAACGACCCCGCTCTAGAACCATTTCCTCACCTACACCTTTCTCTTCCCAAACTCCTTCATCTCCTACTTCCTCCACCATCATTACTCCACCATTATCTTCTGTTGAGGTTCCTCCCACATCTTCTTCATCTGGAGCCTCTTCTAGTGGTCCTTCTTCTTCTTCAGGACCATCTAATCTCCCTTCCATCACTCCTGCATCCCTCTTCCATCCACAAACACCTCCTTCTTTCATTTCTATTATTCCTGAGGGTGCCCAATTAGCTCACACAGAAATCCAGGACATCAAGGATGAATTTGAAGTAGCAATACTTCATTCAGTCCTGGCTGTTGGGACCCATTCTCACAGGACAGGCTCTTCCAGCCCTATTCCTAAGAAGAGGAGACTCACTTCCACCCATCTTGTCTCTTCTGAACCTTGTTATCCTCCACTTTGGTTTTCTCTTTCTATCACCAATAAGCAAAAATCTATCTATGAGGAATATCTTCAAAAGGTAGTGTTTGCTCACCTCTTTGGCCTTCCCTTCCAAAATCTTTCAGCCCATCTCAATACCATTTTTCCTTATGCCTTTCTTTCCAAGGCTCAATAGTCAAAAATTTTCTCCATGACTGAAGTCAAAACTGAAGAGCAGTGGGCTCGGAGCAACAGAGATCTGTACAATCAATTTTGTCATATTCAAGCCACCAGATATCCACCTAGAGAAGCTCCTCTCCCTCTCTCTGAATGGTTTCAGATTCACCATAAAGATATTTTTGGACCTTTCATTCAGAAGGAAATCAAGTTCATCCGGCACTACAAAATGTACTGTGATTACTGCTATCTTAATAGCATTCCAGAAGTGCAGCTGGGCTAGTTCAGGCAAGCTATCCGTGCACTCAGTCTCAGGGTTGCTCACACCGAACCTCTCCGAGTTGATTTTGCCACCTTGGTAATTCCTGATGTGGTGTTCCTTCCTCCCCTTCACTCCCTGATCATGGATTCCTCTGTGGGCACACTCATGTTTGAGCAAGCTGCTCAGGTTATGGCCAGGCTCTCTGTGCAAGAAGGTCGTAATCTTTCTTTTCATAGAATTATCTTCTAGCAATATCTTCAGGGGTACCTCAAGGCAGATATCCTTGTCCCTATTCTATCCGAATGTGAGAGGTTGTCGCCTGCTAATTGGGAAAAGCTCTACACTCTATTAGCTCAACAGCTTAAAGAGCTGAATGCTTCTCAGGCTCGTTCCAATCAACCTCTTCCGACTCCCGGTGACTTTTTGGATGCCAATTCTCTTCACCTTGTCCGGGACTCCTTCATGAAATGGGAAGAACGGTACAGGGTATTTCTAGGATTAAAGAATGAACTTTGGCAACATCAGCTCTTCTATCCCTTTAAAATTACTCAGTTTCTTCAGTTTGCCAGTTTTGGTTGCTTCACCTCCTACAAAGTAGCTCTTGGGAATGACAGATATTGGGATTTCATATCGGATCAGAGGTAGCTTCACATCAAGCGGATGGCTCCCACCATGGGACCCTCCTATTGCATTGAGCTTGGCGCATTTCAAGCCTATTTTGAAGAGCAGGAACGCCAAGCGCTACCTGTCATTAGGCGCTTTGCATCTCTCTTGTCTCCTGCCCTCTATCTATCTGAACCCTCCAATGCTCAATAAATCTCTTTGTTTCTCTCTTTATTTTTTTTCTCTCTTCTTTGTCTCACTCTTGTATCTTTTTGCTTCATGACAAAAGGGGGAGAAAATATAGCATTTCTGAAATACATCCCTTATATTCTTTTCGCAATTATGCTTAGACTAATTTCAGATCATCTTTGCTTATTGTTAAAGTTTTGTCATCACCAAAAAGGGGGAGATTGATGATCAGTTTATTCCCATGTAATTTAAATAAATTACATATCTATTTTGGTGATTATTTTGGTGATTAACAAAACTATATAATGTTTAAACTAACGAATTTTCTACAAGTATTGAGCATAGGAACTAAAACAAGGAAAATCAAGCCAAATGGTAAGCATTATTCCTACTGTAGCAATTTTGTTTCAAAGCATGAAATCTATCTATGTCCACATCGACTTTCTTTATGCTACAACGATTTTAGTAGAGTTGTAACGATTTGCCCTCACAACGATTCGTTAAGTGATCGCAACGATTTGCCCACACAATGATTCGGTAAGTGATCGCAACGATTTTCCCTCACAATGATTCGTTAAGTGATCGCAATGATTTGCCCTCACAACGATTCGGTAAGTGATCGCAACGATTTGCCCTCACAACGATTCGGTAAGTGATCGCAACGATTTGCCCTCACAACGATTCGTTAAGTGATTGCAACAATTTACTTTCGTAACGATTTGCTAAGTATTCACAACGATTCGCTTTTAACAACTTGGTTATTCATGTATAACGATTTGTGTATGCATCTGTTTACTTATGAATGCACAATGTTTCACTCATTTGCTCAACGATTTCATAAGTCATGAATATAACGATTTGATTTTCGAGATAACTTTTGAATAACGTTGAAAAGTCAAAATCTTCACGTATATCTTTTAGACAACCATGCATTTATTACAATAGTACGTATCACTGCATGCATGCAGACAATATCTTCTATTCTCATGCTTATTCTGTAAACATCTTTTTAGAAGAACAGAATGGAACTTCTACATTTGTATAAAATCAATCTAACGTTGGCTGACAACAAGCAACAGTCTAGCTATCTATTGTTTAGCATCTAATATGTGCAGGTCTCTGACAACATTCGTCATACAACGTTGGATAAAATAGAAGCCAAAGGATACTTCAAAAGATCTTCTCTCTTTACGTGCATGAAAAGCCAAAAGACCGTTGAACTTCTACAGTACCATGCCGTCTAACGTAAACTAGAACTTAGAGACAACGGACACTTCAACATTCGAATTTCAAATAGAAGATATATAAAGAAGACTGAAACTCCAGAAAAAGAAGATTGAAGAGTTGGAGAATACGAACGACAATCTTACACAAGTTTTTCTGCGAGCATCTTGAAGAGCCAAGCCTCACTCCTTTGATTGTTTAGCTCTTAGCTCTCTGCATTCATTACGTTAATCTTGAGAGCTTCTGTAAATTGAGAGTGTCCCTCACTGTAGATCTTCCTCTCAGTTTTAGCTTCAGATCTGGCATTGTATAAGCTTGATCTAGGGGCTTGATCTCATTTCACTTTTTGTGTGTTTGTTCCCTTCGGGTAAGAAGGAAGACCTAGTGGGATCCAGGGTGTGAGATTCCCTTCCTTTAGAAGGAAGACCTGGTGGTATCCAGGGTGTTGTATGTTGCTCTTCGGGTTGTGAAGAGAAGATCAGCTACGGCTGGGTGTGTAAGGGTCCATAAGGCGGACAGTACCCTTGTGTTAGTGAAATCCTGAGATATTGCTCAGGGACTAGACGTAGGACTCCTAAGGAGAGGAGATTCGAACCAGAATAATTCTCTGGGTCGTGTGAATGCTTTTGTGTGATTGATTTTTTCCTTAACTAACACTAACAATCTGTGAAGTGTGTTTTTGTGACCTTTGTGTGAACAGGTTTTAAGTACTCAGTATTTTTAATATCCCATTCACCCCCCCCCCCTCTAGGCTAGCTAGCTGGGCAACAGGAACAATAGAAAGCCACCTCCTCAAGCCCAGAACCCCCAACAAGAGCAGCGCCAATACAATCAGGTCCCTCCACCTCAAAATGGCTATGCTCCTAGGAAACCAAAAGGACCCAAAAGAGCTCAATACCCTCCCCTTCCCGAGAGTCTAGCCAACATTTTCGCAGCCCTTATGTCTCTTAATGCCCTTAGACTCCCTCCTGAGAAGGCGAACTGGAACATGGCAGTAGACCAGACAAAGTATTGTGTATACCACCGTCATCCGGGCCACAATGTGTCGGATTGCTTCCAATTCAGGGATATCATATATGACCTCTATGAGCAATAGCAAATTGATTGGACAGAAATGAAGAAGCTAACTCAGACGTTGAGGGATCAACAGGGGTAGAGGCAGCAACAGCAGCAGCAGTTCTAGCAGCATTAGCAACAGTTCCAATAACCATTCCAGCAGTACCAGCAACAACAACAGCCACAACAGCCACAACAACCAGCAAATGACCTCGGCATAATTCACAATCCTATGCCGCTACACCAACCCGCTCCAAACCCCCAACCTGCTCCACCACCTCCTTCACCCTCTCAAGTCAACCCCGTCATCCACCATTCACCACCCACAGCCGCTTGGGCCTACGATGATGAGCATGAAGTAGGCCAACTTTTGGCTATTTCCTGCACCACACCTACCTCCACCACGCCCACCATTGCCACTATTACCTCGCCACTCTACAACACCACCGTCATACCACCCATTACTCCATCACCCCTCAACATCCCATTATCCCCTACCCCGCCACCCATAATAGCCAATCCGTCCATCCTTGACACCACCCCACCTCCACTTCACCACAACCTCACCCTACGGAGTGGGCGCATGTTCCACAGGATGTACCCCAACACATCCGTGTCTTTGCTAGGTCGGCCGACCCAAAATTCCAACAACAACCAGCAACAGCAGCACCAAGATGTCGAGGAGATAGATCCGGTCTCGGGGACCCAATATGACATACTAAAGCATCTAGACCAGACTCCAGCCAAAATATCTATCCTCGAGTTGATCAAGAGGTCACAGACCCACCAAGATGCCTTAAAGGCTTTTTTGCAAAGGGTTATGGTAAATGAAGATATGAACCCCGACAATCTGCCCTTGGTCTTATCTATTGTTAACAAGGGGCCGACAATTACCTTTGCAGATAGTGAGCTAGCTCCCCTGGAGGCCAGGAGAATGCCTCTATGTGTGACCCTGACAATAAACAAAGTGGTCGTCGATGCCGCCTTAGTTGATACAGGAGCTTCTATAAATGTGTGCCCCCTAAGCACTCTGTGGTCTTGCAACATCTCTAAACGCCGCTTACAGCCCACTCCCACCACCATAGCGGCTTATGAAAATTCCCGGCGGGCATGCCACGGTGTTGTCTCCTTACAAGCGGAACTAGGCCCGCTCGTAATGACCGTGGATTTCTATGTGCTTGACATTGACCCTACTTTCAAAGCTATCCTAGGTCGACCTTGGATCGAGGCATTAGGGGTAGTCCCCTCCACAGCACACCAATGCTTGAAATTTCCTTTCCAAGGACGAATAGTCAAGGTTAAGAGTGCAGCAACTACCCATACTGTGGAAGCTATTGAGAAAATCATGCCGGCGGTCTGGCCATCTAATAAGCCCATTATTTCGGTGCTTGATGTGAATTATCCATCGGCTGCTCAAGTGGAGGCCTAGCTACTCTTTGGGTTGATTGGATCCATAACAAGTATCTTACTAAAGACAAAATCTGGAATATCAAGTGGAGGCCTAGCTACTCAAGTGCTTGGAAAGCTGTTCTCCAGGAGCGGGATTGGATGAAGAACCAAATAACTTATCATATTGCAGATGGTACCTCGGTCAGTATGTGGTTTGACCCGTGGTTAGCTGGTAAAAGCATTTTTGAGATGCATGGAGATAGAGTGCGTCAGGATCTGGGGGCTTCTAGGAACGCCAATATCTCTCAATTTCTCATGAATGGTGATTGGCATCTGCCAACAGCAACATCTATCGAAATGATCCACCTTTGGCCTACTATCAAAAGTATCAATCTTCATCATGATCAGCATGATAGGATTACTTGGAACCATGATAACAGCAAATTCTCTATATACTCAGCCTGGAATGCGATCAGAATTAAGCATGAAAATCTCTGTCATTGTAACGACCCAGAATCCGCATTACCAGTAACAACCAGTAACCCGAATTCTGACCCGCTAACCCACGAGACAAGCTCGGAAGGGTAGGAATTTAGAGTCCGAGGAGACTATATGTAAGAAGATACTCACCATGCAAAGCAGTAAAATTCCACTATATGAACATATCATATACAACCTCAGAGTCTGAGACAAGGTACAGAGTACAGAAGTACAACAAAAAGGTACAACTCACTGCAGCTAGGGAGCACCAACACCGGAGTGGCTAGACTCGCCTGGAACGGGAGTCGACAAAGACCCACCTGAAAGGGAAGGGAGTGAGTCTCAAGAAAGAGACCCAGTAGGGAAAAGTAACCCCACCGGTAACAGTCTAAAGTGCGGAAAGTAAAACAAAAAGTAAGTACACGTCGCACCACACAAAACTGTAAACCACACGGCTCAGTAACACACACTCACACACAGCATGTAGGACTCAGCTAGGGTCTGTGGCTCGGCGTCCCGTCACCACAGAGGCTCTCAACCCCAGCCACGTGTGCACACTACAGACGCTCTCTCTCGCGTCTGGTCCACGACCGGTTTTTCCCCTACGCTTGACCCTAGCGGTAGAGAAGGGGCTCCACGGAGACCGGCTCAAAACCACCAAAAGGAGTACGCACAGGACAGAGTCGCACTTGATGTCCCGGCTCACTAGCGGAGGACAACCTACACGCTAGTCGTCTAGACGGAGTCGCACCCACGCCTAGGTAACACAACAGAAACGGGTACACGGTAACGCAACGCGCGTACAACAGACGGAACACACTCAACGTCTGAAACCCCGTACAGTAGTAAACACCTCGTGCCAAAAACTACTACCACTATGCACAGACGGAGTCACACTCTAAGCCTGACCCGCTTGTGCTATTAGGGCGGACGTCACATATCAATCGCCTCTAACCGCACAACTCAGGTCTGCTGGGAGACAGGATATAAACGGCCACATCGATTGCCGCCAACATAAGGTAAACGGCAACCCTCATGTCGTTAACAGGAACTAAACGGCAATCGACCTTGTCGTTTACTTCACCCCTGAAGATCTCAACGTCAACATATGTGGACGTTGATATCTTCAGTCCCCCCATACCCAGAACTGACCCGAATCAGTCCCAATGGGCAGAAACACAAATCCAAACTCTGACTGATGGAGGGAAACACTTCCTCTCACCAATCCATACTACCAGAAAATCATAATTAGACAATCTAACACCTAGATTATCCAATCCACCCTTAATTCCGGCACGATATAACCCAAACCCTAAACCATGATTTGCACATCAATTAAGTTAATTGGACATGCTGGTTTGCTGGGGAAGGTTATAGGAGTTAAGTCCCTACCTCAGAACGCCTAACAGATCCCCAAACAGCCACCAAACGCGCCGGATCTCCCTGAAGACTCCGCGCGAATCACGCCAAAACCTCGCGATTCCCGCCCGATCTAGCAACGCCACACGATCCAGGGACTTCCCACGAGCTCAAATCACCCAACAGAAGCTACAGGAATCAAGAAAGGCTAAGGAGGAAGGAAGGAGAGAAAAGGAGAAGAAGAAACCCTGCTCTCGGGCTGCCCTATTTCAACAGGACTGGTTAGTCGACGTCAACATCAATGGCCGCCAACTGAACCGCCTACAGATTAACGTCCACATAGCTTGTCGCTGAGTTCAAGCTCAGACGTCCACATCTCTGGACGCTGACTCAGAATCAACGGCAAGCCCTGGACGTCTACTACACAGGACCTCTACAGACCCAATAAGGATACATTAAAGACCCGAGACCTTACAGTCATTATCATAGAATATGGGGGAAACCAGGAGCTCAAAAATTCAAACTTTGTTTATGGCAGGCTACTCTGGAGAAACTACCTACCCAGGACCTTATGCAAGGGAGAGGATATTATTTAGCTAACCAATGTCTTTTTTGCAGGGATCATGAAGAAAGCAATGGTCATCTCTTCTTCAAGTGCTCTTATGGGAATTGGATCTGGGAACAAATCCTAAAGCGATTTCAGATCAGAAGACCAGCCAAGAACGATCTGATTAAAGAAATGGAGGCGCTCCACAATCACTTTTCTAATCATAAAACGCTCCAATCTCTTGCACACCTAGCTTTAAAAACATCAGTTTGGTGGATATGGAGAGAACGATGCTTGAGATGTTTTGATTCTATAAATCGCAGCAAAGTGCAGGTCCTCCTTTCTATACTCCAAGACATCAAAATCTGCATAGAAGAGCTCCAAGTTGACAAGAAAAATGAGAGGGAAAAAGACATCTTAATGCGATTCAACATCTCTGTCTAGATCTGATATTTTCCACTAGTAGTGCTTAGTCTTTTTTCATTCATAGTTCACAACATGTGTGTGGTCATGAATTGTATTATTCTGTGATCCTAAGGATGTGTACGGTGGAGTGAGAATATTCTACCTCTCTGAGGTGGGGTACACTCTCCTGTCCCTCCTTAGGAGTCCATTTACCCCAGATTATTGTTGGTCTTGGGGTCTTGTACACTATCTACTTTCATTTTATGAAATTATTACTTACCGAAAAAAAAAAGGAGTTGTTCCCACAATAGGAGTTCTCCAAGCAGTTTCCACAACATGAAGGAAATCAGGATGAGATATCCACATATTGAAGAATCTAAATGGTTTTTTTCCTTTAGCCACCTCATTTTCAGAACTGATAGTAAGGATAGAGTGATCAGAAAAATATTGTAACCCGTATTCCAAAAGGCAATCAGGATAAGCATGTAACCATTCTTTATTGATCAAACATCTGTCAAGTCTAGCCATGATTCTTCTATGAGAGTCTCCTCTATTATTCCATGATAGAAAATTCCCAACAGATTTCATGTCAAACAAATCAGTCGATGATATGCAATCATTAAAATTCTGAAGCATGGAGTCTGATAAAGTTCTTCCCCCTACTTTTTCATGAGGATATTTGACTGTATTAAAGTCGCCCACAACCAGCCATGGCAATTGGGAGTTCGCATGAGAGTGAAGGTCAGTCCATAATTGATCTCTTTCTGATCTATTGTTGGAAGCATATATATAGCAGTCATCATAAAGGAAACACCACTTCTTTTATCAGTCCCCTTGATGTGAATTAACTGAGAATGAGCTGAAGATAGCTGAATATCCATGAGATTGGGGTTCCAAAGGATCCAAATTCTCCCATTAGACAAGTTAGAATCATTTGTAATGAAATCAGCCTCAGGCCAAATTAAATTCTTCTTAATACATGAATGAGTAGATTTAATCTTTGTTTCAACTAAAATGGCTATATCACATGAGAGAGAACTAAGTAAACGATGTAGCTCTCTACATTTGCTAGATTTATTTAATCCACGTACATTCCAGGAGATAATCTTCATTTAAACTAATAATAATTGATGCAAACCAAAGGCCGAAATTATTTAGAGTGCGCATTATCCCTTCTTTTTTCCTTTGCTATCATGTCTTTCCCTTTTTGTCCTCTACCTTTTCCTTTATCCATTTCATCAACAGCAAGTAGGTTTTTAAATTTTGAATTACCTGCGTTTGAAGAGTCCATTGCTGCCGTAATTCCTTTATTTGACCCATGTGCGTAGCCTTCCTTCTCCACCACGTGGATGCGCTGGTCTCCTAAAGTTGAGGCGATGGAGGCATCATTTGTATCTCCCTTGCATGTGTTCGTTGCCAATAATGGATGGACTCTTTCCTCTTCTCTTTCTATGGAGGGAAGAGAGGAGGAGTCCTGCGTGGGCTGGACTTTGCAGCTACCTTCACCAGGTGTTGAAGCATGAGGTGGACTCTTTTTTTTTCGGTAAATAATAATGTATTAAGGGACTAAATGTACAAAATCTATAACCATAAATCATGGTCATAGAGAGAATCCTAAAGTGGGTCAGGAGAGTGCACCCCAACCTCAGAGAGGTGGAATGTTCTCACTCCACCAACCACAACCTTAGAATTAACAAGTCTAAAAACTCATGACCACACAAAGATTGTGGACTATGAGAATGAGAAAGATCAAAACAACTAGATTGCAATGTTAAAGCGAGTGAAGATTTCTTTCTCTCTCGGAGTTGGTGATCTGAACTGGTTGTTTTCCATGATAGTCTTGATGTCGAACAATATCTTGATCAGCAAATGCACTCTGGACAGACTTTCACCTTCGAATATTCTAATACATCTCTCCCGCCATATCCACCAAACTGCACATTTCAGCGCCAATTGAGCCAGTCTCCAAGCTTCATTTTGATGAGGAAAATTCACCTTTAATTTCTGCATTTCTTTCTCAAGCTTGTCTTCTGGGTTTCTCCCAAACTGAAACCTATAGATAATCTGCTTCCAGATCCAATTGCATTGGAAGAAAAGATGATTATTGGTTTCCTCATTAATTTTGCAAAGAGTACATTGGTTCGCTAAGCTGATGCCTTTTTGTTTCATGTTGTCTTGAGTAGGAAGCTTCTTCAAAGCTGCTTGCCAAAGACAAAGGTTGAACTTCTGAGCCGCCGGCTTTCCCCAAATCCACAGATGATTACTATCCTCAGAGTGCTTCTCCCTTAGTTCATTCCAAGCATCCAGAGGATCCGATCCTCATTATTGATATGAATTGTAGTTTCTTTGATAGAGGGCCAAAGAGAAATCATGTCAAAAGAAGTGGGATAGGGAAGGTTCCAACCTGTGGTATTGATGAAATGACTGATTTTAATGTCCTTTCCCGCCCCAAGATCATGACGAATTCTATCCCCATAATTCTGAAATATGCTCCTCCCAGATAGCCAAGGGTCAAACCACATACTGAATTGAGTACCATCCACAATATAATAAGTGATATGTTGTTGCATCCAATCTCTTTCTTTAAGGGCACCCTTCCAAGCACTTGAATAGTAAGCTTTACATTTGATAGTCCAGATGTTTTCTTTTGCTAAGTATTTATGATAGATCCAATCAACCCAAATGGACTTCTTCTTTTGCAAAATCTCCCAGAGAAGTTTGACAGAGGCAGCTCTATTCCAGTCATACAATCTTCTTAGGCCCAATCCGCCCTCCTTCTTAGGTCTGCAAATGCTTTGCCATTTAACCATAGTCATTACAGAATTATCAGAACAACCCTTCCAAAAGAAGTCTCTAAAGATACCCTCAAGCTGATTGAGAGTGCCACAAGGAAGGATAAAGGCTGAAGACCAGTAAATTGAGTAAGATTGGAGAACAGATCTTAAGAGTTCCAATCGGCCAGCTTTAGACAACAACCTATTCTTCCAAGAATTTAATCTTTTCTTAATTTTCTCAACAAGGGGGATACAGTGCACCTTTTTAATGGAAGTTGAGATCAAAGGCAGACCCAAGTAAGGAACCGGTAAAGAACCTTCACCCACTTCCATGATGTGTAAAAAACTCTCTTTATTAGGAACCTTACCACCAATGTGAAGCTTGCTTTTTGCCTTATTCAGATTGAGTCTAGAGGATAAAGAGAACTGAATCAGCACATTCCGAATGTTCATAGCAGATTGGATATCATTCTTGAAGAATATGATTAAATCATCAGCAAATATAACATGGGAAAGCTTCATATCTCCAGCTGAAGGAACTTTGATATTATCCTTCTGGACTTCTTCCTCCATGAGGCAAGTAAATCCCTCCATGGCTATAGTAAAAAGGTAAGGAGATAAAGGATCACCTTGACGAACTCCATTGGTTGATTTCAACAGAAACCAATAGGAGAGCCATTCAACAGAATAGAGAAGGAAGGGTTCTCAATGCAGCTTCTAATCCAAGAAATCCATTGCTCAGGAAAGCCCATCCGATTCATCATGTAGTAAACAAAATCTCTATTTAAAGAGTCAAAAGCTTTTTTAAGATCTGCCTTGAAGCAAAGAGTATTCCCCTTAGATTTAGAGTGCAAATCTCTAATAAGATCATTAGAAATGAGAATGTTGTCCTGGATGAGTCTGCCTTTGATGAAAGCTGATTGGTTATGGCTTATGAGCTTGGGAAGCACCAATTGGAGTCGATTTGCAAGAATGTGATGTAGTGTGAATAGGACTCTTTGCTGCTGCACATGATGGGGGCGCATGTGGTGTATCTGATGGACTTTTTGAAGCATGTGGTGTATCTGATGGAGGCGCATGAATTATAGATGCTTCCACAAGACTCACGTCATTATTTCCTTCCTGTAGGAGCGCAAAAGCATTAGACAACGGAACCAAGGAGTTGGCTGCTACAGCGCTAGGCTTCTTTTGATAAATTTTATTTACTACTTTTGGAACTTGATCCCTCTTACATTCCCCATTCGCATGGCCAAAAGATAAGCACTGAGGACACCGCCTTGGCCTCCAAGGATAAGAGACACGAAGGCTTCTCATTTTCCCATCGGAATCTTCATAAACAACTGAGTCCGGAAGCTCTTTCATTGAAGATACCAACACACATGCTCTTGCAAATGACTTCTTGCGCTCTGCAGTCATCTTATCCAGATAGAGTGGCTCTCCAATTGTACTACAAAGCTTTGCAATTGCAAGCCATGCAAGGAGATCCATAGTGGAATTGTCTGCAAGCTCTCCACCTCCAAGCGCAGATCTTGACTCCATTTCCTTAGTATCATTGGATGTCCTCTCACTGTCCAGAATCCCTCTAGAATTCTTTGTAAGTCCTCACCTGAATCTAGCTTGCAGACAAAGAATCCATTGTCAAGCATATGAAGCTCAAAAGCGTTGGTCTGCCATCTAGATTTGATGTAGGCAAGAAGGGCATTAGAAGTGGCTTTGAGGCCAATTATATATCCCACTATTGCTTGAGACCATGCATCCACAAGCTCTTCTGAATCTTCCTTAGCCATAACCGCAATCTTCTTGTCTCCTCTAGTTGTGGGGTTGATGAACTCCAAGTTGAACTCTTGAGATGCGGTTGGGGTCTTGAAGAGGGAAGACCATTGGCGAGGGGCCCCAGAGACCGCAGGCATATACCTTGATGAAGAACGTGATCTTCCTCTTGAAGAAGACCGCTGGACAGATCTTCCTGGCCTAGTAGAGGTGGAAGAGTCAACAGCCAAAGAGGAAGCAGCAGCCATCTTGCAGTCGACCAGGGTGTGAGCTGCAAACACCTTCCAACGAACACCTCTATCACACCAAAGAGACCCAGAGGAAGGAAAGGGTAGACCCCGGTTGAAGGAATTTCAACCAGTGGCTGCCCTCAAGAGATCAGCTCCACCAAGAAGGTGGCTCAGATCTCAAGAAGGTAAGGGATCCTTCCTCACCACTAAAGAGAGACCCTAACGGAAGGGAGCTCCGCCAAGGGAGGTCCTCCCACCGCCGGGAAGGCGGGGGGAGGGAACCCGAACTCCCACAAGACCTTCTCTCTCCTCAGAGCTTCTCTCTCTAGAAAGCTAGAGAGAGACTCTTCAACCGCACGACACACACAAGCTTTATTCCAATCTGAAATCCGCCTAATGCCCAATCCTCCTTCTGTTTTAGGTTTGCAGATGTCTTTCCAGCTAATCATATGAATGGTATTTTGAGAAGAGGAGCCTTGCCAATAGAACTTGCACAAAATCTGTTCAATGTCATGAATAATAGCTGATGGAAGTAAAAAGGAGACTGACCAGTAAATGGAGTAAGCCGCCAGGACAGATTTAATAAGCTCAAGCCTTCCAGCTCTGGAAAGAAACTTAGTCTTCCAAGAATCAATTCTTTGCTTAATTTTGTCAATAATCGGCTGGCAATGCTTTCTCTTAATGGAACTACTTTTTTTTTTGGTAGTTAATACCGGAATTTATATTAAATATGGAAAATGATGGAGTATTTACAATGTATGTTCCCTGCTATCACAGGCCGATAGCTATAGGAAAGAAGAGCATACCCGAGGCAGCCCAAAAGCACAAGGATTTCAGATTCTCTGGATATTGAAGTTGGTAAGAATTCTACTCGATGAATTAGTGGGGAAATTCACCTTGATGTGAGACTCCGTGATATTGCGAACATCCGATAAAATGGAGAGAAGGACCTGCATGGTACTGCGATGTTTTGATTCAAATATCCGCATGCACCTCTCTTTTCATATCCACCACAAAGCAACTCTAAAAGTAGCAAAAGCAACAATCCTCCCTTCATCCCGCGCTTTGAACTTCCTTATCAAACTTTCACACTCAGCTATAGTAGAATCCTTTAGCATGCGATGGATATCCAACCTGTGCAGGAGCTGTTTCCAAATTCAAGAGCTGTAAGGGCATGTGAAGTATAGGTGATTTATATCCTCTTCATGGTGCTGACATAAAACACAGATATTGGGACCTTGCAAACCACGCCTTTGGAGGGCATCAAAGGTAGGTATCCCCTTCATCAAGGTCTGCCAGGAGTGAAGGGAGTACTTTTGGCTCGTAGGTCGCTCCCAGACGAGAGAAAACCAATGTACCTTGGGGTATATGGTTCTCTTCAAGTCGTAGATGTTCTTGTTGCTAATGTTACCATTGTTATGCTTCCACATTATGGCATCACCTTCATTTGCAGAAATAGGAATAGTATAGATCATGGGCCAAAGATCAATCATCTCAGGAGATGTTGGATGAGGGAGACACCACCTCCCATTTTGATTAATGGAGCTAACTGTAGTAGATAGAGGCAATCCAAGCAATCTCCTAATGTCCTGTCCGCCAAGGGAATAAATGGATTCTCCATGGATCTTGCCATAAGTTGATTGTGGTGCCATTGCCAACTTTATAGTTCACATGAGGCCTAATCCAGTCCCGAACCTGAAGCATACCCTTCCAGGCTTGAGAATGATAAGTATGAGGTTGCACCTCCCAAATGGATGTCTTCTTAAGATATCTGCTTGTCACCCATTGATGCCATAATGAATCATGCTGATTGAGAAGCCTACAGAATTGCATGGTAATAGTAGTGGAGTTCCAGTCAACCAGCCTCCTTATCCCCAGACCACCCTCATATTTTGGTCTACAAACAAGTTCCCACTTCACAAGATGAAACGGCTTGTAATCTCCTGAGGAATGCCAGAAAAAGTTTCTGAGTAGCCGCTCCACTTCTCCAATCAAACCTTTAGGAAGAATGTATGAGATCGCCCAGTATATAGAGTAAGAAAGTAGAACGGATCGGATCAGCTCCAGCCTGCCAGCTTTAGAGAGTAACCGAGTTTTCCATGATGCTATTCTTTTAGTGATTTTTTAAGGATTGGAGCACAATGTTTGCTGGTCAGCCTTGTAGAAAATAATGGAAGCCCCAAGTAAGTGGACGGCAAGAATCCCTCCTGAACTTTCAAAGCATCAAGGAAAGGTCTCTTAGCATGCACCTTTTCACCAATGAAGACTTTGCTCTTATTCGTGTTTAATTGCAAGCCAGAATAGGTATAGAAGTCTTCCAGAATTTTTGAAATGCACCTTGCTGTAGAGATGTTAGGTTTCATGAAAAGAAGCAAATCATCTGCAAAAACCAAATGTGACAATTTTGTATCACCAAAACCCGGAACATGCAAGATTCCTTGGCTGATTTTCTGCTCAATCATGATAGAGAGACCTTCCATTGCAACACAGAATAGGTAAGGTGAAAGTGGATCTCCTTTCCGAATACCATTAGCTGAGTGAAAGAAACCGGTCGGACTCCCGTTAAGAAGCACAGAAAAAGAGGCTGAGTTGGTGAGAACATCTATCCATTCAACCCACTGCTCAGGAAATCCCATCTTTCTTAGAATAAGAATGAACTTGCGGTTAACAGTGTCAAAAGCTTTCCTCAAGTCAACCTTCATGCATAATAATTTGCCCCTATGTTTAGAATGAATGTCTCTCACCAGGTCATTGGCCAGGAGGATGCTATCCTGGATTCTACGGCCTTTAATAAAGGCTGACTGGTTTTTGCTGATCAGAAATGGCATGAACTCTTGCATTCGATTGGCAATGAGTTTAGTGAAGATCTTGTAAAGAAAATTACATAGTGAAATGGGACGGAACTGGTCAAAAGAGTCCGCACTTTCACCTTTAGGGATGAGGGATATGAAGGAATGATTTACCTGGCGAAGCCATCTACCTCCAGAGAAGAAATACTGGACTACCTCAATCACATCATGTCCCACAATATTCCATGATGCTTGATAAAATTCAGCAGGAAATCCATCAGGCCCTGGGCTTTTATTCTTTGGAGCAGACATGATAACTTCTGTAATTTCTGTGTTTGTGAACTTCCTCATGATTTTGTTTCTATCAGTCTCAGTAAGAACTGAAGTAGCATGGAAATCAGGATCTTCATAATCTTGTTTTTGGTTCAACAGATTAGAGTAAAATTGAAGAGCATGTTGCTTGATTTTGTGCACATCATCAGTAAAAGTCCCATCAGGCAATTTACATCTTCGAACTGTATTCATCATTCTCCTACCTTTAATACTAGCATAAAAGAATCTAGTATTATCATCGTTCTGGGTTAACCAATGTTGCTTAGCACGTTGCTTGGCATAAGATGTTTCCATGCATAAGGATTGAAGGTATTCTTCTCGAGCTTGATTTTCCTTGTGAGCATAATCTTCATTATTCAGATCAGCATCTAATTTATTTTGGGCCATGTGAAGAGCTTTAGCTGCATTTTCTACCTTATGACTGATCACTCCAAATTCCAGCCGATTCCAAACCTTAAGAGCAGCCATGACTGCTCGCAATTTCTGGCAAAGAACAAAAAGTGGCGTTCCTTTCACTTGAATCTGCCAAGCTTTCTGGACAGTAGGAAGGAAACTGTCATGCTGCTCCCACATAGAGAAATATTTAAATGGTTTTGGCCCTCCCGCTGACTCTTCAGTGATGACAGTGAGTTGGGCATGATCCGAGTGCAGTTTATCCCCATAGTCTATATAACTGTCAGGGAAAGTGTCCAGCCATTGTTGATTGATCAAAGCAAGGTCAAGTCTGCATGCAATTCTTCTTGCTCCAACTGAGCGATTATTCCAAGACATGGTGCTTCCGATACACTTCAGGTCCAACAAAAAGGATTGATCAATACAGTCATTAAAATCCCTAAGAAGAGAAGGAGATAACCTCCTGCCACCACTCTTTTCTTCCGGGAATCTAACACTATTATAATCACCCACAAGAATCCAAGGCCCCGATGTAATAGTAGAGATACTTAAGATATCCTGCCAAAGCACTCTCCTTTCATGATTAAGATTTGATCCATACATAGCAGATAGATGAAAGAGTTGACGAGATGAGATATCCATGCAATCAAGATGAATAATCTGAGCTGTAACTTTCACACACTTCATTTGAATAGCAGTTTCATTCCATAAAACCCAAATTCGGCCTGCAGAGTGCTCACTATAATTGTGTATCATGTTGAGATGAGGAGCAATACATAGTCTTCTGCTAACCATCTTATCCATTTTAACTTTAGTTTCCAGTAGAACAATAATGTGAGCATTGGAGCTGAGGATGGAGCGCTTTACACTCATTCTATTCACAGATTTATTGAGACCTCGAACATTCCATGATATGATCTTCATAATTAACTTTGAGATAAAGATCGGATTCTAGCTTGTAGCTTATCCATAGTATTGCTCATAGACGTACCTGACGTTGTTGCATGGGAATGCATGGCACCATAACGTGTAGGTGAGGTAGGAGTTGGCTGTCCACCGCCACCCTGTCCATCTTTTGCCAGCTCAAATGTGGATAGAGTAGCACCCGAATCAGCAGAGCCTGCTTCAAAATTCAAATTCTGAAGGGCAGCAAATCTGTTGGCCGATTTCCTTCCATTAGGTAAGTTTCCATGCGTAGCTTGACCATTCCTAGCTTTGTCTACTCTCCTTCCGGGGGTAGCTTTAGAGTATGTGATGAAATCATTCTCATCTGCCTCCTTATGCATCGACCTGTCCATATTATGAAGATCCACAATATTCCCTCCTCCATAGGAAGATTCCATTCCTTTTGTAATGGATTGCACCCGAACAGCCACATTCTCATTCCTGCTCATAAGACCTTCCTTCGAATAAGAAGTTGCCATATTGCTCATATATTCCCTTGCTTGTTATGTTCCTGCAAAGGAGAGCATGCCGCCTCTCCAATATCTTCTTTCCTTTGTTGTGAGGTATTAGCAGGAGTAGTATTCAAATTAGAAACCACAATGGGAGGAATATGCATGGCTCCACTTCCGCTGCTACTTTCATCATTTCTCAATGGAATACTATCTATCTGCATGGTATTGATTGAATGCAACTCCGAACCTTCAACAGAATGGACATTTGAAGTATGCTTAACCCTCCAAACTTTCGCTTGGTTCTTAACCATGGCCAAAGGAGTTGCACTCTGTACATAGAACAGGCTTCCATTCATATTCCATTTGGATCGAGTCAAAGGTTCCATCTTCATTCATGATGTCAACTTGAGAGGGGAAGCTGGTTTCAACATCAACAAGAATACACACCCTAGCAAAATGAAGTCTCTTTCGATTTGCAGTAAGCGAATCCATGTGAAGGGGTCTTCCAAGTATGCTCGCAAGCTTGCTAAGGCCCTTGGCAGTCCACCATCGAAGAGGCAATCCTGGGAATTTAATCCATATTGGCAGGCTACTAAGCGACTCCTTCTCTATTTGCAGATCCGGGGTCCAACGCCGAAGCACCAGAGGATGACCTCGAATACTCCAGAACCCATCAAGAACTCGCTGAAGATCCTCCTCCTGGTTGAAGACAACCAAGAAAAATCCTCCCTCCCGCATCAGAAGCTCCATATCTTTTTTTTTTGGTAAGTAATACCGAGTAATTGTATTAAATGATGCAAAGAAAGAATATGTACATAGTTAATTCATGCTATCACATGCCGATAGCTATGAATTGATAGAAGTATGACGCTCACTAGGCAAAAGCCATGAGTGGATGGGGACCCGCTCCTTAATACTTTTTGATGATGAAATTTCTCAGAATTCTATGAGTCCTAGGAGATGAAAGACCCTGCTGAATATGAAATTCAGTAATACTCCTAATATCAGACAGAATGGAGAGGAGGACCTGCATGCGACTACGCAATTTGGAGTCAAAAATTCGAGCACACCTCTCTTTCCAGACCCACCAAAGGGCAGATCGAAAGCAAATAAAAGCAACCGTCCTCCTGGTACCTGGTGCACAAAAGCTTGTAATCAACCCTTCACTTTCAGCAATAATAGTATCCCTCGGTTTTCTATGAATATCTAATCTATGCAGGAGTTGTAACCAAATCCATGAACTATAAGCACACTGGAAGAAGAGATGGTTGACATTTTCTTCATGCTGATGACAAAGAGCACAAATGTTGGGACCTTGCAGACCTCGTTTTTGTAGAGCATCAAACGTTGGAAGACCATTCATCATAGCTTGCCAGGCAAGAAGGGAGTACTTTTGACTTGTAGGACGAAGCCAAACAAGCTGATGCCAATGAACCTTAGGATAATTAGCTCTTCTCAAATCATATATATATTTGTTACTGATCACACCACTTTTGTTCTTCCAAACAATAGAATCTTGTTGTTGAGTGGAAATGGGTATTTGAAGAATCCTCGGCCAGATTTCCATCATTTCAGAACAGGTAGGGGTTGGGAGGCACCATCTCCCATCTTAAATGAAGAGACTAACAGTGGTAGAAGAAGGTAAACCAAGTAAGGTTCTGATATACCGTCCACCTAAAGAATGAATGGAGTGCCCATGAATCCAAGGATCCTCCCAAAAGTTGATTTTATCCCGGAACTAACTGCATAAGTCACATGAGGAAGAAGCCAGTCCCTTACCTTTAGAATTCCTTTCCAAGCCTGTGAGTGGTAAGGTTGAGACTGCACAGACCAGATAGATGCTTTCTTTAGATATCTGCAAGTCACCCATTGATGCCATAATGTGTCATGAGTATAGAGGATTCTCCAAAGTTGCATAGTAATAACAGTAGTATTCCAGGTCTCAAGCCTCCTTAAACCCAATCCACCCTCATCCTTAGGTCTGCAAATATGATTCCACTTCACTAAATGAAAGGGTTTGTACTCACCAGAAGCATGCCAAAAGAAATTTCTCAACAACCTCTCAACTTCACTAATGAAAGTTTTAGGAAGAAGGAAGGATGCAATCCAGTATAGCGCATAAGAATTAAGAACTGAGCGAATCAGTTCCAATCGACCTGCCTTAGAAAGAAGTCTGGTTTTCCAAGAGGCTATGCGCCTTCTGATTTTTTTAATGATTGGACTGCAATGAGAGCTTGTCAAACGAGTGGAAAACAAAGGTAGTCCCAAATAGGTAGATGGCAGGAATCCTTCTTGAACTTTCAAGGCATTAAGGCGCGGCCCCTTATGATGAACTTTAGCACCAATAAAAACCATACTCTTA
This sequence comes from Colocasia esculenta, assembly GCA_014218235.1. Lineage (NCBI taxonomy): Eukaryota > Viridiplantae > Streptophyta > Magnoliopsida > Alismatales > Araceae > Colocasia > Colocasia esculenta. Next base: position 94,509,026 of record CM024753.1, on the reverse strand, counting down.
GAAACATTGAGCTGTAAACCAGAATATGTGTGGAAATCCTGGAGAATACTAGCCATGCACCGAGTTGAGGAGATGGTCGGCTTCATGAAAAGGAGGAGGTCATCAGCAAAAACCAAGTGAGACAAGCTTGAATTTCCATAGGTGGGAACATGCAAGGATCCTTCTTTCATCTTCTTTTCAATCATAAGAGAGAGCCCTTCCATAGCTACACAAAACAGGTAAGGAGATAAAGGATCTCCTTGACGGATGCCATTAGATGAATGAAAGAAGCCAACCGGGCTACCATTAAGCAACACAGAGAAAGTTGCAGAATTAGTGAGAATATCGATCCACCATATCCACTGTTCAGGGAATCCCATCTTCTTCAGAATGATAAGGATGAAGGAACGATTCACTGAATCAAAGGCCTTGCGTAGGTCAACCTTCATACAAAGTAAACTTCCTCGGTGCTTTGAATGGATATCTCTCACGAGATCATTAGCTAGGAGGATGCTGTCTTGAATTCTGCGGCCTTTAATGAAGGCAGACTGATTATTGCTGATGACATGAGGCATAAGACTTTGCATACGATTAGCAATAAGCTTAGTAAGGATCTTATATAGAAAGTTGCACAACGATATTGGCCTGAAGTGATCAAAAGATTCTGCATTTTCAGTCTTGGGGATAAGAGAGATAAATGTGTGGTTTACTTGTCTTAGCCATCTATCACCATTGAAGAAGTAATGCACTGCAGCAAGAACATCATCCTTCACAATGCGCCAACAAATCTGAAAAAATTCAGCAGGAAAACCATCTGGACCAGGGCTTTTATTACGAGGTACAGACATGACAACTTCTGTAATCTCTGAATCAGTAAATGGTTTCATAAGCAAGCTCTTGTCATCATTAGAGAGGACTCTTGTGGTTTCTAAATCCGGATTAATGTGAGTGTGATCTTGGTTCAGAATATTGTAGTAGAATTCTAGAGCATGGTCCTTAATCTTCCTTGTGTCATCAGTCACATTCCCATCTGACAAAGTGCATCTTCTAATGGTGTTTATCATTCTCCTTCCCTTAATACTTGCATAGAAGAACTTGGTGTTGTCATCAGATTGAGTTAGCCAGTGCTGCATAGCCCGCTGCATAGCATAGGAGGATTCCATTTGTAAACAGCGAAGGTAATCATTTCGAGCTTCCTTCTCTTTCCCAATATATTCCTCATTCATGGGATCAGCCGCCAACTCCTGTTCAGCTTGATGAAGAGCATTAGTGGCATGTTCTACCTTGCGATATATGATACCAAATTCAGCTTTGTTCCAGATTTTCAAAGCATCCTTGACTGCACGAAGTTTCTGACAAAGGATATATAGAGGAGATCCATTGGAGGCGGTATTCCATGCTTCTTCAACTGTAGATAGGAAGGTATGGTGCTGCGCCCACATATTAAAGAATTTAAAGGGTTTTGGTCCCCTTCCTACCAGCTCTTCAGAAAAGATGGTGAGTTGAGCATGATCAGAATGCAATTTATCCCCATAAGCAACATAGCTGTCAGGAAATGTGTCTAGCCAACAATGATTGATCAAAGCACGATCCAAGCGACAGGCTATTCTTCTAGATCCCACCGATCGGTTGCACCAGGAGAGAGTATTGCCCACACTTTTCAAATCCAACAAGGAAGAGAGATCAATACAATTGTTAAAGTCTCTAAGGTAGGAAGATGTCAACTTCCGACCCCCAATCTTCTCATCAGGAGACCTTACACAGTTATAATCACCAAGAAGGATCCAAGGTAGGGTAATGGAAGAGGATAGAGCAAGAATATCCTGCCAGAGGTATCCTCTTTCATGAGCCAGATTAGAGGCATAAACTGCAGTCAGATGAAACATACGACCAGAAGATAGCTCATGACAGTCAACATGAATGAGTTGGGAGGTGATTTTAGTACACTGCATATGAACTGTGGCATCATTCCAAAGAATCCAGATCCGTCCACCAGGATGATCACTATAATTGTGAAACATGTTCAAATGAGCAGCAATAGATAGTCTCCTATTGCTCGAATTATCTTCACTAACTTTAGTTTCAAGAAGGACAACAACGTCTGCATTAGAGCTCAAGATAGAGTTCTTTACACTCCTCCTATTCACAGCTTTATTCAGACCCCTAACATTCCATGATATGATCTTCATTAATGTCCTTGAGAAAGAGATCTAATTCTAGCTTGCAGCTTATCCATTTTAAGACCCATTGACATGCTTGACGTCGCTGCGTGGCTTTGCATGGCATCCTGGCGACCAAGGAAGGACGTGGATGCAGGCCCTCCTCCCTTGCCTCCATTAGATCTTCGCTCCACAGAAGAAAAAGCAATAGCATCAGCCTCCATATTCGAATCTTGCAAAATAGCATATCGGTTTCCTCCCTTAGGTAACCCTTCCTCAGCTGCACTCGCATCAACAAAAGATATGGCCTCCTTTTGCTCTTTTGATAATCGAAGATATGAATCCTTCCCATCAGATTGCCCATTACTTTGCTTATTAAGAACATGCCTCCTCTGAGATTCCTCATCTAAGGTATGGAATCCACCTCCATGGAATTGATTGATACTCTAGCTAAGATTCTCAGAATCAGTGATAGATGCGCTGCCACCAGAATAGCTGTCCACCAAATCAGCTACAATTTGGTTACCTTCTGTAGGAGAATTTTCTTTCCCATAAGCAATACAATTTGATGAAATCTCTCTCTCTAACTCCTTCCCCTTTTTGATTGGATGGTCTGAATTAGGAATCTCATGCGAAATGGAGAGGTTCTGCACAGCCCCCTCCTCACGAAGACTGGAGCTTCCATCTGCCTTGGCACCATTACAGTCTGAAGAACCAGAAAGAACATCACTAAATTTATCTTTAATTCTCCAAATCTTCTTCTGAGGTTTGAATTCAGATCGACACTCCCCTTTGCCATGACCAAAGGAGTTGCATTCCATATAAAGAACAGGTTTCCATTCGTACTCCACCAGAATGGTATCAGAGCTTCCATCTTCATTCAACACATGAAGTTCATTGGGGAACTCAGCATCCACATCAACTAACACACAAACCCGAGCAAAATGAAGTCTCTTCCAACTGGCAGTCAGCGAATCCATGTGTAGAGGTCGACCCACAAGGCTAGCCAACTTGCTTAGACCCTTGGGAGTCCACCATCGAAGAGGAAGACCACGAAACTTGATCCATATCGGCAAAGTGCACAGCGACTCCTTCTCCATTTGAAGATCAGGTCCCCATCTCCGAAGAACCAAAGGGTGCCCCCGAATGCTCCAGAAGCCATCTAAAACTTTCTGCAGATCTTCCTCTTGATTAAAGACAACAAGAAAGAACCCTCCTTCCCTCATCAGAAGCTCCATATCCCCCTTCGGTTGCCAAACATTGAGAATAAAAGCACGAAGCGCAGTATAGAGAGGCCGCAATCCAATACAGTACCCCATAAGAGCAAATCGCCAGGTCTCCTGTAACTCTCTCACATCTTCACCATCAAAGATAGCTACCTTCTTATCTTCATGCAGAACAGGTTCAATGAACTGAAGAGCTGATCCTTGCATTCGGACTCCTTCAGATCCAGTTACACCAAACAAAGATGACCATGGTTTACGCACCTGGGATACCCTCGAACGTGACCGCCTGTCATGATGATTCTGATTACCTCGCTGCAGAACACGCCCTCTGGATGCATCTTTGGCCGAAGAAAAACCTCCCGTCGACGCTTCCATCTTCAGACCTTCATGCACCTAAAGAAGGAAGAGGAAGATGAGGAGGGATACGGAGGGATTCCAGCCGGTGGTAGCCCTCGAGATTGAGACTTCCCCACGGGGAAGAAGTCTCAAGGGCAAGGGATCCCTCCCAACAACGGAGAGAAGCTCCACCCACCGCCGGAGCGGGGGTGAGCCTCAAACTCACGCCTGCACTCCCTTTTCCCAGAGCTTCTCTCTCTAGAAAGCTAGAGAGAGAGAGCCACCTATGGATCCGGTCTTCAGAAGCTCCATATCTCCCCTTGGCTTCCAGACATTAAGAATGAAAGCTCGAAGAGCATTGAACATGAGACGAAGTCCAATACAATAACCCATAATAGCAAACCTCCAAGACTCCTGAAGCTCCTTTGCATCTTCCCCCTCAAACACCGCAAACTTCTTATCAACAACAATGGTTGGTTCAATGAACTCAAGACCCGAACCAGACCCATGAACATCTTCCACCCGAGTAGCACCAAAGAGAGAAGACCAAGGTCGACGAACCTGAGAAACTCTGGAAGTCGAGTGTCTAGCCTTCAGATCAGCACCTGACCGCTCCATCAGACGACCTCTAGATGGAGATGGATTGACCGCCAACACCATCTCAACACCGCAGCAAGGCCACAAGAAGACTGAGGAAGAAATGGGTAGACCCCGGGTGGAGGATTTCCAGCCGGTGGCGGCCCTCAAGAGGGAGGCTCCTCCACAGGGAAGAGCTCTCAAGGGCCTAGAATCCTTCCTCAGCGCAAGAGAGAAGCCCCACCCACCGCCAGGAGGGCGGGGGGAGAGTCCCAGGGACTCTCCTGATCGCCTTTCCTCAGAGCTTCTCTCTCTAGAAACGCCTAGAGAGAGAGAGCCACTTTTGTTAGTTTGCTCCTCACAAGAGGCAACCCTAAATAAGGAGTTGGAAGCTGACCAATTGGAATATTGAGAACGTCAACAATGGCATTTTTATGCTTCACTTTACCGCCAATGTATAATCTGCTTTTATCTGAATTAAGCTTGAGACCAGAGTAGAGATAGAACTCTTGAAGGAGATTCTTGATTGTAATAGCTGAAGTAACATCATCCTTGAAGAAAATGATAAGATCATCCGCAAACACAAAGTGAGAAATAGACAGATTACCAGCCGAAGGGACTTTAATCTTCTTATTTCGGACAGCATCTTCAATGAGACAAGTGAAACCTTCCATGACGATGGTGAATAGGTAAGGGGACAAAGGATCTCCTTGGCGAATCCCATTAGAACTTGTAAAGAACCCTTCAGGACTACCGTTAACGAGAACCGAAAATTTGGTAGTTTGAAGGCATCTTTGAATCCATTGAATCCAAATGTCAGGGAATAACATTTGTTTCATCATAAAGTAAATGAAGTCCCAGGAGACTGAATCAAAAGCCTTAAAAAGATCAGCTTTAAGACAGATTCGGTTACCTTTGCTCTTAGAATGAAGATCCTTGGCAAGATCATTTGCAAGGAGAATATTGCTTTGGATTTTCCTACCAGGAATGAAGGCGGCTTGATGAGGGCTGATGACAGAGGGAAGAACCATTTTCATACGGTCAGCCATCATCTTCGTGATAACTTTGTAGATAAAGTTACAAAGGGATATTGGCCGAAACTGATCAAGAGATTCAGCATTATTCTTCTTAGGGACAAGAGCTATAAAGGTAGAATTGATCTGACCCTCCCATTCGCCATTCAGAAAAAAAGAAAGAACCGCCTTGGTGAATAAGTCTCCAACAATCTCCCAACAACTAGTAAAGAATTCAGCAGTGAACTCATCCGGGCCAGGACTTTTGTCTCTAGGAGAACTGAAAACCACCTGACGAACATCCTCAAGGGTGAAAGGAGCTTGAAGCTTAGCAACATCCTCTTCTTGTAAATGAGATCGAACATGAAGAGAAGGATGAATATTATCATGAGCTTTGTTGAGCAACTCATAATAGAAAGAGAGAGCATGACTGCAGATGTCCTCCTCAGAAGTAAGAATGGTACCATCTCTGGACTTACAGTGCTTAATTTTGTTATGAATTCTCCTGGCCTTGATAGCTGCGTAGAAGAATTTAGTGTTGGAATCACCAAGAGTGAGCCACTGCTGTTTAGACTTTTGTTTAGCAAACCTCTCCTCAATTTCCAAAGCATTTAAATAGGCGGTTCTACAGTTCTTCTCTTGATCATGAATAGTGTCGTCTAGAGGGTTGTTCGCCAGCTGCTTCTGTGCCTCAAGAAGGGCAGTACGAGTAGAACTATAATAGTGTTGATATCACCAAATTCTTTCTTATTCCATTCACGAAGAGCATATTTGACAAATCGAAGCTTTTTGCAAAGTTGATAAAGATAAGAACCTTTAACATGAATATTCCAGGCGTTTTTTTTTTTTGGTAATTAATACCGGAGCTTGTATTAAATTTGGAAAAATAAGGAGTATTTACAATGAGAATTCCATACTATCACAGGTCGATAGCTATGGATAAGCAAGAGCTGATGAAACAGCAGCCCAAAAAAAAAAAACACGAACAGAAAAACATCAGTCTCTTTTGATATTGTAGTTTCTAATTATTCTGCGTGCCTTATGAGTAGATTTGGTCCCCTGAATGTAGAACTCAGTAATGTTTCGGATATCAGCTAAAATGGAGAGGAGAACCTGCATTGAGCTGCGGCATTTAGAGTCAAAAATTCGCGAACACCTTTCTTTCCAGATCCACCAAATCGCTGCTCTAAAGCTGACAAAGGCCATGCTCCTTGTAGCATCGCAATCCTTGAATTTCCTCATTAAGCTTTCACTTTCAGCTATAGTGGTCTCTTTGGGTCTGCGGTGAATATCCAGTCTATGCAATAATTGAATCCATATCCAAGAGCAGTAAGGACAATTGAAGAAAAGGTGATTGATGTTTTCTTCATATTGTTTGCAAAGGACACAAATATTTGGCCCTTGTATTCCACGCCTCTGAAGTGCATCAAATGTTGGCAACCCATTCATCAAAACCTGCCAAGTAAGAAGGGACTGTTTTTAGTTCGTGGGCCTCTTCCAGACAATGGATAGCCAAGACACCTTAGGGTAAGAGACTCTCTTCAGATCATAAATGATATTGTTGCTGATGGGACCATTGTTGTGCCTCCAAACAATGGAATCATCTTGGTTTGCAGAGATGGGGATAGTTATGATCCGAGGCCACAGATCAAACATTTCTGGGGAAGTGGGAGGAGGGAGGCACCAAGTACCATTGTGAATAAAGGAGCTGACCGTGGCATCAAGAGGCATCCCAAGAAGCATCCTAATGTAATGACCGCCCAAAGAGTTGATGGAATGTCCATCAATCCACGGGTCCTCCCAAAGGTTGATGGTATTACCGCTTCCAATTGTGTAAGACACATGAGGTCTGATCCAGTCCCGAGCTTGAAGCATACCCTTCCAAGCCTGTGAATGGTAAGATCTTGCTTGAACCGACCAGATTGAAGATTTCTTTAAGTACCTATTTCGGACCCATTTGTTCCAAAGGGTGTCTTGATTAGATAGAAGCCTCCAAAACTGCATGGTGATTATAGCTGAATTCCAATCAGAAAGTCGCCTAAGCCCCAAGCCACCCTCATCTTTTGGTCTGCAAATATGGTCCCATTTGACAAGATGAAAAGGTTTATAATCACCGGAGGAGTGCCAAAAGAAATTCCGTAATAACCTCTCCACCTCCCCAATCAGCCCTTTGGGTAACAAGAAGGAAACAGCCCAATACAGAGAATATGATTGCAAGATAGAGCGGATTAGTTCCAGGCGGCCAGCTCTAGATAGTAATCGAGTTTTCCAAGAGGCAACTCTCCGAGAAATTTTCTGAATGATTGGGATGCAATGAAGACTAGCCAGCCTGGTAGAGAAAAGGGGAAGTCCTGGATAAGTGGATGGAAGAGCGCCTTCTTGGACTTGCAGAACATCAAGAAGTGGCCCTTTATGATGCACCTTCTCACCAATGAATACCTTGCTCTTCCCAGTGTTCAGTTGGAGACCTGAGTAAGTATAGAATTCCTCAAGGATACTTGATATACATCGGGCAGAGGAGATGTTAGGCTTCATGAAGATTAAGAAATCATCAGCAAAAACCAAGTGTGACAGTTTAGTATCTCCAAAAGATGGAACCTGCAGCAATCCTTCCCTCATTTTCTACTCAGATAATCCTTCCATAGCAACACAAAAAAGATAAGGTGAGAGGGTCACCCTGGCGAATACCATTGGAAGAATGAAAATAACCAGTAGGGCTCCCATTAAGAAGAACCGAAAAGGTAGCCGAATTAGTGAGGATATCAATCCACTGAACCCATTGCTCCGGGAAGCCCATCTTCCTTAGAATATGTAAGATGAAGTGTCGATGAACAGTATCAAAAGCTTTTTTCAAATCCACCTTCATGCACAAAAGGTTACCTCTATGCTTTGAGTGAATATCTCTCACCAAGTCATTTGTCAGGAGGATGCTATCTTGGATCTTTCGGCCTTTTATGAAGGCTGATTGGTTGGGCGGATTGGGTTGGGCGGATTGGGTGTGGAAGGGGCCTACCATTCAGAGATTTTCTATTACTTGCTGGCAGGCAATCTTACATAAATTGCCTACCATAAATAATTTGAAAAAGAGAGGTTTCCAACTTCCTAGCCGTTGTATTCTTTGTTGCTGCTCTAATGAATCTGAGGACCATCTTTTTTTTCTGTGCTCTTACTCCAATAAGGTTTGGGGAGAGATCCTGCATAGATTGAATATTCAAAGGGCTCCTCGTCTCTCCATTTTGCAGGAAATGCATTCTCTCCGGAACAGTTTTAGAAAGGATGGGTTTGGCACTTCTTTGGCTCGCCTTCTTTTTCGAGCTTCTATTTGGTGGATCTGGCGCGAAAGATGTATTAGAACGTTTGATGGCATATGCACTTCTGCCATTCACATATCGCTTTCTATCATTGAGGATGTTCGGGCCTGTCTTGAAGCTTCTACCTTCAAGCATACCTTAACTGGTCGGTCTAAAGTCTTGTGTAACAGATTCAATATCAAGTTAAATACTTCTGAGTAGTTATTCTTTGGGTTTGCTTTACTTTCTTTAATGAGATAGTCATTGGCTTGTAGTGTCATCTCTTTTTCTTATATTTTCTATTGAGTTATTTTCAACTCAATTCTTCTATAATTTGCTTCATTATTTAATTCATTCTCTTGGTTGACCGACCAAAAAAAAAAGGCTGATTGGTTCTTGCTGATTAGGACAGGCATAAACTCTTGCATACGGTTAGCAATTAGCTTCGTGAAAAATTTGTACAGAAAATTGCACAAGGAAATTGGCCGAAACTGATCAAAAGAGTCAGCATTTTCACTTTTAGGAATAAGGGATATGAAGGTGTGATTTACCTGGCGAAGCCATCTACCTCCCTTAAAGAAATAATGAATAGCCTGAAGCACATCTTTACCTATGATGCTCCAACATATTTGAAAGAACTCAGCAGGAAAACCATCCAGTCCAGGTGATTTATTCTTCGGGGCAGCCATGACAACTTCTGTAATTTCTGAATCAGTGAATGGCCTCATTATTCTATCCCTATCTTCCTCCGAGAGCCTTGTAGATGCTTCAAACTGAGGATAGTGATAACTCTGGTTTTGATTTAGAAGATTATGATAAAAAGTAATAGCATGGTCCTTGATCTTATGAGCATCATCAGAAACACTTCCATCTGGTAGCTTAAATCTTCGGATGGTATTCATCATTCTTCTTCCTTTGATACTAGCATAGAAAAATTTTGTATTATCATCAGTTTGCGTTAGCCAGTGTTGTTTAGCTCGTTGCTTAGCATAGGATTCTTCCATACGCAAGGAATGAAGGTAGGTATCACGAGCTTGCTTCTCTTTCTCAATAAATACCTCATTCATTGGATCAGCATCAAGACTATCCTGAGCTAAATGAAGGCTTTTAGCAGCACAATTTACTTTATGGCAGATGTCACCAAATTCCTCCCGATTCCACACCTTCAGAGCAGCCTTTACAGCACGAACTTTCTGGCATAGAACATAAAGCGGAGTGCCATCAACCCACCAAGCCTTATCAACTGTAGATAGAAAGCTATCATGCTGAGCCCACATAGAGAAGAACTTAAAGGGTTTAGGTCCTCTCGCAACGGCTTCTTCAGTGCAAATGGTTAGGTGAGCATGATCTGAGTGCAGTTATCACCATAAGAAACAAAGCTATCAGAGTATTTATCCAGCCAGCATTTGTTTATCAGAGCTCGATCAAGCCTGCATGTTATCCTTCTGGCCCCCACAGAGCGATTACTCCAAGACATAGTATTTCCTTCACTTTTCAAGTCCATTAGAGAGGATCAATCAATACAATTATTGAAGTCTCTAAGGATAGAGGGTGTCAGTCTCCTACCACCAGTCTTCTCCTTGGGTGATCTAACACAGTTATAATCCCCCACCACTAACCATGGATCAGAAATATTTTTTTTTTGGTAGGTAATACCGGAATTTATATTAAATATGGAAAATGTTGGAATATTTACAATGAATGTTCCATGCTATCACAGGCCGATAGCTATAGGAAACAAGAGCATACCCGAGGTAGCCCAAAAAGCACATGGAATTCATAATCTACAGATATTGAAGTTGGTAAGAATTCTGCAAGTTGAATTACTGGGAAAATTCGCCTTGATGTGAGACTCAGTGAGATTCCGAACATCCGATAATATAGAGAGGAGGACTTGCATGGTACTTCGATTTTTTGATTCAAAAATCCGCAGGCATCTCTCTTTCCATATCCACCACAAAGCAACTCTAAAGGTAACAAAAGCAACAATCCTCCCTTCATCCCGAGCTTTGAACTTAGTTATTAAACTTTCGCACTCAGCTATAGTAGAGTCTTTTAGCATGCGATGGATAGTTAATCTGTGCAGAAGTTGTTTCCAAATCCAAGCGCTATAGGTGCATTTGAAGTATAGATGATTTATATCCTCCTCTTGTTGCTGACACAAAACACAGATATTGGGACCTTGCAAACCTCGCCTTTGAAGAGCATCAAAGGTAGGTATCCCCTTCATCAAGATCTGCCAGGTATGAAGGGAGTACTTTTGGCTTGTAGGTCTCTCCCAGACAATAGCAAACCAATGAACTTTGGGGTATATGGTTCTCTTCAAATCATAAATGTTCTTGTTGCTAATGTTACCTTTATTATGCTTCCACATTATGGCGTCACCTTCATTTGCAGAAATTGGGATAGCATAGATCATAGGCCAAAGATCAAGCATCTCAGAAGCTGTTGGATGAGGGAGACTCCACCTCCCATTTTGAATAATGCAGCTGACAGTAGTAAATAGAGGCAGTCCAAGCAATCTCCTAATGTCCTGACCGCCAAGGGAATGAATGGATTCTCCATGAATCCATGGGTCTTGCCATAAGTTGATTTTTGTACCATTGCCAACTCTATAGTTCACATGAGGCCTAATCCAGTCCCGGACCTGCAGCATACCCTTCCATGCATGAGAATGATACGAATGAGCTTGCACCTCCCAAATGGATGCCTTCTTGAGATATCTGTTTGTCACCCATGTATTCCATAATGAATCATGCTGATTGAGAAGCCTCTAGAATTTCATGGTAAGAGTACTTGAATTCCAGTCAACCAGCCTCCTTATCCCCAGACCTCCCTCATGTTTTGGTCTACAAACAAAATCCCACTTCACTAGATGGAACGGCTTGTAATCTCCTGAGGAATGCCAGAAGAAGTTTCTGAGTAGCCGCTCCACTTCTCCAATCAAACCTTTAGGAAGAATGTATGAGACCGCCCAGTAGATAGAGTAGGAAAGAAGAACGGATCTGATCAGCTCCAGCCTGCCAGCTTTAGAAAGTAAGCGGGATTTCCATGATGCTATTCTTTTAGTGATTTTTTCCAGGATTGGAGCACAATGATTGCTGGTCATTCTCGTAGAGAATAATGGAAGTCCCAAGTATGTGGACGGCAAGAACCCCTCTTGAACCTTCAAAGCATCAAGGAAAGATCTCTTAGCATGTACCTTTTCACCAATGAAGACTTTGCTCTTGTCCGAGTTTAATTGCAACCCAGAATAGGTATAGAAGTCTTCAAGAATTTGTGAAATGCACCTTGCTGTAGAGAGGTTAGGTTTCATGAAAAGCAGTAGATCATCTGCAAAAACCAAGTGTGACAACCTTGTATCTCCATAGCCTGGAACATGCAACACTCCTTGACGGATTTTCTGCTCAATCATGATAGATAGCCCTTCCATTGCAACACAAAAAAGGTAAGGTGAAAGTGGATCTCCTTGCCGAATACCATTAGCAGAATGGAAGAAGCCAGTCGGGCTCCCATTAAGAAGCACCGAAAAAGAGGCTGAATTAGTGAGAACATCTATCCATTGAACCCACTGCTCAGGAAATCCCATCTTTCTCAGAATAAGAAGAATGAAGTTGCGATTTACAGTGTCAAAAGCTTTTCTCAGATCAACCTTCATGCATAATAAGTTGCCCCTATGTTTGGAGTGGGATATCTCACAAGATCATTGGCAAGGAGAATGCTATTTTGGATTCTACGGCCTTTTATGAAAGCTGACAGGTTTTTGCTGATGAGAAAAGGCATAAACTCTTGCATTCGATTGGCAAGGAGTTTAGTGAAGATCTTGTAAACAAAGTTTTTTTTTTTTGATAGGTAAACATAAATTGTATTGGATGAAGACATAATGTACAAGGAGCTATATCTACACATACTGTAGATTATAGCCAAGACTCCTCAGGGGTTCTGGGAGAGTGCACCATCCCTCAAAGAGGGATAATGTTCCCACTCCACCAGAAGCCGCCCTTAGAGAAAAAAACCAAAGACAGAGGCATCATGACTACACAAGCCGTAGTCTATGAAGAAGATGAAGAGCAGTCTCAAGTCTTAAGCGCAGCAAGGCATCACCAACCATCCTGAAAAAATAAAAGATCGCAGCTAGGAAGTAACCGTTAGCGTTAGAACAAAAACAATAAAACTAGGCATGCAAATATTAGAAGGAATTGCAATGCATAACCAATAAAACGAGCTCATAATTAGGTGAAGTTAAATCTTTTGAGAACCGCTTTGTCTCTCACAGTAAGACCCGGATTGTGAAGACCCTTCTCCATTAAAGTTCTAGAGTCATAGAGAATGTCAATGAGAATAGCAGCCTTATCTCTTATCTTGCCTTCAAAAATCCTTAAGCATCTTTCCCTCCAAATCCACCAGATAGTACATCTGAAAGCAATTTTTGCCAATGTAGTAAGGGTACCTTTACCAGGAAAGGCATTCACTAATGCATGCATCTCAGAATGAATAGTTGGATGGGGCTTCCTGCGGAAGTCAAATCTCTTCAGAATTTCCTGCCAAATCCATTGAGTGTAAGTGCATTCAAAGTAGAGATGGTCAATGCTTTCATTGTTGCAGAGACACAAAGTGCATCTATTAGCAAAGTAGAACCCTTTTCGCTGAAGATTGTCCAGAGTGGAAAGTTTTCTATGAAGAGCCTGCCAGATACAAAGGGAGTGTTTTGGAGCAGTTGGCCGGTCCCAGACCCAGCCATGATGAGTCCAATTGGGTTTTTTTTCCTTGATTTGATTCCATGCCGAGTTCACACTAAATCTGCCTTTATCATGGTTCCAGCGAATCTCATCTTCCTGATTACTCCCAAGAGTGACAGCTTGAATCTGCGGCCAGAGGGTGAACATTTCAGGACTTATAGGTTGAGGAAGATTCCAATGAGAATTATGAATAAAATGAGAGACATTGATGTCCTTGGGAGCACCAAGGTCCTGCCGAATTCTGTCACCATAGATTTGATGGATGCTCTTCCCATTCAGCCAAGGGTCATACCACATGCTAGTCTTCGTTCCATTGGAGATATTGTATGATATGTTTTGGGAAATCCAGTCCCTAGCTTTAAGAACACCTTTCCAAGCAGCCGAATGGTAAGCTCTAGATTTGCACAACCAGATATTATGTTTAGATAGGTACTTACTGTGAATCCATCTAATCCAAAGACTCTCCTTGTTTTGCAACACATCCCAAAGCTGATGAACCATGCAAGCCTTGTTCCAATCCTGCAACTTTCTCAATGCAAGCCCGCCTTCCTCTTTAGGGGTACAGATAGTGGCCCAACTAACCATATGCATTGCTTTGCCATTCTCATGCCCATTCCAAAAGAAATTGCAGAGAAGTCTATCAATCTCCTGAGTTAGACCAGAAGGAAGAAGAAAAGCATTTGACCAGTACGTAGCATAGGACTGTAAAACAGACCGGATTAGTTCAAGTCTACCAGCCTTAGATAAGAATCTCGTTTTCCAATCCTTCAATCTGATTTGAATCTTCTCAAGAATAGGCTGACAGTGGTTCTTTTTAATTCCCATAGAGATAAGAGGTAAACCAAGATAAGGACATGGAAAAGAACCTTCTTCCACTTGCAGACAATCAGTAATACGATGCTTCTCCTTGACACCAGCACCAATGTAGATTTTGCTCTTAGAATGGTTCAGGTGCAGACCCGAGACATCTCCGAAATTCTTGAGAATAGAAGCAAGGTGATGGATGGATGGAAGGTCATTGTGCAAGAAAATGATTAGGTCATCCGCAAAAATGGTGTGGGATATATAAGTATTAGCAGCACAGGGAACTTTAAGATGACCATTCATAACCGCCGTGTCAAGCAAACAGGTAAGACCTTCCATTACAATGGTGAAAAGATAAGGAGATAGTGGGTCTCCTTGTCTAATACCATTGCTGCTACTGAAGAAACCCAATAGGAGAGCCATTAAACAAGATAGAGAATTTCGGAGTTTCCAGGCAGTTTTTGATCCATTGAATAAAGATGGCTGGAAATTTCATTCTATTCATCAGGTGATAAATGAGATTTCTGTTGACAGAATCAAAAGCCTTGCGTAAGTCAGCCTTGAAGATGATTTTATTGCCTTTGCTAGTAGAGTGCATGTCCCTAGCCAAATCATTCGCTAACAAGACATTGTGGTGAATACTTCCCCCTAATGAACGCAGCTTGATTGAGACTAATGATATTGCCCATAACCTTCTGCATCCTGTCAGCCATCACTTTAGAAATAATTTTGTAAAGAAAATTGCAAAGTGATATAGGTCTGTAATTTTCCATGCAATCAGCTGTATCATTCTTCGGGATCAAAGCAATGAATGTGCAATTGATTTGGCGGTCTTGTAAACAAAGTTACATAGTGAAATGGGACGGAACTGATCAAAAGAATCCGCATTATCACCTTTAGGGATGAGAGAGATGAACGTATGATTTACCTGGCGAAGCCATCTTCCTCCAGAAAAGAAATACTGGACTGCCGCAATCACATCATTACCCACAATATTCCAAGTTGCTTGATAAAAATCAGCAGAAAATCCATCAGGCCCTGGACTTTTGTTCTTAGGAGCAGACATGATAACTTCTGTAATTTCTGTGTCTGTGAACTTCCTCATGAGTTTGTTTCTATCAGCCTCAGTAAGAACCGAAGTAGCATGGATATCAGGTTCTTCATAGTCTTTCTGTTGGTTCAAAAGTTTAGTGTAAAATTGAAGAGCATGCTCCTTGATCTTGTGCACATCATCAGTAAAAGTCCCATCATGCAATTTACGTTTCCGAACTGTATTGATCATTCTCCTACCTTTAATACTATTTTTTTGGTCGGTCAACCAAAGAGAATAAATTAAATAATAATGAGGCAAAATACAAAGGGATTGAGTTCAAGAACTCAATAGACGAATCTAATGAAAGAAGATGACACTACAAGCCAGTGACTATCTCCTTAGGAAAAAAAGAGCATAATTTCTAAACAACTACTGAGAATTGATTAAATTGATATTGAACCTTTTACATAAGACTCTAGACCGACCAGTTATAGAATGCTTGTGAGTGAGAGCTTCAAGACAGGTCCGAACATCCTGGATGATAGAAAGTGATGTGTGAATGGCAGAAGTACTTATACCATCAAACGTTCTGGTACATCTTTCCCTCCAGATCCACCAAATGGAAGCTCGAAAAAGAAGACGAGCCAAAGTAGTACCGAAACCGTCCTTCTTACAACTGATCTTGAGAGAATGTATTTCTTGCAGAATAGAATCACGAGGAGACCTTTGAATATTCAATCTATGAAGAATCTCGCCCCAAACCTTATTGGAGTAAGAACACTGAAAGAAGAGATGATCCTCTGATTCTTCAGAACAGCAACAAAGAATACAGCGGCTAGGAAATTGGAAACCTCTTTTCCTCAAATTATTAATGGTCGGCAACTTATGTAAGATTGCCTGCCTGCAGGTAAGTGAGAATCTGTGGATTGTAGGGCCTTTCCAGACCCAATCGGCCCAACCCACCTGCTGATGATGCTCACGAATTTGGTTCCACACCTCCTTGACACAAAATTTTCCATGCTTCCAGATAATGGCATCGCTATGAAACAAAGGAACACTGTAAATCAAAGGATATATCTCAAACATATCAATGGAAGTCTGCGGGGGTAAGTTCCACCTATTTTCATGAATAAAAGACATACAAGTAACATCTCTGTGGAGGCCAAGATGCTGCCGAAGCCTGTCTCCCATAATCATATAAATGCTTTTTCCATGAATCCACGGATCAAAGAAAAAGCTCAGCTGACTACCTTCACCAACTTTGAAAGTCAAATGATGCAGGATCGACTGTCGTTGCTTTAATATGGACTTCCAAGCAGAGGAGAAATAAGATTTGATTTTGATAGTCCATAAAGACTCTTTCTTGAGGTATCTTTCATGAACCCACCTAATCCAAAGAGTGTCATGTTTCTGCAGAATGTCCCAAAGGTTTTTAATAGCGCAAGCCTTGTTCCAATCCACCAACCTGCGAATGCCTATCTAGCATAGAAAAATCTAGTATTATCATCATTCTGAGTTAACCAGTGTTGCTTGGCCCGTTGTGTGGCATAAGATGATTCCATGCGTAAGGATTGAAGGTAATCTTCTCGAGCTTGATTTTCTTTGTTAGCATAATCTTCATTCTTAGGGTCACTATCTAAATTTTCTTGAGCCATGTGAAGAGTCTTAGCTGCATTTTCTACCTTATGACTGATTTCTCCAAATTCCACCGATTCCAAATTTTCAGAGCAGCCTTAACTGCTCGAAGTTTGTGACATAGAACAAAAAGTGGAGTTCCTTTCATTTGGATTTGCCAAGCCTTCTCAACAGTAGGAAGAAAAGTGTCATGTTGCGCCCACATAGAAAATATTTAAATGGTTTTGGCCCTCCTGCTAGAGACTCTTCAGAGAAAATAGTGAGATGAGCATGATCCGAGTGCATTTTATCCCCATAGGCTAGATAACTGTCTGGGAATCTATCCAGCCATTGTTGATTGATCAAAGCTCGGTCAAGTCTGCATGCAATTCTTCTTGCTCCAACTGAGCGGTTACTCCAAGACATGGTGCTTCCGATACACTTCAGGTCCAACAAAGAAGATTCATCAATACAGTCGTTAAAGTCCCTAAGAAGAGAAGAAGTTAGCCTCCTGCCACCACATTTTTCTTCCGGAAATCTAACACTGTTGTAGTCACCCACAAGAATCCAAGGCCCCGAAGTAGTAGTAGAAATAGTTAGGATATCCTGCCAAAGTATTCTCCTTTCATGGTTAAGATTTGATCCATACACAGCAGATAAATGAAAAACCTGTTGAGAAGCGATAACCATGCAATCAAGATGAATAATCTGATCTGTAACTTTCACACACTTCATTTGAATAGCAGTTTCATTCCAAAGAACCCAAATTCGGCCTGCAGGGTGCTCACTATAATTATGAATCAGGTTGAGATGAGGAGCAATACTTAGTCTTCTACTAACCAACTTATCCAATTTAACTTTAGTTTCCAGGAGAACAATAATGTGCGCATTTGAGCTGATGATGGAGCGCTTCACACTCATTCTATTCACAGCTTTATTGAGGCCACGAACATTCCATGATATTATCTTCATAATTAACTTTGAGATAAAGATCTGATTCTAGCCTGAAGCTTATCCATAGTATTGCTCACTGACGTACCTGTCATTACTGCATGGGAATGCATGGCGTCGTTACGTGTAGGTGAGGAGGTAGCTGGCTGCCCACCGCCACCCTTTCCATCATTTGCAAGTATGGATAGAGTAGCACCCGTATCAGAAGATTCTGCAAAATTCAAATTCTGAAGTGCAGCAAATCTGTTGGCCGATTTCCTTCCATTAGGAAGATTTCCATGCATGGGCTAGATATTCCTAACTTTGTCCACTCTCTTCCTCGGGGTAACTTTAGAGTATTTAATGAAGCCATTCTCATCTGCCTCCATATGCAACGACCTGTCCATATTATGAATATCCGCGATATTCCCTTCTCCGTAAGAAGAATCCATTCCCATTGTGATGGATTGCACCCGAACAGCCACATTGTCCTTCCTGCTCATAAGGCTTTCCTTTGTGATAGAAGTTGCCATATTGCTCTCATTCCCATGAAATATCAACTTACTCGAATTAACATGATCAGCCATAAACGCGTTGCCACTAACCGTACCATCTACCAGATCTGGAACAAATCTCCTTCCGCCGGACATAGTAAGGGCTTCCTTTTCAGTGGTAGTGCATTTTGAGTCCTTCTCATTTTGAGTTCCCTTCCCCATAATGCTTGGAATATCCGAGGTAACACTGCCTTGCAGGTTAGGTACGCTATGAACTCCATTGGCGTGCCCCTCATCATTGGTGCTGCCATGAGTATCATTGCGAACCGAAGCTTCAGAAGAAGAGTTACTTCCCTTGACCCTCCAAACCTTCTTCTGAGACTTAAACTCTGAAGTACATTCCCCTTTACCATGACCAAAGGAATTGCACTCCGTGCAGAGGACTGGTTTCCATTCATACTCAACAAGGACTGTATCAGTGTTTCCATCCTCGTTCAAGACATGAAGCTCATGTGGAAACGCGGCTTCCACATCAACCAGAACACAAACTCGAGAAAAGAGAAGGCGTTTCCTACTAGCAGTCTGCGAGTCCATGTGAAGAGGACGGCCAATGAGACTAGCTAGCTTAATGAGACCCTTTGTAGTCCACCAGCGAAGAGGAAGGCTAGGAAACTTTATCCAGATTGGCAAAGTGCACAACGACTCCTTTTCCATTTGAAGATCAGGTGCCCATCTTCGCAAAACCAGAGGATGCCCTCGGATACTCCAGAAACCATCCAGAACCTTTTGCATATCCTCCTCTTTTTTTTGGTCAGTCAACCAAAGGAATGAATGAATTAATGTAAAAGATTCAGAGTACAGTAGGAGGAGTTGGGCAGAGAACCCAAAACCTAGATGAAATAAAAGAGGGGAGAGAGAGACCCCTAAACAAGAACCAATGTGACATCACAAGCCGATGACTACAGTGGTTTATTCAAGATAATATTGAATCTTTTACATAAAGATCTAGACCGACCCGAAAGAGGACGAGTATATGTGTAAGCTTCCATACTACTCTGAACATCTTGAATAATAGAAAGAGAAATATGAATGGCAGATGATGGAAGATCATCAAATGTCCTTTTGCATCTTTCTCGCCATATCCACCAAATGGAGGCCCGGAACAAGGATCGAGCAAGGGTGATTGCAAACCCGTCTTGAGAGAAGCTTCGACGTAAAGAGTGGATTTCCTGCAGAATAGTTAGACGCGGAGGCCGATGAATATTTAATCTCTTTAAGATCTCGCCCCAAACCGCAGTAGAGAATTTGCACTGAAAAAAAAGATGGTCTTCACTTTCCTCACAACAGCAACAAAGGATGCAACGACTGGGACTCTGGAATCCCCTTTTCCTCAAGTTATTTGAGTAGGAAGTTTGTGCAAAATAGCCTACCAAGAAGTGAGAGCAAACCGCTGAACAGTAGGACTTTTCCAAATCCAGTCAGCCCAACCAACTTTCTGATTTTGCTGTCTAATGTGGTTCCAGATTTCTGAAGTATTGAGCTTGCCGTGGTTCCACACAATGGCGTCTTGCTGATGCAAAGTAACAGTTTGAATCAAAGGGAAAAGATCAAACATTTCAATGGAAGTTTGAGGAGGGAGGCGCCATTGATTATTATGAATGAAATGAGAACAAGTAATATCTCTGTTGAGGCCCAAATGTTGTCTAAGACGATCTCCGATCAACATATTAATGCTTTTACCATGAATCCAAGGATCTTCAAAGAAATTATGATGGCTGCCAGCTCCAACCTTGTAAGTAATGTGTTGGAGAATCCAGTCCCGCTGCTTTAAAACATTCTTCCAAGCTGAAGAAAAGTAAGGTTTAACTTTAATGGTCCAAATAGAATGATTTTTTAGATACTTCTCATGAACCCATTTGATCCAAAGCGATTCTTGGTTCTGCAATAAATCCCAAAGGTTTTTTGTGGCACACGCCAAGTTCCAATCAGCCATGCATCGAATGCCCAGACCACCTCACTCTTTGGCTTACATATGTCTTTCCAACTGACCATGTGGACGGGATTTTGAGAAGAGTGACCTTGCCAGTAGAAGTTACACAGAAGGCGCTCAATATCTTTGATCACAGCAGAGGGGAGTAAAAAAGAGACTGACCAATAGATGGAGTAGGAAGAAAGGACAGACTTGATGAGCTCCAGTCTGCCCGCCCTAGACAGTAAGTTAGTCCTCCAAGACTCAATCCGCTGCTTGATCTTGTCAATAATCGGTTGACAATGACTTTTTTTAAGAGAAGTACTAACCAGAGGCAGACCAAGGTAAGCAGTAGGAAGCTGGCCGATAGGAATATTGAGGATATCAATGATAGCATTTCTGTGCTTCACCTTACCTCCCATATAAAGTCTACTCTTTGAAGTATTAAGCTGGAGACCAGAATAGTGGTAAAATTGTTGGAGCAGATTCTTAATAGCAGAAGCTGAATTAGCATCATCCTTAAAGAAGATAATGAGGTCATCAGCAAAAATGAAATGGGAGATAGGGAGATTTCCCGCAGTTGGGACTTTGATCTTCTTTTTCTGAATAGCGGCTTCAATGAGACAAGTGAATCCTTCCATAACAATAGTGAAGAGATAAGGAGAGAGCGGATCGCCTTGACGAAGGCCATTCGAACTTTTGAAGAATCCTTCAGGGCTACCATTCACAAGAACAGAAAATTTGCAAGATTCTAAGCAGCACTTTATCCACTTAATCCAGACAGGAGGGAAACGCATTTGTCTCATCATGTAGTAGAGAAACTCCTAAGAGACGGAATCAAATGCCTTACAAAGATCAGCCTTGAGACAACAACGAGTACCTTTTTGCTTAGAGTGAAGGTCTCTAGCCAAGTCATTTGCCAGAAGAATATTGCTCTGAATTTTGCGGCCAGGAATAAAGGCCGATTGATGATAGCTGATAATGGAAGGAAGAACTAACTTTATACGATCAGCCATCATCTTGGTTATCACCTTATAAATGAAGTTGCAAAGTGAAATAGGCCGAAATTGATCAAAAGAAACAGCATTTTGCATTTTAGGCACAAGAGCAATGAAGGTGGAGTTGATCTGGTTCTCCCAATGGCCATTTTCAAAGAAAGATAGAATCGCTTTGGAAATAAGATCTCCCACAATCTCCCAACAGCTAGTAAAAAATTCTGCAGTAAACCCATCCGGTCCAGGGCTTTTATCTCTCGGAGAACTATGAATAACATAACGAACATCCTCCATAGTAAACGGTTTCATCAGCAAAGCAACTTCATCAGGATTTAGAGTGGCTCTCACCTCAAATGAAGGATGGATTCTATCAAGCTTCTTATTGAGAAGGTTTTCATAAAAGAATAGAGCATGCGCCCTAATATCAGCATCAGTCGTGAGAATGGTCCCATCACTTGTCTTACATTGCTTAATAGAATTGTGAATTCTCCTGGCTTTGATGGCAGCATAGAAGAACTTGGTATTGGAGTCTCCAAGAGTCAGCCATTGCTGCTTGGACTTTTGCTTAGCAAACATTTCCTCAGTTTCCAGAGCTTTAAGATAATCACATCTGCAGGACTTCTCTCGGTCTTGGATAAGCTCGTCTAAGGGATTATCAGCCAAAAGGTGCTGAGCTTCAATAAGGGCAGCCCGAGTTGTAGAAGTAGAGTTGACCACCTCCCCAAACTCCTTTTTATTCCAATCTTTCAAGGCAAATTTAACTAGACGAAGCTTCTTGCAGACTTGGAATAAAAGAGACCCATTCACATTGGTGTTCCAGGCACTTTGGACAATGCTTTTGAAATTAGGATGCAGGGTCCACATGTTGAAGAATTTAAAAGGTCTTGGTTTGGATGAACCAACCTGAGAACCAGAGTGAAAGGTGACAAGCAGAAGAGAGTGATCAGAAACCAGCATAGTGTCGTACTTAACCACCGAATTTTCAAAGTATTCGCCCAAGAGGAGTTAACCAGAACTCTATCAAGACGAGCAGAGATTCTTTGAGAACCAGTCTTCATGTTGTTCCAGGATAACGGATTGCCAACATGGGGCAAATCAAAGAGAGCAACAGCATCAATTAGGTTGTTAAAGTCGGCCACCTGAGACGGAGGAACAGATCTGCCTCCCTTTTTCTCCAGAGGATGTCTGATAGTATTGAAGTCTCCCAGAATAATCCAAGGATCAATAATATTTTGAGAAAGATAATGAAGGTCCTTCCACAGATGCCTTCTTTCATAAGTGATGTTCGAACCATAAATTGCAGTCAGAAGAATGACTTCATCATTTCTCAAGTTGGTGCACTTTACATGAATGTATTGAGCACTTTCAGAAATAAGGGAAATAGTGAACTCATTAGGATTCCAAAGAATCCAGATTCTACCTCTCCAGGAGCTATTATAATTCATGATAACATTAGAGTTCGGCCATATAGATTGCTTAACATAATCTTGGTTTTCTTGCCTAATCTTTGTCTCACAAAGCACAGCAATACTACACTTTGAATTTTTTAACTCCTTCTTCACAGCCAGCAATTTAGACTTACTATTCATACCTCTCACATTCCAAGAAAGCATATGCATTACTAATTTTTAATGTGCAAGGACTTCGACCGATTTTTCCCTCGGTCTAAAATATGCACGCGATCCACATCCTTAAGTTTAGAAGTATCAAATTTGGCATCTAAGGGTGGGATGTTCGGAGATATTGTAGGATTAGCAACTTCCTTCTGTTTAAAATTTTGCCCAACTTTGACAGGAGGTAAATCATGAGGACCGTCTCCGATCTGCTTTCCTGTTGTAGCTGCCATGCACGTATCATCCAGTCTGGTCGTGGAAGATTTAGAATGAGTCACCGTGGGCCAGTTTGGTTTTACACTCATAGAAAAGGAGGATAACTGATCATTGCTTACCATCCGAAGTAATAGTATCACGTTCCTGAATAATGGAAGGCACCATCACTTCTTTGGAAATAAGAAGATTTTTAGCAGCTTCAGAAGAAGATTTGGAAGATTCTCTTTGATTAGCTGAAGAGACATCATAATGGTTTCCATCTGAAGTAAGCACGTCCCGAGCATGAAGAGCAGTTGCCACGGTTGCCTGAAGGATAGGTGGCACCTTCCTTCTCTGGAAATAATAAGATCTGTAGCAGCTTCAGAAATAGCAGACGATCCTTGCTCGGAGATAGGAGCAGACATGCACGTATCAATTATAGAATGAGTCACCGTGAGGCTATCTGGATTTACACTCATAGAAATGGAGCAATCCCCTTGATTCGCTGAAGAGATATCATAATGGTGTCCATCTGAAGTAAGAGCTTCCCGAGCATGAAGAGCATTTGCCACCGTAGCATCGTTGGGAATAAGAAGGTCTTGAACAGATGTCAGATTTCTGCAAGCAGAATCTCGAGACGAGGAAGATCCGATATTGTTGCCTTTAGCTGAGGAAGATATGGGAGGAACGATGCTATTGGATGCGTTAGGGTTTACTGAGTCACCCCGGGGGGAGACAACTCGAGAGGTACTGGACACAGCAGCAACAGGCTTAGGCCGCCATTGCATCTGAACATTCCTTGGATTACCATTAGAAGCATTTCCCAGGCTACATGTTCCATCCTGATGGCCGAACGAGGAACATGCAGAACATGGCTTTGGACGCCATTCATATTCCACGTTAATATCTTCAGTAAACCCAGAATCATGCAGGACCGTGATGCTGGCAGGAAACAAGAACTCTGAAGAGATGAGAACACATATGCGAGCATAAGAGAGTCTTCTCCTAGAGGCAGTAAGTTTGTCCATGAACAAAGGAGTCCCAAGAACACTAGCGATCTTACTAAGAGAGGTATGAGACCATAGGTAAAGAGGGAGGTTAGGAAATGAGATCCACAAAGGAATTGAGGACAACATAGCCTTCTCCATTTTAATATCACGATTCCACCGTTGGACGATGAAGGGATGGCCCCGGATGTGCCAGAAACCCTCGAGCACAGATTGCATGTCTTCTTCAAGAGAGAAGCTGCAGAAGAAAAATCCTCCATTGCGCATATGAAGATCGTAGCTTCCCTTAGGGTTCCACTGCTTGTCTATGAAGGACTTCAGAGGAGAGTAGACAGGAGATAGACCAACAATATATCCAACCACCGTGAATCTCCAAGAACTCAATAACTCTTGTGAATCGGCTTCATGGAATGAAGCGACAGGCCGGTTATCAAGTACCGAAGGAGGTATGAAGGATAGTCTAAGCCCGGAGCTTGGGGATGATGAAGCTCCTGAAAAGAGCTCATTCCATGCCTTTTTAGAAGAGGAGACTGAAGGAGGAGGACGCGACCTACCTCTAGAGCGGCTACGGGATGGAGGACGAGAGCGGGCAGGAACGCCTTGTGAGGATCCACGTCCCGGAACAAGATCACTCGCGGCATCTGATAGTCTCATAGTGATCGTTGCTAAACACCACGGGCTTCAATCTTAAAATTAACCGAACTCGAGAGAAAATGCTAAACAATTACTTGGGAGTCCGGATCGATCCACAGAGATGATTTGACTGATTTAGATGTCATCTAATGCTTTTGAAAATATAAATTCGAATTTTTTTGATCTTTTAAATAAATAAACAAGACTATGTTACGTAATCCTAGAACCTGTGGAATCTGTTCGTCCAGAAAACTAAGCCTTAGATAAAAACATCATAGCTTTACCTACAGGACTCCAAATTGCACGAAACCAAAAGGAGAATCTAGACCATCAAGTTAAGAACAAGAAGAACCAATTTTGACTCGATTTGGACATCATTTGATACATCATATGACTGATGCATTGAACACTACGCAGATTCGGACCTGTGAAGATAGACTAACACAAACTACTCATTAACCTAATCAAATGAAAACGAAATTGAACCAAACCACTTCTGGATGAAAGTAGACTTGAGAAGGATGAGATTAGAAGAAAGAAACGAATTTTTTCATTAAATTTTAAACATGATACACTGACTGCAACTTGGTACAGTTCTGTGTACAAAAACAGATAAACTGAAACTAAGAAGAGACTAAGGAGAACTTCTCGTAGGAGTAGCGAGAGATGGTGCCACATTGTCCTCGTGGTCCCTGGAAAGTGATGACGGCCCAGCAATGGTGGCGACTGTAGATGCTTCTTGAGGAGGGCGTGAGGCTCCCGTATCCGTGGTCGGTGCAGCAGGTTACAGCAGATCGCAGCAGATGCAACACCCAGCAAGAGGAAGATGATGAAGACCGGGAGAGGCAGATGGGTGCAAGGGTTAGAGAGGAGAAAAGAGATGGTGCTGGTGGAGGTTAGGAACTAGTCTAGGCAGAGAGAGAGAGAGAGAGAGATGTTGAGAGGAAGAAGAAGATGTGCTAGAGATGGAGGGAGGGGGGGGCGCTGCCTAGGAGGAGGAAGAGGAGAGGTGTGTGCGCAAGTGAGAGAGGGGGGGAGAGATCTGTTCGGCCAAGAGAGAGGGGCCCAGAGATATGATCTCATCCCTAGAGAAAAAATAGGGAGAGAGAGAGAGATGATGGCATGTGATTGAGAGATTTTAGGGATGATAGAGAGATTTTAGGAATGATAGAGAGAGATTTTGGGATCTCTCTTTATTCTATCTTAAATTTGAATTTTCTCTCTCTATTTTTGGATCCAAGATGGGGGGGGCGGCTGGGAGAGAGAGGAAGTAGAGGTGGGGGCGCCCTAAGGTTTCCCTCTTATGATAGGGAATGTCCAAAATACCCCTTTGTTCAAAGTTCTTAACAAAAAAAATATTCTGTTAAAGTTGAGATTTGAACACTGGACCTCCTGGTACAAATGACATGACTTGTCCAACTGGGGTACGAGGCTCTCTTT
The DNA here is from genome assembly GCA_014218235.1 of Colocasia esculenta. Lineage (NCBI taxonomy): Eukaryota > Viridiplantae > Streptophyta > Magnoliopsida > Alismatales > Araceae > Colocasia > Colocasia esculenta. The sequence continues at coordinate 94,482,981 of CM024753.1, read as the reverse complement.
GTCCTGCATACACAAAGAATAAGTTTTTAGTATCAATATGCAATGATATGCTCCTCTATGAAGTGTTTATGCACTAACATACAATGATCTAACAAATGTGATCATATTGAATTACTTCATGTTGTTTTAAGAAAATTGTGAGTGTAATGATGAAATTTTCCTATAAAAATATGCAAAAGTGCACAATTATCACACCCCCCAACTTACTCATTGCTAGTCCCTTAGCAATGTAGACAACTGAATAAATAGAACTAACAAGAGTTCACTTATCACATTTCATGGCAAGAAAGTAAAGGTGAAAATGATTAAAACCATAAGCATTTCGAGTTCCTGTGATGAGTATCAAAGGTGAGTATGTCAGCTTATGCCACTAGTCAGTTCCTCAAGATACACTCAAAATTTCACATCCCTTTGTGAAAGTTGTGCTTTTTAATCAATTAGACATCAATGAAGGGATACATGAGATTTTTACCTACCACTCATGAATGATATCAACTCTACACTCCTTAAATCCAATCCTCGAATTATAGGTAGCTTTCACTCTGCCTTAAATTTTTTTTTTTTTTTTTGTGCATGCATTTTGCAAAGTTATATACCCTTTCAACATTTGATGCGAACTTCCACATTTTGTGAGATGCTGAAGTCCAATCATTAAGTTGAGGGTATTTTTTGGCACTAATTTGTAGGCAGGTAGCTTTTTCCCCACGATTAGTCTTCAATAGGAGTGTAGAATATCTATCATCACTTAAGTTTGAGGTAAAACTCTCATCATCCATATGAATGATACCTATTGATCATTTAATGTGCTAATGTGTTGTTCAATGAAATTTCAAATGTATTTTGAGAAAAATGCTAAGAACATAACCACTAGCTCACTCCTTTAACTCATCACTATCACAAGCATATACTTTGAGTAAAATCATTCCAAAAGGAGAACTTCTTTTCTTGCATGAAATATAATACATGAAGCACATTGTTAGGGGTGTTTTGACGGATTTTGAAATTGTAAAAATTTTATATTTTCCTTCCCCCCAACTCAAGTTACATTGTCCTCAATGACGAAGAAGATATACGATAAAATGTAGCCAACAGAAGTCAAGGAAGGAGGGATACAACCTGACATTCATATGAGGGCGAGTTGCTCAGTGGATACTTCCAAGGATAATGGAGCTTCATACACCTAAGACACAAAAGAAAAATTAAATCAATAGAAATCAATTTTCCTAAAAATATTGGGTTGCCTCCCAATAAGCGCTAAGTTTAATGTCTTCAGCCAGACACATTGAAGCTTAATGTGGATCCTTCAATCTTATCTTGTCAATGATTCCTTCTTCTGAAACTCCTTCAATGTAAGGTTTAAGACGCTGGCCATTCACTTTAAAAATGTTTCCAGTTTTAGTGTCTAGGACATCAACTGCACCGTGGGGAGACACTTTTTGCACAATGAAAGGGCCCTCCCATTTGGATTTAAGTTTCCCTGGAAATAGCTTCAATTTTGAATTGAATAGCCAAACTTTTTGATTGGGTTCAAATGTTTTCCTAAAGATGTGTTTTCATGAAAGGCTTTCATTTTTCCTTGTATATTCTAGCATTCTCATAAGAGTCATTCCTCAGCTCATCCAATTCATTCAATTGTAAAGCCCGATATTCTCCAGCTTGGGCCAAATCCAAATTAAGTTGTTTCACAGCCCAATATGCTTTGTGCTCCAACTCCACCGGGAGGTGACATGCTTTCCCATAGATCAACCTAAATGGTGACATCCCAATGGGGGTCTTGTAGGCTGTCCTATAGGCCCATAGAGCATCATCCAATCTCTCAAACCAATCCTTTCTATCAGGCCTCACAGTCTTTTGCATAATGTTCTTGATCTCTCTGTTAGAAACCTCCACTTGACCATTGGTTTGGGGGTGGTAAGGTGTGGCAACCTTATGGGTGGTCATATCTTCTGAGTAAAGCTCTAAATTGGAAGTTGGTGAAGTGACTACCCCCATCACTAATTATAGTCCTAGGGGCTCCAAATCTACAAAAGATATTCTTTTTGACAAAATTCATCACCACCTTGTGATCATTGGTCCTAGTTGCCACTGCCTCAATCCATTTAGAAACATAGTCAACTGCCACAAGAATGTACTCATGGCCATGTGATGGTGGAAAGGGTCCCATGAAATCAACTCCCCATACATCAAATATTTCAACTACAAGGATGGGGTTTAGAGGCATCATGTCTCTCCTTGAAATGTTGCCCATGGCTTGGCATTTGGGACATGATTTACTGAATGTGTGGGCATCCCTGAAGAGAGTGGGCCAATAAAACCCACTTTGTAACACCTTGGTGGCAGTTTTCTTCCCAGAAAAATGTCCCCCACATGCAAGAGTATGGCAAAAATTAAGAATACTTTGGTGTTCATATTCAGGGACACATCTCCTAATGACATTGTCAGCACAAATTCGGAACAATTCTGCCTCCCAAAGGTAATATTTTATCTGGGAATAGAATCTATCTTTCTCTTGTTTTGACCATCCATCAGGAATTAATTCAACTGCCAGATAATTAACAATGTGTGCATACCAAGGAGGCTTTATTTGTGAAATGGCTAGGAGTTGTTCATCAGGGAAGGATGCTTGAATGGGCTCACTTTCTTGCACTAAGATCCTTGATAGATGGTCTGCTACAACATTCTCGGAGCCCTTCTTGTCCCGAATCTCAATATCAAATTCTTGTAAGAGCAAGATCCACCTAATCAAGCGAGGCTTGGCATCTTTTTTGCTAGAAGGTATTTTAAAGCTGAATGGTCAGAGAAGATGACAACTTTAGATCCAAGCAAGTATGATCTGAATTTCTCTAAGGCAAAGACTACAGCCAATAGTTCCTTTTCAGTTGTGGTATAATTCTTTTGAGCTTCAGTCAAAGTTTTGCTTGCATAGTAAATCACAACTGGGCATTTATTCACTCTTTGTCCCAACACTGCCCCCATAGCGTAGTCAGAAGCATCACACATGATCTCAAAAGATAGTGTCCAATCTGGGGGTTGAAGGATTGGAGATTTAGTCACAGCGTCCTTTAGAAAATCATAGGCCTGAAGACAAGAGTCATCAAAGTTGAAAGGAATGTCCTTGGACAATAAATTACACAAAGGTTGGGAGATCTTGGAAAAATCCTTAATGAATCTGCGATAGAAACCTACATGGCCCAAGAAGGATCGAATTTGTTTGACTGATGTTGGAGGTGGTAGATTAATAATCAGCTCAATTTTTGCTTTGTCCACTTCAATTCCTCTCTCCGAAACAATGTGTCCCAAAACAATACCCTCTTTCACCATGAAATGGCTCTTTTCCCAACTTAACACAAGGTTAGTCTCCATGCACCTTTCAAGGACTCTCTCTAAATTTTTCAAACAAATTTCAAATGAGTCCCCAAAGACAGAGAAATCATCCATGAAAATTTCCAAAAAATCTCCTACCATGTCAGAAAATATGGCCATCATGCACCTTTGAAAAGTGGCTGGTGCATTACATAATCCAAATGGCATTCTTCTGAAGGCAAAGGTTCCATAAGGACATGTGAAAGTGGTCTTTTCTTGATCTTCAGGGTAAATGGCCACTTGGTTATATCCAGAGTATCCATCCAGGAAGCAGAAGTACCTTTGTCCAGCCAGTCTCTCCAATATTTGGTCAATGAAAGGTAAAGGGAAATGATCTTTCTTGGTGACTGCATTCAATTTCCTATAGTCAATACACACCCTCCAATTCGTGGTTAATCGAGTGGGCAACAACTCACCTTGATCATTTTGAACTACAGTGAGTCCAGACTTCTTGGGAACAACTTGTGTAGGGCTCACCCAATTGCTGTCAGAGATAGGATAAGTAATTCCAGCTTCTAACCACTTTACCACTTCTTTCTTCACCACTTCTCTCATGCTGGGATTTAGTCTTCTTTGCATCTCCCTAACAGGTTTGACATTCTCCTCAATATAAATGTGATGCATGCAAATTGAGGGACTGATGCCTTTGAGGTCAGCCACACTCCACCCAATAGCAGCTTTATAGGCCTTAAGAACTTCCAGAAGTTGGGCCTCTTGTGTGGGAGATAGGTTGGTGGCTATGATTACGGGCAAGGTTTCATTGGGCCCCAAAAATGCATACTTCAAAGAAGTAGGCAAAGGCTTTAAGTCAAGTTGAGGAGGGGTCTGGATGGAAGGGAGTGCAGTCTCAGAGCTGAGTTCTGGTAAAGCTTCAAACCTACTGGGCCATAATGGATTAGCTTGAGAGTCAATCATGTGAACATTACAATGGATTCATTGCCATCAAGCTGAATTGAATCAGAAGGTTCAACTAAGGTTAGGGGGACACTGATTTCAGGTGGATCTTCCACAACATCAATTGTATAACAATCTTCTTCTCCCCTCATGTATTTTGAAGCCTTGAAAACATTAAGGGTAATCTTCTGATCTCCAAAAGAGATGTCCATAAGTCCAGACTTGCAATTGATATTGGCATTGGCTGTGGCCAGAAATGGTCGGCCCAATATGATTGGGCTTTGGGCCAAGTTTTGTGTAGGTTCCATGTCAAGGATTAAAAAGTCAACAGGAAAGTAACAAGTGTCTATCTTGACAAGGACATCCTCCACCAATCCCTTAGGTGTTCTAACAGATCGATCAGCTAATTGGAGGATCACTGAGGTTGATTTAAGTTCCCCTATCCCAAACTTTTCATAAACTGATGTTGGCAACAGATTCACACTAGCCCCCAGATCTAATAAGGCCTTTTCAAACGTGATTCCCCAATGACACAAGATATGAGTGGGGCACCAGGATCTTTCATTTTCTGAGGAAGTTGGTTCAATAAGACAGCACTCACATCTTCCGATAGTAAAATCCTTTTGGTGTGCATCCGAGGTTCCCTCTTCTGGGTACACATATCCTTTAGAAATTTGGCATATGTAGGGACATGATGAATTGCATCTAGAAGAGGTATGTTGATATGGACTTGCTTGAACAACTTTATTAGCTCCTCATTTGGGCTTGGATTTGTTGTTTCTTCCTTTCTTTTCCAGCTTCTAAGGCGGTGGGGAAAGGGATATTGGGCTTGTAAGGCTCAGGCAATTCATCTACTTTTCCCTTACCTTTATCTTTCTTGATTTCCTCACATTCCACATGCAAGGGTTCATTTAAAATTTCTTCTATGGCATCATGGGCTTGGCTTGGTGAGGCTTGATTGGATTGTGAGGCCTTATAAGGATCTTCAAGAATCTTTCCACTTCTTAAGGCTGAGATTGCCTTAGCATTTTCCACTTGTGGGCCTTTGGGTGCAACTGGGCCTAGTTGGTGTTGTGGTATTGGAAGAAGAGGTTGTTGAAAGCCCGGAGGGTAGTTTCGTGGGTTTGCAATCGGTTGACTAGGTAATGGACCTACCTCCCTCCTCATAGTGGTGTCGGCCATTTGGCCAACTTGGGCCTCCAATTTTGCAATGGATTGCTGTTGTGTTATGAGGAGTTGTTGCTGGTTGATGAGGAGTTGTTGCAACAAGTTGAATTTTCATCATTTTGATTGGATGGATGAGGAGGTGAAAGTTGATATGAGGGCTGAGGATGGATGGGTTGAGCATTGTTGGGCTGAAAATGAGGGAATTGGGTCTGGGTAGGTTGACCCTTATTGAAGGCTTGGTTTTGAAAATGATTTTGTTGTTGGGCCCTACCTTGAAAGTTTTGAGTTGGTGGATTTAGAGCTTGGGTCTGTTGGGGTTTCCATGAGAAATTGGGATGATTTCTCCAGCCCGGGTTGTAGGTGTTGGAATATGGATCATAATTGGGCCTAGAATATCCTTGGGCTGCTTGGACTTGCTCTTGGATGAAGGGTGGAAGTTGGGCTGTAGTAGGACACTCACTGACATGGTGAGTTGGGCTTGCACAAAGACTACATACCTCTTGAAGAGATGGAGAAGGGTCCAGGTAGGGTCTTGATGGTGAATGAGTGGTAGGTGCTTGGTTGTTCAGAGCTAGAACTTGGTCTAACTTCTGAGCCATAAGATCCATTTTGCTCATTTGTTGGGCCAAGAGGTCCACCTTATCCAATTTGTGGGCTATTGCATTCATATCCATCCTGGGGTCAAGTTCACCCCGATTTCTAACTTCATATAACCCAGCTCGTTTTGATGGTCCTGCTGATCTCTCATAGGATGAAAGTGAGGAATGATTTATTGAATTTTCACTTAGCATTTCAAACAAATTATAAGCTTCGTCCTCACTTTTACTCATGAATGCTCCTCCACAAGATGCATCTACCATCTGTCTATATTGTTCCTCCAATCCCTCGTAAAATGCTTGCACAATTTGCCACTTAGACAATCTGTGATGTGGGCATTTCCTAAGGAGCTCTTTTAATCTCTCCCAAGACTCATGGATCTGTTCCCCAGGTAATTGTGAAAACCCAGTTATGGCCCGCCTCATTGTGTTGGTTCTCCCTATAGGATAGAATTTCTTCAAAAATTCTTGTTGCATCTCTGCCCAAGTCCTAATGGGCTTCCCGATTGTGCCAAGCCAATATTTGGCTTTGTCCTTAAGAGAGAAAGGGAATAGGGTTAGGCGGAGGGCATCTTGAGTGAAATCTTGGATTTTCACAGTTGAACAAATTTCAAAGAACTCATCCAAATGTTTATATGGATCTTCATTCGTATTCCCATAGAAAGAAGGGAGCATTTGAATGGTGCTGGGCTTGATTTCATAATGGGCTGCAGGGATGTTGGGTAGTTGGATGCATGTAGAAGGCTTGTATCCCGAAGGAATAAAATACTCCTTCATCTGCTTGGGCTGCTCATCATGATTTTCAGCCATGGGTTGTTGTTGGGCCTGGTTGTAGGCTTGATTATGGAGCACTCTCTCAATCTCAGGAATTGGCTCAATCAAGTCAGGCAATAGGGCTCTCCTACCACGCATGAGCTAAGTAGTTCCCTCTTTTTTATTTTATAAATTTATATTTTTTTTATTTTGAATTTTTTTTTTTTTAATTTTCAACACAAGTTGTCAACAAGATTAGCCTATGAAACTTAAAGCTATCCTAGACCTAAAAGTTGGCTTTCTCACAAAGTGCCCTAAGCCCAACTTAGATCCACTTACAGATATGTCCACTGGCCAGGTAAGAGGTGGGGTTGTGGGAGGCTCCCCCTGCTCTCGCAGGGACCTAATTAAAGAACCACAAAGCCCACTTAGGCATTTGCCTATTAACCTCTAGCCTTAGACACCAGTTTCTAGAATCTGTTAATGGGCCTAAATGAGCCTAAGCCACAGTGTGAACCCTAGGGCCAATGTCTACTTGTTTTTATTGGGCTTGGGTTATGTGAGTGCAAGAGGGTTGTTTTTGGGCAAAGGAAGGGTGATGAAATCCCCACCTTATCTTGTTAATGGGCTTGCCCTTAAGATGTTTTTCAGATGAAGTGCACAACCAATGTACAAACAAGTAATTCTTTTTGCCAAAATAAAATATGCATGATCATGATCTTGGCAAAATTAGAAAAACGTACCTCATTCCCCGCGCTCTTCAACAAAATAAAGTGACTCAAAATAAAAATGAAAAACTAATTATATGATGCATGACCTAAACATGAGAGTGTGGTTTCTAATCTTGGAATGATTTTTTTTTTTTTTATATATATACATAGTTTGCAGTTTTCTGATTTTTTTTATTTTCTTTTAATTAATGAACCTAACTAGCCACAAATTCAAAAAAACAATTCCTAAATATGAATCCTTAATTTGAAACGCAAAGGAAGGAAGGGGCACTTACCTCTGGAGCAAACTTTCCTATTTTGTTATGAGGATTTCGAAATTTACCAATTTTTTTCTCCAGGATTCAGATTTTCAGTATTTTCTGCACCCTTTTCTTGTTAGAATTTTCTTTTGGTTTATTCCTGTAAAAAAAAAATCACAAAAAATGTTAGAACTCATCTACACAAAGAGAGCAATAGAATGTCATAAAAATTAGCCAAAAACATCCCCGGCAACGGCGCCAAAAATTGATAGTCTCATAGTGATCGTTGCTAAACACCACGGGCTTCAATCTTAAAATTAACCGAACTCGAGAGAAAATGCTAAACAATTACTTGGGAGTCCGGATCGATCCACAGAGATGATTTGACTGATTTAGATGTCATCTAATGCTTTTGAAAATATAAATTCGAATTTTTTTGATCTTTTAAATAAATAAACAAGACTATGTTACGTAATCCTAGAACCTGTGGAATCTGTTCGTCCAGAAAACTAAGCCTTAGATAAAAACATCATAGCTTTACCTACAGGACTCCAAATTGCACGAAACCAAAAGGAGAATTTAGACCATCAAGTTAAGAACAAGAAGAACCAATTTTGACTCGATTTGGACATCATTTGATACATCATATGACTGATGCATTGAACACTACGCAGATTCGGACCTGTGAAGATAGACTAACACAAACTACTCATTAACCTAATCAAATGAAAACGAAATTGAACCAAACCACTTCTGGATGAAAGTAGACTTGAGAAGGATGAGATTAGAAGAAAGAAACGAATTTTTTCATTAAATTTTAAACATGATACACTGACTGCAACTTGGTACAGTTCTGTGTACAAAAACAGATAAACTGAAACTAAGAAGAGACTAAGGAGAACTTCTCGTAGGAGTAGCGAGAGATGGTGCCACGTTGTCCTCGTGGTCCCTGGAAAGTGATGACGGCCCAGCAATGGTGGCGACTGTAGATGCTTCTTGAGGAGGGCGTGAGGCTCCCGTATCCGTGGTCGGTGCAGCAGGTTACAGCAGATCGCAGCAGATGCAACACCCAGCAAGAGGAAGATGATGAAGACCGGGAGAGGCAGATGGGTGCAAGGGTTAGAGAGGAGAAAAGAGATGGTGCTGGTGGAGGTTAGGAACTAGTCTAGGCAGAGAGAGAGAGAGAGAGAGATGTTGAGAGGAAGAAGAAGATGTGCTAGAGATGGAGGGGAGGGGGGGGGCGCTGCCTAGGAGGAGGAAGAGGAGAGGTGTGTGCGCAAGTGAGAGAGGGGGGGAGAGATGTGTTCGGCCAAGAGAGAGGGGCCCAGAGATATGATCTCATCCCCTAGAGAAAAAATAGGGAGAGAGAGAGAGATGATGGCATGTGATAGAGAGATTTTAGGGATGATAGAGAGATTTTAGGAATGATAGAGAGAGATTTTGGGATCTCTCTTTATTCTATCTTAAATTTGAATTTTCTCTCTCTATTTTTGGATCCAAGATGGGGGGGGCGGCTGGGAGAGAGAGGAAGGAGAGGTGGGGGCGCCCTAAGGTTTCCCTCTTATGATAGGGAATGTCCAAAATACCCCTTTGTTCAAAGTTCTTAACAAAAAAATATTCTGTTACTGGACCTCCTGGTACAAATGACATGACTTGTCCAACTGGGGTACGAGGCTCTCTTTGTCCTGCATACACAAAGAATAAGTTTTCAGTATCAATATGCAATGATATGCTCCTCTATGAAGTGTTTATGCACTAACATACAATGATCTAACAAATGTGATCATATTGAATTACTTCATGTTGTTTTAAGAAAATTGTGAGTGTAATGATGAAATTTTCCTATAAAAATATGCAAAAGTGCACAATTATCAGCATCCACAGGAGCTCCGGAGGAGACGATCCCTTTCCCAGGAGGGAGAGGGAGATCTCCATGAGCGCCTCCCGAGAATGGCTCCATCACACGGGCCAACACGCAGAAAGGAAGAGCCTGCCGGAGAGGAGCTCCGGCAGGGGAGGTCCACCCACCGCCGAAAACAGCGGGGGTGAGCCCGAACCTCCTCCACAAAGACGACAAGCACCAGAGCTTCTCTCTCTAGAAGCTCTAGAGAGAGAGAGCCCGCCGTGGGAGATTGTGTCTCACGGGCTATCCTTTCCTTGCATATCCTCCTCTTGATTGAACACAACTAGAAAAAAACCTCCTTCCCTCATCAGAAGATCCATATCCCCCTTCGGCCTCCATACATTCAGGATAAAAGAACGAAGTGCAGTGTAAAGAGGGCGCAATCCAATACAGTACCCCATAATAGCAAACCGCCAAGCATCATGAAGCTCTCTCACATCTTCTCCATCAAACACAGCTACCTTCTTCTCATCATGCATGAGAGGTTCAATGAACTCAAGGACAGTTCCTTGTGATTGAGCACCATCATTCCCAGAAGTACCAAATAAAGATGACCATGGTTTACGAACCTGGGAAACTCTCGAGTGCGATCTTCTGGCATATTGACGTTGATCACCACGCTGAAGAACCCTCCCTCTCGAAACATCTCGAGGCAACGCAAGGCCTTCACGAGAGGAAGCAGCCATCTTTAGACCTTCTTGCATCATTCACTTCTCAGCAACGGAAGCAGGCCGAGAGGAGGGATTGGGTAGACCCCGGGTGGAGGAGTTCCAGCCGGTGGTAGCCCTCAGGAGCAAGGGCAAAGGATCCCTCCTCAAACCGGGGAGAAGCTCCACCCACCGCCAAGGGGGCGGGGGTGAGCCCCAACCTCGAACCTGCGCACCCTTTCCTCAGAGCTTCTCTCTCTAGAAAAACTAGAGAGAGAATGGATCAGAAATATTAGCTGAGAGGGATAGATATCTTGCCATAGGTTCCTCCTTTGATAAGAAAGGTTCGATCCATACACAGCAGTGATAAGAATAACTCCCCAGAAGAAAGATCGATGCACCTTAGGTGGATTAGTTGGTCTGTAACATGAACACAGTGAGCTTGAACTGCAGAATCATTCCATAGGACCCAAATGCGCCCCCCCGGGTGCTCATTATAGTTATGAATGATGTTCATATGAGGAGCAATGGAGAGCCTTCTACTAACCATATTGTCCACTTTAACTCTGGTTTCCAAGAGAATAACAATTGGAGCATTGGAATTCTGGATAAACCGCTTAACACTCAATCTATTTGTAGCTTTATTGAGACCTCGGACATTCCAGGAGATAATCTTCATTATTGACTTTGAGAGAGTGACCGGATCCTAGCTTGAAGCTTATCCATCTTATGTCCCAGGGACATGTTTGACGTTGCATGGTTCTGCATGGCATCATGATGTGGAGGTGTAGGCGATGAAGGTGGCAAACCATGACAACACGGCTCCTCATTTGAGTTGGAGCTATTCAAGGATAGTGGTGTATCCGTATCAAGAGAAGCTGTAGATTCAAAATTTAAATTTTGTAAGGCAGCAAACCTGTTGGTAGATTTCCCTCCAATTGATAGGTTTCCATGAACAGGCCGAACCTCCTTTGATTTGTCCAAATTCCTTCCCGGTGTTGCTTTGGAGTATCTTAAGATAGAATCCATTGCGATAGCTTTAGTAGGCTGTGAAATAGTACCTCCATAAGTGTTTCCTTTTTGAAAATGATTATAATCAGCATCCTCCCTAGCCACCGATTTCCCAATATTAGCATCATTCATATGGATCTTATTTCCTCGTAAAGAAGTTTCCACTTCCTTAGTCAAATTTTGCAAGATTGGATCTCCAACATGTCTTCTCTTGAAACCTTCCTGTATAGCATCATTAGGAATAGCAACCTTCCCTTTGTCTTGGTGAGGATCCACGGAAGTAGAGGGTTCCATGTTTAGAATAGAAGTTGGCGGATTGACACCATTTCCTTCTACCCCATCCGAAGGACTACCATCCGAATTGTTACTATGTAATGAAGAATCCACCAGGACAGCTTTGTCTTTGACTCGCCACACTTTCTTTTGGTTTGTCGATTGTGATCGGCATTCTCCTTTTCCATGGCCATACGACTTGCAATCAGTGCAAAGAACCGGCTTCCATTCGTACTCAACACAGATTGTATCACAGCTACCATCTTCATTCATGATATCAACTTCAGAGGGAAAAGTAGCATCAACATCGACTAAAACACAAACCCGGGCAAAGTGAAGCCTCTTCTGCTAGAGGTAAGGGAGTCCATGTGAAGGGGCCACCCCAATAGACTTGCAAGCTTACTCAAACCTTTGACAGTCCACCACCGAAGAGGCAATCCTGGAAACTTCACCCATATCGGCAAACTACAAAGCGACTCCTTTTCCATTTGAAGATCGGGAGTCCATCTTCGGAGAACCAAGGGGTGCCCCCGAATGCTCCAGAACCCATCAAGAACTCTCTGGAGATCCTCCTCTTGATTGAATACAACAAGGAAGAAGCCTCCTTCCCGCATGAGAAGCTCCATATCTCCTTTCGGCTGCCAGACATTAACAATGAAAGCATGGAGTGCCGTATAAAGCGGCCTTAACCCAATACAATATCCCATAAGAGCAAACCGCCATGTCTCCTGGAGTTCTTTAGCATCCTCACCATCAAACATTGCAAATTTCTTGTCATGTAGAAGAACAGGCTCTATGAACTCCAGAGTCGCTCCTGTCACCTTAGCTTCTTCTTTTTCTGTTGCACCAAAGAGAGAGGACCATGACCTACGAACCTGTGATACTTTGGAGCGTGACGCCTAGACTGGGCACGATCAGCACGATCCATCGCCCGCCCTCTAGAAGGTCGACCCTCAGAAGGTTGAGGCATCATACCCGTCTTCAAACCTTCATGCAGCTCGCCAGATCTATCCGAAGAAGAAAGCGCCTCCATGGAACAACCGGCAAGGGCTAAGGAAGGGTTGAGTAGACCCCGGTTAGAGGAGTTCTAACCGGTGGCAGCCCCAGAGAGAGGAGATCTCTCGAGGGACAAGGACCCCTCCCCAGCGAAGAGGAGGAGCTCCACCCACCGCCGGGGCGGGGGTGAGCCCCAGACTCTCTCCTGCACACCTTTTCCTCAGAGCTTCTCTCTCTAGAAAGTTAGAGAGAGAGCGCCAATATTCCAGGCGTTATACACAACAGTGTGGAAATTATTGTGAGTAGTCCACATATTGAAGAACTTGAATGGTCTGGGTCTGGATTTAGAATGATTTCTCACATCCAAGTTAACCAAGAGCAAAGAATGGTCAGAGGTGGACATGTGCTCATAATTCAACATAGAATTCTCATACTTATTCACCCATTCAGGATTAATGAGAACTCTGTCAAGGCGAGCAGAGATACGATGAAGACCTTTTTTCATGTTGCTCCAGGAAAAGTGATTGCATGTATGCGGCATATCAGAAAGGGAGGCAGCATCAATAAGATTATTAAAATCAGATAGCTGGTTTGCACTATCTGTCTTCCACCTTTTTTCTCTGCTGGATTCCTGATGGTGTTGAAGTCCCCTAAGATAATCCAAGGCTCAGAAATAGAGTGATAAAGTTGATGCAGATCTTGCCAAAGTTTCCGACGATCTTGAACAAAATTTGAACCATAAACAGCAGTGAGGATAAAAGACTCGCCAGTACCAGAAATAGTACATTTAGCATGAATAAACTGGGAGCTTTCAGAGAGAAAAGTGATATTGACGAGGTTAGGATTCCAAAGAATCCATATCCTCCCCCTCCAACAGCAATTATAATTATGAAGAGCTTCAGAGATAGGCAGATAAACTTCTGTACAGTATCAATTTGCTTTGTGAACCTTCGTTTCACATAAAATAACAACATGGTTTGTATGATGGATTTCATTTTTAACTGCCATCCGTTAGCCTGATTATTCATACCCCTAACATTCCAACATAAAATCCCTCAAGTTAGTATATAGGTATTGTTTGACAGTCTTGGCCGCAGCTTGGATCGACCAATTTATTCACACGATCTATATCTTTAAGCTTAGAGTATCAAAGGCAGCAGACTTGGACCCCGGATTTACACCACCAGCAGTGATCACCGTAGAATCCTTAGGAGGGTACGCAGCATCAATAGCATGAGAAGAGGACATCTGTGCATGGGAGGAAGACTCCATGCAAATAGGAATCCCACTGGATGTATCAAATTTAGAATTTGTGCAAGAAGAAGGATTAGACAAGGATCCCGGATTTACATCGCCAGCTATGATCACCGTAGGAACCTTAGAAAGATCATCAGATTTTCCATGCATAGAGAGCCTCCCAGCATGAAGCATAGAATCTCTACAAATAGAAAGCCCAGGCTGAGATCCCGGATTTACACCAACTGAATTGGTCACCGTCGAATCCAAAGAATAAGAATCTGCATGGGAGGTAGAATCTTTACCGGTGGAGATGCCATTAACAACAGAATCAGCTTGGCCATAGAAAGTTCCATCATGGGAAATGATATTTTCCAAATCTCCAGAATGATGAATCATATCAGTAGAAGACGATATCTTATTGCTGTCCTTTTCAGACGAGGAAAGCGGATCACAGAACTTGCCAGCGTTAGACTTGCACTGCAAAGAGTTGGTCGGATCCGGATTTAAATCTAAGGACATGTTTTCCATAGATCCTGTAGAATCTGCCAGAGAGATATTCTTTCCGTTGATAGAAGTTATGTCTAGAATAGTAATAGGTCCCGGTTTTACACCTAAGGCCATGGACACCGTAGAACCTATAGTACCTGCATGGGAGGTTTTCTCCCCGAGTGACAGGGAGGAAATGATACTATCTTCAGCTCCAGTTTGAGCGTTCTCACTAATAGGTCCCGGTTTTACACCTAAGGCCATGGTCACCGTAGAACCTATAGTACCTGCATGGGAGGTTTTGTTCACGTGAGAAATGGAGGAAATGATACTATCTTCAGCTCCAGTTTGAACATTCTCACTAATAACCTGAGTACTACTGTTAATCATCGTTTCTATGAAGGCCGGTTGTATACTAGTATCAGAGATTTCCTGATGCATGCTATTAGTCACCGAGCTTCCAGGAGGAGAACTTTTCTCATGGACATGCACCAACATACCATTAGCATCCTCAGTGTCATCCTTCAGGGCAGACTCTTCGTTGTTCAGGAGATCACGAAGAATATCAAACTTATTTACCAAAGAGACTGAAGGCATAGGCGCATGATTTACTGGAACAGCAGGCTTGGGTCTCCATTCACGCTTTGTATTACTACGAGAAGTAACAGCTTCTGGAATGACAGTAATAGAGCAAGAACCTTCTGAATGACCAAAAGATGAGCAAACTGAACATGGTTTTGGCTTCCACTCGTAATCTACCCGAATGTCTTCAGAATCTCCCGACTCATGCAAAACCTTAATCTCATTTGGAAAGGTGAAGTCAGATGAAATTAGCACGCAAATCCGAGCAAAAGTCAATCTCTTCTTTGAAGCTGTCATCTTGTCCATGAAGAGAGGTTTGCCAAGAACACTCCCCATCTTACTCAGGGAAGTGTGAGACCACAGATGCAGAGGTAAGTTTGGAAAAGAAATCCACAGAGGAATAGTCGAAAGCATGGCCTTCTCCATTCTAACATCTTGATTCCAGCGGTGAAGGATAAAAGGATGACCTCTAATATGCCAGAACCCTTCCAAAACCCGCTGCAAGTCTTCTTCCAGATCAAAAACACACACAAAGAAACCCCCCAGACGCATGTGCAGTTCAAAGTTACCTCTTGGTTTCCATTGCTTATCAATGAAGTTCTTGAGAGGAGTGAACGCTGCCTTGATGCCAACTATGTAACCAACTACAGCAAATTTCCACGTGCTAGCAAGCTCTTGAGAGTCTTCAGAACAAAAATAAGCTGCCGGACTATCTCCATGCATAATAGGCGATATAAAATCCAGACGAAGACCAGTGCTCGGTGTAGAAGAAGATCCTGTGAAAAGCTCGTTCCAAGCTTTCTTAGAAGAAGAAACCTCAGGCACCGGAAACCTAGATAAAGAACGACCCCTTGAGCGAGATCGGGTACGAGAAGGGCCACTACGAGGAGGCTGGTGAGCAGGAACGCCTTGTGAGGATCCTTGTCCATGGACTGGATCACTCGCGGCCTTCACGATAACACCCTTGGAGTTCATCACCTCTTCCGGAGGAAGTGATTGGTGCTCTCCTGGTGCAACCCTCACGATAGGTTCTCCCATGGTTGCCCTGCCCCCACCGGGAAAGAAACAACAGAGGCCTCCTCACCGCCGGGAAGGCGGGAGGAGCCAGCAAACTGCCAAACCTTCACCAACCACAGAGCTTGATGCCCTGCCAACCGGAAAAGGTACAGCAAAGGCCCCCTCACCGCCGGGAGGGCGGGAGGCGACCAGCGGGCTGCCAAGCCTTCACCGTCCTCAGAGCTTCTCTCTTCTCTCTAGAAACTAGAGAGAGAGCGAATTTTTCCACCGTCAAGCAATCTCTAAACTGTCAACAGTTCAGCGTTTTTCACTAACTTGCTGGCAGGCCATCCCTCTGCAACTTCATCTATAAAGTTATCTCTAAGATCCTGGCTAATAGACTGCAAAAGGTCCTCCACAAGCTCATCAGCCCAAATCAGCCGCTTTCATTAAAGGTAGAGGAATCCATGACAATATTCTCCTTACAAATGACTTAGTCCGGGATCTTCATTCCAACTCTAAAGGTAATACTCTTTGCCTCAAAGCTGATTTGAAAAAGGCTTTTGACTCTCTGAATAGGGAGTTTATCTATTTTTTTTTGGTAATTAATACCGAAATTTTGTATTGAATAAGGCAGTGAAAATTATGTACACAGAGTGATCCATGCTATCACATGCCGATAGCTATGGAATCATAAGAGCAACAACAGGTTGAAACCAATGAGCAAGGAAGGGGGAAGTGAATCTGGGCTCATAATAAAGCACACTGTCTAGCTTTGGAATCATAAGAGCAACAACAGGTTGAAACCAATGAGCAAGGAAGGGGGAAGTGAATCTGGGCTCATAATAAAGCACACTGTCTAGCTTTTCTTGATAATGAAGTTTTCCATGATTCTAGTGATCTTGTGAGAGGCGTGCATCCCTTGGAGGTGAAACTCATTAATGTTGCGAATGTCAGCAAGAATGGAGAGAAGCACCTGCATATTGCTTCTTCCGTTAGACTCAAAAATACGAGAACACCTCTCCTTCCAGATCCACCATAAAGCAGCTCTAAAAGCAGAGAAAGCAATACTTCTCCCTTCTCCATTATTCCTGAACTTCCTGATCAAGTGTTGAGCTTCAGCAAGAGTTGTGTTTTCCAGCCTACTATGAAGTTCCAATCTATGGAGGATTTGCAACCAGATCCAACTACTGTAAGAGCATTGAAAGTAAAGGTGGTTGATACTTTCAGCTTCCTGGTGGCAAAGAGTACAAATATTTGGTCCAAATATCCCTCTTTTTTGGAGAGCATCAAAGGTAGTAATGCCTCCCATCAGAACCTGCCAAGAATGGAGAGAATGCTTTTGACTGGTAGGCCGCATCCAGACAAGTTTAGCCCATGGCACCTTCGGATAAGTAGCTCTTTTCAAGTCATAAATGCTCTTGTTAATGATTGTACCATTACCATGATTCCAAGCAATTGTGTCATCCCGATCTGAATGAATGGGTACCTCAAGAATCCTAGGCCAAAGGTCAAACATCTCATTAGAAGTGGGAGGCGGTAGACACCATCTATCTTCAAGGATAAAGGAGCTAACCTTGGCATTAGGGGACAGACCAAGTAAATTCCTGATGTAATTGCCACCAAGAGAGTTAATGGAATGTCCACTAATCCAAGGGTCATCCCAAAGGTTAAAGGAGTTTCCATTTCCAACTTTGTAGAGCAGGTGAGGCTTGATCCAATCTCTGACTTTTAGGAGGCCCTTCCAAGTATGAGAGTGATATGATTTGACATGAACAGACCAGATCGACCCATTCTTTATATATCTGCTAAAACCCATTGGTTCCACAAGGTATCTTGATTGGAGATAAGTCTCCAAAATTGCATAACAATCAAGGTAGCGTTCCAGTCATGCATACTCCTAAGGCCCAGTCCCCCTTCATCCTTAGGCCTACAAATATGATCCCACTTGACTAAGTGAAAAGGTTTATAGTCACCTGAAGCATGCCAAAAGAAATTTCGCAATAACCTTTCCATTTCTCCAATAAGACCTTTAGGTAAAATGAAGGATATTGCCCAGTAGATGACGTAAGAGTGCAAGACAGATCTGATAAGCTCTAAGCGTCCTGCCTTAGAAAGCAGCCTAGCCTTCCAAGATGCAATTCTCTTGGTGATTTTATGAAGAATATGAGTGCAATGAAGGCTGGATAGTCGTTTGGAGAAAAGAGGAAGGCCCAAGTAGGTGGACGGTAGGCTCCCTTCCTGAACCTTCAAAGAATCCAAGAGAGGACCCTTGTGATGTACCTTCGCCCCAATGAAAACCTTACTCTTTGAAGCATTAAGAAGTAAACATGAGCAATAGTAGAAATTATCTAGAATGCTCGAGATGCATCTAGCAGATGAAATGTTAGGTTTCATGAATAAGAGTAAGTCATCGGCGAAAACCAAGTGGGAGAGGGAAGTGCTTCCAAACCCAGGCACCTGAAGAGAACCATCCTTAATCTTCTGCTCAATCATGACAGTAAGACCTTCCATAGCAACACAGAAAAGATAAGGAGATAAAGGGTTCCCCTGCCTAATACCATTGGAGGAGGAGAAGAAACCTACAGGACTTCCATTAAGAAGCACAGAGAATGTTGCAGAATTGGTAAGAATATCAATCCACTGGATCCACTGCTCTGGAAAACCCATCTTCCGTAAAATAATGAGAATGAACTGGCGGCTGACTGAGTCAAAAGCCTTTTTCAAATCAACTTTCATACATAACAGATTGCCTCGGTGCTTTGAATGTATGTCTCTCACAAGATCATTAGCCAGAAGGATGCTGTCTTGAATTTTCCTACCCTTGATAAAAGCTGACTGATTATTGCTAATGAGGTGAGGCATATACTTTTGCATTCGATTAGCAATAAGTTTGGTGAAAATCTTGTACAGGAAATTACACAATGATATGGGCCGAAACTGATCAAGGAGTCAACATTGTCTCCCTTGGGGATAAGAGAGACAAATGTATGATTTACCTGACGAAGCCATCTTCCTCCCTCAAAAAATAATGAACTGCTGCAAGCACTTCTTTCCCCACAATATGCCAGCACAATTGGTAAAAGTCTGCAGGAAAACCATCAGGTCCAGGACTCTTATTCTTTGGGGCATTCATAACAACATCAGTAATCTCAGAATCTGTGAAATGTCTCATGATATTGGATCTGTCTTCCTTAGAGAGTATTCTGGTAACATGAAGATCAGGGGCGTCATAAATCTGTTTTTGGTTAAGAAGGCTGGTATAAAACATCATTGCATGCTCTCTGATCTTTTGTATGTCATCAGTAACACTTCCATCAGGGAGTTTGCACTTTCTAATTGTATTTATCATTCTCCTTCCTTTGATACTAGCATAGAAAAACCTGGTATTATCATCCTCTTGGGTTAACCAGTGCTGTTTGGCCCGCTGCTTAGCATATGAATCCTCCATTCGAAGACTATTGAGATAGTCTTCACGAGCTTTGTTTTCCTTTTGAATATTTTCATTACTCATAGGATCAGCTGCCAGATTCTCTTCAGCCTCGTGAAGAGTCCTTGTGGCTTCCTGAATTCTACAATGAATCTTACCAAACACATTCCTATTCCAGCTCTTCAATGCTTCTTTGACAGCTCGGAGCTTCTGGGAGAGAATGAAGAGGGGGGTACCTTGAACCTCTGATCTCCAAGCATTCTGAACGGTAGGAAGAAAACCTTCATGTTGCGCCCACATAGTAAAGAATCTGAATGGTTTGGGACCCCCAGCAATAGTTTCCTCAGTGAAGATAGTGAGTTGAGCATGATCAGAGTGAAGGGAATCACTATAAGTGACATAGCTATCAGGAAAAGCGTCCAGCCAAAATTGATTTATCAAAGCTCTATCAAGTCTACAAGCAATTCTTCTTATTCCCACCGAGCGATTGCTCCAAGAAAGAGTATTTCCAACACTCTTCAGATCCATCAAGAAAGCCTGGTCAATACAATTATTAAAATCCTTAAGATAAGAAGAAGTTAACTTTCTGCCACCAACCTTCTCATTCGGAAAGCGCACACAATTAAAGTCCCCAATTAAGATCCATGGTAAAGAAACTGTGGTAGAGATGTTCACAATATCTTGCCAAAGCAACTTCCTCTTATAAGCTAGATTCAATCCATACACAGCAGTAAGATGAAACAATTTACCAGAAGGTAGCTCAGTACAGTCAAGGTGAATGAGTTGATCAGTGACTTTAACACGTTGCATCTGAATTGTAGCCCCGTTCCAGAGAACCCAGATCCTCCCTCCAGGATGCTCATCATAATTATGGATCATATGTAAATGGGGAGCAATAGATAGTCTTCTACTATCTTTCCTTTCCATTCTAACTTTTGTCTCAAGTAACACCACGACATCAGCCTTAGAGTTGAAGATAGACTGCTTAATACTCAGTCTGTTTACAGACTTATTTAAACCACGAACATTCCATGACAAGATCTTCATTTAATGGTTATTGGAAAGGGACCAAATCCTAGCTTGAAGTTGTTCCATTTTGTCTCCCACGGACAGATCTGTCATCTTTTCTTTCTGCATGGCCTGCATGGCATTCTTACGTCCAGCTGCATACGTAGAATGAGATGCACTCACGTGACTCTTGCCTCCTAAAGAGTGAGCATCATTAAAATCTTGGATATTATTATTTGCTTCCTCATTTAAACCTTGCAGAGCCTCGAACCTATTTGCAGACTTACCTCTGTTAGAAGAAGAATCTCCCGGGACAATCTTCCTTCTTGTGGTAAGGTGAGATATAGGGGGAATCGAAATCTCCTCCTCATGAGATCTATCTTGATTCATTAACTCCATTTCTTTGCTCTTATTAATTGCAGAATCAGAATGTAAAGGATCTGATAAATTGTAGGTAGGGAATCTGCTATCTCCCGAAGATTACCTGAATCACCTGCCTTCATTAAAATAGCACCTTCTTTGACAACCTTTCCTTTATAGGTTTGAGTACCCGGTAGAAGGATAGAAACCTCTCCATCATTAACCCTCGACTCCTCAAGAGTCGGGAAAACAACCATTGCACCATCTAATACCGAGGTAGTAGTAAGAGGAGGAGATGACTCCGTCGCCTGAGTTTTGGCACACCAAATTTTCTTTTGAGTTCTTACTTCTGACTTGCACTCACCATTGCTATGACCAAAAGAATGGTCAGTGGAACCTTCCTCACCCTACTACTACTGACATGATTATCTTTGTCCAGAAATCACTACCATCACTTTCAGTAATAACAGTGTTGATGAAGTCAGGTGGATTCATGATAGAGGAAGTTCAGTGCTACATCAGCTTGGAATCAAATCAGAATTAAGCACTCTGTGTGGAGTCACTCGGTTGGACATGGGACCGGCCCAATTCACCTAAGCACTCTCTTTGTGTCTGGCAGGCCCTTCACAAAAACTACCTACTATTGACAACATTCAAAGAAAAGGGTATTCGCTTGCTAATATGTGCTATATGTGCTCTTGCAATAATGAAACTACTGATCATCTTTACTTTGAATGATCCTATTCTCAATGGGTTTGGCATGAGATTTTAAGAAGATTTGATTTCAGAAGGAAACCTCATGGCGGCATCCATGCTATGCATGCTTTAACGCAATCCTTTCCTGGTAAAGGGACTCTTACCAGCCTTGCTAAAATTATTTTCCGAAGTACTATTTGGTGGATTTGGAGAGAGAGGTGTTTAAGGATTTTTGAGGGTCAAAGCAGAGATAAGCCAGTATTCTGATTGATATTCTCTATGACACTAGAAGTATTTTGGAGCATCATTTACCAAAGACTGGTTTAACTCAGAGGGAGAAAGGGGTTCTTAATAGATTCAACTTCACCTTAACTTAGATAGAATCTAGTTATTCAATCTTTCTAATAGTTATATGTGTTTTTCTTTTTGTTGTTTCAATACTAATGGGTATCTCCAAGCCTCGATCTGTTGTTCTTCCTTGTTTGTCAGATGGCAGTCGCTGGTTACTTCTTGAGCTCGAGGTGTATGTCATCCACCTTTATCCAAAGGTGTTCTTTATTGCTTTCCATGATTTCATAGACTACGGGCTGTGTAGTCATGAAGATCAAGCTTTTTATGTTTCTTTCAATAGGAGGAGGATGGTGGAGAACTTTACTTCATCTTCTTTCTCAGATCACGACATAATCTACAACCTGTGTAGATATGGCTCCTTGTAAATATCTTACATTCTTAATATAGTTTTGTTTACTTACCAAAAAAAAAAGAGAGATGGTGCCTTCCTACTCCAACCTCTTCAGAAATGATGGATCTATGGCCACGGATTCTTCAAATTAATATTCATACTGATCAAGAAGATTATATTGTCTGGAAGCATAATAATGGTGCTATAACCTTCTGCTGGTAATATGGACATCTCTCATGTTGTATTTGCTGATGATCTCATTATATTCTTGAAGAATGATTTACCTTCTGCTGATAAACCTCATGAAAATCCTACAAGATTTCTCCTCTTGTTCGGGTCTCACTATGAACAAGCAAAAAAGTAAATGTTTATGGTGGTAATGTTCAGCATAGAAATCGGTTCTTGACTATTTTGGGAGTTGGAGAAGGTAATTTCCCTGTGTTCCTTTACCTTGGCCTCTCTCTTATCTCCACCTCCATTTAAAAAGGTTCATTGTACTCCTCTCTTGGAGAAAATCAAAGGCCGGTTGAATGCTTGGAAGAAGAATAGGCTTTGCAGGTAGACTGGAGCTTATCAGATCTATATCTTCAATCTTACTCGATCTACTGGTCTTCAGCTTTTCTCCTTCCTAAGGGGCTTATTAAACTCATTGAAGACACTCTGCGTGATTTCTTTTGGAAAGGAAATTCTGATATGAAGTCTTTGCATATGGTCAAATGGAAGGATATTTGCAGGCCTAAAAAAGAAGGAGGTTTGGGTCTTCGAAGGCTTCAGGACTGGAATAGAGCTGCCTCTATAAAACTCTTGTGGGATACTATTCAGAAGAGAGACTCTATATGGATTGAATGGATTTATAATAAGTACTTGCTGAAAAGAATATCTGGCTTATCAAATGTAAAGCTCACTATTCTAGTGCTGGAAAAGGAGTGCTTAAGGAAAGGGAGTGGATGCAATCTCACATCACTTACAAAATTGCTGATGGTTCTCTCTTTAATATGTGGTATGACCCATGGATAAATGGACAAAGTATTTCCAGATGTATGGTGAAAGGATAAGACAAGATTTGGGAGCTGATAGAAACATGAATATTGATTCATTCATTCATAATGCTGATTGGGTTTTGCCTTGTGCTACTTCACATCAAATGCTCTCCCTTTGGCCGATTCTAAGAAATATTCCATTACATGCCGGTGGAGATCTAATTACTTGGAAGCACAATGGAGGAGTGTTTAGTATTGCTTCGGCCTGGAATGAGGTAAGGAGTTCTTCTACTGAAAGACAATACTATAGATGGATTTGGGGTCAACCGGCTGCACAGAAGTTTAACATTTGCTTATGGCAAGCTGAGATGAAGAAGCTTCCTACTCAAGATGTTTTGAAGGCTAAAGGTTTTCATATGGCAAACCAATGTATCCTTTGTAAAACTAAAGAAGAATCCCATGACCATCTCTTTTTCCAATGTCATTACTCCAGGTGGATTTGGAACCAACTTTTGTGCAGGTTTGATTTTCGGAGACAACCAGAAGATTCCTTGGAGAAGGAGATTCAGATGCTAGATCAAAACTTCCCACACAAAAACATTGCTTGGACGCTGGCCCAACTTACTCTTAAGACTGCAGTCTGGTGGATCTGGCGGGAAAGATGTCTTCGAATCTTTGAAGACAAGTCGAACATGCAATTGTTGATCGGGATTCTTCTGGACCTAAAGCTTTGTATACTAAATTGGAAGGTTGCACCAGAAGAGGTTCTCTCTCTCTAGGTGATTCTAGAGAGAGAAGCTCTGGGTTTTTTTTCCGCTGCTGGGTGTTTCTGTGGGGTTCGCCCCTGGGGGCACATGGAGGTCATACCTCCGGGTGTCCCCGTTGGTTCTGTGGCTACCGCGGGTAGATGTCCTCCTCCTGAGGGTGCTCTCCCATTAGGTAACCCCCCCATAGCCCCTGTCAGAGGCCGAAGCTTGGTGCTGGCTCGTCCTGGGAGATCTCGTTCTAGAGTATCCCAGAACAGGCGTCCTTGGTCTGCTTTGTTTGGTGCTCAAGATGGTGTTGGCGATTCTGCCAGTGAAGGTACGCTAGAGTTTATTGAACCGGTTTCTCTTCCTGATCGGAGGGTGGCGGTTTTTGAAGGAGATGACGTGAAGGAGGTGCAGGAGACATGGCGACTTGCACTCATGGGTTATTGGTATGAAACCGATTTTCTCTGCTCTTCGATCCTTCATTCTCAACTTTTGGAAGCCGAAGGGAGAGGTAGAATTGTTGATGTGTGAAGGAGGGTTCTTCCTTGTGGTTTTCAATCTTGAAGAAGATTTGAAGAAGGTGCTTGATGGGTTCTGGTGTATCAAGGGACATCCTCTTGTCCTCAGAAGATGGTCACCTGATCTTCAGATGGAGAAGGAATCACTCTCATCTATTCCTGTCTGGGTGAAGTTTCCGGGCCTCCCTCTCAAATGGTGGACCGTTAAGGGATTAAGTAAGCTTTTAAGTCTCTTGGGTCGGCCTCTTCATATGGACTCCTTGACTGCTTCTCGGAAGAGATTGCTGTTTGTTCGTGCTTGTGTGATGATGGATACTGATGCAGCGTTTCCACCTGAGCTCTCGGTCATGGATGTGGACGGTTCCATTGAAACTATCCCGGTGCAATATGAATGGAAGCCTGTGGTTTGTACTGAATGCAGATCCTTCGGACATGGAAGCGGGGAATGTCGTTTTAATGTTGCTGACACTAAGAAGAAGAAGGTCTGGAGGTAGAAAGAAAGAGATGCAGGTCCATCTTCTGAGAAACTCCCGGTTGATCTGGCTGGGGAGGGTCGCGAGTCCACTCAGCATGCTCCACTGGGTGACTCGGCGTTGGGAGCTGGGTCGTTGGCTGGGTCAGCTCGCTCTTCTCCTTCTGCTAGGAGATCCCTTGCTACAGCCAATCGATACTCTATTTTGGAGGCTGCCTCTCTTGTGGATGGTGTGGAAGACTCTCAAAGGGAAGAAGGAATCTCCATTCGTGGGAAGGACTTCGCTGGAGATTCCTCTCAAGTTGTTAGGCCAGCCTTATTACCTCAAGTTGAACGTAACTTAAGCATATCCAACAGAGGTAGTGCTTCGCATAAGGAGGTTGGAGATATGGGAGAAGGTTCAAATGTATCCGATCTGGTCCAAGCAAATCACGCTAATCCTGGTGAGTTGCATGTTCTAAATAATGTCTTACTTCCTTCTTCTGCTCTTCTTAACCGTGGAAAGGTGAATATTTCAAAGAATACCAGTGGGGTCAAGAGGGATATGGTGCTACACTTGTTGCCTTCTAATGAGGATCACCTCCTCCAAACAAAGGAACAACTTTCTCTTCCTGGTGGGGCCTATCAAGGGAAGAATGTGAGTAGTGTCTTGCGCAGCAAGGTGGACTTTTCTAGTCCTTCCTATCCTTTGCAACCGGTTCACTTGGAAAGGAATAATGTTTTGG
This sequence comes from Colocasia esculenta, assembly GCA_014218235.1. Classification (NCBI taxonomy): domain Eukaryota; kingdom Viridiplantae; phylum Streptophyta; class Magnoliopsida; order Alismatales; family Araceae; genus Colocasia; species Colocasia esculenta. The sequence continues at coordinate 94,457,482 of CM024753.1, read as the reverse complement.
AAGGTGAGGGGGAGGTTTCCATGCAACGTCCAGCTATTGCTATAGTTGGTGGGGGACGTGAGGAGGATGCCATACAACGCCATGCAGAAGTTCTTGGTGGGGGACGTACAGGCCTTGCATCGCCTTTGGAAAACAAAATGAATAAGCTTCAAGCTCGGATACGGTCACTCTCTCATACTCAATAATGAGGTTATTTCTTGGAATGTCAGGGGTCTAAATAAGAAAGCTCACAGATTATCTGTTAAGAATTCTATTTCCCAATCCAGAGCTGATGTGGTGATCTTAATTGAAACGAAGGTTCGAATGGAAAATATGATTAGTAGAAGACTATCTATAGCCCCCCACTTAAACATTATACACAATTATAATGAGCATATGGTGGGCGAATTTGGGTCCTTTGGAATGCAGCTTCGGTCCACATCTCTTGTGTCAAAACTATTGCTCAGATAATTCACATGGATTGCACTGATATTTCCTCTGGTAAAATGCTTCATATTTCTGCGGTTTATGGTTTGAACCTGGCTTATGAAAGACAGACCTTGTGGAGTGATATTATGCTCATCTCATCATCAATTACTTTACCATGGCTGCTGGTTGGTGATTTCAACAGTGTTCGATTCCCCCAAGAGAAGATTGGTGGTCGTGTATTGACTCCTTCTGTCCTCCGAGATTTCAACATTTGTATTGATTCTTCTTACCTCCTCGATCTGAAGAGTGTGGGCAACACTTATTCCTGGTGTAACCGCTCAATTGGTGCTAGGAGAATTTCTTGTAGGTTGGACCGAGCTCTTATCAACTGGGCTTGGATGGACATGTTTCCTGATAGTTATGTCCATTATGGTGATCAGTTGCTTTCTGACCATGCACAGCTGACTGTTTTCACTGAGCAAGTGGAGGTGGGTGGCCTGAAGCCGTTCAAATTCTACAATATGTGGGCGCTGCATTCTTCCTTTACAACCATTGTGCAACGTGCTTGGAGTACTCAAATCCAGGGGACACCACTTTTTGTTATTTGCAAGAAGCTCAGAGCTGTTAAGCTAGCTCTTAAACATTGGAACCGGGAAGAGTTTGGTCCTATTCATCAAAAGGTGGCTACTGCTGGTGATGTTTTGCATAAAGCTCAAGTGCAGTTAGCTGATGATCCTATGAATCCACATCTCATGTACAATGAAAACCAAGCTCGGGAAGCGTACCTTACTAGCTTAAACATGGAGAAATCTTATGCTCAGCAAAGGGCAAAGCAACATTGGCTAACACAAATTGATGACAATACGAGGTTCTTCTATGCTAGCATTAAAGGGAGGCGCATGGTGAATACCATTCGGAAATGCAAATTGGCTGATGGGCAAGAGACAACAGATATGCAGCAACTGAGGAATCATGCAGCTGATTTTATACAAATCTTCTTAATCAGGAAAAAAACTATGACATACCTGATTTCCATCTCACTAGAGTTCTGTCCGATGAGGATAGGAGTGACATTCTGAGGCCTTTTTCTGATAAGGAAATTTATGATGTTGTTATGGATGCACCGAAGAATAAGAGTCCGGGACGGATGGGTTCCCTTCCGATTTCTATCGTTGTGTTGGACCATTTGTGGGAATGAGGTCTTGGCAGCTGTGCATATTTTTTCAAGGGTGGTCGCTGGCTTCGTCAGGTAAATCATAACTTCATTTCACTTATTCCTAAGAATGAGTCTGCTGATTCCTTTGATCAGTTTCGGCCAATCTCCTTGTGTAACTTCCTATACAATATTATAGCCAAACTGATCGCCAATCGCATGCAAAAGTTTATGCCTCACCTTATCAGCAAAAACCAGTCTGCATTCATTAAAGGCCGCAAGATTCAAGACAGTATTCTTCTTGCTAATGACTTGATAAGAGATATTCACTCCAAGCACCGTGGTAATATCCTTTGTATGAAGGTGGATCTTCGTAAAGCTTTTGATTCTGTCAATAGGAATTTCATTCTTCTTATGCTCAAAAAGATGGGGTTCCCTGATCAGTGGGTCGAATGGATTGGGCTCCTTATCAATACTGCAACCTTCTCGGTCTTGCTCAATGGTAGTCCTGTTGGTTACTTTGGTTCTTCTAATGGTATAAGTCAGGGAGACCCATTATCTCCATATCTCTTTTGCATTGCGATGGAGGGACTCTCTACACTAATTGAGGAGAAGGTGGCGAATGGGTCTTTACAGGTACCATCCGTTGGTTCAGTGAAGCTATCCCATCTCATTTTTGCTGATTATCTTCTTCTGTTCTTCAAGCCAATCATCTCTTCGGCTGCTTGTGTTTCTGAAATCTTGAAGGATTTTTATAGTTTCTCTGGTCTACAACTGAATAATGCTAAGAGCAAGGTTTTTGTTGGGGCTGCCATTCGTCAAAAGGGTGCTATTCTTCATGTGTTGGGAGTCCAGGAAGGTGTTCTACCATCAACTTACTTGGGGTTGCCTTTATTCTCCACTAGGTTGACCTCTTTCCATTGTGCTCCTATAATTCAGAAAATCTCCAAACGCATTGCTTCCTGGAAAACCAGATTGCTTTCTAAAGCGGGGAGGGTGGAATTGATCAAATCAGTTCTGAATTCCTATGCTATCTATTGGGCTGTTTCCTTCATTCTTCCTAAAAGACTTATTGGTGATGTTGAGAGACTTCTGAGGAACTTCTTTTGGCATGCTTCTGGTGACTATAAACCATTCCATTTAATCAGGTGGGACTGGTTGTGTAGGCCAAAAGATGAGGGTGGTGTTGGTCTAAGGCGCCTCTCAACATGGAATTCTGCTATGCTTACTATGCAGATTTGGAGGATTCTTTCTGGCCAGGATACGTTATGGACCCAATGGGTAAGGAACCGGTATCTCAAGAAGGATTCTATCTGGTCGGCTAAATCAAAAACATACCACTCCTATGCGTGGAAGGGCATGCTGCAGGTCAGAGACTGGTTGAGAGCTCATGTGTCTTACAAAATTGGTAAAGGAGATACTATTAACTTATGGGATGATCCTTGGATTCATGGGGATTCGATTAACTCATTGGGGGGGGAGTATATCAGATTCTTGCTTGGGCTGCCAGCTAATGCTACTGTAAGTACCCTCATTTGTGATGGAAGTTGGTGCCTCCCCATTCCGACCTCTAGTGAAATGTTTGATCTTTGGCCCCATATTCTTAGCATACCTATTCATGCTAATAGTGATGATGCTATTGTTTGGAGGAATCACAATGGTCCTATTAGTAGTGGCTTTATTTATGATCTCAAGAGACCTGTCTATCAGAAGGTGCATTGGTTTCAGCTTGTCTGGAGGAGACCTACTATCCAAAAATAGTCACTACATGCATGGCAGGTCTTGTTGGGTGGTATCCCAACATTTGATGTTATTCAAAGAAGGGGCTTGTGTGGACCGAATATTTGTATTCTATGTAGAATGCATGATGAGAATATCAATCACCTTTTCTTTCAATGTTCTTACAGCTCCTGGATTTGGACACAGCTTTTGATGAGACTGGATATCCAGCGGCGGCCTATGCATACTATTTTAGCTGAAAGTGAAGCTTTTCTATCTAGCTTTCATAGTCCTGGAGCGGGAACTTGTGTGGCTTTTGCTACATTTAGAGCTGCCCTCTGGTGGATTTGGAAGGAGAGATGTTCTAGACTTTTTGACTCAAAGACAAGAAGCAAGGTTCAAGTTCTCCTCTCAATCCTTATGGATGTGCGCATCATTACTGAAGCTAGTACTCAGAAGCCTTTCCTTCCCAGAGGTCCAAGAGAATCTTAAGAAATTTCAATATTCAAAGAAGCTAGTGTGACCACTTGTAAGGTGCTGCTTTATGTGCTTTAATTTTCCACCTCCTTGTAAGCTTCTTGCTTCTAGTTTGTGTCTATTGCTGCTGGAATGTGGTAGCATGGACCCACTTTTGTACATTACTTAGCATTTCCTATTAATTCAATTCTGGTATCAATTACCAAAAAAAAAAAAGGTTGCACCAGAAGAGAAAAGGACATCCTAATTCGCTTCAACATTTCCCTATCTTAAGTGGCAAACCATTTTACAATTTCTCATAGTCCACAGCTTGTGTGGTCATGATCTTTAGTCTTGCTTACTCATAGTCCACAGTCTGTGTGGTCATGAGATGTTTATGATGGTTATCCTTTTGTTGAGAGTGGTGGAGTGAGAACATTTGGTGCACTCTCCTACTCTCCAATAGGAGCCTTTGCCTATGTATCCTTGATCATAGGTATGTACTATAATTTTCCTTAATGCATTATTACTTATCAAAAAAAAAAAATAATGGTGCTATAAGCAACAAGCATATTTATGACTTGAAGAGAGTTAACTATCCTAAAGTCCCTTGGTTCCAAATAGTCTGGATGCGTCCTACTAATCAGAAGCAATCACTTCTCACCTGGCAGGTTATGATGGGCGGTTTACCAACCTTTGATGCCCTTAAGAAGCGTGGATTGTATGGTCCTAACATATGTCTTCTTTGTAATCAGCATGATGAATATATTAACTATTTGAGAAAGTGGGGTTTTATCATGGCTAGTAGATGTACTCTTTGCTATGATGCTGAGGAAGATGAGGATCACTTATTCTTTCGTTGTCCTTACTCCATATCGGTCTAAGGAGAGATCATTCATCATTTGAACATTACAAGACGGCCACGCCAAAATATTCTTCAAGAAATGCACGCCCTTAGGTCTAGTTTCAAAGCTAACGGTTTTGGGACTTCCTTGGCCCGCCTATTGTTTAGAGCTTGCATTTGGTGGATTTGGAAAGAAATATGCACTAGAATTTTTTAAGACATTACCACCTCTCCCATTCATACTACTATTTCTATTATTGAGGATGTTAGGAGCTGTTTGGAGGCCACTCATTCTGGTCTTCTCCTTTCGGGTCGGTCAAAAAAACTTTGTGAGAACTTCAATATTACTCTGAATAAGCAAATGTAAACTCCGTGTTGGAGTTCTTTTCTCTTTGAAGGTATGGCATCGGCTGTGGTGTCATTCTTCTCATTTTTTATTCTTGACTAAAAGGTTTTTCATACCGTTAGTCTTCTTGTACTCTGAGTTCTTTAACTCTTTTCAATTAATTTATTCATTTCTGGTTGACCGACCAAAAAAAAAAAGAATATATCAACCATCTCTTCTTCCAATGCTCTTATAGCTCCTGGATTTGGTTGCAATTATTGCATAGATTGGGCATCCACCGAAGACCAAGAGATTCCATCCATGCTGAAAGTGAAAGTTTGGTCAGAAGTTTCTGTGATCTTGGTTCTGGAAGGGTGGTAGCTTTCTCTACATTTAGAGCAGCTATCTGGTGGATCTGGAAAGAGAGATGCTCGCGTGTCTTTGACTCAAAAAAACACAGCCAAATGCAAGTTCTTCTTTCGATTCTTTTGGATGTTCGAAGCATTACAGAATATCATATTCAGAAAAAGACTCCCTCTTCTTGCAGGATGAATAGAGTAGTGAGGAACTTCATTATCCAAAGACGTTAACTGCTTTGTGCGTCTTTACTTTTCTTTTTCCTCTATCATTGTGCGCATGAGAACTCCTTTTAACATAATCCACAACCTGTGTGGTCATGAGTTGTTTTCTTTGGTTTTCTTTTGTTGAGAGTGGTGGAGTGAGAACATTCCATCTCTTTGAGGTGGGGTGCACTCTCCTATTCTCCTTTAGGAAACTTCGTCTATGTATCATTTCATCATAGGCTTGTACATTATTTCATTAATGCAATTCTTTATTACGTACCAAAAAAAGATAGAGCGGATTAGCTCTAGCCGGCCAGCTCTAGAGAGTAATCGAGTTTTCCAAGAGGCTATTCTCCGAGATATTTTCTGAATGATTGGAGTGCAATGAAGACTAGCCAATCTGGTAGAGAAAAAGGGGAGTCCCAGATAAGTGGATGGAAGAGTGCCTTCTTGGACTTGCAGAACATCAAGAAGCGGGTCTTTATGATGCACCTTCTCACCAATGAATACCTTGCTCTTCCCAGTGTTCAGTTGGAGACCTGAGTAAGTATACATCGTGCAGAGGAGATGTTAGGCTGAAAATTAAGAGATCATCAGCAAAAACCAAGTGTGACAGTTTAGCATCTCCAAAAGATGGAACCTGCAGCAATCCTTCCCTCATTTTTTGTTCAATCATAATGGATAATCCTTCCATAGCAACACAAAATAGGTAAGGTGATAGTGGGTCACCCTGGCGAATTCCATTGGAAGAATGAAAGTAACCAGTCGGGCTCCCATTAAGAAGAACCGAAAAGGTAGCCGATTTAGTGAGGACATCAATCCACTGAACCCATTGCTCCGGGAAACCCATCTTTCTTAGAATAAGTAAGATGAAGTTTCGATGAACAGTATCAAAAGCTTTTTTCAAATCAACCTTCATGCACAAAAGGCTACAGATGCTTGGAGTGAATATCACTCACCAAGTCATTTCCTGTGGGAGGGGGATTACCTGGTGCCTCCCATAATATACTCCTCCCCACCCGGGGTTTATCACGTAGCGGAAAAAGTGTAATACGTGTAAAATATCATGGCTATGGCAAGGCTCAAACCCTTGACCTCCTGGTGTTGAACACTGAGCTCTAAGCCACTACGTTGAGTTCCTCGTTATCAAAAAAAAAAAAAAAAGTCATTTGCCAGAAGGATGCTATCTTGGATCTTTCGGCCTTTTATAAAAGCTGATTGGTTCTTGCTAATTAAGAATGGCATAAACTCTTGCATACGGTTGGCAATAAGCTTCGTGAAAATTTTGTACAGAAAATTGCACAAGGAAATTGGCCGAAACTGATCAAAAGAGTCAGCATTTTCACTCTTAGGAATAAGGGATATGAAGGTGTGATTTACCTGGCGAAGCATACCTCCCTTAAAGAAATAGTGAATAGCCTCAAGCACATCTTTAGCAACGATACTCCAACATATTTGAAAGAATTCAGCAGGGAAACCATCCGGTTCAGGGGTTTTATTCTTCGGGGCAGCCATGACAACTTCTGTAATTTCTGAATCAGTGAATGGCCTCATTATTCTATCCCTGTTTCCCTCCGAGAGCCTTCTAGTTGCTTCAATCTGGGGGTAGTCATAACTCTGATTTTGGTTTAGGAGATTATGATAAAAAGTAAGAGCATGGTCTCTTGTGAACATCATCAGAAACACTTCCATCTGGCCGCTTACATCTTCGGATGGTATTCATCATCTTCTTCCTTTGATACTAGCATAGAAAAATTTTGTATTATCATCAGTTTGCGTTAGCTAGTGTTGTTTATCTCGTTGCTTAGCGTAGGATCCTTCCATGCACAAGGATTGATGATAGGTATCACGAGCTTGCTTCTCCTTCTCAATATATTCCTCATTCATTGGATCAGCATCGAGATTATCTTGAGCTAAATGAAGGTTTTTGGCAGCACAATTTTGTACAGAAAATTTTGTACAGAACCATGAAGAAATCGTTATGAGCATGACTTATGAAATCGTTATGTGAAGAGTCGTTGCTCATTATAAACAAATCGATGTGAACAAAATGTTGTGAGAGCAAGTCGTTGCGCTCACTTATAGAGTCGTTATGAGATCGATTCTTACTAAATCAATGCGCTTAAAGAGGAAATCGTTATGGCATCGACTTCTAACAAATCGTTGTAAACACTTATGAAATCGTTATGGCATCGACTTCTTAACAAATCGTTGTAAACACTTATGAAATCGTTATGGCATCGACTTCTTAACAAATCGTTATGGGAACAATTTCTTATCAAATCAAATACGCTCAAAGAAGAAATCGTTATGGCCACTTATCAAATCGTTATGGCATCGACTTCTTAGCAAATCGTTGCGGCACTTGATACTTTGGCACTTTAAACAGAAATCGATGTATATTGATTAAACATCGATTTTATCATTTAGTGCGCCATATATTGCATCAATGAAAGACTTAGCATTTTGCTATGGGATTGATGCGACACAGATGAAACAAAAATATTCATTATGTTATCATCATAAGTTTTGTTATCACCAAAATACAAGAACAAATAGAGAGTGGTTCAACAATCTCCCCCTTTTTGGTGATGACAAAATTTATGTGAATTTTCTGATAAAAAGTATATAGCATAGAGGTTAGCATAGAGGTTTCAGAAAATTCATACAAACTCTCCCCCTTTTTGTCACTAACCAAAAAGGAAGGATCTTACCATTGAGGGGTTCAACAATAATAGATATTCAATGAATAACTTCCCCTTAGTGAAGGCTCCCCTGAGTATGAGACTCCCCCTTAGTCTGTGCTCCCCCTGAGCATGAGAGACTCCACCTGAATGAAACTTGAAAATAATATTAGTAATATTTGAAATTTACGAATAAATTAATGACTACTCCCTCTTCAGATATGAGATGGATGAAGAGTTGGCAGTCTTCAGTGCCTTGAGCATCCTTTGTTCCTGATGCCCCAAGGCTATCCTGCAAATGAGCTACTCAGAAGTAGGTACCCAAATAATTTTGGGTCCTTGATCGTTAGATGCATAAAATAGCCTTTAGGTATCCAAACTAGGTGCTTAGTTGTGCAGGTGTTCACAGTGTGTCCTAGTTTATTGCAATGAGAGCAGCAGTGAATATAATTTGTTTTGCAGTTCTTATTGCCTTTGTGATGCAAGGTTGGATCATAATTTTTAGAAACCTTTTTCTTTTGATAAAGCTTGGTTGTTTCAGGTTCCTTTTTGAGGCATTTTGGTTCTTTTACAAATTTTGGTAAAGGATATTTTCCTGAGTTTATTACTTGTTTTCCCTTTTCTGGAGGTGTATAACCAAGCCCTTGTTTGTCATTTCCAGATTTTGATCCTTTTAAGCATAGGGCTAGAGATGTTTTTCCTTTAGTTAATTTACTAACTGATTCTTTTAAATAGAGATTTTCTTCAGTTAGAGTTTTTAATTTTCTTCTAACTCTAGCTTCTCTTTGTTCTTGCTTTTCAAATCTTCATTTAAAATATAATTTTTATCTTTATATTCTTTTAATTGTTCTTCTAGTTGTTCCAATTCTGATTTAAGATCAGAATTAGTGTTTTCCAAACAAGTAGGTTGCTCTTGAGATTTTTTAGTTCTTTTACAACAACCTTATGCTTATCATACAGTTCATTAAAAACATGATCTAAATCTTCAGATTCTGATCCTGAATCTGTGCAAGAATCAAAAGATGAGTTAAGATGTACCTCATCTAGTCCTATCATGAGGGCTAGATTTACCTGCTCTTTTTCCGAATCTGAGCTTGATGATTCTGAGCTTGTGACCTCATCATTTTCCCAAGCAGCTGCCATTGCTTTTCTTTTGAATTTCTTGTGCTGCTTCTTGGGCTTTTCTGGTTGACCAGTCTTCTTGAGTCTTGGACAATCTGGTCTCAGATGTCCAGGTTTTTTGCATTCATAGCAGACTGGTCCTTTTTCCTTTTTCTCTTTTCTTTGGATCCTTCTTGATCCGTTTTTCTTCTTCTTCAAAATTTCTGAAGCTTGGACAATACTTCATCCATATTACAGTCTTCAGAATCTGCATCCTGGGAACTAGAAGAAGAGATGGAAGGAGCGGCTACAACTTTAAGAGCGTTAGTGCATTTCATTTTAGATGAACTTTCAGATAATCGCTCCATATTTATTTCATGTGCCATGAGAGAACCTATCAGATTATCAATCGATAATTTGGTCAAGTCATGGGCTTCTTCTATGGCCGTTACCTTAGGTGTCCATGAAATAGTTAAGGACCTAAGTATTTTTCTAACGATTTCTTCATTAGGAAGAATTTTTCCAAGAGAATTTAAGCCTACTACTATGCTTGAAAATCTATTATACATAGTAGTAATGTTTTCGCTTGGAAGCATTTTAAATTGTTCATATTGTGAAACAAGAATATCTATTCTAGTTTGTTTCACTTTATCCGTTCCTTCATAAGTTATCTGCAGTTTATCCCAAATTTCTTTAGCAGATTTGCATGCAGACACTCTACTAAATTCTCTTTTGGATAAGGCACAACATAAGTAGTTCTTAGCTTTAAAGTTTAAAGATAATTTACTTTTATCAGCAGGTGTAATGGCAGTAGTGCCTTCAATAGGAACAATAACAAAATCACCTACCTCAATTACCTGCCACAGATCAAAGTCTGTGCCTCGAATGAAGCATTCCATTCTCATTTTCCAGTATTGATAATCTTCTCCGTCAAAGAATGGAGGTCTGGTGACTGATTGTCCTTCAGCATATCCTTGAGCTGCCATGGATCTTTACTCTAAGATCGTTGGATCTTCTTGGAAGTTCAGAGACCCGCTCTGATACCACTTGTTGGCCCTTTTGGTACGGCAGCAAGCTAACCTAGAGGGGGGGTGAATAGGTTTTTCTGAAATCTGAAATAGAATCTTAAACACAGAAAATAACACTTGAAGGTTTGGTTAGTTTAGTGTGATAAAGAGTAGCAGTGCGGAAGCAAATAAACAATCACACAAGGACACAGGAGATTTATCCTGGTTCGGCTCTTCCCACATGGAAGTCCTACGTCCAGTCCCAAGCAAACTCTTGGGATTTCACTAACCAAGGGTACAGTCCCCCTTATGGACCTTACAACACCCTGGATCCCCCACCAGGTCTTCTTCTCTTTCCCGGGCAAGAAGGCAGCCACTTCTCTTACAGGTCAAGAAGCCAACCTCCTGGAACAAACCCCAGTGCGGTTCTGCTAGACACCAACCCCTAGCTGGGTTAACAACTGTATACAGTCCTACAGCTGGACACAGATCTTCTTAGAAAGATCAGACTGAGAGACCTTACAAGATGAACACTCATGTAAAGCTCACAGTCCCAAACTCTCCCCAGATATACAATGAGCTCGGAGAGAAACAGAAGAGAGAAAAGAAGACAGAAGGCTCGGAAGCTTGAATGCTTGAGACGCTTGATTGCTTCTTCTTGGATCGGCTCTTTCTCTCTTTCCTTGAGTGTATGTGGCGTGAAGGTGTTTCTCACAGATGTACACTCCTTCAAAGATATACAAGAAAAGGCTCTTATTGTTCTTCAGCAGTGCTCCTTCTTTTATATGAGCATTTTGAATGGATCCGTTGAAGAGATCCGTTGGAGTTCTAGCCGTTGCTCATCTCCTCTTCATTGTCTTAATCAGACTCCAATGGTCTTCGATGTCTGAGAGCATAGAAGAGAGTGTTAGCATAAAAGAGTGTTTATGATAAACGATGCATGGTACTGTGCTTCTGCTAACATACTGAAAATAGAGGTCATATCTTTTTGACAAGACTCTGAAATATGCATGCAGCTTTTTTGTCAGAAGATATTTGACTGTACATTTAAGCGCCAAGCATATTTAAAATATAAAGGCAATCTGTGTTTCAACAGAATCCATGAAGAAATCGTTATGAGCATGACTTATGAAATCGTTATGTGAAGAGTCGTTGCTCATTTATAAACAAATCGATGTGAACAAAATGTTGTGAGAGCAAGTCGTTGCGCTCACTTATAGAGTCGTTATGAGATCGATTTCTTACTAAATCAATGCGCTTAAAGAGGAAATCGTTATGGCATCGACTTCTTAACAAATCGTTGTAAACACTTATGAAATCGTTATGGCATCGACTTCTTAACAAATCGTTGTAAACACTTATGAAATCGTTATGGCATCGACTTCTTAACAAATCGTTATGGGAACGATTTCTTACCAAATCACTGCGCTCAAAGAAGAAATCGTTATGGCCACTTATCAAATCGTTATGGCATCGACTTCTTAGCAAATCGTTGCGGCGCTTGATACTTTGGCACTTTAAACAGAAATCGATGTATATTGATTAAACATCGATTTTATCATTTTAGTGCGCCATATATTGCATCAATGAAAGACTTAGCATTTTGCTATGGGATTGATGCGACACAGATGAAACAAAAATATTCATTATGTTATCATCATAAGTTTTGTTATCACCAAAATACAAGAACAAATAGAGAGTGGTTCAACAGATGTCACCAAACTCCTCTCGATTCCACACCTTCAGAGCAGCCTTCACGGCACGAAGTTTCTGGCAGAGAACATAAAGCGGAGTGCCGTGAACCTGGATGCACCAAGCCTTATCAACGGTAGATAGAAAGCTATCATGCTGAGCCCACATAGAGAAGAACTTAAAGGGTTTAGGTCCTCTCGCAACGGCTTCTTCAGTGGAAATGGTAAGGTGAGCATGATCTGAGTGCAATTTATCACCATAAGAGACAAAGCTATCAGAGTATTTATCCAGCCAGCATTTGTTTATCAAAGCTCGATCAAGTCTGCATGTTATCCTTCTGGCCCCCACAGAGCAATTACTCCAAGACATAGTATTTCCTTCGCTTTTCAAGTCCATCAGGGAGGAACGATCAATACAATTATTGAGGTATCTAAGGATAGAAGGTGTCAGTCTTCGACCACCAGTCTTCTCCTCGGGAGATCTGACACAGTTATAATCACCCACCACTAACCATGGATCAGAAATATTAGCTGAGAGGGATAATATATCTTGCCAGAGATTCCTCCTTTCATGAGAGAGGTTCGACCCATACACAGCAGTGATAAAGAATAACTCCCCAGATGAGAGATCGGTGCACCTTATGTGGATAAGCTGGTCTGTAACTTTAACACAGTGAGCTTGAACTGCAGTATCATTCCATAGAATCCAAATGCGGCCCCCTGGGTGCTCATTATAGTTATGAATGATGTTCAGATGAGGGCAATGGAGAGCCGCCTACTAACCATATTGTCCAGTTTAACTCTAGTTTCCAGGAGAATAACAATTGGAGCATTAGAATTCTGGATAAAACGCTTAACACTCAATCTATTTGTAGCTTTATTGAGACCTCGGACATTCCAGGAATTAATCTTCATTATTGACTTTGAGAGAGTGACCGGATCCTAGCTTGAAGCTTATCCATCTTATGTCCCAGAGACATATCTAACGTTGCATGGTTCTGCATGGCATCATGACGTGGAGGCAGAGATGATAAAGGTGGCAAACCATGACAACACGGCTCCTCATTTGGCTTGGAACCATTCAGGGATAGTGGTGCAACCGCATCAAGAGAAGCAATAGATTCAAAATTTAAATTTTGTAAGGCAGCAAACTTGTTGGTAGATTTCCCTCCAATTGATAGGTTTCCATGAACTGGCCGATCATCCCTTGATTTGTCCAAAATCCTTCCCGGTGTTGCTTTGGAATATCTTGAGAGAGAATCCATCGAATTAGCTTTAGTAGGTTGTGAAATATTACCTCCATAAGTGTTTCCTTGCAGAAAACGGTTGCAATCAGCATCCTCCATAGCCACCGATTTTCCAAGATTAGTAGCACTCATATTGATCTTTTTTTTTGGTAATTAATACCGGAAGATTTTATTGATGAAAAGAATGGAATTACATGTACAAAGATGGACTCATGCTACCACAAGCCGATAGCCCAAAAGAGCAAGAGCAAGAAGCTCAATAAAAGTGCAAAAAGAGAACAATAAGAGCAGCACTAAACAATGAATTAAAGGGAACTCAAGTTCTCCGAAGACCAAAATTTCTGATTATCCTGCTAGTTCTCTGAGAGGATGGGAGCCCCTGAATATGGAATTCAGTAATATTGCGGACGTCAGAAAGAATGGAGAGAAGCACATGCATCCGACTTCGGTCTCTTGAATCAAAAATTCGAGAGCATCTCTCCTTCCAAATCCACCAGAGAGCAGCTCTAAAGGAGGCAAATGCAATACATGTACCTTCACCCGGAGCATGAAAACTGAATAGCAGACTTTCACTTTCAGCTAAAATAGAATCTTTTGGCCGCCTATGAATATCCAGTCTATGAAGCAGTTGCATCCAAATCCAAGAGCTGTACGGACATTGGAAGAATAGATGATTAACATGTTCATCGTGGTTCTTACACAGTACACAAATATTAGGACCGCATAAACCTCTTTTTTGAAGAACATCAAAAGAGGGAATACCACCCATCATAACCTGCCAGGCATGAAGAGAATGCTTCTGAGAAGTAGGTCTTTTCCAGACAAGTTGAAACCAAGGAACCTTAGGATAAGTGACTCTCCTTAGATCAAAGAGGCCTTTGCTGCTAATGGGACCATTAGAGTGTCTCCAAACAATAGAATCATTTTGACCAGAGTATATGGGGATATTGAGGATACGCGGCCAAAGTTCAAACATCTCATCAGATGTAGGAGGCGGAAGACACCAATTCCCATCATGAATAATGGTGCTAACCATGGCATTAATAGGCATCCCAAGCAAGAATCTGATATAGTCCCCTCCCAAAGAAGATATAGAGTGCCCATCTATCCAAGGATCATCCCAAAGATTAATAGTGATACCATCTCCAATTCTGTAAGTGACATGAGATCTGCACCAATTTCTGACATGTAGAACTCCCTTCCAAGCATGAGAGTGGTAAGAATGAGTCTTCACCGACCAGATGGAAGTCTGCTTAAGGTATCTACTCCTCACCCATTGAGTCCATAAGGTATCATTTCCCGATAAGATTCTCCAAAACTGCCATAGTAAGGGCTGAAATGTTCCAAGTATCCAGTCTTCTAATACCAAGACCCCCCTCATCTTTGGGTCTACACAGCCTGTCCCATTTGATTAAGTGGAATGGTTTATAATCACCAGAAGCATGCCAAAAGAAATTTCTCAACAACCTCTCTACTTCTCCAATGAGCCTCTTAGGAAGAAGGAAGGAGACAGCCCAGTATATGGCATAAGAATTCAGAACCGATTTTATCAACTCCAGCCGACCTGCCTTAGAAAGAAGCCTAGATTTCCAAGAGGCAATTCGATTAGAAATCTTTTGAACAATAGGAGCACAATGAGTTTGAGTCAGCCTAGTAGAGAATAAAGGGAGACCCAGGTAAGTAGAAGGTAGTACTCCCTCCCGAATTCCCAAAGCATTAAGAAGGGGCTCTTTATGATGGACCTTAGCCCCAATGAACACCTTGCTTTTAGAAGAGTTCAGCTGCAAACCAGAATACCGGTGGAAATCCTTTAAGACTTTTGATATGCATCGAGCAGAAGAGATATCAGGCTTCATGAAAAGGAGGTGGTCATCAGCAAAGATGAGATGTGAGAGTTTGACATCACCAAATTGAGGAACATGCAAGGTACCAGCCACCAACTTCTGATCAATGAGAATAGAAAGCCCTTCCATGGCGATACAGAACAGGTAAGGTGACAGTGGATCACCTTGACGAATGCCATTAGCAGAGCTAAAGAAACCAAGAGGACTACCATTTAAAAGCACCGAAAAAGTTGCAGAATTAATCAGAATAGCAATCCAATGAACCCACTGCTCAGGGAATCTCATTTTCTTAAGCATAAGAAGGATGAAATCTCGATGAACTGAGTCAAATGCTTTCCGAAGATCAACCTTCATACATAAGAGATTACCCCGGTGTTTGGAATGAAAGTCTCTCACAATATCATTAGCAAGGAGAATGCTGTCTTGAATCTTCCGACCTTTAATAAAAGCAGACTGGTGCTTGCTGATAAGATGGGGCAAGTACTTTTGCATTCGGTTGGCAATCAGCTTTGTAATGATCTTGTAGAGGAAATTGCACAGGGAAATTGGCCGAAACTGATCAAAAGAATCAGCAGTATCAGTCTTGGGAATAAGAGAGATGAAAGTGTGGTTGACCTGCCTTAGCCAACGCCCTCCATTAAAGAAATAATGGACTGCATTCAAGACATCCTGACCCACAGTGCGCCAGCATAATTGATAAAAGTCCGCCGGAAAACCATCAGGTCCAGGGCTCTTATTCTTGGGAGCACTCATTACCACTTCAGTGAAAAATCATCAGAAAAAGGCTGCATTAGAGAAATTCTATCCTCATCTGAAAGAATAGAGGAAGGTTGGAAGTCTGGAGACAAAAAGCTTTGATGTTGATTAAGAAGATCAGAGTAGAAATCAATAGCATGCTTCTTAAGATTTGGCAAATCAGACGTCACTTGACCGTCCGGCAACCTACAGCTCCGAATGGTATTCATCATTCGCCTCCCTTTAATACTAGCATAGAAGAACTTGGTGTTATCATCAGTTTGAGTGATCCAATGTTGCTTCACCCTTTGCTGTGCAAAGACTCCCTCCATATTTAAACAAGCAAGATAAGAATCCCTGGCATGTTTCTCCTCATGAATAAGCTGAGCATTCATAGGATCAGCAGCTAGTTTGGACTGAGCATTGTGTAAGGTATCACCAGACAACTCATATTGATCTTATTTCCTCTTAAAGAAGTTTTTTTTTTTTTGGTAAATAATACCAGAGATTGTATTGATAAAGAAATCAATTACAAGAATAGATCCATACTATCACAAGTCGATAGTTATGGTTTTAAAGATCAAAAGCAATCGCTTAAATAGGAAAAGAGCAATCAATCTGATCTGAAGTTGAAATTTCTGATTATTCGTTTAGCTTTAATGGTAGTCGGAAGCTCCTGAATATGAGATTCAGTTATATGTCGAATGTCAGACAAAATAGAAAGAAGAACATGAACTCTTGATCGGCTAACAGAGTCAAATAACCGATTGCATCTTTCCTTCCAAATCCACCATAGAGCAGCCCGAAAACTAGCAAACGCCACAATCCTGCATGCTCCCAAATCATGTGTATCCCTGATCAAATTGTCACATTCAGCTAAGATTGTATCCTTTGGTTGCCGATGAATGTCCATTCTATGAAGGAGCTGAATCCAAATCCAAGAGCTATAAGGACAGTGGAGGAATAAATGGTTTAGGTGTTCATCATGCTGACGGCAAAGAATACAAATACTTGGCCCATGAACTCCACGCCTCTGAAGAGTCTCAAATGATGGAATTCTCCCCAGCAAACATTGCCAAGCGAAGAGAGAATGCTTTTGATTTGTAGGGCGCTGCCAGACAATGTGAAACCAGAAGACTTTAGGATGAACAACTCTTGTCAGATCATAAATTTGCTTGTTGCTAGTGGATCCATTATTATGCTTCCAAACAATGGTATCATGACAGCCATCATGGATGGGGATACGCTGAATTTGAGGCCAAATATCCATCATCTCACCTGATGTCGGAGGAGGAAGACACCACCTCCCATTTTGAATGAAAGTACTAACAGTTGCAGTCATTGGTAATCCAAGGAGATATCTGATGTAATCGCCACCCAAAGAAAATAAGGAGCGGCCAAAGATCCAAGGATCCTTCCATAAATTAAAGAGTTGGCCATTACCAATCTTGAGGAGAACATGAGGCCGAATGCACTCTCTGACATGAAGAATACCTTTCCAAGCCTGAGAATGATAAGAGTGGGACTGAGCTGACCAAATCAAATCCTTGTTTAGATATCTACTATTCACCTAGTTAGTCCAAAGACAGTCATGATTGGTAGCAATTCTCCACAACTGCATAGAAATGGCAGATTGGTTCCAAGTATGAAGCTTCCGAATTCCCAAACCTCCTTCATTTTTAGGCCGACACAACCAATCCCATTTGATCAGGTGAAATGGCTTATAATCCCCAGAAGCATGCCAGAAGAAGTTTCTCATCATTCTCTCTACTTCACCAATCAACTTCCTCGGCAAAATAAAAGCAACTGCCCAGTAAATAGCATAAGAGTTTAACACAGATCTTATCAGTTCAATCCTTCCTGCTTTAGAAAGGAGTCTAGTCTTCCAAGAAGAGATGCGATTTCTGATTTTCTGAGTGATAGGAATGCAGTAGGTACCAGTCAAAGTAGTGGAGAAGAGAGGAAGACCCAAGTAGGTGGTAGGAAAATTGAGTTCATTAATTGGGCCCTATTATGATAGATGGATCTGGCGCTCTCTCTCTAGAATTCTAGAGAGAGAAGCTCTGGGGTTTGCGCAAGTCCGGTGAGTGTCTGTGCTCACCCCCGCCGTCCGGCGGTGGGTGGGTGGTCCGCTGGCGTTCTGCCAGGGCCTCCCTTCGGTGAGCTTTGCCCTTTCCTGAGGGCAGCCACTGGTTGGATCTCCTCCAACCAGGGTTCTTTGAGTGTTCGGACTTGCTGCTGTTAAGGAGGCGATGGGCGGTGATGGTCTGTCGTCAAGCAAAGAGGCTGCACGGCCGATGACGGTTGCTGCTGGTTCGTCCTTGAATGATCCTGGTTCGAGTATGGGAGCGGATGCTGGTCAGGTGCAGGTGAGACGTCCTTCTCAAGGGAGATCTTCTTCGAGGGCGAGATCCAGATCACGAGGTCCTGTCCCGGTGCAAGTGTCATCTACACCAAAAACATGGGCAAGTTTGTTCGCTGCACCAACCACCGGGAGTAATCATGCTCTCTCTTTCATACCTCCAGCCCTTATGGAAGAAGACAAGAAGATTGCTGTTTGTGATCCTGAAGATTTGGAAGAACTTCAAGGTGCATGGGATCGTACCATTGTAGGGTACGTGGTTGACCTGAAAACCTCATTCATGCCTCTATCTTCTTTCATTAAGAGTAGATGGGGAGTGGTAGGGTTTGATCTTCATCTCCTGGAGAATGGTTTCTTTTTATGCAAGCTCGATAGTGAAGATGATGTCACTCGTATACTGGAGAACTACTGGTCTATTAGGGGACACCCCATGATTTTGAGGAGATGGGAAAAGGGAGTGCGCATGGAGCTTGAAAGTCTTAAAAATGTTCCTGTCTGGATCTCTATTCATAGTCTTCCTATCCATCTTTGGTCCAAGCAATTCATCTCTAAACTGTGTAGTACCATTGGAGAATCGTTATTCATGGACAAATTAATAGCCGAAAGAAGGAGATTATCGTTTGCCAGAGCCTGTGTTTTGGTGTCTTCGGAGGAGGAGCTTCCCAACACGATCACATACAAGGATCTTGATGGATCGATGCATTCTTTGCATATTTCTTACTCCTGGAAACCGAGGAGATGTGGAGCTTGTGGAAATTTCGGTCATCTTCTTGGCCAGTGTGGGAAAAATGTTAAACCTGCACCGAAGGTTCACCAAGTCTACAAGCAGAAGGAAAACAATGAAAGTTCAAACATAGTCATCAAATCTGCTGCGGATGCAAGGAATAGCAACCAGTTCGCAATCCTTGCAAGTCTGGAACAAGACAGGGAAGGTAATCTTATGCCAGCCATATTGCAAGAAGAGGAAAGGAGTCCAATGGATACTACTAAGGAAATCAATGGAGAGGAGATCAGTGTACCTACTATGAAAAATTCTGAATCAGGGAATAGCAGGTCTTCTTCAGGTAAGTCTCTTATGCTAAGGAAAGATTTTTTTTTGGTAAGTAAACTGTATTAAGAGAACAAAATGTACAAAGGCTACAATCATAAAACATGGTCATAGATCAAATCCTAAGGCGTGTCAGGAGAGTGCACCCCACCTCAAAGAGGTGGAATGTTCTCACTCCACCGACCCCAACCTTAGAACTGACAAGACTAAGTACTCATGACCACACAAGGAACTGTGGACTATGAGTCAAACAAAGATCAAAAGAGAGAACAACTACATAGCTGAAATGTTGAAACGGGTGAAGATTTGCTTTTCTCTAGGGCTTAAGGATCTGCACTTGAAGCTTTCCATGATGATCTTGATGTCAAACAAGATTTTGATCAGCAATTGCATTTTGGATAAGCAAACTCCATCAAAGGTTCTAATGCATCTTTCTCTTCAGATCCACCATATAGCACATTTTAAGGCCAACTGTGCTAATCTCCAAGCTCCATTTTGAAGGGGAAAATTCTCTTTTAATTTCTGCATTTCTTTCTCAAGCTTGTCTTCAGGGGGTCTTCCAAACTGAAATCTGTAGATGATCTGATTCCAAATCCAAGTGCTAAAGGAGCACTTAAAGAAGAGATGATTGTTAGATTCTTCATTGTTCTTACACAAGATACATTGGTTCGCCAGGCTGATACCTTTTTGCTTCAGATTATCTTGGGTAGGGAGTTTCTTCATAACTGCTTGCCAAAGACATAGATTGAACTTTGGGCAGTAGGCTTCGCCCAAATCCAAACATGATTAGAATCCTCATTGTGCTGTTCTCTAATCTCATTCCACACAGAAGCAATGGAGAATTTGCCACCATTGTGATTCCATAAAATCTGATCCTTTTTTTTGATAGGTAAACAAACTTGTATTGAACTAATAGAATGTACAAGAAGCCATATGTACACAGGTTGTATCATATGGCGAAAATTCCCAAGGTTTTCCTAGGAAAGCGCACCATCCCTCAGAGAGGGCTAGTGCTCTCACTCCACCTGGAAAAGGCCTTTGAGAGTTACACATTAGAAAGGGAATTCCATGACTACACAATCCGTAGCCTATGGAGAGAAGAGTAGAATCTGATAGCCAACTTCCTCAAAGAGACCAAGCAACACCAACCTGAAAAGCAAAAAGATCAAAGCTTGGAAATACCATTAGAGTTGAAATAAAATAAGAAACCATGCATGAAGCTTTTCGAAAGCAAGGAAACACAAATCTATCTAATTCAGGCTAAAATTGAATCTTGTGAGAATCCCTCTTTCCCTCCTATTCAGAGCCTCCTTCTTAACATTGTGCTTCATAAGGGTTCTAGTATCCGACAGAATGTCAATGAGAAGACCAACTTTCTCCCTTTGCTGCCCTTCAAAGATTCTAAAGCACCTCTCCCTCCAAATGTGCCAAATTGTACATCTGAAGGCAATCTTGATTAACTTAGTAAGAATACCTTTGTTGGGGAAACAAGTTACTAAAGCTTGCAGCTCCGCAATAATTGTAGGGTGAGGCTTTCTTGAAATGTCAAATCGCTTGAGAATTTCATGCCAAATCCACTGGGAATAAGTGCAGCTAAAATAGATATGGTCAATGTTTTCAGTGTTACAATAGCATAAAGAGCACCTGTTAGCCAACGAATGACCTCTTCTTTGCAACTGATCAGTAGTAGGAAGCTTATTCTTGAGCGCCTGCCAAGTACATAAGGAATGTTTAGGGGCTGTAGGGCGGTCCCAGACCCAAGAGTGGTGGATCCAGTGCGGATTTTTCTTTCTAATGTTGTTCCAAGCAGAAGTAGCACTAAATTTTCCTTTATCATGAATCCACCTTATTTCATTTTGACCAATATTAGTAAGGTAGACAGCATGAATGTGAGGCCAAAGATCAATCATATCCACAGATGTAGGTTGGGGGAGTTTCCAATGGCCATTTTGAATAAACTCAGAGACAGTAACATCTTTTGGGGCACCCAAGTCTTGGCGGATCCGATCACCATAAAGCTGATATATACTCTTACAATGAATCCAAGGCTCATACCACATGTTAGTGCATCTTCCATCAGAAATAGTATAAGAGATATGATTTATGATCCAATCCCTAGCAGTGAGTACACCTTTCCAAGCAGTAGAATGATAAGGTTTGGGCTTGATCATCCAGATATTGTTTTTTCCAAGATATTTGCTATGAATCCATTTAATCCAAAGAGTGTCAGCTTTCTGAAGGACATCCCAAATCTGCTTAATCATGCAAGCTTTGTTCCAATCCTGAAGCTTCCTTAAAGACAATCCTCCTTCCTCTTTAGGGGTGCAAATAGTATCCCAATTAACCATATGAATAGCTTTGCCATTGCCATGGCCATTCCAAAAAAAGTTGCAAAGAATTTTCTCAAGCTCATGAATGAAACCGTGAGGAAGAAGAAAAGCATTAGACCAGTAAATAGCATAGGATTGGAGCACTGATCTAATGAGCTCAAGTCTCCCAGCCTTAGAAAGAAACCTAGTTTTCCAAGCATTCAACCTGTTTTTGATTTTTTCAATGATCGGTTGACAATGAAATTTCTTAACTCCCTTAGATATAAGAGGAAGACCCAGGTAAGAACAAGGGAGGAGACCCTCCTCTTTTTTTGGTCGGTCAACCAAAGGAATGAATAAATTAATGAAAAAGATTCAAGTACAATAGAAGGTAGAGTTTTTCCAAATAGAAAAACCCAAACCTAGAGAAGTCAAAGAAAGGACTAGAAGGCCCCAAAGAAGGCCAATGTGACATCACAGATCGATGACTACACTGGTTTATTTAGAGTGATATTGAATCTTTTACACAATGATTTGGACCGACCCGATAAAGGGCGAGTATAGGGATGAGCTTCCATGATGCTTTGAACATCTTGAATAATGGAAAGAGAGATATGGATGGCAGAAGTGCGAACATCATCAAAAGTTCTTTTACATCTTTCTCTCCATATCCACCATATAGCAGCTCGAAACAAGGATCTAGCTAAGGTAGTAGCGAACCCATCTTGAGAGAAACTGCCACTTAATGAGTGGATCTCCTGCAGAATGGTTGGACGAGGCGCTCTGTGAATATTTAATCTGTTTAAGATCTCGCTTCAGACTGTGATAGTAAAATGGCACTGAAAGTATAGATGGTCTTCACTCTCTTCCGAGCTACAGCAAAGGATGCAGCGACTCGGAATCTGGAAACCCCTTTTCCTCATATTATTGTGCGTCGGGAGTTTGTGCAAAATAGCCTGCCAAGAAGTTAAAGAAAACCGCTGAACAGTGGGATTTTTCCAAATCTAGTCGGCCCAGCCAACCTTCTAATTATGCTGCCTAACATGATTCCAAATTTCAGTAATACTGAATTGGCCATGGTTCCAAATGATGGCATCCTGTTGATGTAAAGTAATAGAGCGAATCAAAGGGAAGAGATCAAACATCTCAGTCGAAGTAGGAGGTGGAAGCTGCCACTGATTATTATGAATAAAATGAGAAACAACAGTATCTCTACTAAGACCCAAATCTTGTCTAAGCCGATCCCCCATCAACATATAAATGCTTTTACCATGGATCCAAGGGTCATTAAGAAAGCTGTGCTGACTGTGAACGCCCACCTGGAAAGTGATATGTTGAAGGATCCAGTCTCGTTGTTTAAGAATAGTCTTCCAAGCCGTAGAAAAATAGGATTTAACTTTGATGGTCCATATAGAATGTTTCTTGAGGTATTTTTCATGAACCCATCTGATCCACAGGGATTCTTTGTGTTGCAGAATATCCTAAAGGTTTTTGGTAGAACAAGCTAAACTCCAATCAGTCATACACCGGATGCCAAGACCACCTTCGTTCTTCGGCCTACATATGTCTTTCCATTTAACCATATGCATGGTTTTTTGAGAACTATTACCTTGCCAGTAGAAGTCACAAAGAAGGCGCTCAATATCCTTAAGCACAGAAGAAGGGAGTAGAAATGAGACTGACCAGTAGATGGAGTAGGATGACAGGACAGATTTGATGAGCTCCAATCTGCCCGCCCTAGAGAGTAAATTGGTTTTCCAAGATTCTATTTTCTGTTTGATCTTGTCCACAATTGGTTGGCAATGACTTTTCTTAAGAGAGGTACTAAACAGAGGCAACCCCAAATAAGCAGTGGGCAGCTGGCCAATAGGAATGTTGAGGATGTCAATGATGGCATTTTTGTGTTTCACATTACCACCCATGTAGAGTCTGCTCTTAGTAGTGTTAAGCTGAAGACCAGAATAGCGGTAAAACTTTTGAAGAAGATCTTTAATAGCCATAGCAGAATTAACATCATCCTTGAAGAAAATAATAAGGTCATCAGCGAACACAAAATGAGAGATGGGAAGATTCCCCGCAGTAGGGACTTTAATCTTCTTTTGCTGAGAGGCTGCTTCAATAAGACAGGTGAATCCTTCCATAATAATGGTAAAGAGATAAGGTGACAGTGGATCACCTTGACGAAGCCCATTAGAACTTTTGAAGAAGCCCTCAGGACTACCATTCACAAGAACTGAAAATTTACAAGATTGTAAGCATCGCTGGATCCAGCTGATCCAAACAGAAGGGAATCGCATTTGGCCCATCATGTAGTAAAGAAAGTCCCAGGAGACCGAGTCAAAGGCCTTACAGAGATCAGCCTTAAGACAAATACGATTACCTTTATGCTTAGAATGCAAGTCTCTAGCCAAGTCATTTGCCAACATGATGTTACTTTGAATTTTCCGACCAGGGATGAAAGCGGATTGGTGTTGACTGATGATGGAAGGGAGAACAAGCTTAATGCGATCAGCCATCAATTTAGTGATAACTTTGTAAATAAAGTTACAAAGAGAAATAGGCCTGAATTGATCAAGGGAGACAGCATTACTCGACTTAGGCACAAGAGCAATGAAGGTGGAGTTGATCTGATTCTCCCAATGCCCATCTTCAAAGAAGGACAGCACCGCTTTGGAAACAAGGTCACCAACAATGTCCCAGCAGGTAGTAAAGAATTCAGCAGTAAACCCGTCAGGGCCAGGGCTTTTATCTTTAGGAGAACTATGAATCACTTTACAAACATCCTCCATAGTAAAAGGTTTCATCAACATAGCAATATCCCCAGCATTAAGAGTAGTTCCCATTTCAAGAGAAGGATCAGTTCTATCAAGTTTCTTGTTGAGAAGATTCTCATAAAAAGCCACAGCATGCGCCCTAATATCAGCATCAGTAGTTAGAATGGTCCTATCACTGGCCTTGCATTGCTTAATGGAATTGTGAATCCTTCTGGCTTTGATGGCAGCATAGAAGAACTTAGTGTTGGAGTCACCGAGAGACAGCCACTGCTGTTTAGACTTCTGTTTAGCAAACATCTCTTCAGTTTCCAAAGCTTTAAGATACTCACCTCTGCAATAGTTTTCCTGATCTTGAAGAAGTTTGTCAGAAGGATTATCAGCAAGAAGATGTTGAACATCAACAAGAGTAGCCCGAGTAGAAGAGGTAGCATTCTGTACTTCCCCAAAATCCTTTTTATTCCATTCTCTCAAAGCCGTTTTAACATGACGTAACTTTTTGCAGACTTGGAATAGAAGAGAGCCATGAACATGAGTGTTCCAAGCACTTTGCACAATGCCTTTGAAATTCGGATGAAGAGTCCACATGTTGAAAAATTTAAAAGGTCTCGGTCTGTTGTGACGAACCTGGGGACCAGAGTGGTAAGAGACAAGCAGACGAGAGTAATCAGAAACGAGCATGGTGTCATACTTAACCACCGAATTTTCATAAGTATTCACCCAGGAAGAATTAACAAGGACTCGATCAAGGCGAGCCGAAATTCTTTGAATGCCGGTCTTCATGTTATTCCAGGATAGGGAGTTGCCAACATGAGGCAAGTCTAGAAGAGCAACGGC
The DNA here is from genome assembly GCA_014218235.1 of Colocasia esculenta. NCBI lineage: Eukaryota > Viridiplantae > Streptophyta > Magnoliopsida > Alismatales > Araceae > Colocasia > Colocasia esculenta. The sequence goes on along the minus strand of CM024753.1, from coordinate 94,432,378 downwards.
ATTGATAAAGTTATTAAAATCGGCCACTTGAGAGGGTGGAACGGGTCTGCCTCCCTTTTTCTCCATAGGATGTCTGACAGTATTGAAATCACCCAAGATAATCCATGTATCAACAGTGTTTTGAGATAGATATTGAAGGTCCTTCCAAAGATCTCTTCTTTCATAGACAATATTTGAACCATAGATAGCAGTAAGGTAACTAGTCTCACCATTCTTCAGATTTGTGCACTTAACATGAATAAACTGAGCACTCTCAGATATGAACGAGATAATGTACTCATTAGGATTCCATAGAATCCAAATTCTTCCCCTCCAGGAACTATTATAATTGATGAGAACATTAGAGGTCGGCCAGATGCAATCCTTGACATGATTGTGATTAGATTCTCTAATTTTAGTCTCACAAAGCACCGCAATGCTACATTTAGAATTAAGAATCTCCTTCTTCACAGCAAGAAGCTTAGACTTGCTATTCATCCCTCTGACATTTCAGGAAAGCATCTGCATAGCTAATGTTTGATAGGCAAGGATTTCGAACGATTCTTACCTCGGTCTAAGATATGCATGCGATCCACATCCTTAAGCTTAGAAATATCAAATTTAGCTTCTGAGGTAGAGTTTTTTGGAGGAATACCAGCTTCTTTTTGTTTTGAATAGGTATGACTAGTTTTGGCAGGAGGAATGTCGTGGAAATCTGCAGGGTTTCCAGCCATGCACGTATCATGAGGAATAGAAGTAGCAGATTTAGAATGAGCCACCGTGGACCAGGTCGGTTTTACGCTTATAGAAGGATTGGGATCCCTATCACACTCAGTAGTATGCAGAGTAACATCTTTGTGTTGCTGAGGAGCTTTAGCCATCAAACCAGAATTCCCGTGCTGTAAGAGACAGACAGCCATGCTCGGATCAATTGAAGAAGAATCCACAGGAAGATCCTGGTTTGCACTCATATCTTCGAGAGCTGTGGGAGATCTCGGATTGATATTATGCTTGTTACTATTAGCCACCGTGGGAAGGATCGGGTTTATGCTAATATTAGAAGTTGACTCCATGCTAGGCCCATCCGTATTAAGCTGAACGGCGGCCGTCTTGACTGCAGACTGAGATGCTTGATGAGCCACCGTGGGCAAGGCCGGATTTACACTCATAGGGTTTGCATAAGAAGAGAGGCTATCAGTTTGATTAAGAGGAATCGGATCATCATGATAGAGACTAGTAGTTTCTGAAGGTCCCAGGGCGACCTACATATCTTCTCCATGAGAAGTAAGACTTTGCACATTAACAGGCACAGCCGAAGGAGAGATAGGGATATCAACCACCGTCGCGACGTGCATGGCATGCATTTGCACAGTTTCCGGATTTACGTTGGAATCTTCAGTAAGCAATGGGTCTAATGTGGAAAGAATATCGAATCTATTTCCTGTTGCCGCCGGAGCTCCGCAAGTAATTGTGCAAGAATCCTCCACCGTCGCAACGTGCATGGCATGACTGTGCACACTTGCCGGATTTACGTGAGGATGATGAGCAACCTTTGATAGTTCCTTTGTATGATGAACGAAAGAATTCCCTGAGTCAACTCGTGAGGAATGAACTCGAGAGTTTTGAGTTATCAAACTACCAGCATCAACAGATTTTTTTGGTCGCCATATTTGCTGAGGCTTTGAGAGCTTATCGACAGGGGACACTTCAGGAATGCAAGAACCTTCCTTATGACCAAATGAAGAACAAATGGAACAAGGGATGGGCCGCCATTCATACTGAACATCAATGATCTCAGTACCACCATTTTCATGTAAAGCTGTAACTGATGAAGGGAACGAGAAGTCTGAAGATATAAGAATACAAACCCTAGCATAGGTTAAACGCTTCCTGGATGCTGTGAGTTTATCCATGAACAGTGGAGTACCAAGGACACTTGCGAGTTTACTCAGAGAGGTGTGAGACCATAAGTGTAGAGGAAGATTCGGAAATATGATCCACAGCGGGATAGAAGATAGCATGGCCTTTTCTAGTTTTGAGTCACGGGACCACCGTTGCACTATGAAAGGGTGGCCACGAATATGCCAGTAACCCTCAAGAGCAGTTTGCATGTCTTCCTCAAGAGAAAAACTGCAGACAAAAAAACCTCCATGGCGCATGTGTAAATCATAAGAGCCTTTCGGCTTCCATTGGTTATCTATGAAAGTTTTGAGAGGGGTATACACCGGAACCAACCCAACAACATAACCTACCACTGTGAAACACCAAGATTTCTCCAGCTCAAGCGAGTCAGAAGCATTGATGGCAGCAACAGGGCGGTCATCTATCTCAGAAGGCGCAATGAAGGAGAGGCGGAGAGCAGAACTCGTAGACGAGGCCGGGGAGCAAACTGTGAAAAGTTCATTCCATGCCTTCTTTGTAGATGAAACACTAGGAGGAGCAGTAGAACTGGCTCGACCTCTGGAACGGCCACGAGATCTGCTACGGAGACGATGCGATGGAACACCTTGTGAGGACCCCCTCCCAAGGATAGGGTCACTCGCGGGATTCACTGGAGCACTGGCGGAGGCCGACCCTCTTCCAGGACCAGGAAGAAGATGGCTTCCAGAAACTCCCCCCTCGCAAGCCTCCATGGCGACCGTCATAGACGAGCAGGGAGCTCCCCCCCCCCCCCCCACCACCAGGACGACGGGGGGAGAGAGAAAGGAGGAGAGCCCGGGGCCAACCGATACCCAAAGCTTCTCTCTCTAGAAACCTAGAGAGAGAGCCATAGCCACACCGCTCCCAATCGAGATTGGATCATCCTTCGAGGAGACCCTCCTCCACATTCAAATAGGCTTTAATTTCGTCTTTGTTCTTAATCCCAGCCCCTAAGTAAACTTTGCTCTTAGCATGATTTAGGTGGAGACCCGAAATATCACCAAAAGTCTGAAGAATGTTAGCCAGATTCTGAACCGATGGAATATCATTCTTCAGGAAAATAATAAGATCATCTGCAAAAGTGATATGAGAAATTTCTGTATTCCCAGCACTAGGAACCTGAATCTGACCACTCTGAACAGCCCTTTCCAGCAAGCAAGTCAAACCTTCCATAGCAATAGTAAAAAGATAAGGGGACAGAGGGTCACCTTGTCTGATACCATTTTTGCTGTCAAAGAAACCAATAGGAGAACCATTGAAAAGGATGGAGAATCTAGGGGTCTCAATGCAATTCTTAATCCAAGAGATGTAAGTAGGAGGGAACTTCATTTTATGCAACATATGATAAATGAGGGGCCTGTTAACTGAATCAAAGGCTTTTCTCAAGTCAGCCTTGAAGATGATTCTATTGCTTTTACCTTTGGAATGCAAGTCTTTTGCCAAGTCATTTGCTAAAAGGATGTTATGGTGAATACTCCTCCCCTTGATGAAAGCAGCTTGATTAAGGCTAATAATCTGGCCCATAACTTTCTGCATTCGATCAGCAATCACCTTAGAAATGACCTTGTAGATAAAGTTGCAAAGGGAAAGAGGTCTGTAATCTTCCATGCAGTCCGCCCCTTGAGTCTTGGGAATGAGAGCAATGAAGGTACAGTTCGTTTGACGCAGGAGCTGCCCTGTAGAGAAAAAGTGCTGACAAGCTTTAGTAACATCTGAACCAGTGATGTGCCAAGTGTCCTGGTAAAAATCAGCAGGGAACCCATCCGGACCAGGACTCTTATTCTTAGGAGAGTTGAAAACAACTTTTCTGATTTCTTCATCTGAAATGGGAGCATTCAGGAGGGCAATGTCCTGGTCAGTGAGCTTTTTCATAGGCTCAATGGAGATACTTCTATCAGTATGTAGCTGATTCAAAAGAGAATGATAAAAATCAGTAGTATGAGCCTGAATCTGAGCAAGGTCTTCAATAAAATTACCATTCTTGTCTTTGCACTTTTTGATAGTGTTCTTAGCTCGCCTAGTAGCCATAGCTGCATAGAAAAATTTTGAGTTTGAATCCCCCAGAGTAAGCCAATTCTCTCTTGATTTCTGCCTAATAAAACTCTCTTCACGGTTCATAGCATGAGCATACATAGTTTGGGCATCTTTTTCCTTTCTGATTAAACAAGGATCAAGAGGGTTTATTTGGAGCTGAGACTGAATCATAGAGAGATTATTCTTGCAAGTTCGAAGATCCTCCTCAACCAAACCAAAGGTGTTTCTGTTCCAGTTTTTAAGAGCTTCCTTACAAGCCTTGAGTTTCTGACACAAGATGTACTGAGGTGTTCCATGAACAGACTTATCCCAAGCAATTCGAACCACATCAATGAAGTCAGGATGAGATTTCCACATATTGAAATATCTAAAAGGTTTACGGCCATGAGTAATGGAAATGTCAGTAGTAATGAACATAGTAGAGTGATCTGAAAAGTACTGAGCACCATATTCAAGCAGAGAGTCCGCAAACTTGCACAGCCACTCATGATTAATCAGACATCTATCCAGTCTAGCCATAATTCTTCTGTTACTGTCACCTCTATTGTTCCAAGAGAGCCAATTACCAACAGATTTCATGTCCATAAGAGCAGAGCTAGAAATGCAACTATTGAAATCAGCAAGCATGGATTCAGAGACCTCTCTACCTCCCACTTTCTCCCTAGGATATCTGATAGTATTGAAGTCCCCAGCAATCAACCAAGGCACTCGGTAGGCATTAGCAGAAAGATCATTAATGTCAGACCACAATAAACTCCTTTCAGAAGCACTATTAGAAGCATAGACACCCGTGATAAAGAAATCAATGTTACTTCTCTTATCCTTGCCCTTAACATGAACCAGCTGAGTAGTGTGAGACATAAGCTCAAGATCAAAGAGGTTAGGGTCCCACAAGATCCAAATTCTACCATTAGATAGATCTGAGTCATTAGTTAAAAGCTTGGCTTGAGGCCAAATAGCATTCTTTCGAATAGATGCATGAATGGTTTTTATTTTTGTTTCAACAATAATTGCAATTTCACAAGCAAATGATCTAATAAGCTTATTTAATTCCCTGCATTTACCCAAATTATTTATTCCTCTAACATTCCAACTTATAAGCTTCATAAAAAAGCAAGAAATAAAAAGTAGCAAAGCGCAGGAGTCCATTTAGGATCTGGATCCTTTACCCCCTTTTGATTTGAAGCGGTCAATCTCGTCAACCTGCTGCAAATTTTTAAATTTCAAAATACCTGGTATGGTATTGCCTTGAGTAGAGTTGCTTTTGGTAGGATTTCCCGTTTGTCCTGCCTTGCTTTGATTGGTTGATGGTGATTGCTTGCGATTTTCCTCTTTTGAAACTCCATGGTGGGAAAGCTTGGAACCGTTGGCACCATATAGGGAAGTATCAGATCCTTGCGTAGAAGCTCCACCATGGCTGCCTTCCAAGCTTGTAGTGATGGCGGTATCCATTCCTTCCGAGCCATGCATATTCCCTTCTTTTGTTACATCATCCCTGCCAAAACCTTCCTTGGGAAGAGATATTTGCTGAGTGGTGCTTCCACCTTTATTTGGATATGATTGCGTTGGCTTCCTTCCCTGCTTGCATGGCTTTTGTTAATGCTAGCTTGCAGATCTGTGGGGACCACAAGATTTACTTGTGCATTATTTTCCAGAGCAATTTCATATGGGAGATTTCCATTCCCGATTTGTTTGTTATTCCTTTCCTTGTGACTGCCATGGATGGACACGCCAGCAGTCCCATGCACCCCTTCCGTTTCCTGCATGCTACGAACGTGGACGCTATGCTCAAGCTCCCCATTCACAGCCGCGTGCCCATTCTGATCCCGCATACTACCTTGAGCAATGATGGAAGCAGCACCAACTCTTTCTTGGCCATGAGTCTTCTGCCGCCATTCTTTCCTTGGAGCCTTGAAACTTGCTTTGCACTCACCACCTCCATGACCGAAAGAATTGCACTCCCTACAGAGGACGGGCTTCCACTCGTATTCGACCTCCAACACTTCAAAGGAACCGTCAGCATTCATGATGGACACTTGGTGAGGGAATGCCGCTTCCACATCAACCAAAACACATACCCTTGCAAAGTGAAGGCGTTTCCTCTTAGCAGTCAAAGAATCCATGTGCAATGGCCGACCTAGAAGGCTTGCAAGTTTACTCAACCCACGCACCGTCCACCATTGGAGAGGAAGACGCGGAAACCGGACCCAGACTGGTAAAGTAGAGAGCGATTCCTTTTCCATTCGGAGCTCTGGAGTCCATTTGCGAAGGACTAAAGGGTGTCCACGAATGCACTAGAAGCCATCGAGGACGGACTTCAAATCGTCTTCCTGGTTGAAGACAACCAGGAAGAAACCTCCCTCGCGCATCAGAAGCTCAGCGTCTCCTTTAGGACGCCAGAAATTACGAATATATGATTGAAGAGCTGAGAAAATTGGCTTCATACCTATACAGTAGCCCATAAGGGCGTACTTCCAGGACTCCTTCAACTCTTTAACATTGTCTCCCTTGAACACTGCAACCTTCTTCTCTTCTATGCATACTGGGTCTATGAACTCCAGTGAGCCTTCTTGCGCTGAAGAACCTTCTCCCCCAGATGCGCCGAACAAGGAAGCCCACGGACGGCGAACGTTGGAGACCCGAGAGGAAGATCTAGCTGAGCTAGTGATCCCACGCTCCAGCGGGCAACCTCTGGAAGGAGGCCTAGAAGTAGGGAGATCACCTTGTGGGATAACACTAACAGGATAGCATTGTCCCGCGGTGATCACGGAGCCATTGGAGGCACTCGGAGGAAGAACCTCCATGCGCCCCCAGGGGCTAACCCCACGAAACCTCCCAGAAGCCAAAACCCCAGAGCTTCTCTCTCTAGAATCGCCTAGAGAGAGGTTAGCATAAAATCTGATCCTCACTATTATTATGAATCGTAGTTGCCTTTATGGATGGCCAAAGGGCGATCATATCGAAGGAAATAGGAGTGGGCAGATTCTAACGTTCAGAATTAATGAAGTGACCAATTTTTGTATCCTTACCGACCCCGAGATCTTGGCGAATTCTGTCTCCATAGATCTAAAAAATACTCCTCCGAGAAAGCCAAGGATCATACCACATATTAAAGTTGGATCCGTCAGCAACATAATAGGAAATCTGATTTTGCATCCATTCCCTTTCTTTGAGCACCCCCTTCCAAGCACTTGAGAAGTAAGATCTGCATTTGATAACCCAAATACTTTGCTTGGCTAAATACTTATTGTAAATCCAGTCAATCCATAGGGACTCCTTTCTCTGCAAAGTATCCCAAAGAAGCTTCACTGAGGCCGCTCTATTCCAATCATGCAAATTTCTGATCCCCAGCCCGCCCTCTTTCTTTGGTCTACAAATAACCTTCCGTTTAACCATTGTCATCACTTTTTTCTCAGAACTACCCTTCCAAAAGAATTCTCTAAGCATGTCTTCAATCTGGGAGATCAGTCCACTAGGGAGGATAAAGGCAGAAGACCAGTAAATAGAGTAAGTCTGCAAGACCGATCTGATAAGCTCCAATCTTCCTGCTTTAGAGAGAAGTCTATTTTTCCAAGCATTAAGTCTGTTCTTGATTTTATCAATGAGAGGGGTACAGTGCACTTTTTTAATAGAGGAAGAAACCAAAGGCAGCCCAAGGTAAGGAACAGGAAGAGAGCCTTCACTAACACCCAATATAGTCAAGAAATCTGATTTGGGCTGAACATTTCCACCGATGTAAAGCTTGCTTTTGGCTTTGTTAAGAGCAAGGCCAGAGCAATGGGAGAAGTCGTGGAGAACTTTCCTTAGGTGCATAGCAGAATTCAGATCATTTTTAAGGAAAATAATCAGATCATCAGCAAAAACCACATGAGAGATTTTCATATTACCAGCTGATGGAACTTTGATATTACCTTTGGCAACTGCCTCCTTCATCATGCAAGTTAATCCTTCCATGTCTATAGTGAACAGATAAGGGGAAAGAGGGTCCCCTTGTCTTACCCCATTAGAGCCTTGAAAGAAACCAGTAGGCGAACCATTTAAGAGGATGGAGTAGGAAGGCTTCTCAATACAGTTCTGAACCCAAGAAATCCATTTGGCCGGAAAACCCATTTGCTTCATCATATAGTAAATAAACTCCCTATTCACCGAATCAAATGCCTTCTTCAGATCAGCCTTGAGACACAGAAGATTTCCTTTACTCTTAGAGTGAATATTCCGGACTAAATCATTAGTGATTAGGATATTATCATGGATAGATCTTCCCTTGATAAAAGCTGCTTGGTTTGAACTGATCAACTTATGGAGCACAGATTGCAGCCTATTAGCCAATATCTTGGAGATAATCTTATACACAAAGTTACAAAGAGATATAGGCCTGTATTGGTCAAAAGAGTCAGCACCTTCAGATTTTGGAAGTAAGGCAATGAAAGTGCAATTTAGTTGCTTGAGCATTCTAGAGGTGGTAAAGTAATGCTTGACCGCCTTCACAACTTGTTCACCCACTATATCCCATGAAGCTTGGTAGAACTCAGCCGGGAAGCCATCCGGACCAGGGCTTTTGCCTTTTGGAGAATGCATGACAACATCTTTAATTTCCTCCTCAGTGATCTCATTACAAAGATATGTCATATCAGAATGCTGAAGCTTAGTTCTAGGCTCAATAGTCACATGGTTCCAATCAGCAGAAGATTGATTCAACAAGGAAGAGAAAAAATCCACCGAGTACTGCTTCACCATCTCCATATCCTCTATATTATTTCCATCAGCATCAGTACATCTAGAGATAGAATTAATTAATTTCCTGGCTTTGAAGGATGCATGAAAGAACTTAGTATTACTGTCCCCTAGAGAGAGCCAATGCTGCTTAGATTTCTGCTTAAAGAACTCTTCCTCCATATCAAGAGCATTGTGATAGTCAGTCTTGATGCTAATTTCCTGGGCAATCAACTCCTTGTCCAAGGGATTGACCTGAAGTTTATTTTGAATATGATAAAGAGAGTCTCTGAACCTTTTTATTCTATCATTAACATCCTCGAATTCTTCTCTATTCCATCTCTTCAAAGCTTCCTTGACCTCTTTCAGCTTTTTGCATAAGATATAAGTGGGAGAGCCATCAAAATCTGAAGACCAAGCCTTTCTGACAATATCCTTGAATCCTGGGTGCTTAATCCACATAGAGAAAAATTTGAATGGTTTGAAACCGTTGTTAAGCATTTTCGAAGTGTGGACTAGCAGCATAGAGTGATCTGAGAAATAAGTTGAACCATAGTGAACAAATCCTTCAGGAAAACTAGTTAACCACCTGTCATTGATAAGGGTTCTATCAAGCTTTGCAGCAATCTGCCTATCTCCAGAAGAGGAGTTAGTCCAGGATAATACATTCCCCATTGACTTCAGATCCATAAGACCAGACTTGGTGATCATGTTGTTAAAGGAATCTAACATGTGAGTAGGCACAAGATTGCCTCCCATCTTCTCAAAAGCAAACCTGATGCAATTGAAGTCCCCAGTGGCAAGCCAAGCAGTAGCAGCAATAGAAGAAGTATTGGAGATTTGAATGATATCTTCCCAAAGAGAAGTTCGATCAAAGTGAGAATTGGATGCATAAATAGCAGAAATCTGAAGGTCTTTTTTCAAATTCACATGTTTTCCAGAAAGATGGATGATTTGGCTCGAAGTATAAGTAACAGTGAAAGAAAGAATATTAGGATTCCAAAGAACCCATATCCGGCCATTAGTACAGTGACTGTTATGAGCAATAGAAGCATCAGCCCAGATTTGACTCTTGAATAAATCAACATTAGCTGCCTTGATCTTTGTTTCCAAAAGAATAACCATATCACAATTATTATTTTGAATAATTTTTCTCAGCTCCATTCGCTTACCAAACTTATTTAATCCTCTCACATTCCACCTGATTATCTTCATAAGACTTAGCTTCGATTTGGATGCAAGTGCATCCCCACTTTTTGATCCTTCGGGGGTTCCTCCGGCCATGGGTATCCAAATCCATAGGTTATTCGCGTTCCAGGGTTATTCTAGAGAGAGAAGCTCTGGGGAAAGGGTGTCTCGGGGGTTCCTCCGGCCACCTCCACCGCCCTCCGGCGGTGGGAGGTCTTTCTCGGCGGTGAGCGTCATCCTCTTGGGGGGACCTCTTCTCCTTCCTGGGGAAGAGATCCCGGGGAGGATCACCACCGGTTGGTTATCCTCCAACCGGGGTCTACTTTTTCTGAGAGTTAGGTCTTCCTTCTTTGCTAATGGCTGGGGTGGCAGATATGAGTTCTGTAAACGAGAAGTCTTCTCCTCTGGATGGCCACCAACAACTTCCTTCTCAAGGTTCAAGAGGACGGAGGATGGTGAGGGATGAGAGAGCCTCTACGTCAAGGCGATCGCGTTCCAGGGTTTCCCAGGTACGTAAACCTTGGTCTTCATTATTTGGTGCTGTTCGGACTGAAGATAACAAGATGCAAGAGTCGGCCCTTGAGTACATTGAACCTGCTCTTATGGATGAAACGAAGTTTGCTGTGTATGATGGCGCGGATGCAAAGGAACTTCGAGAGGTCTGGCGATATGCTCTTATGGGGTACAGTATTTGCTTACGTCCTCAATACACTGCCTTACGAGTCTTCATTCAGAAGGTTTGGCAGCCGAAGGGAGATGCGGAGCTACTAATGAGGGAGCACGGTTTTTTCTTGGTAGTCTTTAATCAAGAGGAAGACATGCAGAGAGTATTGGATGGATTCTGGAGTATTCGTGGCCACCCATTGGTACTTCGGCGATGGACACCGGATCTCCAGATGGAGAAGGAATATTTGTGTAACTTGCCGATCTGGATCAAGTTCCCTGAGCTGCCTCTTCGATGGTGGACTGTCAAAGGCCTCAGCAAGCTCGCTAGTGTTGTGGGATGTCCGCTTCATATGGACTCTTTAACCGCTAGCAGGAAGAGACTCCATTTCGCTCGGGTCTGTGTTTTAGTTGGTGTGGATTCTACCTTCCCTTCGGAGATAGATGTTATGCTGCCCGATGGATGTTCTGAGAAGATTCCAGTAGAATATGAGTGGAAGCCTATTCTTTGTATGGATTGTAATTCTTTTGGTCATGGTAAAGGGGAATGCAGGAGTGAAGAACAAAAACAAAAACAAGTTTGGCGAGTCAAAGCTCAGGCTAGGGAGAAGATTCCTCCGTGCTCCTCAGTGATGGATGGCGATGCAAGTATTCCTTCTGGTGAACTTGCTATACAGAATACAAGGAAGGATGAAGATCTTTATAACAAAGGAAGTGTTGATAGTGAGGAGGATTCCTTACCTACCATGGGTATCCAAATCCATCAACAGAAGTCGTCTATGGCTGGCAGTAAACAAAAGGAGGAAGATGCTTTAAAGAAGGTTGGAGTTTCAAGTAACCAAGCAAATCTTGCTGATCCGTGATTCAGAAGGTAGTATGAGTAACCGGGTGGAGTTTCCAAATGAGGAGGCGGATGCTCTTCCTCCTTTTTCACAACCTATCTTTAGAAGGAATGCTCATTCGCCTTTAGTGAAGCAGGCTGACCATCGAGAGTTCGCTAATGGTAGTAAATCTACTAACAGATTTGAAGCTTTGCAAGTATTAAATGGGGAAGATGTCATCAATATCCAAGATTCGAATATTACCCAATAGGCTAAAGGAAAAAAGCAAGTATCTCCATCGCGCTCTACGTCCGGGCCTGGACGTAACAGTGACATGCAAACCATGCAACATGCAGGTACGCAAGATAAGTCCATGGGTGACAAAATGGATAAGCTGCATGCTAGGATCCGCTCTCTCTCTCAGAAGTATTAATGAAGATCCTAGCTTGGAATGTGAGGGGGTTGAACAAGACTGTGAATAGATTGAGCACTAAGCAGGCGATTTTCAATTCTAAAGCGGATGTGGTTGTTCTTCTTGAGACTAAAGTTCGTATGAACAGGAAAGACAGTAGGAGATTATCAATTGCTCCCCATCTTGATATGATTCATAATTATGACAACCATTCTGGAGGGAGGATATGGGTGCTCTGGAACAGGGTCACCATGCAACTACAATGTGTTAAAGCCACTGCACAACTAATTCATCTTGAATGTACTGAGGTATCTTCTGGTAGGAAGTCTTACCTTACGGCAGTGTATGGTTCGAACTTGGCTTATGAGAGAGCGGTTTTGTGGAAAGATATTGTGGATCTATCCAATATTATCTCTTTACCGTGGATTATTGTAGGAGACTTTAATAGTGTGCGATTTCCAGAGGAAAAGATTGGTGGTAGGAAATTGACTTCTTCTTATCTTAAGGACTTCAACAATTGCATTGACAGTGCTTCCTTAATGGACTTGAAGAGTGTTGGTAATACTCTATCTTGGTGTAATCGGTCAATTGGAGCTAGGCGAATTGCTTGTAGACTTGACAGAGCTTTAATCAATCAATGCTGGCTAGACACTTTCCCTGATGGTTATGTCTCTTATGGAGACACTCTGACCATGCTCACCTAACTATCCACACGGAAGAATCTATTGTTGGAGGCCCTAAACCTTTCAGATTTTTTACCATGTGGGCGCAACATGCAACTTTTCTCTCAACGGTTCAGGCTGCTTGGAATTCTGATGTTCAAGGCCTATCTTTATTCTTTGCAAAAAACTTCAGGCTGTCAAGGAGGCTTTGAAACTCTGGAATAGGGATGTCTTTGGTAGAATTAACCGCAGGGTGGAGTATGCTACCAGTATTCTTCATGATGTTCAAGAAAAACTCGCTTCAGATCCTTTGAATGCTGAATTTGCAGAAAGAGAAAAACAAGCTCGAGAAGACTATCTCCTAAGTCTTTCCATGGAAGCATCATATGCCCAGCAACGAGCCAAGCAACATTGGTTAACTCAGACTGATGACAATACAAGATACTTTTATGCTAGCATCAAAGGAAGAAGAATGGTGAACACAATTAGGAATTGCAAATTACCTGATGGAAGTGTTACTGATGAGGTGCAAAAGATCAAGGACCATGCCTTGGATTTCTATTCCAATCTCCTAAACCAGAATCAGCATTATGACTCTCCTACTTTTAATGCTTCCAGAACTCTCTCTGATGAAGATAGACACAATATTATGAGAGCTTTCACGGATTCTGAGATTATTGATGTGGTCATGTCAGCTCCAAAGAACAAAAGTCCAGGTCCTGATGGTTTTCCAGCTGACTTCTACCAGATGTGTTGGCATATTGTGGGGAATGATGTTCTTACAGCAGTTCATTATTTTTTCAATGGAGGAAGATGGCTAAGACAGGTTAATCATACCTTTGTATCCCTTATTCCTAAGGGTGATAATGCTGATTCCTTTGACCAGTTTAGACCTATTTCCTTGTGTAATTTCTTGTACAAGATCTTTACCAAGCTTATTGCTAATCGAATGCAAAAGTTCATGCCTCATCTCATTAGCAAAAACCAATCAGCATTTATCAAGGGAAGAAAGATCCAAGATAGCATTCTTCTGGCCAATGACATTGTGAGAGACATCCATTCAAAACATCGGGGTAATCTTTTATGCATGAAAGTGGACCTGAAGAAGGCTTTTGATACTGTGAACCGTAAGTTTATCCTTACTATTCTTCAGAAGATGGGTTTTCCTGAGCAATGGGTTCAATGGATTGATATTCTCACCAACACTGCATCTTTCTTTGTACTTCTTAATGGGAGTCCTATTGGATACTTCCATTCCTCCAATGGTATTAGACAAGGTGACCCCCTTTCTCCCTATCTTTTCTGTGTCGCCATGGAAGGTCTCACTATCATGATTGAGGACGAAATGAAGAGGGGTTCTCTTCGTGTGCCTGGCTATGGAAACACTTCTCTCTCGCACTTGGTTTTTGCGGATGATTTACTACTTTTCCTGAAACCAAGCATTGCATCGGCCAATTGCATTACCACCATTCTCAATAACTTCTATAGCTACTTGGGTCTCATGCTAAATGCTTCAAAAAGCAAAGTGTTCATTGGGGCGAAAATACAACATAAAAAACCTCTTTTGGATGCTTTGAAGGTTCAGGAAGGAAGCTTACTGTCCAACTACTTGGGCCTCCCCTTATTCTCCACTCAACTCTCAAGCATCCACTGTGCTCCTATTCTTCAGAAGATCACAAGGCGTATTGCATCTTGGAAGACCAGATTGCTATCTAAGGCTGGACGCTTAGAACTAATTCGCTCAGTCTTACACTCTTATGCCATCTACTGGGCTGTGTCTTTCATCCTTCCAAAGGGGTTAGTTGGCGAAGTGGAAAGATTAATGCGGAATTTCTTTTGGCATGGATCAGGGGAGTACAAACCTTTTCATCTTGTGAGGTGGGATCATATTTGCAGACCGAAGGATGAAGGAGGTTTGGGTCTAACAAGTCTTCATGTATGGAATTCTACTGTCATCACTATGCAATTTTGGAGACTTATTTCCAACACTACAACTCTGTGGCATCAATGGGTATCTAGTAGATACATAAAGAATGAATCCATCTGGACTGTGCAAGTCAAACCGTACCACTCTCATGCTTGGAAGGGCATCCTCAAGGTCAGAAGTTGGATTAAGCCTCATCTGCTTTATAAGGTTGGTAATGGTGCTTCTTTTAATTTGTGGGAAGATCCTTGGATACATGGACAATCCATACACTCTTTAGGAGGTCATTACATTAGAAACTTGCTGGGGATATCAAAATATGCAAAGGTTAGTTCTTTTATACAAAATGGAAGGTGGTGCCTTCCACCACCTACCTCAATTGAAATGCTTGATATCTGGCCGCGCATCCTTACTGTGTCCATTGCGGGTGATTGCGAAGATTCCATCCTTTGGAAGCAAACTGATGGTCCAATAAGAAATAAGCATCTTTATGACATGAAAAGAATAACCTATCCCAAGGTGTCTTGGGAAAATATAGTCTGGATGAGACCCACAAGTCAGAAATATTCTTTGCATGCTTGGCAGGTTCTGATGGGAGGACTTACCACCTTTGATATTATTCAGAAGCGCGGATTCCATGGGCCCAATATTTGCCATCTTTGTAAGCAACAAGAGGAAACTATTAACCATCTCTACTTTCAATGTTCTTATACTAGATGGATCTGGATGCAAATTCTCCACAGGTTGGAACTTCGGAGAAGGCCAAGAAATACAACCTTAGAAGAAAGCAAAAGCTTGAGTAGAGAGTTCATGAACAAAGGCGCTAGGAGGATTGTTGCTTTTACAGCCTTTAGGACTGCTTTATGGTGGATTTGGAAGGAGAGATGTTCTCGCATCTTTGAAGCTAAGGATAGAAGTAATATGCAGATACTTTTATCTATTCTATCTGACATTCGTAGTATCACTGAGTTCCATCTACGAGGGGCTTCCAATTCTCAGAAAATCACTAGAATCCTCAACAACCTCATTATGCAAAGGGACTAGATGCCTTTGGTTCTAGTCTTCACTGCTGTGTGCTTCTCTTTAATGAGATTTCTATTTTTTCTATGATTTCATAGCTATCGGCATGTGATAGCATGGATCACCCTTGTACATACTTCCCATTCCATATTTAATACAAATTCCGGTATCAATTACCAAACAAACAAAAAAAGATCCTTCGATTTTTGCTTGGACACATATCCATGAGTACCATGAGCAGCTGTTACTTGCCCCATTTTCTTCCTTTTGTCCATCTCATCAACCGCACTTAGAGCATTAAACCTTCTATTAGTATCTGCCAAAGCATCCGGAGAAGGGGTTGCACTGATTTCACTATCCTTATTCGGTTTCCTTCCTTGCGTTTCATGCCTCAATATAGATACAATTTTTTCAAGGGAAGGTGTTTGCGCAGGACCCTCTATCCTTTCCATTTGAATTTGATTGTCTCCATCTCCTTTCCTTGGAACAAGGGTATCGCTGTGCTCTTTCTCTATAACTCTAGCCACAATATTCTCACTGCTATCTTTGTTATTTTGCTAAGGAAAGATAATATGCAAGGCAATTCAAATATGCAAAAGGAAGATACTCGGGAGAAGGATAGTGGGCTGCCCACTCATAAGGAGGTAAGTATACCGCTCCCATGCAATCCTTCGCCTACTACCATTCCTTTGCCTCCCAAGCAATCGAATGTTCTTACTTATGGTATGAATCTGCATAAAATGAATGATGGGAAAGAAATCCAACGTCAAGGGGGAAGTGATCCATCTGTTGCGAGTTCTCCAGCTAGCGGGGGAGACACGAATAGGAAGTTTACCTCTCTAAACATGGTGGATGAAATGGACAGGAAGAAGAAAACGGGTCATGGACTTTCTATGCAGGTGAATAGACGGAAGTAAGAGGTGAATAATCAGATCATCTCTTCCTCTCCTTATTTTGCTATGGATATTATAAGTTGGAATGTGAGAGGTATTAACAAATATGATAAGCGTGGGGAGCTCAGGAAGTTACTTTACTCCATGCACTGTCAAATAGTCATTCTTCTGGAAACAAAAATTAAAGAGAAAAATCTGCAGGTAAGTAAAGCTCAGTTGTGGGATGAAGCTAGTCTCATTCATAACAGTAACTGCTCTAATGGCCGTATATGGATTCTTTGGGATCATAAAAAGTACTATTTCACTACTCTGCATATTGATAATCAGATTATTCATCTCGAAGGTGTTCAGCTGGACACTGGGAAAAAAATTTCTTATGCAACAAATTTACATCAGGAAAGAGAAACTCTTTGGCAGAATATTATTAATCACTATAACAATTCCATTGGGAATTCTCCTTGGATTGTGCTTGGGGACTTCAATTGTATTCGCCATTCTTCTGAGAAGGTTGGGGGGAACCTTGTTCCGCAGTACATGCTTGACGCTTTCAACAATATGATGACTGATGCAGGCCTTATTGATATGAAGTCTGTGGGTAATATCCTATCCTGGAATAATTGTTCTTTGGGAGATAGAAGAATTGCAGCAAGATTGGACAGGTGTTTGATTAATGATGAGTGGTTAACGGTGTTTCCTGAAGCTTATGTGGATTACAAAGCTTCTTTCTTTTCTGATCATTCCATGCTGGTTGCTCATTCTACTAGCGCTTCTTCTACTGGTCGGAAACCATTCAAATTTTTCTCCATGTGGACTCAGCATGCCAATTTCTTGGAAGTAGTGAAAGATTTTTTTTTTTTTTGGTAGGTAAAAGTAACTATATTGCATGAGAAAAGAATGTACAAAAGGCCATATCTACACAGGCTGTAGATTATGGCCAAGGTTCATGACTACACAATCCGTAGCCTATGAAGACAAAGAAAGTCCTTAAAAAGGATGGATATTTAAGTAAAGGACCTTCTAGAAAACTCCAAAGTAGCAAGCTAGCGGAAACCTTACTGACAACCTGCAAAGAGAGATAGAAAAATAGAACCAAGCTTGAAGATAAAGATTAGTGTAGAAACGCAATGCATTAGACCTCTCATGGAACTATTCAAGGAAATTAAATTGATCTAAACTAACTTAAGGAGAAATTAAATCTTGTGAAAACCCCTTTTTCCCTTTGGGATAAAGTCACCTTCTTCAAATGATTCTCAACAATGCATCTAGTATCATAAAGAATGTCAATGAGAATACTCATTTTATCTCTTTTGCAATCTTCAAAGATCTGAAGACATCTCTCTCTCCACACCCACCAAATAGTACATCTGAAGATCACTTTGGCAAGGCTACTGAGCTTACTTTTCACAGGGAAAGCTTGCATGAGGGTCTGTAATTCCAGAGTGAGGCTTTGATGCGGATTTCTGCTGAAATCAAATCTCCTAAGAATTTCCTTCCAAATCCATCTAGAATAAGAACACTCAAAATATAAATGATCAATTGTTTCATTGGCATGAAGGCACAACGAGCATCTATTCACTATAGAAAGACCTTTTCTTTGAATGTTGTCAAGAGTGGGGAGCTTTTTGTGAAGGGCTTGCCAAGTACATAAAGAATGCTTGGGATTGAGAGGGCGATCCCATGTCCAACCATAGGAAATGCTTGGGAGTTAAATTTTAATGGTTCGCCCACTTATGTTCTCTGCAAAAAACTGAAATCTGTTAAAGATGCTTTGAAGAAATGGAACAAAGATGAATTTGGAAATGTTCTTCACTCTTTGAAGAATAGTAGAGATGTCCTCTCCGCTGCTCAAACTAAGCTCCAAAGGGATCCTTTAAACCAGGTTCTAATTACTGAGGAACATAACGCAAGGCAAAATTATCTCAGAAGACTTAACATGGAAGAATCCTACATCAAGCAGAAGTCTAGGCAGCAATGGCTCTCCTTGGGGGACAGCAATTTCAAGTTTTTTCATGCAGCTTTAAAAGCCGAAGAGCAGTCAATACTATTAAGCAGTGTGTGGATCATCGGGTCCATAGCTCAGTGGTAGAGCAATTGACTGCAGATCAATAGGTCACCGGTTCGAACCCGGTTAGGCCCTTCCATCAACGCAAAGAAAGGTGCTTAAGGATCTTTGAAGGGAAGACTAGAGATAATGTCGGTGTTCTCATTGATATCCTTTCGGACTCCAGATGCCTGTTGGAGCATCACTTATCCAATTCTACTATCACTTCTAGAGAGAGAGGGGTCCTCACAAGATTTAATTTTACCAACATTTAGGCGAGTTCATTCAGTTAATAGGTGTTCTTTTCTTTCGGTTATTCACATGATTGGATTTGCTAATGTTTTAACACTAACAGCTATTTCCAAGCTTCGATCCTTTGTCTTATTTTCTCTTTCAGATGGGCGCTGTTGTTGCTTCCTTGCTGCTGCCACAGAGTATGGTTCTATTCATAGGAATAATCTCATAGACTACGGCTTGTGTAGTCATGAATTGAGTCCATTTCTTTTCTACCCAAGGTGGCATTCTGGTGGAGTGGGAACATCAAACCTCATTGAGGAATGGTGCACTCTCCTGGGAACATCTTGGAGCTCTTTGCCATAATCTACAGCCTGTGTAGATATGGCCTCTTGTACATTATTAGTTGATGCAATATAATTTTGTTTACCTACCAAAAAAAAAGTGTGTGGATCATCAAGGCAATATAATTAATGATATTGAAAAGGTGAAGAAGCACTCAGTGGACTTCTTTCATTCTTTACTGAATCAAGT
Organism: Colocasia esculenta; assembly: GCA_014218235.1. Classification (NCBI taxonomy): domain Eukaryota; kingdom Viridiplantae; phylum Streptophyta; class Magnoliopsida; order Alismatales; family Araceae; genus Colocasia; species Colocasia esculenta. The sequence continues at coordinate 94,413,340 of CM024753.1, read as the reverse complement.
TCCGGCAGGTAACAATTTTGGCGATATCAATGTCTCTAACACTCTATATAACACGGATACATCTCATTTGTGTGTTGATGTTACTCCTGAGGAAATAAAGACTGTTGTCTTCCACTCTCCCAAAGGTAAAAGTCCTGGACCGGATGGCTTCCCTGCAGAATTTTATCAATGTACTTGGGAGATTATTGGTGATCAGGTGATTCAAGCGGTGCAATATTACTTTAGAACATCCAGACTTCTAAAGCAAATTAATTGTACCTTCATAGCTTTAATTCCAAAATCTGAAGGGGCGGACTCTTTTGATCAGTACAGACCAATTTCGCTCTGCAATTTCCTGTATAAGATTATCTCCAAGATCTTGGCAAATCGTTTACAAAGTGTTCTTCCTATGATTATCAGCAAAAATCAAGCAGCCTTCATTAAAGGTAGATCTATAAATGACAACATTCTTCTGGCCAATGACATTGTTAAAGACCTGCATTCTAAATCCAAGGGGAAGATTCTTTGTTTAAAGGCAGATTTGAAGAAAGCGTTTGATTCAGTAAATAGAAAATTCTTTTATTTTATGATGAGCAAGATGGGTTTTCTTGAAACATTCATCACTTGGATCCGAAACTGTATTGAGAATTCTTCATTTTCAGTTCTCTTTAATGGTTCTCCGGAGGGTTTTTTCCAAGGGGCGAATGGAGTAAGACAAGGTGACCCCTTATCGCCTTATCTCTTCACTATTGTTATGGAAGGATTCACAGCTATTATGGAGAGAGCTGTCCTCAATGGGGATATCAATGTCCCTTCTCCTGGCCCTTTAAAAGTTTCCCACACTATATTTGCAGATGACCTCATCATTTTCTTCAAAAATGATAAATCCAGCGCTCAAAATGTTAAGAATGTGATGCAGGTCTTCTCCTCCTACTCTGGTCTCTTCATGAATAAAGGGAAAAGCAAGCTTTTCTTTGGGGGAGGTATAAACCACAAAGATGAATTTCTGAGGATTCTGGAGGTTGCTGAAGATTCTTCACCGGTTCCTTACTTGGGCCTCCCCTTGATCTCCTCTTCCATTAGGAAGATTCACTGTGTTCCTTTACTGGAAAAAATCAAAAGAAGACTCAATTCTTGGAAAAATCGCCTTCTCTCTAAGGCTGGCCGCCTTTAGCTAATCGGATCTGTGCTGCGCTCTTTCTCCATCTACTGGTCTTCGGCATTCATTCTGCTAAGTGGTTTGCTAAACCAGATTGAAAAAATATGTAGGGATTTCTTCTGGAATGGTAGCTCAGATAAGAAAGCTATTCATATGGTAAGATGGGAGGATATTTGCAGGACTAAGCAAGAAGGAGGTCTTGGTCTAAAAAATCTAAATGATTGGAATAGAGCTGCCACGGTCAAGATTCTTTGGGATGTGTTGCAAAGAAAGGCTTCTCTATGGGTGGACTGGATATACAACAAATACTTATCTAAGGAGAGCTTATGGGTTGTCAAGTGCAGGTACAAATACTCTTCTGCTTGGAAGGCTGTTCTAAAAGAAAGAGACTGGATAAAAAATCAGATTGCTTACCATATAAACCAAAACTCTCAATTCAGCATGTGGTCCTTGGATAGTTGGAAGAAGTATTTTTCAGATTTATGGTGATAGAGTTCGGCAAGATTTAGGGGCTCCCAAGGATATTACCATTCAACACTTCATCAGAAATGGAGAATGGAATCTACCCATTGCCACTTCCCCGGATATGATAACTCTTTGGCCAATCATCAGTAACATAGCTATCTCTCAGGACCATCATGATCTCATTACTTGGAAGCACAACAATGGGAAGTTCACCATCTCTTCGGTTTGGAATGAAATCAGAACCAAGCACGTTCATAATAGCAACTACCACTGGATTTGGGGAAAGCCTGGGGCGCAGAAATTTAATATATGCATTTGGCAAGCGGATCTGCAGAAACTTCCAACTCAAAGCAATCTGAAAATGAAGGGTTACCATTTAGCTAATAAATGTGTTCTTTGCAGGAAAAATGAGGAAGATCATGATCATCTCTTTTTCACTTGTGTCTACAGCAAGTGGATTTGGAATCAGATACTTCGTCGGTTCGATTTTGGAAGACCTCCAGAAAATAGCTTAAGAGAGGAAATTGACAGGCTGAAAGCTAATTTTCCAAATCAAAATACAATATGGTCCCTTGCACAACTAGCTTTGAAGACAACTATATGGTGGATTTAGAGAGAAAGATGTAAAAGAATTTATGAGGCTAAGGACCGATCCAATATGCAAGTGCTCATCAGTATCCTCCAAGACATTAAGATCTGCATGGAAAATTTTAGTATCCGCGCTCATACTCAAAGAGAAAAGGGAATCTTGAGGCGATTCAACATTGCAGGGTTTTAGTTGATTTCTTTTTCGATCAGTTTTTGCTCAGATCTTGCATTCATAGTCCACAGGTTGTGTGGTCATGAATAGGAGACATCTTTTTGTTGAGGATGGTGGAGTGAGAACATTCCTTTTCTTTGAAAAGGGGTGCACTCTCCTGTCCTCCAAAGGGAGTCTATGCCCTATGTATCTTATGGTCATAGGGGCTTTGTATATTCTTTTGTCATCTCTATAAAATCTTATTACTTACCAAAAAAAAAAAGTAGGTGGTAGGAAGTTTCCCTTCTTGAACTTGTACTAAGTTGCCTTCGGGTCAGTCTAACGTCATTCTCAAGAGATTCAACATCAAATTAGCGCTATCTTCTTAAATGGGGTTTTCGAGATAGTCACCAACCTGTGGTGTCATCTCCTTGTTCTTCTTCTTTCTAGTTTACCAGGTTTTCCATCTTGGTAACTCTCCTTTGTACTTATCTTTTTTTCCATTTAATATTATTTAATCTCTTGGTTGACCAACCAAAAAAAAAAAAATTTTGCAACGCATCAAGAAGTGGCCCTTTGTTATTAGCTTTAGCACCAACAAACACCTTACTTTTAGCAACATTTAATTGGAGACCAGAACAACCATAAAAGATTTGAAGGATGTTGGAAATGCTAGTAGCTGAGGAAATTTTAGGCTTCAATAAAATCAGTAAATCATCAGCGAACATGAGATGGGACACCTTGACATTGCCAAATGTGGGAACATGTAAACAGCCTTCTTCCACCTTCTTCTCAATGAGGATCGAAAGACCTTCCATAGCAACACAAAAGAGATATGGGGATAGAGGATCACCTTGCTGGATGCCATTTTTTGAATGGAAGAAGCCCACAGGGCTGCCATTAACAAGAACCGAGAAAGTTGCAGTATTAATGAGGATACTTATCCATTTAACCCATTGGCTGGAAAACCCATTTTCCTGAGAAGAATAAGTATGAATCCCCAGTGAACAGAATCAAACGCCTTCCGAAGATCCACCTTCATGCAGAGTAGATTACCACGATGCTTGGAGTGCAGATCTCTCACAATATCATTAGCAAGCAGAATACTATCTTGAATCTTCCTTCCTTTGATAAATGCAGACTGATGTTTACTGATAAGCAGGGGCATATATTGTTGCATATGATTGGCCATTAGCTTCGTTATGATCTTGTAGAGAAAGTTGCATATGGAAATAGGCCGGAACTGATCAAATGAATCTGCTGAATCCGTTTTTGGTATGAGAGATATAAAAGTATGGTTTACCTGCCGAAGCCAATTCCCTCCATTAAAGAAGAATTTCACTGCTGCCAGAACATCACTGCCCACAATATCCCAACACAGTTGGTAAAAATCCGCAGGGAAACCATCTGGGCCTGGGCTTTTATTTTTTGGAGAATTCATGACAACATCTTTGATCTCATCATTAGAAAATGGCCTCATTATAGAAGTACAGTCCTCCTCATTGAGCATTCTGAATGGAGAGAAATTGGGAAGGTCATATTGTTGCTGCTTGTTAAGAAGATCAGTATAAAATTGAACTGCATGATCTTTGACCTGCTGCAAATCATCTGTCACACTGCCATCTGGAAGTTTACAACTCCTTATAGTATTAACCATCCTTCTCCCTTTGATGCTAGCATAGAAAAATTTGGTGTTGTCATCAGTCTGAGTTAACCAATGCTGCTTAGCCCGCTGCTGAGCAAAATCTCCTTCTATGGTAAGACAGTGAAGGTAGGCTGCACGAGCCTGAATTTCTCTATTAATGTAACTATCATTATTGGGGTCTGCATCCAAATCCTTCTGAGCTTTATGAAGGATTTCACCAGCAGTAGCAACTTTTCGATAAATCAGACCAAACTCAGATCGATTCCACTCTTTTAAAGCACTTTTAACAGCTCGAAGCTTCTGGCAAAGAATAAATATGGGAGTACCCCGGATGGGAGAGGACCAGACTTGTTCAAGCAATGGCCGAAACCCCTCATGCTTTGTCCACATAGTGAAGAATTTGAAAGGTTTGGGGCCAGCAGCAAGAGGTTCACTAGATAGTATTGTGAGCTGCGCATGGTCCGAAAGAACTTGATCACCATAAGAACAATAACTGTCAGGAAAAGAATCCAACCAGAATTAATTTATGAGAGCACGGTCCAGCCTGCAAGCAATTCTTTTAGCACCAATGGACTGGTTACACCAAGATAAGGTATTCCCCACACTCTTCAGATCCAACAAGCAAGCTAATTCAATACAGTTATTAAAATCTCGGAGCATAGCAGGACTAAGTTGGCGACCACCAATTTTTTCTTCAGGATAACGAACACAATTGAAATCTCCCACCAACAGCCAAGGTAGTGAAATGTGTTCAGAAATGGCAGCTATATCACACCAGAGAAACTGTCTCTCATAAGAGAGGTTAGAACCATACACAGCAGTCAAGTGGAAATTCTTCCCCGAGGAGACTTCAGTACAATCCATATGAATAAGCTGGTCAGTAATCTTGTTACAATTTACATGGACAGTATCCCCATTTCATAGCACCCAAATTCTTCCACCTTTATGCTCAGAATAATTGTGCAACATGTTTAAGTGAGGAGCAATGAACAGGCGTCGAGCATCCATTCTACTTTCACGAACATGAGTCTCCAGAAGGATAACAATATCTGCTTTAGACTAAGCAATAGAATTCTTGACACTTAGTCTATTTCCACGCTTATTAAGACCCCGAACATTCCAAGAATTTATCTTCATAAGTTAACTTTGTGAGAGTGATCGGATACGAGCTTGAAGCTTATCGATGGTGTGATCTGTATGATTACCTGAAACCGAAGTATGAGGAAGATGTAGGTGGTTTCCTTGCTCCCGGTTTATAGAGGAATGTATGGTAGTTGTTTTCCTTTCGCCATGCAGAACATTAATTGAGGTACGTGCTGTTGGTGGGATTCCATGCATGTGCACATAGCTGTCTCCTTCTACGTGAGGGATCTGAACGAGCTGTTCACCTTCTGAGATTGCAGAGATTTTGTGGGCCCCATCATTCAAATAATTACTATACAAGTGTTTCTCTTTAGCAGTCAAGTATATATTCTCTATATTCTCTTTCTGGCTTTGGATGCCACCAGCATTAGTATGCAAGGAAGAAATAGGTAGTTGCATCTGAACACGGTCTCCACTGCCTTGCTTAGAAATCTCCTTCTTATTTAATTTTTTTTTTGGTAAGTAAACAAAATTATATTGAGAATGTAAGATATTTACAAGGAGCCATATCTACACAGGTTGTAGATTATGTCGTGATCTGAGAAAGAAGATGAAGTAAAGTTCTCCACCATCCTCCTCCTATTGAAAGAAACATAAAAAGCTTGATCTTCATGACTACACAGCGCGTAGTCTATGAAATCATGGAAAGCAATAAAGAACACCTTTGGATAAAGGAGGATGACATACACCTCGAGCTCAAGAAGTAACCAGCGACTGCCAGCTGAAAAACAAGAACAACAGATCGAGGCTTGGAGATACCCATTAGTATTGAAACAACAATAAAAGAACAACGCATATAACTATTAGAAAGATTGAATAACTAGATTCTATCTAAGTTAAGGTGAAGTTGAATCTATTGAGAACCCCTTTCTCCCTCTGAGTTAAACCAGTCTTTGGTAAATGATGCTCCAAAATACTTCTAGTGTCATAGAGAATATCAATCAGAATACTGGCTTTATCTCTGCTTTGACCCTCAAAAATCCTTAAACACCTCTCTCTCCAAATCCACCAAATAGTACTTCGGAAAACAATTTTAGCAAGGCTAGTAAGAATCCCTTTACCAGGAAAGGATTGCGTTAAAGCATGCATTTCCGCATGGATGCCGCCATGAGGTTTCCTTCTGAAATCAAATCTTCTTAAAATCTCATGCCAAACCCATTGAGAATAGGAACATTCAAAGTAAAGATGATCAGTAGTTTCATTATTGCAAGAGCACATATAGCACATATTAGCAAGCGAATACCCTTTTCTTTGAATGTTGTCAATAGTAGGTAGTTTTTTGTGAAGGGCCTGCCAGACACAAAGAGAGTGCTTAGGTGAATTGGGCCGGTCCCATGTCCAACCCGAGTGACTCCACACAGAGTGCTTAATTCTGATTTGATTCCAAGCTGATGTAGCACTGAACTTTCCTCTATCATGAATCCACCTGACTTCATCAACACTGTTATTACTGAAAGTGATGGTAGTGATTTCTGGCCAAAGACTAATCATGTCAGTAGTAGTAGGGTGAGGAAGGTTCCACTGACCATTAAGAATAAATGCAGAGATGGTGATATCCTTAGGCGCTCCCAAATCTTGACGAATTCGATCTCCATAAGCATTATAAATACTCTTACCATGAAGCCAAGGGTCATACCAGAAGCTAGTATTGCTGCCATTCGAAATAGAGTAGGTAATGTGGTTTCTTATCCAATCTCTGGCTTTAAGAATCCCCTTCCAAGCTGCTGAGTGGTATGGTCTTAGAGTGGCCATCCAAACGTTGGTGCAAGGTACTTGCTATGAATCCATTTGATCCAAAGAGTATCAGATTTATTCAAGACGTCCCAAAGAAGCTTGACCATACAAGCTTTGTTCCAATCATTTAGCTTTCTCAAGTTCAAACCTCCTTCCTCCTTAGGGGTACAAATAGTGTCCCAGTTGACCATGTGAAAAGCTTTACCATCACCATCACCATTCCAGAAGAAGTTGCAAAGTAATTTATCAATCTCCTGAATCAAACCAGCAGGCAAGAGAAAGGCATTAGACCAGTAAACCGCATAGGATTGAAGGACAGAGCGGATTAATTCCAGCCTTCCAGCTTTGGATAGGAATCTCATTTTCCAAGCACTCAATCTAGATTTGATCTTATCCACTATAGGCTGGCAGTGAAGCTTTTTAATCCCAGAAGAAACAAGCGGCAGCCCCAAATAAGGGCAAGGGAAGGAGCCCTCCTGAACCTCCAAGCACTCAATAATTTGCCTCTTATTCTTAATCCCTGATCCAATGTAGACCTTGCTAAGGTTTAAATGAAGACCCGAGACATCACCAAACTCCTTGAGGATAGAAGCAAGATGCTGAACCGAGGGTAAGTGATTTTGCAAAAAGATAATGAGATCATCTGCAAAAGTAACATGGGAGATAGAGGTGGTCCCAGCAAGAGGAACATGAAGCTGACCACTCTGAACGGCCCTGTCAAGTAAATGAGTGAGACTTTCCATAGCAATGGTGAATAGGTAAGGTGATAGGGGATCACCTTGTCTGATACCGTTGGTACTGCTAAAGAATCCAATAGGTGACCCATTGAACAAAATGGAAAACTTTGGAGTCTCCAGGCAGTTTTTGATCCAACGAATGAAGATAGGAGGAAAGTTCATTTTTTCAAGCATGTGATAAATAAGAGATCTATTCACTGAATCAAAAGCCTTTCTCAAATCAGCTTTGAATATGATTCTATTACCTTTGGAACCCGACTGCAAATCCTTTGCCAAATCATTTGCTAAGAGGACATTATGATGGATACTCCTCCCTTTAATGAAAGCTGCTTGATTAAGCCAGTGTAGTCATGGAAGCTCATTAAGTGGCAGTTTCTCTCAAGATGGGTTCGCTACTACCTTAGCTAGATCCTTGTTTCGAGCTGCTATATGGTGGATATGGAGAGAAAGATGTAAAAGAACTTTTGACGATGTTCTCTCTCTTTCCATTATTCAAGATGTTCAAAGCATCATGGAAGCTCATCCCTATACTTGCCCTTTATCGGGTCGGTCCAAATCATTGTGTAAAAGATTCAATATCACTCTAAATAAGCCAGTGTAGTCATCGATTTGTGATGTCACATTGGCCTTCTTTGGGGCCTTCTAGTCCTTTCTTTGACTTTTCTAGGTTTGGGTTTTTCTATTTGGAAAAACTCTACCTTCTATTGTACTTGAATCTTTTTCATTAATTTATTCATTCCTTTGGTTGACCGACCAAAAAAAAAAAAAGCTGCTTGATTAAGGCTAATGATTTTGTCCATAACCTTCTGCAATCTGTCGGCAATCACTTTGGAGATGACTTTGTATATGAAGTTACAAAGTGATATAGGTCTGTAATCATCAATACAGTCCGCACCAGCAGTCTTGGGAATCAAAGCAATAAAGGTACAATTCATCTGCCTTTGGAGCTGACCAGAGTAAAAGAAATGGTGGCATGCTTTGATGACGTCAGAACCAGCAATGTGCCAAGTCGCCTGATAGAACTCAGCTGGGAAACCATCAGGGCCAGGACTCTTATTCTTAGGGGAGTTGAAGACAACATTTCTAATTTCTTGATCAGAGATAGGAACATTAAGAAAGTCAATGTCCTGCTAAGAAAGCCGCTTCATAGGATCAATGGTGGAATGAAAAGCCTGCTGAGATTGGTTAAGAAGATTTTGATAGAAATCAATGGTATGGTTTTGCACCTGATCCAAATTATCAATGACATTCCCTTGCCCATCTTTGAACTTTTTGATATTATTCTTTGCTCTCCTGGTAGCAATGGAAGCATAGAAAAATTTTGTGTTAGAATCACCCAAGGTTAACCAGTTCTCCCTAGATTTCTGCTTAATGAAACTTTCTTCGCATTTCATGGCATTAAGGTACTTGCTCCGAATTTGCTTTTCCTTGCTAATGAGGTCAGCATCAAAAGGATTCAATTGTAGCTCCGCTTGAATATGTTTAAGATCATGCTTGTATTTGAGAAGACTATCCTCAACCATACCAAAAGTAGCCTTGTTCCAAATTTTTAGAGATTTTTTACAGGCTTTGAGTTTTTGGCAAAGACAGTACTGCGGAGTCCCTCTGACTGGTATTTCCCGGGCAGCCCGAACAACATCTAGAAAATCAGCATAAGAGCTCCACATATGAAAGTATCTAAAAGGCTTCGGACCATGAGGCACAGATTTTTCAGAGGTGATGTACATGATTGAGTGGTCCGAAAAGAATTGGGGGCCATAATCCAGCAAAGAGTTCTCAAATTTGCACAGCCAATCATGGTTAATCAAGCATCTATCAAGTCTGGCCATAATCCTTCTGTAACTATCACATCTATTGTTCCATGACAGCCAGTTGCCAACCGATTTCATGTCCATCAGAGCAGAAGCAGATATGCAGTCATTAAAATCAGTAAGCATGGAATCAGAGATTTCTCTACCACCCACTTTCTCATGAGGAAATCTAACAGTGTTAAAGTCCCCAGTAACCAACCAAGGCGATCCCGTTGTGAAGGAGGCAATATTCTGAATATCAGACCACAATATTTTTCTCTCAGCAACACTGTTAGAGGCATACACAGCAGTGATTTGAAAACCAACATTTGTTCTTTTATCCAAGCCCTTGATGTGAATAAGTTGAGTTGTAGCTGAATGCATATTTTTTTTTCGGTAAGTAATAATCCATTGAAAAAAAGAAAGTAATATACAAGTCCCCACAGCCTAGATAAGGCCCATGGGAATAGGACTCCTAATGGAGGACAGGAGAGTGTACCCTCAAGGAGGTGAAATATTCTCACTCCACCGTACACAACATTAGGATCACAAGGAAAACACTCTTCATGACCACACAAGTTGTGGACTATGAATAAAGAAGTCCAAAGAATCAACTAAAGGTAGGGACTACACAGAAATATTGAATCTCCTAAAGATGTCCTTTTCCCTTTCCAAATTCACCTCCTTCTGGGAATGTTCCATGCAGAGCTTGATGTCCAGAAGAATGGATATAAGAACTTGCATTTTGGAGCGATCCTTATTTTCAAAGCTTGTCAAACACCTTTCTCTCCAGATCCACCACACCGCTATCTTGAGAGCAAGCTGAGCAAGGGAGGTAACAGTTGTATGATAAGGAAAATTAGTGTAAAGTCTTTCCATTTCTTTTTCCAAACCATCTTCAGGTGGTCGGCCAATCTGAAATCTGCTAAGAATCTCCTTCCAAATCCAATTGTTGTACTCACAAGTGAAGTAAATATGCCTATTGTTTTCCTCATGTTTTCTGCATAATACACACTGGTTAGCCAGCTGAAAGCCTCTTCCTTGCAAATGATCTTGAGTTGGTAGTTTTTGAAGAATGGCTTGCCACAAGCAAAGATTGAATTTTTGAGCGCCCGGCTTCCCCCAAATCCAATGATAATTACGCATGACATTGTTCTTGGATCTGATTTCATTCCACACAGAGGAAATAGAAAATTTGCCATTGTTGTGATTCCAAGCGATTTTGTCAGGAAGATGCCCATTAATCCTCAAGTTCTTCATAGTAGGCCAAAGAGTGAGCATTTGGTGAGAAGTTACTGTTGGTAAATTCCAATTGCCATTCAAAATAAACTGGTCAACCATGATGTCCCTAGGAGCGCCCAGATCTTGACGAACTCGATCTCCATATAGCTGAAATATGCTTTTTCCCAAGATCCAAGGGTCATACCACATCCTAATGTTCGAACCAGTAGAGATATGGTAATTGATATGATCCTTTAGCCAGTCCCTTTCTTGAAGCACAGACTTCCAGGCATTTGAGTAGGTCGGCCTACTTTTGATCATCCAAATACTCTCCTTTGAAAGATATTTCTGATGGATCCAGGTAACCCACATAGTATCTTTATTTTGCAAAACTTCCCAAAGTAACTTAACCATAGCAGCACGGTTCCAGTCATGGAGGCGTTTTATACCCAGCCCACCTTCTTTTTTCGGCCTGCAGACATCCTTCCACTTGATCATTTTGAAAGCTTTCTTATCTGAACAACCTTGCCAAAAGAAATTTCTGATAATTTGCTCAATCTGATGTATTAATCCCTTGGGCAGAGTGAAGGCCAAAGACCAATATATAGAATAAGAATGGAGTACCGAATGAATCAATTGAAGCCGGCCAGCTTTAGATAGAATACGGTTCTTCCAAGAGCTCAATCTTTTGGTGATCTTTTCCACAAGAGGAGCACAATGCACTTTCTTAATAGATCAAGAAATAAGAGGAAGACCAAGGTAATTAACTGGCATTTTACCTTCTCCTACCTCCAGAATGCTGAGGAAGTCTACCTTATTTCTGACCATTCCACCAACAAATAATTTGCTTTTGTTGTGGTTGAGTTTTAGACCTGAGTAAGTGGAGAATTTCTGCAACACTTGCCTTATCCTTTCAGCCGACCTGATGTCCTCTTTGAAAAAAATGACAAGGTCATCCGCAAACACAATATGAGAGACCTTTATGTGTGCAGCCGAAGGGACCTTGATGTCCCCATTGTTGACCTCCCTGTCCATGAGAATGGAAAATCCCTCCATAGCTATAGTAAAGAGGTAAGGAGAAAGAGGGTCTCCTTGTCTGATCCCGTTAGTGCCATGAAAAAAACCTATTGGGGATCCATTAAAAAGAATGGAGAAAGTGGGATTATCAATACAATTTCTGATCCAGTTAACAAATTGAGCAGGGAAACCCATCTTATTCATCATGAAATAAATGAAATTTCTATTGAGAGAATCAAAAGCCTTTTTCAAGTCTGCCTTGAAGCACAGAAGACTACCCTTAGATTTGGAGTGTAAGTCCCGAACAATATCATTAGCAAGCAAAATGTTGTCCTGAATAGTTCTTCCTTTGATAAAGGCTGCCTGATTGTTACTGATAAGCTTAGGAAGAACCACTTGCATTCTGTTAGCCAAGATCTTCGATATAATTTTATAGAGGAAATTACAAAGAGAGATCGGTCTATATTGATCAAACGAATCAGCTCCATCAGATTTTGGAATGAGAGCAATAAAAGTGCAGTTGATTTGCTTGAGAAGTCTGGCTGATGTAAAATAATGCTGAACTGCAGAGATAACCTGATCCCCCACAATCTCCCAAGTGCTTTGATAAAATTCAACCGGAAAACCATCCGGTCCTGGACTCTTGCCTTTGGGAGAATGAAAAATTACATTCCTGATCTCTTCATTAGTGACCGGCTGGCATAACTTAGTGGTATATTCCTCTTCCAAGGTTCGGCTGGCAGTAATGTTATCCATGTTACACATAACAGCAGGCTGATTTAGAAGGGAAGTAAAGAAATTAACCGTATGCTCTTTGACCCTCTCAATATCTTCAATCTTGTTTCCGCTAGCATCAGTACAAGTCTTAATTGTGTTGGCTGCCTTTCTAGCTTTAAAAGAAGCATGGAAGTATTTAGAGTTGGAGTCTCCCAACGAAAGCCAATTTTGTCTAGACTTTTTGTTTGAAAAAGGATTCCTCCATTTCAAGAGCTTTGAGGTATTCCTGCTTCCTTCTATTCTCTTCTTCAATAAGTTGGCAATCCAAAGGATTCCTTTGCAATTGAGATTGAGTAGCCGCAAGATTTTCTCTATTTTTCCTAACCATATCATGCACATTTCCAAATTCTTCATTGTTCCATTTTCTCAACGCCCTTTTGACCTCTTTAAGCTTCTGACAAAGGATAAAGGTGGGTGACCCCTGGAATTGGACTGCCAAGCTTTTCTAACAACTTCAAGGAAATTATGATGCTTAGTCCAAATGTCAAAGAATTTAAAAGGTTTCCTCCCAGTAGAAACTTCACTAGAAGAATGGGCAACCAACATGGAGTGATCAGAGAAATAAGTAGCAGAGTAATCCACATAAGCTTCAGGGTACATAGATAACCACTGGTCATTAATTAAACACCTATCTAGTCTAGCCATGATTCTTCTATCTCCCATAGAACAGTTCGACCATGACAAAATATTCCCTATTGCTTTCATATCCAAAATGCCAGCCTTATGAATCATTGAGTCAAAGGAATTAAGCATATGATGGGGAACTGGATTCCCCCCCACTTTTTCGGAAGCATGGCGGACACAGTTGAAGTCTCCCATTAAAATCCACGGAGCATTATGAGTGTAGGCAGCCGAGTGATTTATGATATTATTCCACAGCATATCTCTTTCATGGGAAAGGTTGGAAGCATAGATAGCAGAAAGGAAAAAAGTCTGACCAGAATCCAGCTTTGTGCCACTCAGATGAATAATTTGATCAGTAATTTGAATAACATGAAAGGAGATTTTCTTGTCATTCCAGAGAACCCAGATTCTACCTCTAGAGCAATTGTTGTTGTGAACTAAGCTAGCATCAGCCCAAATTTGCGCTTTACAAGTATCCACATTACTCTCCTTGATCTTGGTTTCTAGAAAAATAGCAATATCACAGTGCATAGAGCAGATAATTTTCCTCAATTCCCCTATTTTAGAATTCTTGTTTATTCCTCTTACATTCCAACTGATAATCTTCATAACAAAAAAATATTAAGATTGGGCCCGGTTCCTCGTTTCCTTTGGCTTATTTCCGGTGGCGTGAGATGGCATCCCATGTCCCATTTTCCTCTTTCTTTCCATTTCATCCACCACATTTAATGTGGTGAATTTTCTAGTATTTGTTCCCACGCTATCAGGAGAAAGAGCAACAGATTCCTTACCTTTCGCTTCGCTGGCCAGGGAGATGCTTAGCTTGCATGGGGGCGGTAAGATGACCTCCTTCTTTCTCGCCTTGATACGTATCCAGAGCATATGCTGGCGCTTCTTTCTCCAAAGAATCCATTGCCTTCTGTTGCATGCTTTCCATAACTTGCGCGACCTCCTTTCTTATTGTGTCACCTACCTTCTCTCCAACGTGAACGTCCAGAATACACGTATCCTTGGATTGCAATACTTCCATGCTTGGAGTCTTACCCGAAGAAGCCTCAGCCTGCACATTATTCGCATGCACAATAATTTCATCCTTTTCTATAGGGTTATCAAATTCTTCAACGTCACTTTGTAAATTGGCAAGTATAGAGAACTGATTATTGTTGAGATTTGAATTTTCCCCAAGTTTGGGTTTGATGGAGGTACCAGTGACATCATCTTTCTTCCTGTAAATTTGCTGTATCACCATGCTAGCTTGTTGGGGTGATTTTTTACATTGTCCCTGAAAGTGACCAAATGTACCACATGTTGCACATCTTCTTGGCTTCCAAGAATAAGAGATGTTAAGCGAATGCAGAGTACCATCTAGTTCTTTGTAGGTAACAGATGAAGGTAGCTCAACTTCCGAGGAGACCATAACACAGGCTCTGGCATACGATAATCTCTTCCGTTCAGCAGTTAATCTATCCATGAATAGAGGTTCTCCCACTGTGCTACACAACTTCGATATGAATTTCTTCGACCATAAGTGAATCGGAAGACCTAATAGACCAAAAATTCTCCAGGATACGGGTAACATCTTCCTCGCTGTCCAGCTTACATAAGAAAAAACCATTTTCCAGAAGATGCAAATCGAAACCAACTACTGCCCACCTGTTCTTGATGAAAGACGAAAGAGGCATAAAAGATGTTTTAAGATCAACTACATACCCCACAATGGTCCGGTCCCAAGCTCCTTTCAATTCTTCCAAGTCCTCAACATCACAGACCGCAACAAGCATGTTCTCAATACTTGCAGGAATAATGTATGATAACGAGTGAGAAGAGTCACTCGATGTTGGAGCAGAGAAAAGGCTGGCCCAAGTCTTCGGAGCAGTGGACACTCCAATAGGGTTCCGGGAGCGTGACCTGCGCGGTGCTCTAGAAGATGAACGTCCTCTTTCTTCCCTTTGACCGAGGTCGCCTCTTCCCATTCTATCTTGAACCAAAGCTGCCGAGCGAGCCTTCAATGGAGATACTGCGGAGTCTCTCGAGGGAACCATGCTCTGCATGCCTGATGTGGAAGACGCCATACCGCAATCATTACCTGCAACAACCCTCAACTTTGAAGCCTCCTTGGACACGAAGATGCCCTCATCAGCAACAGCAGTCGCAAATGGCATCACGAGGCGCCCACACCCACTCACAAGGCCGCCCACACCCGCAAAAGGACCGGCGGCTGCTCACGACCCAAGGCACTTCCCTCGCAAGACTGGAAGAGGATATGGTAGACCCCGGTTGGTGGGGATCCTTCCGGTGGTAGCTCTCAAGAGATGATCCCAAGAGCCCGAGATCCTCCTGCAGCACGGGAGGGAAGCTCCACCCACCGCCAAGGGGCGGGGGGGGAGCCCCATGCACGAAACTCACCAACACTCCCTTTCCCCAGAGCTTCTCTCTCTAGAATCGCCTAGAGAGAGAGAGACCCCAAACGTAAATTATAGCTGAATGCATATTAATATCTAAGAGATTGGGGTCCCAAAGAATCCAAATTCGACCATAAGATAGAGTAGAATCATTAGTTAAAACATTGGCCTCAGGCCAAATAGAATTCTTTCGAATAGGTACATGAGGTGTTTTTATTTTAGTTTCAACAATAATAGCTAATTCACAAGCAAAAGATTTGATGATCCATTTTAGTTCCATGAATTCCTCCTGTTTATTAATTCCTCTAACGTTCCAAGTTATTATCTTCATGATAAAATGAAGGTAAGAGAGGGAAAGAAGAGAACACTAAGAGTGTTTACTTGATTTATCCCTTCCTTTCCCCCCTCTAATATTGATGCGATCAACCTCATCCACCGATTGTAAATTTTTGAATTTCAAAATACCTTGAGTGTGGTTGCTTTGAGAGGAATACCCGACCTTGCTTCTTTCCAGCCCGTCCTTCTTTTTTTTGTCTTGATCTTGGGTAGTATCCAATCCTTCCTTGCAAGCTTTGGTTCCTTGGCCCTGACCTTCCATAGAAGAATCCATGCGCTGGAATGAGGTATCAGCAGCAAAGTCAACGATCCCCACCGAATCCTGGTTGTAGGCAGGCGACGCAGTGGGATTGCTGTCTTTCCTCAAAGCAAAATCGCCAACTACGTTTGCTGTGCAGACTAGCGATCTTGCTTAAGCCTCGAGCAGTCCACCATTTGAGAGGAAGTCCAGGAAATCTTACCCAGACGGGCATGGATGAGAGTGATTCCTTTTCCATTTGAAGATTCGGACTCCATCGACGAAGAACAAGGGGATGTCCTCTGATACACCAGAACCCATCAAGCACTTTCTGTAAATCCTCCTCCTGATTGAACACAACCAGAAAAACCCTCCTTCACGCATCAACAATTCTATATCACCTTTTGGCTTCCAAAAGTTTAGGATGAATGAGCGAAGTGCAGAGAAAATAGGCTTAATACCGATGCAATATCCCATAAGTGCTAGACGCCATTTCTCCTGCAACTCTTTTACATCTTCTCCCTCAAACACTGCAACCTTCTGATCATGAAAAGTGACAGGTTCGACATACTCCAATGCTCCTTCTGTGACTGACTTGCCTTCCCCTCCTCCCTTCTGGACCCCGGAAAGAGCTGACCATGGGCGCCTAGAAAGAGAAACTCTGGAACGAGATCTGCTTGAAGGACGCCTTGAAGAACTGCCATTAACTTCTTGGGCTGATCGCACCACAGAGCGGCCTCTGCTGCCAGAAGGTAGCTGCTCCATCGCCACCAGAGAACCATCAAGCAGAAAGCCACGACCCTCAGGAAAAGTAGACCCTGGTTGAAGGAGTTTCAACCGGTGGCTGTCTTCCAAGGAACCACTTCTTCTTCAGGACGAAGAAGAAGGCTCACAAGGCAGACCGAACTCACCTCCAGGAGAGCCCTCCGGTACCGCCAGGATAGCGGAGGAGGAGCTGGGAAACCCCCCCTTGAAACGCTCTCTCCCCAGAGCTTCTCTCTCTAGAATCGCCTAGAGAGAGAGAGCAACCGGTTCAGGTATTGTCAATAATCCTCTTAAAGAAGTTTCCACTTCCTTAGTCAAATCTTGCAATCTCTCTACTGCCTTGTCTTCTTTCATCCCAACTACTAGGTGGTGCGCATAATCTCCCTTACTATTAGAATATTCTAGCTCTCCAATAATGATTGGATCTCCAACTTGTCTTGTCTTGAAACCTTCCTGTATAGCATCATTAGGATCAGCAACCTTCCCTTTGTCTTGGTGAGGATCCACAGAAATAGAAGAGTCCATGTTTAGAATAGTAAGTGGCGAATTTTGCATGACACCACATCTTCTACTTTCTTCTACCCCAGCCAAAGGATTACTATCAGAATTGTTGATATCTAATTCTAAAGATGATGAAGAATCCACCAGGGCGGCTTTGTCTTTGACACGCCACACTTTCTTTTGGTTTCTCAATTGTGATCGGCATTCTCCCCTTCCATGGCCATACGACTTGCAATCAGTGCAAAGAATCGGCTTCCATTCGTACTCAACACAGATTGTATCAAAGCTACCATCTTCGTTCATGATATCAACTTCAGAGGGAAAAGTAGCATCAGCATCAACTAAGACACAAACCCGAGCGAAGTGAAGCCTCTTCCTGCTAGAGGTAAGGAAGTCCATGTGAAGAGGCCGCCCCAATAGACTTGCAAGCTTACTCAGAGACCTTTGACAGTCCACCACCGAAAGGCAATCCTGGAAACTTCACCCATATCGGCAAACTACAAAGCGACTCCTTCTCCATTTGAAGATCGGGAGTCCATCTTCGGAGAACCAAGGGGTGCCCCCGAATGCTCCAGAACCCATCAAGAATCCTCTGGAGGTCCTCCTCTTGATTAAAGACAACAAGGAAGAAACCTCCTTCCTACATTAGAAGCTCCATATCTCCTTTCGGCTGCCAGACATTAACAATGAAAGCATGGAGAGCAGTGTAAAGCGGCCTTAATCCAATACTACTTCCCATGAGAGCAAACCGCCATGTCTCCTGGAGTTCTTTAGCATCCTCACCATCAAACACCACAAATTTCTTGTCATCAAGAAGAACAGGCTCTATGAACTCCAGAGTCGCTCCTTTCACCTTAACTCCTTCTTTTCCTGTTGCACCAAAGAGAGAGGACCATGGCCTACGAGCCTGGGAGACTTTGGAGCTTGAGCGCCTAGACTGGACACGATCAGCACGATCCATCGCCCGCCCTCTGAATGGTCGACCCTCAGAAGCTTGAGGCATCATACCCGTCTTCAAACCTTCATGCAACTCACCATTCCTATTCGAAGTAGAAAGCTCAGCCATGGAACAACCGGCAAGGGCTAAGGAAGGGTAGAGTAGACCCCGGTTAGAGGAGTTCCAACCGGTGGCAGCCCCGGAGAGAAGAGATCTCTCGAGGGACAAGGACCCCTCCTCAGCGCAGAGGAGAAGCTCCACCCACCGCCGGGGGGGCGGGGGTGAGCCCCAGACACTCTCTTGCACACCTTTTCCTCAGAGCTTCTCTCTCTAGAAAGTTAGAGAGAGAGACTCCGACCCGCTATTTATAATAAGCTCCCTACCATTGACAATCTCCAAAGAAAAGGGTTTTCATTTGCTAATAGATGTTTCTTGTGCAATTGTCATAATGAAACTATTGATCACCTCTATTTTGCTTGTTCCTATTCTCAATGGATTTGGCACGAAATACTCAAGAGATTTGACTTCAGTAGAGTTCCTTTTCCTAATATCCAGGCTGAGCTGCAGGCTTTAGTTCACTCTTTCCCTAGCAAGGGCATTCTTATTAGACTAGTGAAGGTTGTGCTCAGATGTACTGTTTGGTGGATTTGGAGGGAAAGATGCTTACGCACATTTGATGATAAGAATAGAGGAAAAGCCAGTATTCTTATTGATATTCTTTCTGATGCTAGAAGTCTGATGGAGCACCACATCAATAAGCATGGTCTCACCAAGAGAGAGAAAGGGGTTCTAATAAGATTTAACTTTTTTTTCGGTAAATAATAATGTATTAAGAGAGCCAAATGTACAAGGTCTATAACCATAAATCATGGTCATAGATAAAAATCCTAAAGTGGGTCAGGAGAGTGCACCCCACCTCAGAGAGGTGGAATGTTCTCACTCCACCAACCGCAACCTTAGAATTACCAAGACTGAAAACTCATGACCACACAAAGATTTGTGGACTATGAGAATAACAAAGATCAAAAGAAACTACATAACCAAAATGTTAAAGTGAGTAAAGATTTGTTTTTCTCTTGGAGTCTGCTATCTGAACTGGATGTTTTCCATGATAGTCTTGATATCAAACAAAATCTTGATCAGCAACTGCATTTTGGACAAACTCTCATCTTCAAAGATTCTAATACATCTCTCCCTCCAAATCCACCAGACTGCACATTTTAGCGCCAATTGAGCCAGTCTCCAAGCATCATTTTGATGGGGAAAGTTGTCCTTTAATTTCTGCATTTCTTTCTCAAGTCTGTCTTCCGGGCTTCTCCCAAATTGAAACCTGTAAATAATCTGCTTCCAGATCCAAGTACTATAAGAGCATTGGAAGAAAAGATGATTATTGGTTTCCTCATTATTCTTGCAAAGAGTACATTGGTTTGCCAAACTGATGCCTTTTTGCTTCATGTTGTCTTGAGTAGGAAGCTTCTTCATAGCTGCTTGCCATAGACAAAGGTTGAACTTTTGAGCTGCCGGCTTTGCCCAAATCCACACATGGTTACTATCCTCAGAGTGCTACTCCCTTAGCTCATTCCATGCAGAAGATATGGAGAACTTGCCACCATTATGTTTCCAAAGGATCTGATCCTCATTATTGTTATGAATGATAGTTTCTTTGATAGAAGGCCAAAGAGAGATCATGTCAAAAGAAAGTGGGATAGGGAAGGTTCCATCCTGAGGTAGAAATGAAATGACTGATTTTAAAGTCCATGCCAGCCCCAAGGTCTTGACGAATTCTATCACCAAAGTTCTGAAATATGCTCCTTCCTGATAGCCAAGGGTCAAACCACATACTGAATTGAGTACCATCTGCAATATAATAAGTGATATGGTCTTGCATCCAATCTCTTTCTTTAAGGGCACCTTTCCAAGCACTTGAGTAATAAGTTTTGCATTTGATAGTCCAGATGTTATATTTTTCTAAATATTTTTGATAGATCCAATCAACCCAAATGGACTTCTTCTTTTGTAAAATCTCCCAAAGAAGTTTCACAGAGGCAGCTCTATTCCAGTCATGCAATCTTCTGAGGCCCAAACCGCCCTCCTTCTTAGGTCTGCAAATGCTTTGCCATTTAACCATAGTCATTACAGATTTATCAGAACAACCCTTCCAAAAGAAATCTCTAAAGATACCTTCAATCTGATTAAGAAAGCACATATATGCAATCGCATATGCCTCATTTGATTAGCAAAAACCAATCAGCTTTTATCAAGGGCCGCAAGATTCAAGGTAGTATTTTTTTTTGGTAAGTAATACTGGGTATTTGTATTAAATAAAGCAAAGAGATAATATGTACAAGATAAAATTCATGCTATCACATGCCGATAGCTATGAATTTATAGAAAGTGATAGAACACAGTGAATAGAAGGGATCAATGGATATAGGCAAATGTGATCCCGCTTCTTAAAGTTTTCTGATAATAAAATTTCTCAGAGTTCTATTTGTCTTGGGAGATGAAGGACCCTTTTGAGTATGAAACTCAGTAATACTCCTAATGTCAGATAGAATGGAAAGAAGAACCTGCATGCGGCTACGATTTTTGGAATCAAAAACATGTGAGCATCTCTCTTTCCAGACCCACCAAAGAGCAGCTCGGAAGCAAACAAAAGCCACTTTCCTCCTGGCCCCTGGAGCATAAAAACTTCTGATTAAACCTTCACTTTCAGCAAGAATTGAATCTCTCGGTCTTCTATGGATATCCAATCTATGCAAGAGTTGTAACCAAATTTCATCAAAAGTCGTTGGGGAGTTGTGGGATTCGATTTGCATCTCCTTCAAAATGGTTTCTTTATATGTAAAATGGACAATGAGGAAGATGTCACCCGTATTCTGGAGGGGTTTTGGTCTATCAGGGGTCACCCTATGATCCTAAGGCGATGGGAGAAAGGTCTGAGGATGGAGATTGAGAGTCTCAAGAATGTTCCGATCTGGGTATCCATCCATAGCTTACCTATTCATCTTTGGTCAAAGAAGTTCATCTCCAAGCTTTGCAGCACCATTGGAGAACCGCTATTCATGGACAGGCTAACGGCAGAGAGAAGGCGATTATCCTATGCTCGAGCCTGTGTCATGGTCTCTTCTGAGGTTGAATTGCCAGACTCCATCAGCTACAAAGACATTGACGGATCGCAGCATGATCTTCACATTTCTTACTCGTGGAAGCCAAGGCGTTGTGGGGGATGTGGGCTCTTCGGTCACCTCCATGGCCAATGCCATTCCCGCCCTCCTTCAAAATTGAATTCCACCAATCAAATCTACCGAAGGAAAGAGCATCAATCTGAATCTAATTCCACATCTATGGTGATCAGAAAGGAAGGTTCGCTTCCTAAGGAGGGGGTCCATGGGGAGGAAAAAAACAGGTTTTCCATTCTTGCTAGCCAAGATTTGCTGGATGCAAACTCGGAAGGTGAGGGTGCATTTGGTGGAAACTAAGGAGGATGGGGAGATTGCGCAGGATCCCATGGGAAAGATGCAAGTTAAGGAAGATTCTATTACCACATTGAAGGATGCATGGAAGGCAGGGAATATTGCTCAAAATAACAAAGATAGCAGTGAGAATAATGCGGCTAGAGTTATAGAGAAAGAGAACAGCGATATCCTTGTTCTAAGGAAAGGAGATGGAGACAATCAAATTCAAATGGAAAGGATAGAGGGTCCTGCGCATACACCTTCTCTTGAAAAAATTGTATCTATATTGAGGCATGAAACGCAAGGAAGGAAACCGAATAAGGATAGTGAAATCAGTGCAACCCCTTCTCCGGATGCTTTGTCAGATACTAATAGAAGGTTTAATGCTCTAAGTGCGGTTGATGAGATGGACAAAAGGAAGAAAATGGGGCAAGTAACAGCTACTCAAGGTACTCATGGATATGTGTCCAAGCAGAAATCGAAGGATCAAAAAGTGGGGATGCACTTGCATCCAAATCGAAGCTAAGTCTTATGAAGATAATCAGCTGGAATGTGAGAGGATTAAATAAGATAGGTAAGCGAATGGAGCTGAGGAAAATTATTCAAAATAATAATTGTGATATGGTTATTCTTTTGGAAACAAAGATTAAGGCAGCTAATGTTTTTTTTTTTGATAGGTAAACAAACATTATATTGCAAAAGGATAGAATGTACAAAAAGCCATATCTACACAGGTTGTAGATTATGGCCCAAGATCTGAAGGGGGTTTAGTAGAATGCACCACCCCGTAAAGAATGGTGTTATCACTCTACCAGACACCGCCCTAGGATGAGTACAAAAGGGACTGAGAAGATCATGACTACACAAGTCATAGCCTATGATCTTATTAAACTGAAAATACATGTGACCTTTATCCACGTCAGGTAACCCGCTGCTCTTCCAATCTGAAAAAGGAAATAAGAAAGAAGATCGATGCTTTATTCAAGAGTCAAATTTGGGCTGATGCTTCTATTGCTCATAACAGCCACTGTACTAATGGCCGGATATGGGTTCTTTGGAATCCTAATATTCTTTCTTTCACTGTTACTTATACTTCTAGCCAAATCATCCATCTTTCTGGAAAACATGAGAATTCAAAAAAAGACCTTCAGATCTCTGCTATTTATGCATCCAATTCTCACTTTGATCGAATTTCTCTTTGGGAAGATATCATTCAAATCTCCAATACTTCTATTGGTGCTACTGCTTGGCTTGCCACTGGGGACTTCAATTGCATCAGGTTCGCTTCTGAGAAGATGGGAGGCAATCTTGTGCCTACTCACATGTTAGATTCCTTTAACAACATGATCACCAAGTCTGGACTTATGGATCTTTTTTTTTTGGTAATTGATACCGGAATTGAATTAATAGGAAATGCTAAGTAATGTACAAAAGTGGGTCCATGCTACCACATTCCAGCAGCAATAGACACAAACTAGAAGCAAGAAGCTTACAAGGAGGTGGAAAATTAAAGCACATAAAGCAGCACCTTACAAGTGGTCACACTAACTTCTTTGAATATTGAAATTTCTTAAGATTCTCTTGGACCTCTGGGAAGGAAAAGGCTCCTGAGTACTAGCTTCAGTAATGATGCGCACATCCATAAGGATTGAGAGGAGAACTTGAACCTTGCTTCTTGTCTTTGAGTCAAAAAGTCTAGAACATCTCTCCTTCCAAATCCACCAGAGGGCAGCTCTAAATGTAGCAAAAGCCACACAAGTTCCCGCTCCAGGACTATGAAAGCTAGATAGAAAAGCTTCACTTTCAGCTAAAATAGTATGCATAGGCCGCCGCTGGATATCCAGTCTGCCAGCTAATGCTACTGTAAGTACCCTCATTTGTGATGGAAGTTGGTGCCTCCCCATTCCGACCTCTAGTGAAATGTTTGATCTTTGGCCCCGTATTCTTAGCATACCTATTCATGCTAATAGTGATGATGCTATTGTTTGGAGGAATCACAATGGTCCTATTAGTAGTGGCTTTATTTATGATCTCAAGAGACCTGTCTATCCGAAGGTGCATTGGTTTCAGCTTGTCTGGAGGAGACCTACTATCCAAAAACAGTCACAATGGGGAATGTTTTATCCTGGACTAACTCCTCTTCTGGAGATAGGCGGATTGCTGCAAAGCTTGATAGAACTCTTATCAATGACAGGTGGTTAACTAGTTTCCCTGAAGGATTTGTTCACTATGGTTCCACTTATTTCTCAGATCACTCTATGCTGCTAGTCCACACTTCGAAAATGCTTAACAACGGTTTCAAACCATTCAAATTTTTCTCTATGTGGATTAAGCACCCGGGATTCAAGGATATTGTCAGAAAGGCTTGGTCTTCGGATTTTGATGGCTCTCCCACTTATATCTTATGCAAAAAGCTGAAAAGAGGTTAAGGAAGCTTTGAAGAGATGGAATAGAGAAGAATTCGGGGATGTTAATGATAGAATAAAAAGGTTCAGAGACTCCCTTTATCATATTCAAAATAAACTTCAGGTCAATCCCTTGGACAAGGAGTTGATTGCCCAGGAAATTAGCATCAAGACTGACTATCACAATGCTCTTGATATGGAGGAAGAGTTCTTTAAGCAGAAATCAAAGCAGCATTGGCTCTCTCTTGGGGACAGTAATACTAAGTTCTTTCATGCATCCTTCAAAGCCAGGAAATCAATTAATTCTATCTCTAGATGTACTGATGCTGATGGGAATAATATAGAGGATATGGAGATGGTGAAGCAGTACTCGGTGGATTTTTTCTCTTCCTTGTTGAATCAATCTCCTGCTGATTGGAACCATGTGACTATTGAGCCTAGAACTAAGCTTCAGCATTCTGATATGACTTATCTTTGTAATGAGATCACTGAGGAGGAAATTAAAGATGTTGTCATTCTCCAAAAGGCAAAAGCCCTGGTCCGGATGGCTTCCCGGCCGAGTTCTACCAAGCTTCATGGGATATAGTGGGAGAACAAGTTGTGATGGCGGTCAAGCATTGCTTTACCACCTCTAGAATGCTCAAGAAACTAAATTGCACATTCATTGCCTTACTTCCAAAATCTGAAGGTGCTAACTCTTTTGACCAATACAGGCCTATATCCCTTTGTAACTTTGTGTATAAGATTATCTCCAAGATATTGGCTAATCGGCTGCAATCTGTGCTCCATAAGTTGATCAGTTCGAACCAAGCAGCTTTTATCAAGGGAAGATCTATCCATGATAATATCCTAATCACTAATGATATAGTCCGGGATATTCACTCTAAGAGTAAAGGAAATCTTCTGTGTCTCAAGGCTGATCTGAAGAAGGCATTTGATTCGGTGAATAGGGAGTTTATTTACTATATGATGAAGCAAATGGGTTTTCCGGCCAAATGGATTTCTTGGGTCCAGAACTGTATTGAGAAGCCTTCCTACTCCATCCTCTTAAATGGTTCGCCTACTGGTTTCTTTCAAGGCTCTAATGGGGTAAGACAAGGGGACCCTCTTTCCCCTTATCTGTTCACTATAGCCATGGAAGGATTATCTTGCATGATGGAGGAGGCAGTTGCCAAAGGTAATATCAAAGTTCCATCAGCTGGTAATATGAAAATCTCTCATGTGGTTTTTGCCGATGATCTGATTATTTTCCTTAAAAATGATCTGAATTCTGCTATGCACCTGAGGAAAGTTCTCCATGACTTCTCCCTTTGCTCTGGCCTTGCTCTTAACAAAGCCAAAAGCAAGCTTTACATCGGTGGAAATGTTCAGCCCAAATCAGATTTTCTGACTATCTTGGGTGTTAGTGAAGGCTCTCTTCCTGTTCCTTACCTTGGGCTGCCTTTGGTTTCTTCCTCTATTAAAAAAGTGCACTGTACCCCTCTCATTGATAAAATCAAGAACAGACTTGAGTTTTTGGGTTAATGCGCCCTACTTTGATGGCTCTCTCTCTCTCTAGATTTTTCTAGAGAGAGAAGCTCTATGGAAGGCGAGGGTTTGGTGTCTTGCTGGGCTCCTCCCGCCTCTGGCGATGGGGGAGCCTCTGCTATTGCTCGGTTTTCCCAGGGAGAAGCAGCGACTATGGAGTCTTCGGTGGGAGGTGTTTCTGGAGATCGGTCTCTTCCATCTTCGGTGGAGACTTTGATATCCGCTGAAGCACCTGTGAAGATCGCGAGCGAACTGGGACATGTTCACGGTTCCTCACAAGATTTTCCTGCCCGCCTCCCTTCTCATCGCTTTGCCTCTCGTGGAAGATCTCGCGGGCGATCCAGATCTAGAGTTCCGGTGCAGATGGTCTCCTCTTCTAAGAAAGCATGGAATGAGCTTTTTGAAGGAGCTTCTTCAGCACCGAGTGCAGGTGCAGGTTTGAGTTTAAATTTTTCGAACCACTTTTGCATGGGGATCGCCTTGTTGCTTCTTATAGTTACAATGATTCGCAAGAGCTAGTCAGTGGGTGGAACTTTGCTATTGTTGGTTACATTGTGGGGATTAAGGCTGCGTTTAATCCTCTCAAAAACTTCATAGAGAAACAATGGAAGCCCAAAGGTAGTTATGATCTTCACTTGCGTTCTGGTGGGTTCTTCGTTTGTGTTTTTGCTTTGGAAGAAGATATGCAGATAGTTCTTGAAGGATTCTGGCACATCCGTGGTCATCCTTTTATCCTTCAACGCTGGAATCGAGATGTCAAGATGGAAAAGGAGATGCTTAGCTCCATACCTCTCTGGATATCCTTCCCCTCCTTCCCTTTACATCTGTGGTCTCAAACCTCTTTGAGTAAGCTGGGGAGTGTCCTTGGGAAGCCTCTCTTCTTGGATAAAATGACTGCTTCCAGGAGGAGACTTGCATTCGCTAGAATTTGTGTTCTCATTTCATCAGATTTTAGTTTCCCTGATGAGATTCAAGTTCTCCATGATACAGGGATTTTTGAAAATATACAAGTTACTTATGAATGGAAACCGAAGTCATGCTCGGTTTGCTCTTCCTTTGGACATCTTGATGGTTCATGTTCTCTACTCCCTGTGCGTGAAGCAGTGCATTCTAGGAAACAGGTTTGGCATCTTAAGACTTCTTCGAATATTCCTGTGGGGAACAACTCTAATCATCCTAGAGATCAAGTGAATGTTATTGATCAGGATAATTTGATGGCTACTTGCTCTGCTGATCATAGTAGGAATGATGCTGAATGTTCTACGGTGACTAATATCAAAACTTCAAGCAAAGTTATTGGTGTAAATCCGGTTATGATGAACATTTGTCTGCAAAACAATCCGGTTATCCCCCTGGCGAACCAGTTTAATGTTCTTGAAGATCATGTCACTTTGGAAGAAGAAAATCATTCCACACATGCTGCTGACATTCCTTCGGTGACCGATAGTTCGATTGCAAATATCGATATTGGTGTAAATCCGGTTTCTACGGAAGGTAGATCTGGCAACTGTAGCTGCGCCAAAGATTCTATGGTGGATGATGTAAATCCGGGATCTGATTCAGTTAGCACAATTACCGCTACTCCAGAATCTACTTGTTCCAGGCCTTTAGCTGTCAACCCAGGATCTAATGCAACTCCTGCTGGCTCTCATTCTGGTTCTACGGTGACCATTCTTGGTGTAAAGCCGGGACCCTATTCTATTTCTAGCATTTCCTGTATTAGCGAGGAAAATTATATCATTGCTGATATCACCCCGGGATCTTCTCCTCAAGCCTTGGCTCTGGCGTCTGATATGGGATCTATTCAGGTCAATTCTAAGCCTCCGGATGACGCTAGGAAGGTAACCTCACCGCTCCCATGCTATTCTTCGCCCGACCAAGATTTGGTTGCTGGTTCTGTAACCGGCGACAACCCAACATGCTTCAGCCTGATTCCTTCTTTGACTGGGAAAATATCCTTACCTGGTAAGGCAAGCTCCACTCTCTTGCAAGGGAAAGGAAAGGAGATTCTTAGGAAATCTAATCATCAGGATCCTCAAAATATTCGGTCTTCAAGAACCTTTGATACTTCTAAATTGAAGGATATAGACAATCTTCAAAAGTTGGATCGTCCTATGGTACGAGAGATGCACCAACCTACTTCTAATATCATGCATATTATATCTTGGAATGTGAGAGGTATGAATAGGAAGTCCAAAACGTTAGCTATTAAGAAAGAGTTGTCTATTTCTAAATGTGATATTGCTGTTCTTTGTGAGACAAAGATCCAGCAACCGAATATGGATACTACTAAGAATCAGATTTGGCCTCATTCTGAGGTGATTCACAATTATAGCAGTTCTTAGAGGGGAAGAATTTGGATCATGTGGAATTCTACTAAACTCACCTTGACTCCAATCTCGGAAGGTTCATAATTCATTCATGCTTCCTGTCTAGACAAAATCACGGGTGAGATTTTTTTCATTACTGCCATCTATGGTTCCAATTTTGTTCAGGATCGGCGTACTTCATGGAATGAGCTTACTCAGTTATCTGTTCCCATTATGCAACCGTGGATCCTTGTGGGAGACTTCAATACCATTCGTCACCCTGAGGAAAAGACTGGTGGCCGCAGTGTTACCCCTTCTCATCTGGCGGATTTCAACAATTTTATTGACCGAGCTGCTCTCTTGGACTTGCCTCATCTTGGCAATTTTTTATCTTGGAGTAATAGGAAAGCTGGAATGCAAAGGATTTCAGGAAGACTGGACCGAGCTCTGGTGAATTCTCACTGGATCAACAAGTATGAGGACAGCCTATTATGCTATGATAATCACTTAATCTCTGATCATGCTTTACTAAAGATCACTTGGAGCAATTCTTCTAGCAGACAATCCTGTCCAACTCCTTTCAAATTCTTCAACATGTGGATCACACATTCTAATTTCAAAAAAGTTGTGACAGAAGCTTGGTCGGCCCATACTCATGGTTCTCCTTTATCTCAAGTGTGTCAGAAGCTTAAGATGGTTAAGTATGCTCTTCGGGTTTGGAACAAGGAGGAATTTGGTAATGATACCTCCACTACTACTACTGCTCGGGACAATCTAATTCGGATCCAAACTCAGCTTACTAATGACCAAGATAATAATGATCTTCACAACATTGAGAGTCTTTGCAGGTCTTCCTATCTTAAGGCTTTAGAGAATGAAGAGATGTATGCTAAGCAAAAATCCAAGCAGAATTGGTTATCTCTCGGTGACTCCAACACGAAGTTCTTTTATTCTGCTATTAAAGCTCGAAGAATGCACTGTTCTATAAAGAACTGTAAAAGTTCAGATGGGGAGGTTCTAACTTCTGATACTGATATTAGGAATCATGTTGTTTCCTACTATGAATCTCTTCTTAATAAACATCATGATACTATGCCTGCCAATCTCAATGTTCGTGCTACTCTTTCTTCTGAGGAGGTAGAGGGTCTAATGAAGCCTTTTACTGTTGAAGATGTTCGTCAGGTTGTTTTTGCCTCTGCAAGGGATAAGAGCCCTGGTCCTGATGGTTTTCCAGCGGAATTTTACATCTCTTGCTGGGACATTGTTGGGGATCTTGTATCTCTTGCCATCCTCTCCTTCTTTAATGGCGGTTACTGGGAGAAACAAATCAACTCAACTTTCATTGCTCTTGTTCCCAAGAAGGAAAATGCAGATTCTCTGGATTATTTCAGGCCGATTTCACTGTGTAATTTTATTTATAAGATAATTGCAAAGTTGATGGCTAACCGCATTCAACAAGTTCTTCCTACTCTTATCAGTCCTCATCAATCAGCTTTCATCCGGGGGCGCCGTATTCAGAATAACATACTGCTGGCTAATGACTTAGCAAAGGATCTTCACTCCAAGCACAGAGGGACTCAAATTTGCCTTAAAGCTGATCTTTGTAAGGCTTTTGACTCGGTTTTCTGGGATTTTATCTACTTCATGCTTGAGAAAATGAACTTTCCTCAATGCTGGATTTTCTGGATAAAACGTTGTCTTCAAAGTGCAAAATTCTCCGTCCTTGTCAATGGTAGGCCTGCTGGTTTCTTTAGTAGTTCGAATGGCATCCGCCAGGGGGATCCTCTCTCTCCCTACCTATTCACCATCATAATGGAGGGTTTTACTTGTCTTATGGAGAACTCGGTGCATCTCAAGGAGATCAAAGTTCCTAGGGCGGGTTCTTTGACGATTTCACATTTCATTTTTGCTGATGATCTTATCATATTCTTCAAAGATGATGTCCCTTCTGCCCAGAAAATTAAGTCCCTTCTGCAAGATTTTTATCACTATTCGGATCTGCAACTTAATTCTTCTAAGAGCAGACTTTATATTGGGGGAAAAGTGAGGAACCGGATGGCTATCCAAGAAGCTCTTCAGGTACCTATTGGTAAACTCCCTTCCCCTTACTTGGGGCTTCCATTATTTAGTAGCTCTCTTAAGAAGAACTTGTGCCAGCCGATCATAGACAAGATTAAGTGCAGAATTGAAAGCTGAAAGACTAAACTTCTTTCCAGAGTAGGTCGTTTAGAGCTAATCAGATCGGTCCTTTCTTCCTTTTCCATTTATTGGACTGTGTCTTTCTTACTTCCTTCGGCTGTGTTAAAGAAAATTGAGAAAATTCTGAGCAACTTCTACTGGCAAGGGCACTCTACTACTCATCCTATTCATATGGTTAGCTGGAAAAACATATGCAGACCAAAAGATGAAGGTGGTTTAGGCATCCGACGTCTGAAGGATTGGAACTTGGCTTGTGCAACCAATAACTTGTGGGACATCATCCAGAAAAATAAATCTCTTTGGGTCAACTGGGTTCATAATAAGTATCTTCTGAATAAGTCTATTTGGTCTTTTACTCAGAGGTCTTATCATTCTATGGCTTGGAAGGGTGTTCTGAAACAAAGGGACTGGATCTGTCAGCATATCTGCTACAATATCGGTGATGGAAACCAAACTAGTTTCTTTCATGATCCTTGGATAGATGGTAAAAGTATATACATGATGGTTGGCGATAGCATTAGACATCACCTTGGTGCTTCTAGCGACCTCACTTGTGGAGCTTTTATTCAAAATGGGCAATGGCATCTTCCTACTCCCACCGCTATTGAGATGTTTGACATCTAGCCGAAGATTACTAAGATTCCTATTGGTCAATTTGATGCAATCACTGGAAGTATGGCAAACTTAATACTAAAGAAATCTGGAATAAGGTTCGTGAACAGCAACAAAAGTGGGGTGGGCTGATTGGGTTTGGAAAGCTCCAACCGTCCAACGTTTCTCCCTTACGACCTGGCAGGCTATCATGCATAAACTACCCACCCACAATAACCTGAGGAAACGTGGCATTATCATTCCTAGTAGGTGCATCTTATGTTGTCTTTCTGAAGAAAGTGAAGATCATATCTTCTTCCAATGCCCTTATTCTATTGAGATTTGGAAAGACATTCTTCATCGGTTGAACATAAGAAGGAGTCCTAGATAAAATATTCTTCAAGAAATATCTGCCTTGAGAGCTAGCTTCAAATAGGATGGTCTGGCGACCTCTTTTGCTCGGATTCTGTTCCGTGCTACCATTTGGTGGATCTGGTATGAAAGATGTCGAAGAACCTTTGATGACACAACTCTTTCTGCTTTTCAGGTGACTTTAGCTATTATTGATGATACTTGCTCCTGCATAGAAGCGAGTCCTTGTACTAAGTTGCCTTCGGGTCGGTCTAACGTCATTCTCAAGAGATTCAACATCAAATTAACGCTATCTTCTTAAATGGGGTTTTCGAGATAGTCACCAACCTGTGGTGTCATCTCCTTGTTCTTCTTCTTTCTAGTTTACCAGGTTTTCCATCCTGGTAACTCTCCTTTGTACTTATCTTTTTTTCCATTTAATATTATTTAATCTCTTGGTTGACCGACCAAAAAAAATCAAGAATAGACTTAATGCTTGGAAAAATAGACTTCTTTCTAAAGCAGGAAGATTGGAGCTTATCAGATCGGTCTTGCAGACTTACTCTATCTACTGGTCTTCTGCCTTTATCCTCCCTAGTGGACTGATCTCCCAGATTGAAGGCATTCTTAGGGATTTCTTTTGGAAGGGAAGTTCTGAGAAAAAGTGATGACAATGGTTAAATGGAAGGTTATTTGTAGACCAAAGAAAGAGGGCGGGCTGGGGATCAGAAATTTGCATGATTGGAATAGAGCGGCCTCGGTGAAGCTTCTTTGGGATACTTTGCAGAGAAAGGAGTCGCTATGGATTGACTGGATTTACAATAAGTATTTAGCCAAGCAAAGTATTTGGGTTATCAAATGCAGATCTTATTTCTCAAGTGCTTGGAAGGGGGTGCTCAAAGAAAGGGAATGGATGCAAAATCAGATTTCCTATTATATTGCTGATGGATCCAACTTTAATATGTGGTATGATCCTTGGCTTTCTGGGAGGAGTATTTTTCAGATCTATGGAGACAGAATTCGCCAAGATCTCGGGGTCGGTAAGGATACAAAAATTGGTCACTTCATTAATTCTGACCGTTGGAATCTGCCCACTCCTATTTCCTTCGATATGATCTCCCTTTGGCCATCCATAAAGGCAACTACGATTCATAATAATAGTGAGGATCAGATTTTATGGAATCACAATGGTGGCAAATTCTCCATTGCTTCTGTGTGGAATGAGATTAGAGAGCAGCACAATGAGGATTCTAATCATGTTTGGATTTGGGCGAAGCCTACTGCCCAAAAGTTCAATCTCTGTCTTTGGCAAGCAGCTATGAAGAAACTCCCTACCTAAGATAATCTGAAGCAAAAAGGTATCAGCCTGGAGAACCAATGTATCTTGTGTAAGAACAATGAAGAATCTAACAATCACCTCTTCTTTAAGTGCTCCTTTAGCACTTGGATTTGGAATCAGATCATTTACAGATTTCAGTTTGGAAGACCCCCTGAAGACAAGCTTGAGAAAGAAATGCAGAAATTAAAAGAGAATTTCCCCCTTCAAAATGGTGCTTGGAGACTTTTTTTTTTTGGTAATTAATAATGCATTAAAAGAAGAAGAAATAATGTACAAGCCTATGATCAGAGAGCATAGGAAGAGGTTCCTAATGGAGAGTAGGAGAGTGCACCCCACCTCAAGGAGGTGAAATGTTCTCACTCCACCACTTTCGACAAAAGGATAACCCAAATAAACACCTCATGACCACACAAAGATGTGGACTATGAGTAACAAAACTACAAGAGAAAATGAACTACAGATTTATAATATTGAATCGAGTTTGAATCTCCTTCTCTTTCACCGAAATGGCTTTTGTTTTGCTGACTTCCATGCAAATCTTGATATCTAACAAAATCTCTATGAGCAATTGAATTTTTGATCTTTCTTTGTCTTCAAAAATTCTGAGGCATCTCTCACGCCAAATCCACCAAACCACAGTTTTGATTGCAAGATAAGACAGAGAGCAAGTAAGAGTCTTGGTGGTGAAGTTCTGATTTAATTTCTGAATTTCTGAATGCAAGTTTCCCACCGAAATCCTGGAAGAACCGAGCCTGTAAAGAATCTGAGACCAAATCCAATTAGAGTAATCACATTCAAATAAAAGATGATCATGAGTTTCTTCCTTACTCCTACATAGAATGCATTGATTAGCCATTTGAAACCCTTTAATTTTCATTTGATCCAACGTGGGGAGCTTGTGCATCTCGGCTTGCCAAATACATATGTTGAATTTCTGAGCACCAGGAGTAGTCCATATCCACTTGTGAAACTGAGTTTCCATATGAATGTTTCTGATAGCATTCCAGGCCGAAGCTATGGAGAACCTACCTTCATTATGATTCCATGTAATAGCATCTTCTTTACCAGCATGGATTTCAATGTTTCGAATATCAGGCCAAAGAGAGAACATTTGGGGAGAAATAGGAGGGGGTAGATTCCATTGAGCATTATGAATAAACTGGTTAATTCTCATGTGCTTGTTAGCTCCCAAGTCTTGCCTAACTCTGTCCCCATAAATCTGAAATATGCTTTTTCCTTGAATCCAGGGATCATACCACATGCTAAACAGTGAACCATCAGCTATGTAGTAAGTAATGTTTCTTTGCATCCACTCCCTCTCTTGAAGAACTCCCTTCCAAGCACTAGAAAAGTAGGATTTGCTTTTAATCAGCCAGATATTATTCTTCAGCAAATACTTGTTATAAATCCAGGGGAAGCGGCTCGCTCTCTCTCTAGGCGATTCCCCTGGATGTTAGAAGTTGTGTGGAAGCTATTTCCCACAACAGTCCTCTATCTGGTCGGTCCAAGGTCATTTGTAAAAGATTCAATATTACTATTGTGAGCTCTTCTACTTAGTTTTGGTTTTTGAGTCTGCTAAGGGGATAGTCACTGGCTTGTAGTGTCATCCCCTTCGCCCTTGGTCTTGTGTTTGCAGCACAAGTCCTTCTATTGTATCATGTATTCTAACTCTTATTAATTTATTCTTCTTCTTGGTTGACCGACCAAAAAAAAGAGGTCTTGTGGATTCCATGTAGATGAACAATTTGAGCATCTAGCTCAGTGATAGTGAAAGAATAAATTGCTGGGTTCCACAGAACCCAGATGCGCCCATTGGAGCAGTTGCCATTATGGATAAGAGAAGCGTCAGCCCAGATTTGGGATTTGCACATATCTACTTTAGAAGCTTTAATCTTGGTCTCCAGAAGGATAACAATATCACAATGATTAGTTCTAATAAGATGTCTCAGCTCCATGCGCTTGGCTACTTTATTTATTCCTCTCACATTCCAACTTATGATCTTCATAGATTACTGTCTATTGTGGTGCGAATGTGTCCCATGTTTCTGCTCCTTCTGTTTCAATTTGGAAACTTGGATGCCATTGCCTTGTCCAGCTATACCCGGTCCAACCTTCTTCCTTTTGTCCATCTCATCCACCGCGCTTAGGGATGTGAATCTTCTATTAAATTCTCCTGAGCTTTCAGGAGTACGAGATTGATCCTGCCCTCCTTCAATAGAAGATTCCTTGCTCATTAGCCCCTTCCTTCCTCTATTATCCATCGAGCTGTCCAGTTGCATTGCATCTCATCCCCTGCTGGCTTCTTTCGCAATAATAATGGAGTTCTCCAAGGAGATCCTTTATCTCCTTATCTGTTCACCATCGCCATGGAAGGTTTTTCTTGTTTAGTGGAAAATGCAGTTCTGAGAGGTGATATAAAGGTTCCCATTGCTGGTAATATGCATATATCCCATGTTGTTTTTGCTGATGATCTGATTATCTTCCTTAAGAATGATACTAAATCTGCCGAGAATCTCATGGAAGTTCTCAAGAACTTCTCTTTTTTTTTGGTAATTAATACCGGAATTTTGTATTGAATAAATTTCAACAAGTACAATGGGGAAATTCAAACTATCAGAAGCCGATAGTTATGAATTAGAACAAAAACAGGGAGCTCAATAAAAGAGGAACATGTAAAAACAAATGAGCACGACAACTAAAGGCCGATGCAGCTCATCACAAGATGAAATTTCTGATAATTCTCTTGGATCGGTTGGAAGAAAGATTCCCCTGAATGTTGCCTTCAGTAATATGTCTAACATCGGACAAGATGTAAAGAAGAATATGAACTTTATTACGCTCCTTAAAATAAAAAATCCTCGAACATCTTTCCTTCCAAATCCACCAAAGTGCAGCCCGAAAACTAGCAAACGCCACCATTGTGCTAGTACCCGAGCCATGAAAGCTCCTAAGAAGACTATCACATTCTGCAAGAATAGTATTTTTGGGATGCCTGTGAATATCCAAACGTTGAAGGAGCTGCATCCATATCCAAGAACTGTAGGGGCACTGAAAGAACAAGTGGTTGAGGTGTTCTTCATACTACCTACACAAAACACAAATACTTGGCCCATAGATTCCACGCTTCTGAAGAACCTCAAAGGATGGGATTCTCCCCAGTAAACATTGCCATGCATGGAGCGATTGCTTTTGATTAGTGGGCCGCTTCCAAACAACCTGAAACCAAGGAGCATGGGGGTAAATGGTTCTTTTCAAATCATAGAAATGCTTATTGGTAATCGATCCATTATTGTGCTTCCAAATAATGGAATCCTCACACCCTTCATGAATCGGAATGCGGAGAATCCGAGGCCAAAGCTCCATCATTTCAGAAGAAGTGGGTTGAGGAAGGCACCACCTCCCATTCAGAATGAATGAGCTAATAGTTGCATTTGCAGGCAGACCAATCAAGAATCTGATATACTCACCTCCCAAAGAAGAAATGGAATGCCCATCAATCCAAGGGTCCTCCCAAAGGCGAATAGTGTTACCATTACCAATTTTAAACATCACATGAGGCAGCATCCACTGTCTAGCCTGAAGAATACCCTTCCAAGCTTGAGAGTGATATGATTGGCTGCTAACCGACCAAATAGAAGCATTTGTAAGATATCTACTCTTCACCCAGTTAGTCCAAAGAGAATCATGATTAGAAACAATTTGCCATAACTTTTTTTTTGGTATAGTAATTTTTTTTGGTCGGTCAACCAAGGAAAAGAATCAATTAATAAAGAGGAGAGATTACAAAGGACTAAGGAGGTATAGGCACCTCATAGTCAAGAAAGGATAAAAAAATGGGAACCGCCACCACAAACCGATGGAAACCCATAAACACAAGAAGCAATGTGACACCACAAGTTGGGACTACATTGCATTATTTACTCTAATGTTGAATCTCTCACAAAGGATCTTAGACCGACCAGACAGAGTACAGGCTTGCGGCCTTGACTCAATACAACTCCGAACATCGCTAATAATGGATAGAACCGTGTGAATATAAGAAGTTTTCATGTCCTCAAAGGTTCTGCTGCATCTTTCTTTCCAGATCCACCATATAGTAGTTCTAAAAAGGAGGCGGGCAAGTGAGGTGGCAAAGCCATCGGATTTGAAGCTAAGTCTCAATGCATGAATTTCCTCCAAAATGGTATGGCGAGGAGGTCTGTAGATGTTCATCCGATTCAGAATTTCCTCCCAAACAGAAATGGAAAATGGGCACTTGAAGAATATATGATCTTCACATTCCTCAGAAGCGCAACAAAGTATACATCTACTAGGAATCTGAAAGCCACGTTTCTTGAGATTATTGGTTGTAGGAAGCTTATGAATAACAGCCTGCCAACAGGTAAGTGAGCATCTCTGAATAGTAGGCCCTTTCCAAATCCAACTGTCCCATCCTACCTTTTGCTTCTGATCACGAATTAGGTTCCAAGCACTCTAAGTAGTAAATGTACCATGTCTCCAGCTGATCTCATCAGATGTAAAAATTGGAGTTCTCTGAATTAGGGGCCAAATGTCAAACATGTCTATAGAGGTTAAAGGTGGGAGAGTCCACTGCCCATTGCTTATGAAAAGAGAACAAGTGGCATTTTTTTGAAGACCTAGATGCTGCCTTAAACGATCTCCAGCCATCATGTAAAGACTTTTCCCCTGAACCCAAGGGTCATAGTAAAAACTGAAATTACTATCCCGACCCACCTTATAGCTGATATGATGAAGGATCCAATTGCATTGTTTGAGAATCCCTTTCCAAGCTGCCGAATGATAAGGCTTCTGCTTAATACTCCAGATTGATTCCTTCTTCAAATATTTTTGCCGAACCCATTGAGACCAAAGGGAGTTAGAGGACTGAAGAATATCCCAAAGATTTTTAGTAGCACAGGCCCAGTCCTTCAATCTCCTGATGCCCAGGCCTCCTTCAGACTTTGGTGCACAGATGGTCTTCCAACTCACCATATGAGGAGATCGCTGAGAGGAATGCCCATTCCAATAAAAGTTTGATAGAATAGTTTCAATTTCCTTAATTATAGCAGCAGGAAGAATAAAGGAAACCGACCAGTATATTGAATAAGAAGAGAGAACAGATTTGATCAACTCCAATCTACCGGCTCGGGATAGAAGACAAGTACGCCAAGATTCAATTCTTCTCTTGATTTTGTCGATGATCGGTTGGCAGTGGACTTTCTTAAGAGAGGAACTCACAAGGGGGAGACCTAAATAAGGTGTTGGTAGTGTACCTTGAGGAACATGCAAAACAGATTGAATTTCTTTTTTGTTCTTAACATGACCGCCCATGTAAAGCCTGCTCTTGTTAGTGTTAAGTTGAAGACCAGAATAGCTATAAAAGTCCTCCAACAGCTGGTTGATGGTAGTGGCAGAAGACACATCGTCCTTGAAGAAGATAATGAGGTCATCAGCAAATATGAAGTGGGAAATGGGTAAGGTACCCACCTTTGGCACTTTGATTGAATTTTGTTGGACAGCAGCCTCCATAAGACAAGTAAAACCTTCCATAACAATTGTGAAGAGGTAGGGGGATAGAGGATCCCCTTGGCGGATGCCATTAGAACTTTTGAAAAAACCTTCCGGACTACCATTAAGAAGAACAGAAAACTTTGCAAACTCCAGACAGCAGCGAATCCAGTCTATCCAGGTAGGGGGGAACTTCTTTTTTTTTGGTAAATCAACCAAGAGATTCAATTAATAATGAAGAAGAATGTACAGAATAGGTGAAATCAGGTGATTACACCCGAAAACTAGCAAACTAAAAAACGAGGAGATGACACCACAAGATGGTGACTAACTCCAACACCCTCTTAAGTAGTACTTAGTCTAAGATTAAATCTCTTAAAAATAGCATTAGATCGACCAGACATAGCTCGGTTAGAAGGGTTGGCTTCCATACAAGACCGCGCATCATCAATAATAGCTAAAGTGAGTTGAATTGGAGATAGCTTTGAATCTTCAAAAATTCTTCTGCACCTTTCATTCCAGATCCACCAGATAGTGGCACAAAATATAATACGAGCAAACTCAGTACCAAGCCCATCTGATTTAAAACTCGCCCTCATCTTCCTCATCATGTAATATATGAACTCCGCCTTTGCTGTTGCTCGGTTTTCCCAGGGAGAAGCAGCGACTATGGAGTCTCCGGTGGGGGGTGTTACTGGAGATCGGTCTCTTCCTTTTTCGGTGGAGACTTCGATATCCGCTGAAGCACCCGTGAAGATCGCGAGCGAACTGGGACAAGTTCACGGTTCCTCACAAGATCTTCCTGCCCGCCTCCCTCCTCATCACAATGTCTCCCGTGGAAGATCTCGTGGGCACTCCAGATCTAGAGTTCCGGTGCAGATGGTCTCCTCTTCTAAGAAAGCATGGAATGAGCTTTTTGAAGGAGCATCTTCAGCACCGAGTGCAGGTTTGAGCTTAAACTTTGTTGAACCTGTTCTGCATGGGGATAGACTAGTTGCATCTTACAGCTCTGATGATTCGCAAGACCTGGCTACTGTGTGGAAGTCCGCTGTTGTGGGCTACATAGTGGGGATCAAGGCAGCATATAACCCTCTCAAGAACTTTATAGACAAACATTGGAAACCTAAAGGTAGTTAAGATCTCCACCTGCGTTTTGGTGGATTCTTTGTTTGCGTCTTTGCCTTGGAAGAAGACTTGCAGATGGTTCTTGAAGGATTTTGGCACATTCGTGGCCACCCTTTCATCCTTCAACGATGGAATAGAGATGTTAAGATGGAGAAGGCGATGCTTACATCCATTCCTTTGTGGATCTCTTTCCCTAACCTCCCACTTCATCTCTGGTCACATACCTTGTTGAGCAAGATGGGAAGTGTCCTTGGGAAACCTCTCTTCATGGATAAGATGACAGCTTCCAGGAAGCGGCTCGCCTTTGCCAGAATTTGTGTTCTTATTTCTACTGATTTCAGCTTCCCTTCTGAGATTAAAATTCTTCATGACACGGAGGATACAGAAGATATTCAAGTTAGCTATGAGTGGAAACCGAAATCTTGTTCGGTGTGCTCTTCCTTTGGACACCCGGATGGTTCTTGTTCTATTATTCCTGTGCGGGAGGAGAGCACTCAAGTTCGTCCAAGTAAACAAGTCTGGCGTCCCAAAATTGTTTCAGATGTTCTTCTGCCTAACCAGTCTACTGGTCTTACTGATCATGTAACTATGAAGGATTCCACTGGTTCTCATAACTTTGTGGATGCTAGTTCTGCTGATCAGTGTTTGAAGAATACTGGTTCTTCTTCGGTGACTAATAGCATGATTACATCAAACAATGTTATTGGTGTAAACCCGGTAATGATGGAATCACGTTCAACAAATTCATCTGTGATCCCTGTGGCCAACCAGTTTCACGTCCTCAGTGATCAAGTTAGCATGGATGATCCTGGTATTCCCTCCAGCATGGTTGTTAAGTGTGTGAAGGATTCTACTACTCTTTTGATAACTAATAGCTCCATTATTGGTGCTTGTGATTCTACGGTGACCACATTAGCTGGTGTAAATCCGGTTTCTATGGAAGGAAGTTCTGCAAAAATCAGTCAGGCTGTGATAATTGACAATGTTGTATGTGATTCTTATGGTGTTTGCGATTCCACGGTGACCACATTAGCTGGTGTAAATCCGGTTTCTATAGAAAGCAGATCTGGAAAAATTAGTAAGGCTGTGACAATCGACAATGATGTTTGTGATTCTACGGTGACCACATTAGCTGGTGTAAACCTGGGATCCCTTCCCACTAGAGGTTCTATTGCATTGGTTTCCAAAGCCACGGTGGATGATTCAGTCAGCTTAAAACCGGCAACTTCCCTTCATAAAGATCTGCAGATCGGAGCATCAGCAGAAGATTTGCTTCATCCAAGGAAGTATATTATTAAAGAGAGTAGCCAGCCTGCGTTCACTTCTGCTTGTGGGACAGAGGTAAGCTTACCGCTCCCATGCAATACATCTCATTCCCAGGATCTTCCAAATCATACGTCGATTTCTAAAACTCAGCAACGGGTTACTAAAGAGAAAGATGTTCTCATCCAAGGAAAAATCTCAAATATCCACAATCATCTTGACATCACTTTTGATACCTCTAAACTCAAGGACGTGGATCGGATACAAAAATTAGACCGAAATAAACCTCGGTCTAGGTTTCCTAACTAATATCATAATTCATGCGAATTGTATCTTGGAATGTTAGAGGTTTGAATAATAAGGCCAAACAGTTAGCGGTCAAAAAAGAACTGAATCACTTTAAGTGTGGTATTGCCATCCTTTGTGAGACAAAGATCAGACTCAGTAACTTTGACAATGTCAAGCAATTTATCTGGTCCAATTCTGAGGCTATTCATAATTATAATAGTTCTTGGAGGGGACGCATCTGGATATTGTGGAATCCGAATCTAGTGACAATTTCTCTTCGATCCGAGAGCTCTCAGTTCATCCATGTTAAGTGTACTAATCCCACTACTGCTGAGTCAATGGTGCTTACTGCGGTTTATGGTTCAAATTTTGTTCATGATCGTCGAATCCTTTGGCAAGATCTGCATCAACTTTCCCAAAGTATATATACTCCATGGATTACATTGGGCGATTTTAATACTGTTAGACATCCTGATGAGAAGAAGGGTGGAAGATCTATTGTTGCTTCTCAACTGCATGATTTCCAAGATTGTCTTGAAGCTGCATCCCTTATTGATATGCCTCACACAGGCAACCAATTTTCTTGGTGCAACATGAAAAAAGGTTCCCAGCGTATATCTGCTCGCCTGGACAGAGTTCTCATTAATTCTGAATGGAATAGGAAGTATGAGAATGCTTTGTTAAACTATGAGAGTATGTCCATTTCGGACCATTCTTTGCTTCTTGTCAATCTGAATTTGCGAAATCAGACCAATGGCAAACCGCATCCATTTAAATTCTTTAATATGTGGACTTCTCATCATAACTTCCATTCTATAGTCAACAATGCTTGGGATACTGATGTTAAAGGCTCATCTCTATTCCAAGTTTGCAAAAAGCTTCGTCTGGTTAAGCTTGCTCTTAAGGACTGGAATAAAAAGGAGTTTGGAGACATCAACTCTGCTACTTCCTCTTCTCGGGCTGCCCTTCTTCACGTTCAGAAAATGCAGGTGGATAATCCTCTTGATGATACTCTCCATGACCGAGAGAAAGCTTGCAGAAATGATTATCTTAAAGCTTTGGAGAATGAAGAAATGTATGCAAAACAAAAGTCTAAACAGCAATGGCTTAGCCTTGGGGACTCAAATACAAAATTTTTCTATGCTGCCATTCAAGCCAGAAGGATTCATAATTCTATCAAGCATTGCAAATCCAAACATGGAACTATCCTTACTTCTGAAGATGATATTAGAAGTCACGCTCTTGCCTATTACTCAGATTTGCTTAACCAAGATCATGAAAAGCGTCAGCCTGTAGTTCAAGTTACCTCTTGTCTCAATGAGGAGGACATCGCTAAGCTCAATAATCCATTTACTCCAGAGGATGTTCGTCAGGTGGTTTTCAGCTCTCCTAAGGATAAAAGCCCTGGGCCTGATGGTTTCACTGCAGAGTTTTTTACTAGCTGTTGGGTGATTGTTGGGGACTTATTCTCCAAGGCGGTTCTCTCCTTTTTTGAAAATGGGCAATGGGAAAATCAGATTAACTCTACCTTCATCGCCTTGGTTCCCAAGAAGAAAAATGCTGAATCTCTTGATCAATTCCGCCCCATCTCTCTTTGCAACTTCATTTACAAGGTCATCACCAAGATGATGGCAGATCGTATGAAAATGGTGCTTTCTACTGTGATAAGCCATCATCAGGCCGCCTTCATACCTGGAAGAAAAATTCAAAGTAATATCCTTCTTGCTAATGATCTGGCAAAGGATTTGCACTCTAAACACAAAGGCACTCGTATTTGTCTCAAAGCTGACCTTTGTAAGGCCTTTGATTCTGTTTCCTGGGAGTTTATTTATTATATGATGAAACAAATGCATTTTCCTGAGAATTGGATTCACTGGGTTCAGCGCTGTCTGGAAACCTCAAAATTCTCTGTTTTGGTTAACGGCAGTCCAGAGGGATTCTTCAAAAGCTCAAATGGTATTCGCCAAGGAGACCCATTGTCCTATCTTTTCACCATAGTCATGGAAGGTTTCACCTACCTTATTGAAAATGCTGTTCGGAATAAAAAGATTAAAGTTCCATCTGCTGGTAGTGTCTCTATTTCCCACTTTGTGTTCGCAGATGATCTTATCATTTTCTTCAAGGATGAGGTTGCTTCAGCCATCTCTATCAATAATCTGCTTAAGGAGTTCTACCACTACTCTGGGCTTAAGTTAAATACTGAAAAAAGTAGATTATATATTGGAGGCAAAGTCAAAAACAAAATGGCCATTCAGGAAGCTCTAAACATTCCGATCGGGCATCTACCCACCCCTTACTTGGGTCTTCCTCTGGTGAGTAGCTCCCTCAAGAGAAAGCACTGTCAGCCGATTATTGACAAAATAAAGCAGAGAATTGAATCTTGGAAAACCAATATGCTTTCTAGAGCGGGGAGACTGGAACTCATTAAGTCTGTTCTGGCAGCCTACTCCTTATACTGGTCAGTTTCCTTCATTCTCCCTTTGGCTGTCATTCATGAAATTGAGCAAATTCTTTGCAAGTTCTACTGGCAGGGAACCTCCTCTCAGAACACCATCCATATGATCAGTTGGAGGGATATATGTAGGCCTAAGAGAGAAGGCGGCTTGGGTATTAGGCGTCTTTCTGATTGGAATTTGGCTTGTGCTGTTGTAAATCTGTGGAACATATTACAGAATCAAGATTCCTTGTGGATCAAATGGGTGCACGAGAGGTATCTTAAGAAAGAATCTATATGGACTATTCAGCAAAAATCATATTACTCATCTACTTGGAAATCCATTCTAAAGCAGCGACATTGGTTACTTCCACACCTGACATTCAAGGTTGGTATTGGCAGCCATTTCAGCTTTCTTTATGATCCTTGGATCCAAGGGAAAAGCATTCATATGATGATTGGGGACAGAATTCGCCAGCACCTTGGTATTGACAAAAACATCACCTGTGAGGCTTTCATTCTTAATGGCCACTGGAACTTACCGCCGCAGACTTCCATTGACATGTTTGAGATCTTCCCTTTGATTCAAAATGTTCATATTTGTCAAAGTGATGCTATAATTTGGAATCATGGTAAGTTCAGCACCAAGGAGGTCTGGAATCTTCTTAGAGACCAGCATCAGAAGGTGGGCTGGGCGGATTGGGTCTGGAAGGGGCCGACAGTGCAGAAGTTCTCTCTAACTTGTTGGCAGGCTTTGTTGCATAAGCTTCCAACCATTAATAACCTAAGGAGAAGGGGATTTCAAATACCTAGCAGATGTATCCTTTGTTGCCTCTCTGAAGAATCTGAGGACCATCTCTTCTTCCAATGCCCTTATTCTACTC
The DNA here is from genome assembly GCA_014218235.1 of Colocasia esculenta. NCBI lineage: Eukaryota > Viridiplantae > Streptophyta > Magnoliopsida > Alismatales > Araceae > Colocasia > Colocasia esculenta. The sequence continues at coordinate 94,369,450 of CM024753.1, read as the reverse complement.
AGGTGTGGAGCGAGATTCTCCACAGATTGAACATTCACAGGTCTCCTCGATCATCTATTCATCAGGAGTTGCATTCTCTTACAAAAAGTTTCCACAAAGATGGTTTTGGTACTTCCTTGGCTCGGGTTCTATTCCGGGCTACTATTTGGTGGATTTGGAAAGAAAGATGCATTAGAACTTTTGAGGGAGTAAGCACTTCTGCCATTCACATAACTCTTTCCATCATTCAGGATGTTCGCAGATGTGTTGAAGCTTCACCTTATAATAAAAGCCTTTTGGGTCGGTCAAACATCTTATGCAAGAGATTCAATATTAATGTACAAATTGCTTAGTGGAGTCCTTCTTTGGCTTTCTGGATCTTTATAGAAGATAGTCACTGGTCTGTAGTGTCATCTTCTTCTTTCTTATTTCGGGTAATGGGTTTCCTTACCCATCTTGTTCTTTGTACATTTCTTTCATTAATTAATTGATTCTCTTGGTTGACCGACCAAAAAAATATATATATATATGAACTCCCAGGAGACAGAATTAAAAGCTTTACACAAGTCAACTTTTAAACAGATCCGGGTACCTTTGTTCTTAGAATGCAGATCTTTTGCTAAATCATTTGCAAGAAGGATATTACTTTGAATACTCCTTCCACGAATGAAGGCAGTTTGGTGCGGGCTGATAATAGTAGGGAGGACAAGTTGCATCCGGTTTGCCATCAATTTAGTGATCACCTTGTAAATAAAGTTGCAAAGAGAAATGGGGCGGAACTGATCAAGGGAGTCCGCATTTGGCTTTTTTGGGACCAAAGCAATAAAGGTAGAATTAATCTGCCTTTCCTAGGAACCCTTAAGAAAAAACATGAGAATAGCACTTGACACCAGGTCACCAACAATATCCCAGGAACTAGTGAAGAATTCCACAGGAAACCCATCTGGGCCAAGGCTTTTATCTTTAGGACAGCTGAACACCACCTGGCGGATTTCCTCTTTACAGAAAGGACGCATAAGATTAGAGATATCAGCCTCAGAAAGGGATGCTCGAACGTCAAAGTTTGGTGAGCTCCTATCATGAGAATTATTAAGAAGAGAGTGATAGAAAGATAAAGCATGTGTCCGGATCTCTTCTTCCCCATACAGAACATTGCCATCGCTGGTTTTGCAACTTTTGATCTGATTATGCACTCTACGTGCCTTGATGGAAGCATAGAAGAACTTCGTATTTGAGTCACCCAGAGAAAGCCATTGTTGTTTAGATTTTTGTTTTGCAAACATCTCCTCTCTCTCAAGAGCTTGAAGGTACTCCATGCGACACATATTTTCCTTATCTTGCAGACCAGTATCATCAAGATCTTTGTCAAGAAGATTTTGATAGTGAATAAGTTCCTCCCGAGTAGCGGAGGAGTTGGACTGGACAGAACCAAAAACCTGTTTATTCCACTCACGTAAAGCACTTTTCACAAACTTGAGCTTCTGACAGACTTGGTATAAGAGGGTTCCATGAACCTGTTTATTCCATGCACTGCGAACAACATCCTGATAACTATGGTGAGTTGTCCACATATTGAAGAATCTCAAGGGTCTAGGTTTGGAGGCTCTAGAACCATCACTGGATTTCACCAAAAGTAAAGAGTGGTCCGAGACAGTCATATTCTCATAGGAGAGAATGTTGTCCTCAAAAGCATTAGTCCACTGAGTGTTAACCATTACCCGATCCAATCTGGCAGAAATGCGTTGGACGCCACCTTTTCTATTGCACCAAGATAACGGATTCCCAATGTGAGGCAAATCAAGAAGCTTTGCACTGTCCAGGAACGTATGAAAATCTGCAAGATGACTAGGGAGTATAATCCGCCCACCTTTTTTCTCATCAAAATAACGAACAGTGTTTAGGTCCCCCAAGATAATCCAAGGTTGGGAAATAGAGTGAGATAGCTGAAGGAGATCATTCCAAAGTTTTTTCCTCTCTCCCACAAGGTTTGAACCATAAACAGCTGTGAGGATGAAAGTCTCATTAGAATTCCTGTTAGTGCAACTAACATGGATATATTGAGAGCTTTCCGCAAGAGTAGTTAAGAAATAAAGCTCATGCTTCCATAGAATCCAAAGTCTACCATTCGGTGAGCTGTTGTAATTGTGAAGTATACTGCCTTGTGCATCAAAGGACTTCCTTGCCTGATCAAAACTAGTATCTTTGATCTTAGTTTCACACAAAATAGCAATGTCATATTTGTGATAAGAAAGTTCTTTCTTAACCGCCAACTTCTTGTTTCTATTGTTCATACCCCTCACATTCCAGGATATGATATGCATGGAAATTATTTGGTGGCAGTAAATTTCGGTCGCACCTTTGAACGGCCAACCTTACTCACACGGTCCACATCTTTTAATTTGGACGTATCAAAAAGGGAATCCTGACTTAGGGGGGAATCAGTAGTTGGAATCTGCTGATGAGCTAAAGTAGTAGCAGTAGACTTAGCTTTATTAGCACTATCTCCATGGAGAACCGGAATCAGTTTGCTTACCTCACTATCCACCGGAGGGAATCTCTCTTTCCCAAGAATGCTATTATTTAGCTCCCTTCCACTGTCAACAATAGATGTAGCAGCAACAATAGATGTAGCAGTAACACCATAATCTTCCCAGATATTTTTTGCATGGCAATCTCGAGCCAGCGAGGTTTGCATGGAAACTGGCATGCACGTATGACCGTTAACTGCCTTTCCTTTAGATTGAGTAGCCACCGTGGACAAAATCGGATTTACGCTAGCTGGAGGTATACTCTTGCATGAAGTAACACAAGGATCTTTAACTTGGAAATTAGCAGGAATAGGAAGTAAAGACATAACATTAGTATCTTCTGCCACCGTCGCACCATTAGAAGAATTGGATGCCGGATTTATGCAAGAATCAAAGATTTCCTTGTTCACAGGATCCGTAGAGTCTGAAGCATCTTCTGTGTGCTGTTTAGTATGAAACCTTTGCATATCCACGCCATCAGAGGAAAGCTTTTGATTAGATTGGATAGCCACCGTCGACAAAATCGGATTTACGCTAGCTGGAGGTGTACGCTTACATGAAGTACCATAAGGATCTTTAGCTTGGAAATCTCCAGAAGTAGGAAGAGAAGCTATAGTATTAGTATCTCCTGCCACCGTCACATCAATAGAAGAAGTTGATGCCAGATTTATGCAAGAAGCTAAGATTGCTTTATCTGCAGAATCCGTCGAATCCGATGAATCTACCATATGTTGTATAGTATCTAACCTTTGCATATCCACGCCTTCAGAGGCAAGCTTCTGCTTAGATTCAGAAATCACCGGAGCATTCAAGGAAGACTGGATGTGACTACGAGCATGGCTTGGCGATCTGACGTCAGCCACCGCCACCGTCGCAACGTGCATGTCATTGCATGGCTCAGTTGCCAGATTTACGCTAATAGAATTAGACAAGACTTCGAATCTATTGCCAGTAGTTGTAGTAGGTGAGTCAACTCGTGAGTTAATAACTCGTGAGTTTTGAATCTTTGAGTTATCAGAATCTGCAGAATTTTTAGGACGCCATTGCAATTGTGGATTTCTGGACTTATCCTCGGAGCTTCTCCCGGAGTGCAGGTACCTTCTTGATGGCCAAATGAGAAGCAAATAGAACATGGTCTTGGTCTCCATTCGTACTCAACTTCAACTACTTCCGTGTCCCCAGAATCATGAAGAACTGTAACAGATGAGGGAAACGTATACTCTGAAGAAATAAGAATGCATACCCAAGCATAAGTTAACCTTCTTCTGGAGGCAATGAGCTTATCCATGAATAGAGGGGTGCCGAGAACCCTAGCTATCTTGCTCAAGGAGGATTGAGACCATAAATGGAGAGGAAGGTTTGGAAAAATAATCCATAGGGAAATAGAAGATAGCATGGCCTTCTCTTGTTTCGAATCACGGGTCCATCTTTGCACAATGAATGGGTGTCCCCGGATATGCCAATAGCCTTCAAGAACAGCTTGCATGTCCTCCTCCAAAGAGAAACTACATACAAAAAAACCTCCTTTGCGCATGTGAAGCTCATAACTTCCTTTCGTCTTCCATTGGTTATCTATGAATGATTTAAGAGGAGTGTAAACAGGTGACAAACCTACAATATAACCAACCACTGTAAACTTCCATGCTTGCACCAGTTCAAGCGAGTCACTTGCGTTGATGGAGGCGACTGGGCAGTCTCCAAGCAGAGATGGCGTGATGAAGGATAGCCGGAGTCCAGAGCTCGTAGGCGAGGAGGAAGAGGCACCTGAGAAGAGCTCGTTCCATGCTTTCTTCGTGGAGGAGACCACAGCCGGGGGAGCTTTAGAACTGGCTCTTCCCCTTGAACGACCCCGGGAACTGCTACGATGGCGTTGATGGGCTGGAACACCTTGTGAGGATCCTCTTCTCAGAACAGGGTCACTCGCGGTGTTCACAGGAGCACCAGTGGAAGCCTTCTCTCCTCCAGAACCGGGAGGAGGAAGACCTCCGGGTGCACCTCCCACGATAGCCTCCATTGCCTGCTACCAAGGATCTCCGGACGGAGGAGGAACCCCCCCCCCCCCCCTCCCACCACCAGAAGGCGGGGGGGTAAGGGTGAACACAAGAACCAACCGGCCACACAAAACCCAGAGCTTCTCTCTCTAGAAAACTAGAGAAAATGAACTTTCTGCATCCTTCTTTGGTATAGTAATTGCTTAAGCCTCCAAGATAATTCCCAATCACTCCTTAGTAGTAACTTCAACCAAAACTTGAGCAGAGACAAGATGCATGAACAGGAAAGAGAGAGAAAGGACAATTGTCTCCCTCGGAATGGCTTTTTCACCAAGCTTTTCACTCAGACTCTCCCAACGTGAGGTTTCTCCAAGCAATGGTAGTAGTAGAACAGGGAAATCAGGAAGTGGAACAATTTGCCATAACTGAATTGAGATAGTAGAAGAATTCCAAGTATGGAGCCTGCGAATACCAAGACCACCCTCAACCTTCGGTCTACACATCCAGTCCCATTTGATAAGATGGAAAGGTTTATAATCTCCAGAAGCATGCCAAAAGAAATTTCTCATCAGTCTCTCCACTTCACCAACCAGCCTCTTGGGCAACATAAAAGCAACAGCCCAGTATATAGCATAGGAATTTAAGACAGACCTGATCAGTTCTAGCCGACCTGCTTTAGAGAGTAACCGGGTTTTCCATGAAGCAATACGCCTTCTAATTTTCTGAATGATTGGTAGGCAGTGAGAGTTCTCTCTCTCTCTAGGTTTCTAGAGAGAGAGGCTCTGGTGCTTGCAGTCGTCTCTGTGGTGGAGTGCTCGGGCTCACCCCCGCCGTCTCCGGCGGTGGGTGGACCTCGTCTGCCGGAGCTTCCCTCCGGCAGGAGCTTCCCTTCGGCGTGTTGGCCAGTTTGATGGAGACCAGCAAGGGAGGCGCTCATGGAGATCTCCATCTTCCTCCTGGGGAAGGGGTCTTCTCCTCCAGAGCTCTTGTGGATGCCGCAAGTGATCATGTCCCGGGACGTGGATCCTCACAAGGCGTTCCTGCCCGCTCTCGAGCTTCATCTCGCAGCCGCTCAAGAGGTAGGTCTTGTTCTAAACCTCCTCCATCTGTCTCCTCTTCTAAGAAGGCATGGAATGAGCTCTTTGCTGGAGTTTCCTCATCCCCAAGCTCCGGGCTTAGACTATCCTTTATACCTCCTTTGGTACTAGATAACCGCCCTGTTGCTTCATTCCATGAGGCCGATTCACAAGAGTTATTGAGTTCTTGGAGATTTACTGTGGTTGGATATATTGTTGGTCTATCTCCTGTCTATTCTCCTCTGAAGTCCTTCATCGACAAGTAGTGGAAGCCTAAGGGAAGTTACGATCTCCATATGTGCAATGGAGGTTTCTTCGTTTGCAGCTTCTCTCTAGAAGAAGACATGCAATCTGTGCTCGAGGGCTTCTGGCACATCCGGGGCCATCCATTCATCGTCCAACGCTAGAATCGTGATATAAAAATGGAGAAGGCTATGTTGTCCTCCATTCCTCTGTGGATCTCTTTTCCTAATCTGCCTCTTTACCTATGGTCACATACCTCTCTTAGTAAGATTGCCAGTGTTCTTGGGACCCCCTTGTTCATGGACAAGCTTACTGCCTCTAGAAGAAGACTCTCTTATGCTCGCGTATGTGTTCTTATCTCTTCAGAGTTTTCGTTTCCTTCTAATATCACTGTCCTACATGAATCTGGTTTTACTAAAGACATTAACGTGGAATATGAATGGCGTCCAAAGCCATGTTCTGCTTGTTCCTCGTTTGGTCATCAAGATGGTACATGTAGCTTGGGAAATGTTTCTAATGTTAATCCAAGGATTGTTCAGACGCAATGGAGACCTAAGTCTGTTGTTGTGTCAGACACTCATCTAAGCCGCTCCATTCATATGGTTAGTTGGAAAGACATCTGCAGACCAAAGAGTGAAGGAGGGCTGAGTATTCGGCATCTTTCTGACTGGAACCGTGCTTGTGCTACTAGAAATTTGTGGGATATTTTGCAAAAGCAAGACTCTCTCTGGATAAAATGGATTCATGAAAGATATATGAAAAAACATTCTATCTGGTCAATTCAGAACCGTACTTACTTTTCTACGGCCTGGAAAACCATTCTAGCTTAGCGAGATTGGCTTCTGAACAACTTAACTTACAAGGTTGGTATAAATAGCCATCTTAGCTTTTTCTATGATCCTTGGATCAATGGCAAGAGCATCTTCATGTTGATGGGCGATAGAATAAGACAACATTTAGGCCTTCACAGGGATATTACTTGTTCCTCCTTTATCCAGAATGGTCAATGGATTCTTCCTCCTCAAACCTGTTCTGATCTGTTCGATCTTTTTCCTATTATTCAAAGAATCAAATTACACCAATCGGATGCCATTACTTGGAATCATGGGAAGTTCAATACTAAGGAAGCTTGGAATCAGATTATACATCATCATCAGAAAGTGGGCTGGGCGGATTGGGTCTGGAAGGGTCCCACTATCCAGCGTTTCTCTCTCACCACTTGGCAGGCCTTTATGCATAAACTCCCTACTATTAACAACTTAAGGAAGCGCGGTTTCCAAATTCCTAGTAGATGCATTTTATGCTGCAATTCTGAGGAAAATGAGGACCATCTGTTCTTTAGCTGTTCTTATACTTCAGAGGTTTAGGGTGAGATCCTTAGTCGTCTGCAAATCAAAAGGCCCCCATGGATGACCATTATGCAGGAGGTTCACTGTCTTCGTAGCAGTTTTGCTCATGAAGGATTTGCCACAAATCTGGCTAGACTTCTTTTCAGAGCTACTATTTGGTGGATTTGGGGAGAGAGATGTAGCCGCACCTTTGAGGATGTTCAGAACCATGCTATTCACATCAGCCTTGCCATTATTCATGATGTTCGTACTTGTGTGGAAGCACTCCCGCACATTTCTCCTTTATATGGTCGGTCCAAAGCTATATGTAAAAGTTTCAACATTACTTTAAATAATACAATGTAGTCATCGGTCTGTGATGTCACATTGCTAGTTAGTCATTCTTAGGAGTCTCTTTTCTCCTTCTGTTTTCTGAGCTTGGGTTTCTTTAAGTTCCTTATTAATTGATTCATTCTCTTGGTTGACTGACCAAAAAAATCTTGGAACGTGAGAGGTATGAATAGTAAGTCTAAATTGCTTGCTGTGAAGAAGGAATTACAAAATTCAAAATGTAGTATTGCGGTGCTTTGTGAGATAAAGATCAGGCAAGAAAATCATGATTATGTCAAGCATCAATTATAACAGCTCCTGGAGGGGTAGAATATGGATTCTCTGAAATTCTAAGGAGTTCACTATTTCCTTCATCTCTGAAAGTGCTCAGTACATTCATGTTAAGTGCACCAACTTGAGAAATGATGAAACCATTCTTCTGACTGCAATCTGTGGTTCAAACATCATCTATGAAAGAAGACAACTTTGGAAGGACATTGAATATCTTTCTCAAAACGTTGATGACCCTTGGATTATTTTGGGAGACTTCAATACTATCAGACATCCTCTGGAGAAAAAGGGAGGCAGATATGTTCCTCCTTCTCAGGTGGCCGACTTTAACAACCTAATTGATGCTGCCGTTCTCTTTGATTTGCCTCATGTTGGCAATCCTCTATCCTAGAATAACATGAAGACTGGATCTCAAAGAATTTCTGCTCATCTTGATCGAGTTTTTTTTTTTGGTAGATAATACCGGAAATTGTATTGATCTAAAGAAATCAATTACATCAAAGAATCATACTATCACAACCCGATAGCTATGAAAATAAAGGAGCCAACAACTCCAAGAGGGTACAAGAGGAAATGGGAAAGGAGATGTAACCCTACATATCACTTTTTTTTTTTGGTAAGTAAAAGTAATTATATTGCAAAAGAGAAGAATGTACAAGAAGCCATATCTACACAGGTTGTAGATTATAGCTAAGATTCATGACTACACATTTCGTAGCCTATGAAATCAATAACTTGGACCTTAAAAGAAAAAGAAGAAGGCTGCACACTGGACCCTCAAACACAACTCCAAAACAGCAAGACACCTAACGTAAGATCAGCAATTCAAAACCCTTCTTGCAAGCAACCTGAAAAGCAGAATTAGAAAAGTAGATCCAAATTTGGAGATAATCATTAGAATAGAAACAAGGTATAACGCATCTCATGGCACTATTAAAGGAATTAATAAGATCTAAACTAACTTAAGGAGAAATTGAATCTTGTGAAAACCCCTTTCTCTCTTTGAGTCAAACCATGATTCTTTAAACGATGCTCCATGATACTTCTTGTGTCAAAAAGAATGTCAATGAGAATACACATCTTGTTCCTTTTATGACCTTCAAAAATCCGAAGACATCTCTCTCTCCAGACCCACCAAATAGTACATCTGAAAACCACCTTTGCCAGTCTTGTGAGGTTATTTTTCGTGGGAAAAGCTTGCATGAGAGCTTGCACTTCAAGATTAATAGTATGATGTGGATTTCTATGCAGGTCAAATCTTCTCAAGATTTCTTTCCAAATCCATCTAGTGTAAGCACACTCAAAGAAAAGATGATCAGTTGTTTCATTAGCATTGAGGCACAAGGAGCGTCTATTAGCAATAGAAATGTCTTTCTTCTGAATGTTGTTCATAGTGGGAAGCTTTTTATGAAGAGCCTGCCAAGTACATAAGGAGTGCTTGGGATTGAGAGGACGGTCCCAAGTCCAGCCATATGGACGCCATTGCTGCAACTTAATCCTGATTTGATTCCAAGCGGAGGTGGCACTGAATTTCCCTCTATCATGAATCCAAGTGATTGAATCTGCATCATTATTATGGATTGGGATACTAGCAATTTGGGGCCAAAGAGTGAACATATCTGGAGAAATTGGTGTTGGAAGCTTCCAAGTTCCATTATCTATGAAATCCAAAACAGTACTATCTGAAGGGGCTCCTAAATCTTGCCTTAGCCTGTCACCATGTAATTGAGTAATACTTTTACCATTCACCCAAGGATCATGCCACATGCTTGTTGATTTACCATCAGCAATTTTGTAGATAATGTGATTTTGAATGATGGTTCTAGCTTTAAGGAAACTCTTCCAAGCTGCAGAATGGTGAGGCTTTGGGACGGCCTGCCAGATGTTAGACTTTGAGAGATATTTGTGGTTAATCCATTGAACCCAAAGGGTGTTTGAATTTTGTAACACATCCCAAAGCTGCTTGACCATAAAAGCACTGTTCCAATCCTTTAGCTTTATAAGGTTCAAACCCCCTTCCTCCCTTGGAGTACAAATACTATCCCAATTCACCATATGGATGGATTTGCTGTCACCATTCCCATTCCAAAAGAAATTGCAAAGGAGTCTATCAATCTCACTCAGCAACCCCGAGGGGAGAATAAAGGCATTAGACCAATAGATGGCATAAGACTGAAGAACTGAACGGATCAGTTCTAATCTACCCGCCTTGGAGAGGAGTCTAGTTTTCCAGGATTGCAAGCGGTCACTTATTTTCTCAATAATTGGATGGCAATGAAGTTTCTTGATCTAGTAGAAACCAACGGAAGACCAAGATAAGGGCAAGGCAGAGTGCCTTCCTCAACCCCAAGACAATCAACAATTTTCTGCTTATCTGGAATTGCAGCGCCAACATAAACCTTACTTTTGGAATGATTTAGCTTCAGACTAGAGACATTCCCAAACTGATTAAGAATGAGAGCTAGTTGCTGAATAGAGCCGATATCCTTCTGAGTAAAAATAATAAGGTCATCAGCGAAAGTGATATGAGAGTCTTTTAGGGAACCAGCTGAAGGGACTCGAATGTGACCATTAGAAACCTCCTTCTCAATCATACAAGTCAAACACTCCATAGCAATGGTAAACAGATAAGGAGAAAGAGGGTCTCCTTGCCTAATACCATTAGAGCTAGAGAAGAAACCAATCGGAGAGCCATTAAAGAGAATGGAGAATTTTGGAGTCTCAATACAATTTTTAATCCAATTTATCCAATGGGTGGGGAAATGCATTGCCTCCATCATATGATAGATTAGTGACCTATTCACAGAGTCAAATGCTTTTCTGAGGTCAGCCTTGAAACAGATTTTATTGCCTCTGACTTTCGAATGCAGGTCTTTCACAAGGTCATTTGCTAAAAGAACATTATGGTGAATACTTCTTCCTTTAATAAACGCAGCTTGATTAAGACTGATTATGTTCGGCATAACTCGTTGCATTCTATCAGCCATCACCTTGGAAATGATTTTGTAGATAAAGTTGCAAAGGGATATAGGTCTGTAGTGCTCCATACTATCTGCCCCAGCCGATTTGGGAATGAGAGCAATGAAGGTGCAGTTCATCTGTCTATGGATTTGGCCAGACGAGAAAAAGTGGTGACAAGCTTTTATAACATCCGGACCAATGATAGGCCAAGCTACCTGATAGAAATCTGCAGAGAAGCCGTCCGGACCAGGACTCTTGTTCTTCGGAGAATTGAAAACAACCTTAGTAATCTCCCCATCCGTGATCGGAGCATTCAGTATAGCAATATCCTCCTGGGATAGAGTTCTCAAAGGGTCTATTAGAATGTTGCTGACTTGTTGATTCTGGTTAAGAAGGGACTTGTAGAAATCAATTGTGTGCGCCTCTACTTGAATCAGATCCTCAATAAGATTCCCATGAACATCTTTGCACTTTTTGATAGTATTAACCGCTCTTCTGGCCGCAATGGAAGCATAGAAGAACTTGGTATTTGAGTCTCCCAGGGTCAGCCAATTCACTCTAGATTTCTGATTGATGAAGTTCTCCTCCCGATTCAAAGCTTTCATGTATTGCTCCTTGACTTCCTTCTCCTTATTGATAAGATGGTTATCAAAAGGATTAAGATGCAATTCGTTTTGAAGCTCTGTGAGAATGTTCTTGCTCCTTAAGACACCTTCCTCAACATTTCCAAATGTGTTCTTATTCCAGACTTTGAGTGCTTCTTTACAACATTTAAGCTTTGTACAAAGGATGTATTGAGCGTTGCCAACCACAGGAGTTGCCCAAGCAGAACGAATCACATCAAGAAACTGGGAATGAGTACTCCACATGTTGAAGTATTTGAAAGGTTTTTTCCCACGGAGAACAGCCTTTTCAGAATTAATGTACATAATTGAATGATCAGAGAATAGTTGAGCACCATACTCCAAAAGGGTGTCCAAGTAAGCTGATAACCATTCCTGATTAATCAAGCACCTGTCGAGTCTGGCCATAATTCTCCTGTAACTATCACCTCTATTATTCCAAGACAGCCAATTGCCAATTGATTTCACATCCATTAGCGCAGCAGAGTTGATGCAGTCATTGAATTCAGATAAGATGGACTCTGGAATAGCACGGCCTCCCACCTTTTCATGATGATATCTTACAGTATTAAAGTCTCCAGCCACAAGCCAGGGTCTCCCATTAGAGGCGAGAGAAATATCATGAAGATCGGACCAAAGCAGCTGTCTGTCAGTTGAACTGTTGGAAGCATAAACTGCAGTGATATTAAATTGAACCTTGCTTCTAACATCCGTCCCTTTGATGTGAAGATATTGAGTTGAGGAAGATAATAGCTCAATGTCAAAAAGATTAGGGTTCCACAAAATCCAAATTCGACCATAAGAAAGATCTGAATCATTAGTTAAAAGTTTGGCCTCTGGCCAAATTAAGTTCCTTCGAATAGGTACAAGAGATGGTTTTATCTTAGTTTCTACGATAATGGCAATCTCACATGCAAAGAATCTAATTATTCTATTTAACTCTCTGCATTTCTCAGCTTTATTTATTCCCCTAACATTCCAAGTTATAAGCTTCATGGCTAAGAATAGATAAAGAGAACACAAACCAATCTTAGGCCCGAGGTAGGTCCCTTCCTTTCCCCCCCTTATTTTTGAATCGATCCATCTCATCCACAGATTGCAAGTTTTTAAATTTTAAAATACTTGTAATAGAAGACCCTTGCTTACTTTGGTCAAGAGTTGCCATAGAAGCTTGAGAGCGGATTCCATCTTTTGGGTAGCTTCCTTGATCTATCTTCTTGCCTTTGAAACCTTCCTTAGGAACCATTGAAGATTTGGCGACGCATGGATCGGCCCCAGAGAGAATATGGCTAGTCTCCTTCGACTGCTTAGCATGGGCATCAGAGATTTCTTGCATAGCACGGCCAGCCGGGAAGGAAAGATCTTGAGCTTGCATACCACAGCCATCAGAGATAGAAATGTCTTGCTCTTGCAAAAGAGTGGGCCCCACCAAATCTCCAACACGAGAGGAAGGTGAGTCATCAGCAATCCCGCCTTCCTTAAAACTTTGATCATTAATCGAAGATTGGATTGCCACGCCAGAGGTACCCTTCGATCTGCCATGAATAATGTGGTCCGAGCCCACCACCTTCTCGCATGCAGCATGCATGGACGGCGGTGTTACGTGAGCAACATCCACAGCGGCTGAGCCCTCACGAAGAACATGAGGAACCTGAGCAGAAGAGAATTCCTCATCATTAACCTCCTGAAGGCAATCGAAGGAATTTTGCAGCGGAACTTGATGCTTCTGGATTGCCTTCGGTCTGAACTCCATGCAGCTTGGTTTTTTCTTCTGATTAAAAGAGTAGTTCTCTTCGAGATGGCCAAAGCATTGACACAAGGAACAAAGCTTTGGCTTCCAAGGATATTGAACTCTTATTTTCCTCAAAGCACCGCTACTGTCAGAGTAAGAGATTTCATCCGGGAGATCCATATTAGACGGAATAAGAACACAAGCTCGAGCATAAGAAAGTCTTTTTCGCTCAGCTGTGTAGCGATCCAGATAGAGTGGACGCCCTAAGAGACTGCAAAGCTTTCCAATAAATCAAATAGACCCTTTGAGGACTCTCACCCAGGAGGATATTGCTATCCTTAATGCTCCGATTACGGATGGGGAGATTACTAAGGTAGTTTTCAACTCTCCGAAGAACAAGAGTCCTGGGAATAACTGGATAACTGGTTTTTTCTCTCTAGGCGTTTCTAGAGAGAGAAGCTCTGGGGATTCGGTTCTCTGTTGGGGTGTCCTGTGGGGTTGGCCCCTCGGGGGCGCATGGAGGCCATCCCTCCAAGTGCCTCCAATGGCCCTGTGATCACCGCGGGAGGAAGCTCTACATCTGAGAGTATCCACCCTCAAGGAGATCCCCCTATGGCTTTGCCCCAGTCCAGAGGGCGTTCGTTCCAGAAGGGAGCTTCAGGGCATTCTCGTTCTCGTTCCAGGGTGTCTCAGATGCGTAAACCATGGTCCTCTCTCTTTGCAGGACCCGTGGGCGGGGAGGCATCATCGCAAGGCGGAGCCTTGGAGTTCATTGAACCCGGCCGTTTGCAGGAGAAACAATTTGCTGTCTTTGAGGGGGAGGATATTAGCGACCTGTTGGAGTCATGGAGGTATGCTATCATGGGTTATTGTGTTGGAATGAAGCCTATCTACTCTGCTCTAAGTGCTTTTATCCGCAACCTCTGGAAGCCTAAGGGTGAGGCGGAGCTATTCATGAGAGAAGGAGGTTTTTTCCTGGTTGTATTCAACCAGGAGGATGATTTGAAGAGGGTGCTTGATGGCTTCTGGTGCATTCGTGGCCACCCGCTGGTTCTTCGAAGATGGACGCCAGAGCTTCAGATGGAGAAAGAATCTCTTAGCAGCATTCCTGTCTAGGTGAAGTTCTCTGGCCTCCCTCTCCGATGGTGGATGGTTAGAGGTCTGAGCAAGATTGCAAGTCTATTGGGTCGACCCATTCACATGGATACGCTGACAGCAACAAGAAAGAGACTTTTTTTTTTGGTAAGTAATATCGAGTAATTGTATTAAATGATGCAAAGAAAGAATATGTACATAGTTAATTCATGCTATCACATGCCGATAGCTATGAATTGATAGAAGTATGACGCTCACTAGGCAAAAGCCATGAGTGGATGGGGACCCGCTCCTTAATACTTTTTGATGATGAAATTTCTCAGAATTCTATGAGTCCTAGGAGATGAAAGACCCTGCTGAATATGAAATTCAGTAATACTCCTAATATCAGACAGAATGGAGAGGAGGACCTGCATGCGACTACGCAATTTGGAGTCAAAAATTCGAGCACACCTCTCTTTCCAGACCCACCAAAGGGCAGATCGAAAGCAAACAAAAGCAACCGTCCTCCTGGTACCTGGTGCACAAAAGCTTCTAATCAACCCTTCACTTTCAGCAATAATAGTATCCCTCGGTTTTCTATGAATATCTAATCTATGCAGGAGTTGTAACCAAATCCATGAACTATAAGCACACTGGAAGAAGAGATGGTTGACATTTTCTTCATGCTGATGACAAAGAGCACAAATGTTGGGACCTTGCAGACCTCGTTTTTGTAGAGCATCAAACGTTGGAAGACCATTCATCATAGCTTGCCAGGCAAGAAGGGAGTACTTTTGACTTGTAGGACGAAGCCAAACAAGCTGATGCCAATGAACCTTAGGATAATTAGCTCTTCTCAAATCATATATATATTTGTTACTGATCACACCACTTTTGTTCTTCCAAACAATAGAATCTTGTTGTTGAGTGGAAATGGGTATTTGAAGAATCCTCGGCCAGATTTCCATCATTTCAGAACAGGTAGGGGTTGGGAGGCACCATCTCCCATCTTGAATGAAGAGACTAACAGTGGTAGAAGAAGGTAAACCAAGTAAGGTTCTGATATA
Organism: Colocasia esculenta; assembly: GCA_014218235.1. Classification (NCBI taxonomy): domain Eukaryota; kingdom Viridiplantae; phylum Streptophyta; class Magnoliopsida; order Alismatales; family Araceae; genus Colocasia; species Colocasia esculenta. Next base: position 94,354,224 of record CM024753.1, on the reverse strand, counting down.
CCGTCCACCTAAAGAATGAATGGAGTGCCCATGAATCCAAGGATCCTCCCAAAAGTTGATTTTATCCCCGGAACCAACTGCATAAGTCACATGAGGAAGAAGCCAGTCCCTTACCTTTAGAATTCCTTTCCAAGCCTGTGAGTGGTAAGGTTGAGACTGCACAGACCAGATAGATGCTTTCTTTAGATATCTGCAAGTCACCCATTGATGCCATAATGTGTCATGAGTATAGAGGATTCTCCAAAGTTGCATAGTAATAACAGTAGTATTCCAGGTCTCAAGCCTCCTTAAACCCAATCCACCCTCATCCTTAGGTCTGCAAATATGATTCCACTTCACTAAATGAAAGGGTTTGTACTCACCAGAAGCATGCCAAAAGAAATTTCTCAACAACCTCTCAACTTCACTAATGAAAGTTTTAGGAAGAAGGAAGGATGCAGTCCAGTATAGCGCATAAGAATTAAGAACTGAGCGAATCAGTTCCAATCGACCTGCCTTAGAAAGAAGTCTGGTTTTCCAAGAGGCTATGCGCCTTCTGATTTTTTTAATGATTGGACTGCAATGAGAGCTTGTCAAATGAGTGGAAAACAAAGGTAGTCCCCAATAGGTAGATGGCAGGAATCCTTCTTGAACTTTCAAGGCATTAAGGAGTGGCCCCTTATGATGAACTTTAGCACCAATAAAAACCATACTCTTAGAAACATTGAGCTGTAAATCAGAATATGTGTGGAAATCCTGGAGAATACTAGCCATGCACCGAGCTGAGGAGATGGTCGGCTTCATGAAAAGGAGGAGGTCATCAGCAAAAACCAAGTGAGACAAGCTTGAATTTCCATAGGTGGGAACATGCAAGGATCCTTCTTTCATCTTCTTTTCAATCATAAGAGAGAGCCCTTCCATAGCTACACAAAACAGGTAAGGAGATAAAGGATCTCCTTGACGGATGCCATTAGATGAATGAAAGAAGCCAACCGGGCTACCATTAAGCAACACAGAGAAAGTTGCAGAATTAGTGAGAATATCGATCCACCTTATCCACTGTTTAGGGAATCCCATCTTCTTCAGAATGATAAGGATGAAGGAACGATTCACTGAATCAAAGGCCTTGCGTAGGTCAACCTTCATACAAAGTAAACTTCCTCGGTGCTTTGAATGGATATCTCTCACGAGATCATTAGCTAGGAGGATGCTGTCTTGAACTCTGCGGCCTTTAATGAAGGCAGACTGATTATTGCTGATGACATGAGGCATAAGACTTTGCATACGATTAGCAATAAGCTTAGTAAGGATCTTATATAGAAAGTTGCACAACGATATTGGCCTGAAGTGATCAAAAGATTCTACATTTTCAGTCTTGGGGATAAGAGAGATAAATGTGTGGTTTACTTGTCTTAGCCATCTACCACCATTGAAGAGGTAATGCACTGCAGCAAGAACATCATCCTTCACAATGCGCCAACAAATCTGAAAAAATTTAGCAGGAAAACCATCTGGACCAGGGCTTTTATTACGAGGTGCAGACATGACAACTTCTGTAATCTCTGAATCAGTAAATGGTTTCATAAGCAAGCTCCTGTCATCATTAGAGAGGACTCTTGTGGTTTCTAAATCCGGATTAATGTGAGTGTGATCTTGGTTCAGAATATTGTAGTAGAATTCTAGAGCATGGTCCTTAATCTTCCTTGTGTCATCAGTCACATTCCCATCTGACAAAGTGCATCTTCTAATGGTGTTTATCATTCTCCTTCCCTTAATACTTGCATAGAAGAACTTGGTGTTGTCATCAGATTGAGTTAGCCAGTGCTGCTTAGCCCGCTGCATAGCATAGGAGGATTCCATTTGTAAATAGCGAAGGTAATCATTTCGAGCTTCCTTCTCTTTCCCAATATATTCCTCATTCATGGGATCAGCCGCCAACTCCTGTTCAGCTTGATGAAGAGCATTAGTGGCATGTTCTACCTTGCGATATATGATACCAAATTCAGCTTTGTTCCAGATTTTCAAAGCATCATTGACTGCACGAAGTTTCTGACAAAGGATATATAGAGGAGATCCATTGGAGGCGGTATTCCATGCTTCTTCAACTGTAGATAGGAAGGTATGGTGCTGCGCCCACATATTAAAGAATTTAAAGGGTTTTGGTCCCCTTCCTACCAGCTCTTCAGAAAAGATGGTGAGTTGAGCATGATCAGAATGCAATTTATCCCCATAAGCAACATAGCTGTCAGGAAACGTGTCTAGCCAACAATGATTGATCAAAGCACGATCCAAGCGACAGGCTATTCTTCTAGATCCCACCGATCGGTTGCACCAGGAGAGAGTATTGCCCACACTTTTCAAATCCAACAAGGAAGAGAGATCAATACAATTGTTAAAGTCTCTAAGGTAGGAAGATGTCAACTTCCGACCCCCAATCTTCTCATCAGGAGACCTTACACAGTTATAATCACCAAGAAGGATCCAAGGTAGGGTAATGGAAGAGGATAGAGCAAGAATATCCTGCCAGAGGTATCCTCTTTCATGAGCCAGATTAGAGGCATAAACTGCAGTCAGATGAAACATACGACCAGAAGATAGCTCATGACAGTCAACATGAATGAGTTGGGAGGTGATTTTAGTACACTGCATATGAACTGTGGCATCATTCCAAAGAATCCAGATCCGTCCACCAGGATGATCACTATAATTGTGAAACATGTTCAAATGAGCAGCAATAGATAGTCTCCTATTGCTCGAATTATCTTCACTAACTTTAGTTTCAAGAAGGACAACAACGTCTGCATTAGAGCTCAAGATAGAGTTCTTTACACTCCTCCTATTCGCAGCTTTATTTAGACCCCTAACATTCCATGATATGATCTTCATTAATGTCCTTGAGAAAGAGATCTAATTCTAGCTTGCAGCTTATCCATTTTAAGACCCATTGACATGCTTGACGTCGCTGCAAGGCTTTGCATGGCATCCTGGCGACCAAGGAAGGACGTGGATGCAGGCCCTCCTCCCTTGCCTCCATTAGATCTTCGCTCCACAGAAGAAAAAGCAATAGCATCAGCCTCCATATTCGAATCTTGCAAAATAGCATATTGGTTTCCTCCCTTAGGTAACCCTTCCTCAGCTGCACTCGCATCAACAAAAGATATGGCCTCCTTTTGCTCTTTTGATAATCGAAGATATGAATCCTTCCCATCAGATTGCCCATTACTTTGCTTATTAAGAACATGCCTCCTCTGAGATTCCTCATCTAAGGTATGGAATCCACCTCCATGGAATTGATTGATACTCTTGCTAAGATTCTCAGAATCAGTGATAGATGCGCTGCCACCAGAATAGCTGTCCACCAAATCAACTACAATTTGGTTACCTTCTGTAGGAGAATTTTCTTTCCCATAAGCAATGCAATTTGATGAAATCTCTCTCTCTAACTCCTTCCCCTTTTTGATTGGATGGTCTGAATTAGGAATCTCATGCGAAATGGAGAGGTTCTGCACAGCCCCCTCCTCACGAAGACTGGAGCTTCCATCTGCCTTGGCACCATTACAGTCTGAAGAACCAGAAAGAACATCACTAAATTTATCTTTAATTCTCCAAATCTTCTTCTGAGGTTTGAATTCAGATTGACACTCCCCTTTGCCATGACCAAAGGAGTTGCATTCCATACAAAGAACAGGTTTCCATTCGTACTCCACCAGAATGGTATCAGAGCTTCCATCTTCATTCAACACATGAAGTTCATTGGGGAACTCAGCATCCACATCAACTAACACACAAACCCGAGCAAAATGAAGTCTCTTCCTACTGGCAGTCAGCGAATCCATGTGTAGAGGTCGACCCACAAGGCTAGCCAACTTGCTTAGACCCTTGGGAGTCCACCATCGAAGAGGAAGACTAGGAAACTTGATCCATATCGGCAAAGTGCACAGCGACTCATGCTCAACTTGATCTACTGGGGCCAGGAGAATTGCTTGTCGTTTGGATCGTGCTCTTATTAATCAGGATTGGTTGGACTTTTTCCCTAATAGCTATGGCTATTATGGGGACCATATTTTATCTGATCATGCTCAACTTACTGTTTTCAGTGAAGAAGTCATTGCTGCAGGTCCTAAACCATTTAAATTCTTCACCATGTGGGCAAAACATGAGGCTTTCTATCCTTTAGTTGAGAAGACATGGGCTACTCAATACCCTGGAACTCCTATCTATGTGCTTTGTCAGAAGCTTCATGCGGTCAAAAATGTTCTGAGAGATTGGAATCGTAATGAGTTTGGCAGCATTTTTCAGAAGGTTGCTATTGCTGGGGATGTGCTCCATAGGGCCCAAGATGCTTTAGCTGCTGATCCTATGAATGAAGGTTGTATTCAAAGGGAGAATCTAGCTCGAGAAGCACTCTTGGCTACTCTTCGCATGGAGGCGGACTATGCTCACCAGAAGGCTAAGCAGCATTGGCTTACTCAGATTGATGATAACACTAGATTCTTTTATGCTAGCATCAAGGGGAGACGGATGGTTAATTCCATAAGAAGATGTAAGTTACCTGATGGCACCGTAACTGATGACTTTCAGCAGATCAAGTTGCATGCAGTTGATTTCTACAGCAAACTTCTTAACCAACAAAAGAACTATGATCTAGCTAATCTTCTTCCTTCTTGTGTGCTCTCTGAGGAGGATCGATTGTCTATAATGAGGCCCTTTTCTGATGAGTAGATCAAAGAGGTGGTTATGAATGCACCTAAGAATAAGAGTCCTGGACCTGATGGTTTCCCAGCTGACTTTTATCAATTGTGTTGGAACATTGTGGGATCTGATGTTGTGGCTACTGTTCAATCCTTCTTTAATCGAGGTAGTTGGCTTCGTCAAGTAAGCCATACCTTTATTTCTCTCATTCCTAAATCAGATTCTGCAGATTCCTTTGATCAGTTTAGGCCGATCTCCCTATGCAACTATTTCTACAAGATTATATCCAAGCTCATGGCCAACCGTATGCAGCACTTTATGCCCTATCTTATTAGTAAAAATCAATCGGCCTTCATCAAGGGGAGAAAGATTCAGGACATTATTCTTCTTGCTAATGATATTATCAGGGATATCCACTCCAAGCATCGTGGAAATCTTCTTTGTATGAAGGTGGATCTTCGAAAAGCCTTTGACACGGTTAATAGAGGATTCATTCTTTATTTACTCAGGAAGATGGGTTTCCCGGATCAATGGGTAGATTGGATCACTGTTCTAATTAACTCATTCAGTTAATGGGGAGGGGGACCCCTTATCCCCTTATCTGTTCTGTGTTGCTATGGAGGGGTTATCTATCTTGATTGACCAGAAAATGAGAGAGGGCTGTTTACAAGTTCCTACCTTTGGCAATGTGAAAGTGTCTCATCTACTATTTGCTGATGATTTGCTTCTATTTTTGAAACCTTCCATTGCCTCAGCTCGCTGCATTTCTAGTATTCTTGATATTTTTCATGGATGTTCTGGGCTTCATCTTAATACTGCTAAAAGTAAGGCCTATATTGGTGCTAGAATTCATCATAAAGGGCCGTTGCTTCATGCTTTGGGTGTTCAGGAAGGAACTTTGCCTGCTACCTACCTTGGCCTTCCTTTATTCTCCTCACGAATTGTTAGTTCTCATTGTGCTCCTATCATTCAGAAAATCAAGGCACGGATTGCTTCTTGGAAAACTAACTTACTCTCCAAAGCAGGTCGCATTGAACTGATCCGTTCAGTCTTAAGCTCTTATGCTATCTATTGGGCTGTCGCCTTTATCTTGCCTAAGAATCTGATTGGGGAAGTGGAGAGATTACTTAGGAACTTTTTCTGGCATGCTTCTGGCGATTACAAACCATTCCATCTCATCAAGTGGGAGTGGGTGTGCAGGCCGAAAGAAGAGGGAGGTCTGGGGATTAGGAGGCTTCAAGTGTGGAACTACTCAGCTATTACTATGCAACTTTGGAGTATCATCTCAAACCAGGACACCTTATGGAGCCAATGGGTGAAGGGTCGCTATCTTTCAAAGGATTCTATCTGGATGGCGCGTATGCATTATTATCACTCTCAGGCTTGGAAGGGACTTCTTCAAGTTAGAGATTGGCTGCAAGGTCATATCATGCTCAAGGTTGGTAATGGACTCACCTTTAATTTTTGGGATGACCCATGGAATAATGGTCATTCTATGAACTCTATGGGCGGTAACTATATCAGATTCTCCATATCCCCCTTCGGTTGCCAAACATTGAGAATAAAAGCACGAAGCGCAGTATAGAGAGGCCGCAATCCAATACAGTACCCCATAAGAGCAAATCGCCAGGTCTCCTGTAACTCTCTCACATCTTCACCATCAAAGACAGCTACCTTCTTATCTTCATGCAGAACAGGTTCAATGAACTGAAGAGCTGATCCTTGCATTCGGACTCCTTCAGATCCAGTTACACCAAACAAAGATGACCATGGTTTACGCACCTGGGATACCCTCGAACGTGACCGCCTGTCATGATGATTCTGATTACCTCGCTGCAGAACACGCCCTCTGGATGCATCTTTGGCCGAAGAAAAACCTCCTGTTGACGCTTCCATCTTCAGACCTTCATGCACCTAAAGAAGGAAGAGGAAGATGAGGAGGGATATGGTAGACCCTGGATGGAGGGATTCCAGCCGGTGGTAGCCCTCGAGATTGAGACTTCCCCACGGGGAAGAAGTCTCAAGGGCAAGGGATCCCTCCCAACAACGGAGAGAAGCTCCACCCACCGCCGGAGTGGGGGTGAGCCTCAAACTCACGCCTGCACTCCCTTTTCCTAGAGCTTCTCTCTCTAGAAAGATAGAGAGAGAGAGCCACCTATGGATCCGGTCTAGAATTAACAAGAAAGAGACTTCATTTTGCTAGAGTATGCGTTTTGGTAGATGTGCATGCCGAATTCCCTCCCGAGGTTGATATCCGAAACGCTGATGGTTCTTTTGAAAAGGTTCTTGTTGAATATGAATGGAAACCGGTTTTATGCAAGGAATGCAACTCCTATGGGCATGGGAATAGAGAGTGTCAAGCAGGAGGATCGGTCATCAGGAGAGAGTGGCGTCCGAAGGTTCAGCATCTTGAGAGCCAGAAGACCCCGTCAGCCTTGTCCACAGATGCGCCATCGACCAATTGTGTTGTGCAGAATCGTTTCTCTGCGTTGGAGGTTTGCGAAGGCGCTCAGGAGACTGATCCCCAGCAACGAGCGAGAGAGGAGAAAGGAAAGCACGTGCATGGAAGCGGGTCCAATCCGGATCCCGCGCAGATTCTCAAATCCGCGATTGGTGGTGTTGCCATGCAAAATAAGGCTGGTATTCGCGATGGAGGGTTGGACGTGGATAGTCTACCTAGTGAGTTGGCCACCTACGTTCCATCTTTGGTAAGTGTCCAACGTGGAATGGTCAATATTCCAAAAGATGCAAGTGTTAACCGTGGGTCCCCAAGAAATATGGCGATGCATCCCTTACTTGCTAAGGAAGATTACCATCTACTTAATAAGGATCCCGCTTTCGCTGGGAATTCTCAAGGAAATATAGTGTCCTATGCAAATGCTGATTCAGGAAGTGGAAACCATGGGTTTCCTTGTGAGGTGCGAAGAAAGGTGGATATTGCTATTCCTATGCAGCCGGAATCTGTGCAACCTACTTTTGATAATCCTATTGATTCCGCGCATGCGAGCCATGACGGGGACATGACCATGCATAGCCATGCAAGCGGACATGCTATGGTACGATCTGGTGGGCGGCAATGTATTGGTCAAGTTCAGACTACAGGGGTATCTTTGGAACAAAAAATGGATAAGCTGCAAGCTCGGATTCGCTCTTTATCCAACAGTCAAGAATGAAGGTTATCTCTTGGAACGTTCGGGGGCTTAATAAGAGAGTGCACAGATTGAATGTGAAAAATTCTATCTCTCATTCTGCTGCGGATATTACTATTCTTCTGGAAACTAGAGTTCGTCCTGAAAATTCGGTTAGTAGAAGACTGTCTATTGCTCCTCATCTTAATTTGCTGCACAATTATAATGAGCATCCGGGTGGTCGTATATGGGTCCTATGGAATGCCACTTCTATTCATATGAGCTGCATCAAAGCTACTTCTCAGCTTATTCATATGCAATGTACTGAAATTTCCTCTGGGAATATTTTTCTCCTCACTGCTGTTTATGGTTCGAATCTTTTATATGAAAGAAAAGCTTTGTGGAATGACATTATGATCCTTGCTTCTACTATCTCTCTGCCTTGGTTGCTTGTTGGAGACTTCAACACTGTGCGTTTCCCTCATGAGAAGGTTGGAGGCCGTAAATTAACTCAATCCATGCTTCGTGATTTTAATGCCTGTATTGATTCTTCAGCTCTTTTGGATCTCAAAAGTGTGGGTAATTCCTTCTCTTGGTGCAATCACTCTATAGGCACCAGAAGAATTGTTTGTAGACTTGACAGAGCTCTCATCAATCAATTGTGGATGGACAGATTTCCTGATAGTTATGTTCATTATGAGGATCAATCTCTGTCTGATCATGCTCAGCTAACTATTTTCTCTGATGAAGTTATGGCTGGTGGCCCTAAGCTGTTCAAATTCTTTAATATGTGGGCAAAGCATGATTCCTTTCATTCTACTGTTCAGCAAGCTTGGAACTCTCATTTTCAGGGGACACCGATGTTTGTTCTTTGTAAGAAGCTTCGTGCTGTCAAGGATGCTTTAAAAATGTGGAACCGTGATGAATTTGGTCTTATCTTTCATAAAGTTAAGGCTGCAGAGGACTCGCTTCATACTGCGCAGTCTAACTTAGCTGCAAATCCTATGAATGATCAGCTTATTCAGGAGGAAGTTCGAGCGCGTGAAGAGTATCTTGCTTGTTTAAGTATGGAGGGAGTTTATGCTCAACAGAGAGCGAAGCAACACTGGTTGACTCAAACTGATGACAACACTAAGTTCTTTTATGCCAGTATTAAAGGGAGGCGTATGATAAATACCATTCGCAAATGTAGATTGCCGGATGGTCATGTGAGTTCTGATTTGCACCAAATTAATCAAGAACCATGCAGTCGAGTTCTATTCTAATCTTTTGAACCAACAACAGCAATTTGTTCCACCAGACTTCCAACCTTCTCATATTCTGTCCGAGGAGGATAGAAATTCCATTATGAGGCCTTTCTCAGATGATGAAATTACTGTTGTTGTCATGAGTGCTCCTAAGAATAAGAGCCCTGGGCCGGATGGTTTTCCGGCGGACTTTTACCAATTGTGTTGGCATATTGTTCGCAAGGATGTTTTGGAGGCGGTGCACTATTTCTTCAATGGAGGCTGTTGGTTACGTCAGGTAAACCACACTTTCATTTCTCTTATCTCCAAGACAGATAATGCAGATTCCTTTGATCAGTTTAGACCTATATCCTTGTGCAATTTTCTCTACAAGATTATCACGAAGCTGATTGCTAACCGTATGCAAAAGTTCATGCCTCATCTTATTAGCAAGCATCAGTCTACTTTCATTAAAGGACGGAAAATTCAAGATAGCATCCTTCTTGCTAATGATATTGTCAGAGATATCCATTCAAAGCACCGAGGCAACCTCTTATGCATGAAGGTGGATCTTCGAAAAGCATTTGACTCGGTTCATCGGGACTTTATTCTTCTTGTGCTTAGGAAAATGGGGTTTCCGGACCAATGGGTTCAATGGATTGCGATTCTCATTAACTCAGCTTCTTTCTCAGTTTTATTGAATGGAAGTCCTCTTGGTTTCTTCAAGTCTTCAAATGGTATCCGTCAGGGAGATCCTCTTTCTCCTTACTTGTTCTGTATTGCCATGGAGGGCCTTTCTATCCTTATTGATCAAAAGGTGGCGGATGGTAGCTTAAAAGTTCCCCAGTTCGGTGATGTGAAGATTTCCCATCTAATCTTTGCTGATGATTTACTTCTCTTCATGAAACCTCATATTGCCTCCGCTAGATGCATCTCGGATATCTTACAGGCATTCCAAAGCTACTCAGGTTTAAGCTTGAATTCTGCCAAGAGCAAGGCTTTCGTAGGGGCTAAAGTTCATCATAAAGGGGCTCTCCTTAGTGCTTTGGGTATTCAGGAAGGTGTATTACCCTCCACTTATCTGGGCCTTCCGTTATTCTCAACTACTTTGACTAGATTGCACTGTGATCCTATTGTTCAGAAAATCTCTAATCGCATTGCTTCTTGGAGAACCAGATTACTATCTAAAGCTGGTAGGTTGGAATTGATTAAATCTGTGTTGAATTCTTATGCTATCTACTGTGCAGTCTCCTTTCTATTACCCAAGAGGCTTATTGGGGAAGTGGAAAGGTTGCTGAGAAACTTCTTCTGGCATGCTTCGGGTGAGTATAAACCTTTCCACTTAGTAAAATGGGCTTGGCTCTGTAGGCCTAAAGATGAAGGCGGTTTGGGGATTCGACAGCTTGCTATTTGGAATCATTCAGCTCTCATTATGCAGATTTGGGGAATTTTGAATAATAATGATACCTTATGGACTATTTGGGTGAAGAGTAGATATCTGAAACAAGGTACCATCTGGTCAGCAAAGGTGCAGAATTATCATTCTCATGCTTAGAAGGGCATCTTACATGTCAGAGATTGGATGAAAAATCAAATATCCTATAGAATCGGTAATGGAACTGCCATCAATCTTTGGGAGGATCCGTGGATAAATGGAGCTTCCATTCATTCTATAGGAGGTGAGTACATCAGATTTTTGCTTGGCCTCCCATCTAATGCTATGGTAAGCACTATTATTCTTCATGGAAGATGGTGTCTTCCACATCCAACTTTTGGTGAAATGATGGATCTATGGCCGCGCATTCTATCCATTCCAATCTATGCAGATCAACAGGATTCCATTGTCTGGAAGCATAATAATGGTACTATTAGCAGTAAGAACATCTATGATCTAAGGAGAATTACTTACCCGAAGATGCCCTGGTTTGATTTGGTCTGGAAGAGACCTACTAGTCAGAAACAATCTCTTCACGCTTGGCAGGTTATGATGGGAGGCATTCCCTCCTTTGATGTTCTTCAAAGAAAAGGCATATGCGGGCCTAATATTTGTGTTCTGTGCAAGAACCATGATGAATATGTTAATCATCTTTTCTTTCAATGCCCCTATAGCTCTTGGATATGGATGCAACTTCTGCATAGATTGGACATCCACCGTCGGCCAAGGAATACTATTATTGAGGAATCTCAAAGTCTTCTCTTCAGCTTTCAAGCTCCTGGGGATGGGACTTGTGTGGCCTTTGCTGCATTTAGAGCTGCCCTTTGGTGGATATGGAAGGAAAGATGCTCTCGCATATTTGATTCCAAAGCCCGAAGTCGAATGCAAGTGCTGATCTCCATTCTTACCGATGTTCGGAATATTACTGAATTCCATGTTCAGGCGATTCCCTCCTCCAACAGATTTAGCAGAATAATCAGAAATTTCAATCTTAGAAGAACTTGATGGTGGTTTAAGTTGTTGTCTTGGTGCTGCTCTGATTGTTTTTTCCTTTCTGCGCACTTGTATGAGCTTCTTGCTCCGCCTATGGACTCATTGCTATCGCTGTGGTAGCATGAATCCATCTTTGTACATGTATTTACATTCTATTCATCAATAAAAATTCCGGTATTAATTACCAAAAAAAAAAAAAGAAGCCAAAATGGTGGCATGAAAATGAATAAGTTGCTTATTGATTTCAATAACCTGAAAAGAATAGATGGTCGGGTTCCACATTACCCAAATCTGCCCATTAGAACAGTTACTGTTATGCACAAGCTCCGCCTCAGGCCAGATTTGTAACTTGCATATATCAACATTGGCCTCCTTAATTTTAGACTCCAGAATAATAACAATGTCACATTGTTTAGTATTGATGATATTTCTCAACTCCCTGCGCTTAGCCATTTTATTTAGTCCCCGGACATTCCAGCTGCAAATCTTCATAATAGACAAATATATTTGTTACTCTTAAAGTTAAGACAGTGATGTAAAAATATTCAAGAAGTATTTCATATTTATGTCACATAAGATATTTATTTCTATTATCTATCTATTTATTACTCTTAACTAGTTATTTGTTATTCTTATTTTATTATTTGTCACTTTTAGTATTAAGAATGACAGTGATATATGAATATTTAAGTATTTAATATTTCTATTAGATGAGTTATTTATCTATCTCATTTAATTATCTGTCATTTTTAATTAATTATTTATTATTTTTAAGATTAAAAAATAAATATTTAAATAATATTTAATATATTTATTAAATAAATTATGTATATTAAAATATAAATTAATAATAGGACAAATTAATTAGGAGTTCTTAATAGATATTTGATTTATTTTCTAGTCCCTGATAAATATAATAAGTATTATTTTTAATTATAATATATATTAAATTATGTTATAATAAAGACCTCTTTCTTATAATTAAAAATTTCTAATTAATTTCTCCTTAATAATATATTAAAACGAGAAATTTTTTCTACGCCTACAACTACTACATCTCCATCTAAAGTGGCCTTTTTATGCCGTCGGGTGGACTGTCCAGTCTCCCGGAGCAGGCGTCGATCCCGTTAGACGCGATGGAGACAAACCGATGATGAAAATAGAGAGAGAGAGAGAGAGAGAGAGAGAGAGAGAAAACTCCGGATTTTCCAACGCTCCCCTTTTTCCTTCCCTCAAACCATTGTCCGATGCTTCTTCCCCTTGTCGTCGCTCTCTCTGTTGTCCTCCGTCCGGCCCTTCCGCTCCTCCTCTGATAGAGATTGACTAGAGCGAGAGATGGCACCTGCATCGGTCTCGGCGGTCTTCGCAGCCTCAGCCTCCGTGGTGGCCGGTACCACCTCCCCCTCGTCTTCCAGCACCCGGCGGAGTCCCCATGCCAGGGCCCTCTCCTTCCGTCTTGCTCCGACCCCCAAGCTCCCTCTCTCCTCATCCAAGGTTCGAACGGCTGTGCTCCTCTTTCACTTTTTAACTTCTCTGTTCTGATCAGATCGACGTGATTGTTGCTTTGCCATCCTTGAAAGTTGCTCCTTTTTATTTTACTGAGACCCTTTGCAGGACATGGCGCGCAGCCTTTCTAGTAGATCTTTTGTCGTCGTTGCCAAGTCCCAGCCACGCGAGGTAATCTCCCCTCCAGTCTTCCACCGCTCTCTTCCAATTCGCTATCCTGCTTCTGTTTCCCCTGTGCATGCTTGTCTATTTATTGTGGGTTTTCCCGTCTCTGTCCCAAGGTTGCCGGCGATCCCTCAAAAGACTCTGTAATTGTTGATACGAAGACTGAGGAGCTAGCAGAACCATCTACGAATGAGGCCTCTTCAGCACCTGTCTTCGACGGGGACATGTCGGAGTTAATGAGCCAGATCTCCAGCCTCGTCAAGTAGGACATTTTGTTCCCTTTTATTTTTCTTTCTTTCTTTTTTTGGTTTCCTAGACAATTGGATTGTGGATGAATGGTGTCCCCCTCCCCCCCCCACAAAAAAAAAAAAACGTTGCAGGCTTGTCGATTCCAGAGACATTGTGGAGCTGCAGCTGAAGCAACAGGACTTTGAGCTCGTACTCCGCAAAAAGGAGGCCCTGCCTCAGCCGCCACCTCCCGTCATCATGATGCAATCCCAAGGGCCGCCACCAGTCATGCTACCTCAGTATGCGTCGCCACCAATACCTGCCTCTTCTTCCCAGGTGACAGCTGGTGCTGGTACTTCACCATCATTGCAGCTTCCACCTTCCGCTCCTCCTGCCAAGTCATTACTACCACTCAAAAGCCCCATGGCGGGAACGTTTTATAGAAGCCCAGGTCCTGGGCAGGCCCCTTTCGTGAAGGTGATGCTGCCGCTGACCTCATAATCTTTTGACGTTATCATGAGAAGCAATGTGGGCTTGTTTCTTATGTTTCAGTAGTTTGTGTTTTTTTTTTTCTGTAAACTCTGTGATCATGCAATTTGGTATTGTTGTTCAGGTTGGAGATAAGGTCAATAAAGGCCAGGTTCTCTGTATCATTGAAGCTATGAAGCTGATGAATGAAATTGAAGTAAGCTGACCGATTCTTACTTTTTACAAGTGTGAAGTTTACCTTCAAAGATCTGCATGCATAAGATTTCCGGTTGGCCTTAATGATTTGCTTTTTGTGCTTCTTTAACTGAGAGTAGTTATTGGATTTCTGCGATTTCGACAAATTTCTCAACATGACTCATGCTGAATGAATCTAGCCTTGTTATTTATCTGAAAGGATGACAGAAAAAAAAATCCAAATCTTCAGTGTTCTATTTCACCCTTCCTGTTATCCATTCTTCTTGGTTTTTACACTGTCTTTTTTTTTTGTTTGATCAACCAAGGAAATAAATTAATAAAAAGATTCAATGTACAATAGAGAGCCATTGAGTTACAGGAACTCAATAGACTAGGAAAAAACAAAAAGCAGCGAGTTCTATAGAAGCAACTAAAAACTGAATGTGACATCACAGGTTGATGACTACATAGCAGCTTTCATTGTAATATTGAATCTTTTGCATAAATAGTTGGATCGACCAGAAATAGGGCGATTGTAAGGAGTGGCTTCCATGCGACTGCGAACATCCTGAATGATAGACAGAGAAAGGTGAATAGCTGAAGTGCTAACTCCATCAAAGGTCCTGCTGCATCTCTCCTTCCAAATCCACCAAATAGCAGCCCGAAAGAGAAGTCTAGCCATAGAAGTCGCCAGACCTTCATGAGCAAAACTATTCCTTAAAGAAAGGATCTCTTGCAATATGGAATCCCGAGGGGGTCTATGAAGGTTCAATCTGTGAAGAATCTCTCCCCAAACCGCAGTAGAATAATTGCATTTAAAGAACAGGTGGTCTTCATACTCCTCAGAAAGGCAGCAAAGAATGCAGCGGCTAGGAAGCTGGAAGCCTCTCTTCTTCAAGTTGTTGATTGTAGGAAGCTTATGCATAATAGCCTGCCAGCAGGTGATGGAAAAACGCTGCACTGAAGGGCCTTTCCAGACCCAATCTCCCCAGCCTACATCTTGATGTTGCTCTCTTATTTTGTTCCACACTTCTTTAGAACTGAAATTACCATAGTTCCATACAATAGCATCGCCCTGGCTCAGGTTGACATTATGAATTATGGGCCAGACATCTAACATGTCAATGGAGGTAGGTGGAGGCAGATTCCACTGATCATTCTGAATGAAAGAAGCACAGGAAATATCTTTATTAAGGCCAAGATGTTGGCGCAGCCGATCACCAAACAACATATAGATGCTCTTCCCAAAGACCCAAGGATCATAGAGGAAGTTAAATTGACTTTGAACGCCCACCTTGTAGGTGATGTGTTGAAGAATCCAATTCCTTTGCTTTAAAATAGTCTTCCAACCTGATGAATGATAAGCTTTTTGCTGAATGGACCAAATAGATTCTTTCCTGAGATACTTTTCCATTTGACCCAATGAGAGTCCTTTTTTTGCAGAATATCCCATAAATTTTTTGTAGCGCAGGCCAGGTTCCAGTCCTTCAAACGCCTGATGCCTAATCCTCCCTCATTCTTAGGCCTACAGATATCATTCCAGCTAACCATATGAATGGTTTTTTGGGAAGAGTGACCCTGCCAATAAAAATTACAAAGGATTCGCTCGATCTCTTGCAGGACAGCAGAAGGGAGTAAGAAGGAAGCAGACCAATAAACAGAATAGGAGGATAGAACTGATTTAATAAGCTCCAATCTACCAGCCCTTGAAAGGAGATTTGTTTTCCATGCTTCAATCCGCTGCTTAATCTTATCAATAATCGGCTGGCAGTGGCTTTTAGTGATAGAGCTACTCACTAGGGGTAGACCCAAGTGAGTTGGAAGATTGCCAGTAGGAATATTAAGAGTTGGTTTTTACACTGTCATGAGATGATTTTCACATTTATATATACTGACTTTCAAATTCTTCATATACTTGCATGATTGTTAGGAATTAGAAACATTTGGGTGATGTAGATCGCATAGTATCTGGTTCTTGTGGCATTTCTTGAAAATAAATGTTTGCATTTTGATGGATGATGAAAGTACTGAAGAGGTGGACAATGACACCTTTGCCTTCTCTTTTTGTCTTTTGTGGTGATTATCATCTGAAAAGAGAACCATTTCATTTTGGCCTTTTGCCTGTTCATTTCTCGAAGATGGCAGGGTCTGTTTAGCTTCCTTCAGCACATCTCTGCTAGGTTAAGTTCATTGCCTCACAAGCCCAAAATGCTGTTTTAGTTCAGTATAGAAGATTTCTTGTGGATAAAGAGCCAAATGTGGAGGTATTCTCCCCTGAATTGTTTAAAACTGATATGAGACGCCATTAGTACTGCAATCCTGTCAAATGCCAGCACTGCATTGTTTCTGGCCACATGATGAGCAGCGACAGTTTTACCTCGATGTAGATACATCATTGCAAATTGGAATTCATGCTGGTTCTAATCTATGGAGGAATAATAATCTGAGGAGCCCAATGCTGTTGCTATAGAACAGGAGGAGATTTCCATCAGCACTAAATTGGATGCTGTTTTAATGCTATTAACAGAATTTAGTCATGTTGTATGTCTTAAATGGTCTTTGCTGTCAATCGATGTGTTCTCTTGATTCTTGGTTTTTTTTATGCATGTTCCGGTGTAAAATAATGGATCCAATATCCTTTCATCTGAAGTGTATTCCTCTGGGAGGGTTTCTCTTGTCTAAGATGGAGACCCCATGATGAAGTGGTGCAGATTGAAGTCTTTTAGTGATGGTTGGATTTTTCATTCTGATGTTGAAAGCTTCTCTTGCTAAGTGGTTCATGTATTTGAAGCATAGTTTTCAATCATGATCTGGTCCTCATCCAGTTTGTTGCTGGGGTGGAGCTTCCTAGTGTCCCAGAAGATCCCAGAATCCTGTCCAGGAAATTCACTTGGATACTCTGATGAATACAATGTGCCCAAAAAACCCATCAAAATTAGTATATTTCTTGAAAATGACAAAATAAATGATATATCCCAATTCTCATATAAGGGTACATGATAGTCATTAATTTAGTTTATAATTATAAGTGTTTGGGCTGGGTTGTGTGTATATGAACGGGCTTGGGCTGGGTTTATGTGTTTATAAAAGGTTATATTTTTGGAATGCCTTAAAATATGTTCATGAAAAAGGTTTACATAGGTTCTAAGATTCTGCGAGGATTATGCTGACATAAGGTTGACCATATTAGATCCACCCTGGTGTGGTATGATATAATGATACAATCAGACACACTCGATAAAACCTGATGCAGAATGATTGCAGTCTTCTTTGCGGATCAAAATTTTTCTTAGAATATCCTTCAATTTTAGGCTATAACATTAAATAATGAACCAATTGTATGATGTTTGGATGGTTATCACCGGATTATCAATGGTTTATACCTAATAATATAAATAAACTAAAGTCATAATAGATGATTTTGCACACCACAAGAGGGAATGAAGGGTAATCCATTGATTTCACTCATTTCATTGCTAAGCTATGATCCGAAGGCCACACGTGAGCTATGAGTCGAGTCTGCAGGCAAACAGAAAGTTGTAATACAATGTTTCAACCATCTTTGTCGGACTTTGAGGAAAGCAAGTTCATATCCTCGGAATGGCCTTCATGTTTGAAGTATTTCTCTATCTGTGTGGAGACCATCTGAATGCAGGGTGGTGAATTTGCAACAATGGTTGGTAATGAAACTTTCTAAAGAATGCTGTGATGGCATCCACTAGTTCATCTCATTGGGGTGCCAATCATGATGAAGAAGGTGCTCGTGCCACTGGAACTCTGGAACTAGTAGTTGATCCTGCAAATGTCCTGTAAAGCATTGTACTAGTGTCCTTGTGTAATATACATATTCTCCAACATTGTGCATGAACATCTTGATGATTGAGGGGCATGGGATAGTATCTCTGCAAATGCTTGTAAGATGCTTTGGAATCCTTTCCGCCACTGATCAGATGGGTGTGGCTACATCAATCTCTAGCCACCATTTATCCATGATACTGGGCTAGGCGATGTTTGTCACATGACATCTACAAAATAAATTAGAAATTAGTAATCGAACGGTAATTTTAATTTAGAACAAGCAAGAAAATTTACAAGAAAAATATAGGCATAAAAATCAACAAACCATGGTCCCCTAGTAGCATTGTTGAGGATGGTAATACTTGGTGAGTACATATGCTTAATGCTGAGCCTAGGACATGATACGTGGTGAGTACATATGTTTAATGCTGAGCCTAGGACATGTATGGTGCATACATCTAGTGGTAGTCATTCAAGTACTTGGCAAAAACAATGGAAGTGGAAATTATACCACTGGTTGAGGTGTGGAATGACTATACCCATTTGAAATAGTATATCCCTACACATACAACAGGATATACATGTGCACAAAGCTGCCCATACGTGGATGATTATCCACTGGTAGTTTGTGATCTCTGAGTAGGAGATGCATGCCTGTCACAGTCTGCTCCCAGGTAGAAGTTGCATTCATGTCTTGGGCATCGCCAGTTTCCTGATCATCCAACTGTTTCAAGAAATGGTCATTTCATTTCTTGATTACCATCTTACTGTTGAGATGAGGGAATTGTATCTTGTTTGCTCAACCATTCAGAAACCTAAATCCTTTGATTTTTGCTGTCCTATAGTCCCCTTCAAATTAGATATAATGCCATGATAACCTCTTCCATCTGCCATTGAAGTCCCCTACTTCTTTGCCCTCCTATATTACCTTGGTTTGACATGTTCCTATGTATATTGAGTGCTACATAAGTAGTATGGGGAGTTAATCTAAGCTATTCTACCACACCTTGTTTAGCACCTCACCACTGTTGTCACCTCTGCCATCACCACCACTACCGCTGCTGTCCTGGGAGCTATTGCTGCTAGATGTTTTGTCACTAGAACCACCACTATACGGATGAGACTATCTGAAGGGGGAGGTGTGTCATAACTCTCGTGAGGATCAAATGTCTCAATATTTGCTAGGTCAAGTGGGTCCGTATACTGTGGCTTCAATACTTGTTGGATGCCATATTTCTTACTTTTCTTTGATTCAGAACCAAATAAAAACCATACCTTTTTGCCTTGAGACTCCTTTTCACCCTTCTTATTTTCCTTTATTGCTCTCCTAGGCTGAGATGACACTGGGGTGTTGCTCATGACTACTATGAGTATGAACACCTACCCCTCCTAGGATAGAATGAAGCTCATGGTGCTGCATGACTATGATGAACTCCCATGCCTCCTTGGCTAGGATGAAGCTGGGGAGGCTGCATGCTGAACTGAAGATCAGGGAGCCACATTCTGAGATGGTGGGAAAGCTTCTGGATCCATGGAATATGCTTGCCCTGGACTCCACATCAACATGTCAAAGTCATCATTGTCATCAATGCCAACAGCGCCTCTATTTATTGCATATACACAAGTTTGTCTGATTGGATATGACTCAATCTGTTCCTTATGTACATGTGGATCAAGCATAGTTTGTAAGGCGTACGCCTAGGCCGTGCCTGCTCTTTTGGCCACTCGGCGATAGCCTGCCTTTCAGGAAACTGAAAAACTGCTCCATGGCGCCGCCTAGGCAGTCAAGGTGCATGCCTAGGCCCGCTTGGGTGCCTAGACCCATTAAAGGCCTAAGAACCACCTGATCCAAATCGGATCCACATTTAAATCACCCAATTCTCTTCGCCCTGATCGACTCACCCATTCGCATTTCCCCCCTCTTCGAAGGCTCAATCTAGGGTTCTTCTGGGCGTGCTCCTACTATGCCTCCGCCTCTGGCCGCCACTGCTTCCACCCTGAGCTGCTGTCGCCGCCACCTCCAGCAGCCGAGACACTTCTTCTTTGAGGTACTTCGTACTCTCTCTCTTTCTTGGTTCAAAACTCCTCCTCCCTCTCTCTTGGACTTCACCTCCCTCCGACCCCGACTGGCTGGTGGTGAAGTCCCCTTTCCCATTCCTCTTTGGCACTGTGCACAGAACTATAGCCCAAGTTCCCAGCCCCTGTCCTCCCATCCATGGATGGCAAAATCGGCCGACTCGGAGCGGAGTCGGCCCCTGGCGACCTGACTTTGGGGGGGGGGGGGAACACCTACCCACCCATGGGGCTAGATGGAATCGGGGGTGGGTCGACTGAAATCGGCCCGAGTCGGCCCAACTCGTCCCGACTCCACCCCGCTCCACTCACTCCTGGCCGCTTCCACTGGAAGCAGGAGCCATTTGGCACGGAGTCGGCCTTAGTCGGGCCGGATCCGCCTGGAGACTCCAGGCGGATCCGGCCCGACTAAGGCCGACTCCGCGGATCCCTCCTTAAGGAGGGATCGGTAGTCACGGGACTGCACAGACAGAGTTGTTTACGCAGTCTCGAGCCCCCCCTTCCCAGCCCCCCCCCCCCCCCCCCCGTCGGAGGTGCCTGTCCCTCGCCATCGCTGCTACTGCTTGCTTCTTCCTCTCTCTGTTCTCTTCTCTCTCTTCCTTCAGGTGAGTTTTTTTAAATTTTTTTAAAAAATCTGAAAAAAAGGAAATGTTAAATATGCTATAGATCTATAGATAAATAACATTGATAACATGTTTATGACCCCCTGTTGAACCCGAAAAAAATATCGGGGCCTAAACAAACCCCGGCGACGGATACGCCCTAAGAGAATCGGGAATAAACTCCCGATCCCCGCTCGGACGTCGGAAACCAACAAGTCCGAGTATCCGCGCTAACTCGGCGGCCCGGAAGCGGGAAGCCCGAGGAGTCTTCATCGGCGAAGAGTACGTACCCTGGATGTCAAGAATCTACGTCCAAGGCGGAGTGCGGAGTCGCGCCCCGAAGCCGATGAGTTCCGAGCGATCAAATGCACGTGTTCCTCAAAAACGAGGACAAATGCACGTGGAACGGCCGAAGAAGCGCGAACGGTGCACGTGCGCACGTCCGCGGGCGTCGACCGACAACCAAGGGAGGCCCACAGAGCTCTCTCCCCAATTTCCTCCCGGAGATCACGGGAAAAATGACGGAATGGAGTGAGCCCCACCCTTAAATAGGTGGTGGGCCAGAGAGGCCCCAAGGGGGGGGGCGCCGGTCACCCCCCTCGCCAGTGAGGGGGGCCGCCGGTTCGACCCCCCCCCCCCAAGGGGGCGCCGGTTAGCCCCCCCGCGGGCCCCGCATGCAGGGGGGGCCGCCGGTTAGCCCCCGCGGGCCCCGCGAGCAGGGGGGGGGGCCGCCGGTTCGACCCTCCCGCGGCCCCGCGGGCCAGGGGCGCCGGTTCGGCCCCCTGCCCCGCGCAGGGGGGCCGCCGGTTCGACCCCCCCGCGGGCCCCGCGGGCCAGGGGCGCCGGTTCGGCCCCCTGCCCCGCGCAGGGGGGCCGCCGGTTCGGCCCCCTGCCCCGCGCAAAGGGGGGGGGCGCCGGTTCGGCCCCTGCGCAGCAGGGAGGGCCGCCGGTCAGGTCCCTGACTGGCGGCCCCCTCTGCTAGCCAAGAGGGGCGCCGGTCAGGTACCTGACTGGCGACCCCCCTCGCCAGTTCGCTCTCTCTCTCGGACATCCCCGCCGGTTCGCGCCCCTGCCTCGACGCTCGCGCCCGGAGACCTCCGCCGGGGAGGGTACCCCCGCCGGTATGCCCCCCTCAAATCCTATAAATAGGGGGGCATACCCCCATCTGAAGGGGGTCCCGGAGAAGCAGACGACACACGCCGAATCGGCCTAAACGCGCCATCCCCGGCCCAAGCTCCCGAGTCTGTCCGAGCGTGATCCGTGCGTGAGCTTAAATAGGCCGCACGTGCCGACACCCGTTGGTGTTCCGTCCTCGGCGTTCGGGCTGCATTGCGCCACGTCCGTAGGGACACGCCACAGGTTGTCACATGACTCTCAGCACATGTACTTAAGTCCTCCGGCGTCGTAAAACGACGTACGTCGAGGCATGTACTTAAAATCCTCCGGCGTCATAAAACGACGCACGTCGAGGCATGTACTTAAGCCCTCCGGTGTCGTAAAACGACGCACGTCGAGGCACATATGTTTAAGTCCTCCGGTGTCGTAAAAGACACACGCTGAGGCATGTTAATCTATGGAGGCACAAACACCCCACTGGTAACACACATGTACCCACTATCGTGTAAACGTCCGACGGAGGCACATACACCCTGCCGTCGACGTCCCTGTACTTGGCTTGTTACATACACGCCCAGTGGAGGTACAAAACCCCACTAAAGGCGTACATGTAAATGTAAACGTCATGTCATAAATATAAATGACATGAGCATGCTTGAATAAAATTGTGGAAATTCATTTGTCATCTGCCTTTTCTTCTTTAAATTTCGGCATACGGTCTTTTAACAAACATTACGCATCCGAAGGTATTCGAGTGTTATACTCGATGTAAATGAAACATCGACTTCGGTCGGTGGGAACGGTCCAGTACACGACCACTCCAATCGCCCTGAACGCGAGCGCACGCGGAAAATAAGGAAATGAATTCGAGGGTATCAGGGTTCGCACCCAATACTCCTCATAAAATAATCTTTGTCTGTTTCTCGCAAACAGTCTGGCACGCCCACGCAAAAGATCCATCTCGAAGATAAAAGAGATGGAAAGAAAAAAAGAAATGAAAAATTCCGCGTTCCAACAATCTGGCACGCCCGGTGGGACTGTTCCTGCCTTCCATGCATATGTAAAAAGACCGTATGCCGATATAGAAATAAAAGATGACTAATTTCCACATCACAGGTACAAGGAGCGAAAGCCGGCACCGAACGCCGTCTCCACCTGCAACTCAAGCTTGCTCGATGGCCGCCGTCACCTACGGTCCGCAAGTCATCGCATGCCACGCCAAATGTGGCTACCTCGCCGTCCCGCTCGTGTTCGGCGACTTTCCTGCAGTGGTGGGATCCCCCTACTTCCTAGGGGTGGTCCCCGCCGTCCAAGCTACTCCAAAGGCGGCGCCCAAAGCTACTGCAACTAGGGGCACCAAACCCCGTTCAAGCCAGACCGAGTCTTCTCGGTTAACACAATCTCCTGCATCGCAGTCCCTAGAAAACGGGGGCAGCGCCAGGGACGCAGGGGCAGCAAGCCCCGCGCGGTCGTCTCCAACTCCGGGAAAACGGTCCTAGTTGGCGACATCCGCGTCAGGCTCGATGGAGGCGAGCCGATACTGCCCCGGGACAGAAGCGTCCCCACGGTGGCAACCTCCAACAAATTCGCTCCCCTCCAAGGGATGCGTCAAGAAGATCGGGACTCCCCAAAAGGAGCCCGGCAGGGGCAGGCGTCAAGCTCGGCGCCCCAACCGCCTCGCAAAATGAGGCAAATGTGGGTGACCAAGCAGGAAGCCCGCCACATCAAACAAGCCAGAGCGGACCAACCCGCCGATGGCTCCAAGAAGGCGACGGTACTTGGGCGAGAAAAAGCCCAAGAAGCCGAACCTCCTCGTCCCCGCGGACACAAACGCAGGGGCATTTATAGGAAGCCCAACTTCGTCCCCGCCCAAGCGGAAACTGCTGAAGAGGAGACGCGAGTCAAGTCGGAGCTTCCACACCTCGAGTCTCGGTCTTCGAAAGACTGAGCGCCTCAGTCTTTTCCAGGCTGGGAGCAGCAATCCGTCCAAGCGCTCAGAAGCCCAAGAAGCGGAGAGTGCAGCGGACGCCTGAAGAAGGTGGAGGCATGAAGATCTTCACCTGCTACGCTTCTGGGAGGGAAGCACCTGGGCCATCCGGCATCCCTGCGGGAGCGCTCAGGATAAACGAGCCCGGACAGGACGACGAAACTGTCCTCCGGTACACCCGAAACGCTGCCAGAAGACTTCTCCAAGGGCAGCAAGGCACTCAGGCTGAGCCCTCGAACCTGGGACAACTTCTCGAGCCTCCACTCGATCGCGATCAAAGGCCCCTTCCGGGTCAGGTCCAACTGGACCCCGAAGGAGGGGAGGAAGACGAAGTCGCCAGCCTCCGCCTCGGAGATCAGCAACTGCCGGCTGATGGAGAGCAAGCTGAAGTCTTCCTCATGCCGCCAACCAGAGCCGCCTTCCAAGCAATGACGGACGACGCCAAGTATGATTTCATACAGCGTTGGCAGGCTGAAATGGCCGCACTCCTGGCTGAGCGAGGACAACAGGCGGGGGCAAATGCGCCACGCCGCCTAGTGCCGACGGCAAACCAAAATGCTCGGACAAGACATCAACAAGGCGACCTGCCCGATGTCAACACACGCATAGCCGCGGTCAACGACTATACTGTCGATCCGGTCCAACAGCCACGCAGGGGCATAAATTCCCAAGCCTCCGCGGCTGAAGATATCGTCGCCCAGCGGCGAATGATTGAGAAGATCGTGGACGACCGCTTTGCTCAGCGAGGCGAGGGAACCGCCACTGTGGATCTCTACAGTGTGCCGTATCCCGTCCACCATCAGTTCAAGAAGCTGCCACCGGACTTCCCCAAGGCGCCGAAGTTGCAGAAGTTCGACGGACAAGGCTCGCCAAATGAGCATCTGGCCTACTATATAACGGCCATGGGAGAGTTGGCATTTGACGAATCCTACCTCCTCCGCTACTTCGCAACGTCCCTGACAGGCACCGCCTTCCAGTGGTACTCCAGGCTGAGGCCCAACTCCATTGTCGATTGGGCCGACCTCCAAAAGAAGTTCATCGACCGTTTCCAGACGGCGAGAGAAAGGTGTCGCTCGCAGAGCTGTGTTCCCTCAGGCAAAGAAAAGGAGAAACGGCACTCGACTTCATCAAGCGGTGGCGTGACTTCAGCATGAGGTGCGACAACCCCCGACACAAGAAGATGCCATAACCATCTGTCGACGGGGCCTGGCGGCGCAAATAAGCGAAAAGCTGCTGGGAACAAACATCAAGGGTTTCGACCAGCTCAACGCGGTCGTGGCGGAGATCGAAATGTTCTTCGCCGACAACCCGATGCAAGCTCCCCCAAAATCAAGCCGGGCAAGGAGCGCGCTGTGGGCAGAGAAGCCAATGCTGTGGACTTCGCCCCGCAAAGCAAGGGGAAGAGGTCATGACCTCCGGCGCTCCAAGCAAGAAGGTGAAGAAAAGCCGCCTCCAACTTCGCTGCCACAGCGTATGAGCACGCCGTATTCCTTCAAAAGGGACCATACGAAGATGCTCTTCAAGCTGTGCATGAAGAATGACTTGCTCAAGCTTCCGGCCTTGAGAAGACCAAGTGAAGCGGATAGGGTGGATGAACAAATTACTGTCTCTACCACCGCATGCTGGGGCACTCCGTCGAGGACTGCTATGTCTTCAAGAACGAGGTACAGAAGCTGATCCAGAGTCGCCTCATCACCATGCATGAACATTTGGTCGATCCCCCACAGCCCCATGCTTGGGACCAATCGAGGCAGTCGGCCAATGTCATCCATGTCAATGCGCCGCCCCCGAGCCAGAAGACCCCGAGGCAAATCCTTGGGACGCTCATTCCACCAACGGATGGGAGGGGGATCACCCCTCAGCCTCGGAGCACAGGACATGGTCCGAGACAGTGCAAAACCTGGAAAGACAGGTCCAGTCACTGCGGCACGGTCAGCGCCAGACGTTGATGTACCTGAGGACCATGCAAGAGAGCCTGACAACCCTCCAGCAAGGACTCCAAGGGTCCGCGGGCACACCTGCGCCCCGGACGCGCCCTCCCTGCGGGGGGTGGATCTCGGAGGAGTCTTCGAATCCGTCTGATGACGAAATCGCCGGGAGATTGTACTCCTTCCCGCGACATCGGACGCTGGCACTCTACCGCACCTGCTTGCGAGCAGGACTATTGGGCTGCCAGCCGCCAACAAGCGTCCCGCCAAACTACTGCATATACCATCAAGATGCAGGGCACGCTTTGGAGGACTGCCACGTCTTCAAAGACAAGGTTGAAGCATGGGTCAACCAAGGGATTATTGACTTGGGCAACTCCCGGGTCAACCCGCCGCAGCCTCACATCCGCGAGTGGACGGACCATTCAGCTGACGTTGTCACGCATACAGTCAACGTCATCGACCCGCCGGAAATTTATACACCGGTGGCCTTCACCTTTCCGGACCCGGATATGGTAGAAGGCGGCTCATCCGGCGAAGCCCCTACCTGGTGGTGCCCGGGAGGGAGAGTTCCCCGTCACAGCCGCTTGGCGACCGGAAACGTTGGGGAAATCTTCGAAAAGCTCCTACAACGAGGCGTCGTGATGGCTCATACACCGCCGCCGACGTACACTGAAAGGGAGTTGAATCACCCCATGTACTGTCGATATCACGCCTTGCTGCTGCACCCTACAGACAGGTGCCCCGATGTCCGGGATTGGGTCGAATCCCTCATCCAAAAGGGGAAAATCGACCGGAAGGCAATTCCATGGTCTTGATGAGAGCCAGGGAAGCAGCCCAGCGGGAATTGGAAGAAAGCGACTATATGCGCTTCAAGAACCTCCAAGCCCCCGAAGCTGATGAACAAGGGTGGCTCGTACCGCCGATGTCGTCCACAGCTGACGCTGAAGGCGCGAGCTTGAGGCAGCAATTCAGGAGCATATCCCTGAAAGAGCAACCCACCTTAAGATATAATCAAGAGGACCCGGATATGACAGAAGGCGGCTCATCTGACGAGGCCCCTGCCCTATGGTATCCCGGGTGGCGAGTCTCCCCAAATCTCTTTGCGACCGCAAAGACTGGGGAGATCTTCGAAAGACTCTTGCAGCAAGGCTGTGTAAAGGCGCATAGGCCGCCACCAACATACACGGAGAGGGAATTAAACCACCCCATGTATTGCAAATACCATGCCATGCTGCTGCATCCTACGGATATGTGTCCGATTGTCCGAGACTGGGTCAAGTCCCTCATCCAAGAAGGGAAGATCGACTCGGAAGGCAACCCGACGATCCGAGCCGAGGCCAGGGAAGGAGTCCAGCAACAACTTCCTCGGCGAAAGAAGGGGTCTAGACGACATCAAGTCTCCCCTCCCCATGAGCAAACTTCGGGAAATAGGAGTAAGGGGCAGTGCTTCGAGAACTCGCCTCCGCGAATACTCAAGCGCCAAGAAAAAGACTGCAGGGGCAAGAAGCCGGTGACAGAGCCAGCCGCCCCGGAACCGAGCCCCTATTGGGCCGAGTTCCAACAACTGCCGCCCGAGGTAGTCGAGCAGGCAATTGACTCCACTTTCCAGCATCAACAAGATGAAACTGGATGGACGACGGTGGCGTCCAGAATGCGCACTCTGTCAATATTCCCTAAGAGGGGAAGGTCGCACGGTCGTCTTGGCCGGGAGACCACCCCTCAAGCGACAGAGCAAGCCAAGCCGCTGACGCCGCTCGAAATGGCGCGTGCGGTGCAGCAAGAAAAGAACCGGCGCAAGAACATGAAGAGGCGCCTAAAGAAGCAAGCTGAGCGGGAGGAGGCCGCGGCAGCCCCAGCAAAGCTCACTCCACTCCAGAAGCTGCAAAAGCTCATCGATGATCTGGAGGAGTATATTCCCTCCAAACCCACTTGGGGAGTCCCTCTGGACATATACATCCCGTGGGAAGAGATGGAGCGCAAAACAAGGCTTAAAAGCTGGCTCCATCAAATGCTGCAAAGGGCTCAAGAAGGCGAGAAGCTGCCCCTGCCCGAAGAACTGGCCATCTTCTATAAGGAAGATGAAATCACTATCGAGAAGCTGGAAGAAATGCTGAAAGACTTCTCGTGCAACATGGTGTCGATACCGCCGCCTGCAAGCTTGCAATCACCGGCCGTTACGCCCCTCGTGGCAACATATCGGCGCCGCAGCCGAGGCAAAGGAAAGGGCCGTGGACGAGGAAAGAAATCCTCCCGTCCCCCAGCAAGAAAACTAGCTCGCCCGACCTCGGCAAGACTATTGTCTTCCGAGGAGAAGAACCTCAGCCCGCCCCGGAAATAGAGGTGCGGGCGAACTCCTTCATCTTCGACCCATCTGACGAGGAAGAAGAAGAGCAGCGGGACATCGCTAGTGGGCTCTCCGATCGGAGGGCCGCCCAGCCAGTCCCCTTCGCCCTGTCCGACGACGAAGAGCATGGGGGATGGGCGATCCCCAGCAAGTTTCTCAATCGGAAAACTCCTGTCTCGGCCGACCGGTCGACTCCACCCAGAAGTGCAACGAAGAAACTGCCGCCCCGGAGGAGGATGGCCTAGGCTCGTTGTTCGAAGAAAAGCCGGACGAACAGCCAGTGGCAAGACGGGTCAACCAATTCGGGCAACCGATAAAAGCCCTGGAGGATACCATCCCACCATTGGATCAAACCCGTGCCCGGGCTGACCGCAAAATCATACAGCATATGAAGCGGTTCCCGACCAACATCACCATATGGGATGCCATTGCCTGGAGCAAAGAGTTGAGAACGGCGCTCGTCAAAATCTTGCAAGAGCCCGAGGTCTACGAAGCTGACGTGACCGAACTCCAGGCGCAAGCCCTAGAAGCACTGGTGGCGGAGGTGACCTTCTCCGACAAGGACATGCTGTTGCCGACGCTATACCACAACCGCCCGTTGTATATGCAAGGAAAAGTCAACGGGCATGAGCTCAACCGGATCCTGGTTGACCCCGGGGCGTCGATCAACATCATGCCCCTGAAGACCTTCAAGTCTTTATATCTCACGCCCTACTTGCAGAGGGTAAATGACATCCGAATCGCTGGATTCAACCAGAATTCTGAGAACGCCTTGGGAAAGGTGGAAGTACAGCTGGCCATGGACGGCCTCACTACTAAGGTCGTGTTTTACATCATCAATGCAAACACGTCTTACAAAGCCCTCCTGGGAAGACCCTGGCTCCATGAAAATCGGGTCGTCCCCTCGACTCTCCACCAATGTATAAAATACATCAAAGAAGGAGAGCAGCATACGGTCTTTGCCGACCGGGCCCCGTTCCGCCCAAATGAATGCAACCTGGCGGACGCTCAGCTATACTTCGGTGAGCCTCTCGGCAAGCCAACCACCGCGTCAAAAGGCAAGGAAAAACAAAATGCCGACGCAAACCAAGCAAGCCAAGATCGGGACGAGGAAGAGCTCTTTACGGTCAACAAAGACCTCCTTGAAGCTCACCGGCTCAGCCGCCTCGCCGAATCCACCACGCCCGGACCGAGTTGTCCAGAAAGGCGTGAAATCAACTATGAAGCAAACGCCGTCGGCGAGATCATCAACCGAAGCATCTCCTTGCCGCCGGCGTACATGCAGCTGCCCTTCCATAGGGAGGAGCAATGGGTGGAACGACTAAAGACGTTCGTTGTCACCCATTACAGAACCGACAGTCTCGAAGAAGGCGAGACGCCGAAGCCGATCCTCTTCTACAAAGGAGACCCGCTTCCTTGTGGGCCCCTCGAAGACGACTTCGGCTGGAGCCGAGCGACTCAAGTCGCCCCAGAGCCCGTTCAAGAAATGGACGACATGCCCGAGCACATCAAGAAATTGTGCCGAAGGCAGAAGATTGCACAAATGCAAGACCCCTCGCGACGGGAGTACTTCCATCAGCTGTGGTACCCGAAGCAACTCCGAGGGCAGCCTCCCTCTTGTGCAAAAGACACTCGGGGGTTGGGCTATGGTCGGGAGGCACAATGCGAGGCCTACCATACGGTCAACACTGTTGGGCTCGCGCCCTCACCTGACCAGTGCTCTCCCGGGGGGCAATCTCCTACCCCCGCTACAAAGCCGCAGCAGGGGGAGGCCGCCCTCGTCCCACCAAACGGGACGTCGTGCCAAGAAGCACCTCAAAGCGAAGGAAGCCATTTCTGGCCGATCACAGAAGAAGGCTTCAGATATTATGACGTCCACGTTGCTGACTCCGATGAAGAAAAGGATTTCATCGACCTGCAGCCAGCACCCCGTGAACTCGAAGACGGCGGACAAGCTACGGTCGACGAACTGGTCGAACTCGACCTCGGGGAACCAAAAGAACCTCGACCAATCTTCGTCAGCGCTCTCCTGAACGAGGAAGAAAGACAGTCATACCGGCATCTCTTGCTGGAATTCAAAGACTGTTTCGCGTGGACATACAAAGAAATGCCAGGCCTGGACCCCTCCGTGGCTGAGCATGAGTTGTCCATACTCCCCGCAGCGAAGCCGGTCAAGCAGGCCCAACGGCGTATGCGCCACGAGCTGGAGCTGAAAGTAAATGCCGAGGTGGACAGACTTCTTCAAGTCGACTTCACCGAGCCATGCATCTATCCAACGTGGCTAGCCAACATAGTGCCGGTCAAGAAAAAGAACGGCGAAGTCCGAATCTGTATCGACTACAGGGACTTGAACAAAGCTTGCCCGAAGGATGACTTCCCGGTCCCGATCACCGAAACTATGATCGACATGACCACAGGGCATGAAGCGCTCTCCTTCATGGACGGGTCGTCAGGCTACAACCAAATCCGCATGGCTCCCAAAGATAAGGGTCATACCGCCTTCAGGTCCCCTAAAGGGATCTACAACTACAAAAGAATGCCCTTCGGCCTGAAGAACGCCGGAGCCACCTACCAACGAGCCATGACCAAGATCTTCGGAGAAATGCTCCATGACTCGGTCGAGTGCTACGTTGATGATCTGGTCGTCAAGACCAAAAGGCGGGAAGATCACCTAGGCGACTTACGCCAGGTCTTCGAAAGGCTTCGCCAACATCAACTGAAGATGAACCCGATGAAGTGCGCCTTCGGCGTGTCGAGCGGCAAATTCCTCGGCTTCGTTGTCAAATACCGCGGGATAGAAATTGATCCCGTCAAAATCAAGGCTATCAGAGAGCTGCCGCCGCCGAAAACCTTAACGGAGCTGAAATCTCTCCAAGGAAGGCTGGCCTACATACGACGGTTCATCTCCAATCTTGCGGGCAGATGCGCCCCCTTCAGCAAATTGATGAAGAAAGGAGCCCCATTCGTATGGGACCAAGAGTGCCAAGATACTTTTGAAGAAATCAAA
Source organism: Colocasia esculenta (assembly GCA_014218235.1). Taxonomy (NCBI): domain Eukaryota; kingdom Viridiplantae; phylum Streptophyta; class Magnoliopsida; order Alismatales; family Araceae; genus Colocasia; species Colocasia esculenta. The sequence continues at coordinate 94,323,351 of CM024753.1, read as the reverse complement.
GAGTATCTCCTTACTCCTCCCGTCTTGGGAGCCCCAGTGAAAGATAAGCCGCTCATCCTCTACATCGCGGCCATGGAAACGTCGCTGGGAGCGCTCTTGGCGCAAACAAATGAGGAAGGCAAAGAGCAAGCCGCTCTACTACCTCAGTAGGATGCTCGTGGGTCCGGAGCACCGATATTCCCCAGTGGAGAAAGTGTGCCTAGCGCTGATATTTGCCGTCAAGAAATTACGGCACTATCTGCTAGCCCATCAAGTCAGCCTCATTTCGAGGATAGACCCGCTAAAAGCGCTCCTCACCCAACCAGTGTTGTCGGGAAGGATGGGAAAATGGGCTCTTCTCCTCATGGAGTTCGATATCACCTTCGTCCCGAGAAAAGCAATCAAAGGGCAAGGTATGGCGGAGTTCCTGGCGGCGCATCCGCTCCCAGCCGGCTCCCCCCTCGAGTTCAAGCTCCGGAGGAGGAGACGCTCTCATCCCCCCACGGGGAGGGGACCCAACGAAAAAAGTCCCCATTCAAGAAAGTGGGAACACTCTCGCCATAGAGTTACCACACTGGGAACTCTACTTTGATGGCGCTTCCCGGGTGCTCAAGCAAACTGACGGCACCACAACTATACCTCCGGAGCGGGCATTGTCCTGGTGACTCCACAAGGGGGAATACTGCACAACTCATGTGCCCTCATGAAGCCATTGACCAACAATCAAGCAGAATATGAAGCGCTGATCGTGGGACTTCAACTGGCTGCCGAAATGGGCATCAAGTGCATAAAAGTCTACGGAGACTCACAGTTGGTCATCCGTCAAGTGCTGGGAGATTACGAAGTTCGAAAAAGGAACTGATCCCCTATCATGCCAAAGTAATGAAGCTCCGCGAGAGATTCTGCTTGTTCGAAATCGGACATGTCCCTAGAGGGCAAAACTCTCAGGCGGATGCGCTAGCCAAACTGGCGTCCGCCCTAAAGCTTCCTCCCGAAGGGGAGTTGGGATAACTGTCCGACATAGGAGGCTGATGCCCAGTGTTCTCGAGGACGACTCCGACCTAGAAGGTGCAGAGGTCAACGCCCTCGAAGAAGAAGCCAGGTCGAGGAGAAGACTGGCGCCAGCCGATCATCCAAATAAAGAACGGCTGGCTACCCCCGGTCGGGCTGAACGAGTCCAACTCCTGCGACGGGCCGCGTCGTATCAAAATCGGGGACCAACTATATCGGCTTGTCCATGAAAAAGACAAGTCTGTCCTCCTCCGATGTCTCTCCCCTAAAGAAGCCAAAGTCATCATGCACGAAGTCCACTCTGGACTGTGCGGAGCCCATCAAGCGGGAGACAAGATGAAAATCAACATCAAGCTAAAAGGCTTCTTCTGGCCGACTATGTACGCAGATTGCGTCCAGTACGCTCGTGCATGTCATCAATGCCAGGTCTTCAGTTCGGTGCCAAGAAAGCCGCCGAGCGAATTACATCCAACCGCCCCCACATGGCCCTTCGCCGAATGGGGAATGGATGTCGTGGGACCATTCCCACCGTCCTCTGGCGGCCACAAGTTTATCCTGGCAGCCACCGACTATTTTCCCGATGGGCAGAAGCAATCCCTCTCCGGGAGGTGACCGGGGTAGCCGTTGCAAAATTTGTCAAGCAACACCTGATTTACAGGTTCGGCACCCCTCATCGGATCGTATCAGATAACGGTACGCCCTTCAGAAACAAAACGATATATGCGTTGGCGGCCAAATTCCAAATAGATTGGAGGACGTCAACGGTATACAACCCTCAAGCCAATGGTCTGGCGGAAGCCTTCAACAAGACCCTTTGCAAACTGCTGGCCAAGATAGTCGGCAACCGCAAACGTGATTGGGGGGATAAGGTGCACGAAGCTCTCTGGGCATACCGGACGGTCTACAAGACCCCAACAGGGTGTTCTCCCTTCTCTCTGGTGTACGGAGCTGAAGCCATGCTCCCCATCGAAATTGAAATGTCATCCTACAGGGTAGCCGTTTATACCGGTCTCCACCCGAGGAGCGACAAGAAACTGAAAGAAGGTTGGAGGAATTGTCCGACCTAGAGGGCCAAAGGTTGGAAGCATACAAACACCTCCAATCCTATCAAGCCCGCATGACCCGAGCTTACGACAAGCTAGTCAGGCCTCGTGTCTTCAAGAAAGGTGACCTCGTCATGGTCAAGCAAAGAGAAGTCATGGCGGGCAAATCAAGTGGCAAACTCCAGCCGAACTGGCGCGGGCCGTACGTGGTCACTGGAGTGTATGAAGGCGGGGGATACACGCTGGCAACACACGCCGGCGATCGCCCATTTCCACCACTAAATGGCAAGCATTTGAAAATGTACTTTGCCCCTGAGCATGAATTCTAGGGCAACCGCCCTCTGAACTCCCCTAGCCAATAAACCCCAGAAGGTCGGCTAAAACTCCTCCTTGGTCAGCAAACCACCCTGGTCGACCAAGTCAAAATCCTATAGCCAACAAACCCCAGAAGGTCGGCTAAAGCTCCTCCTTGGTCAGCAAACCGCCCTGGTCGACCAAGTCAAATCCTATAGCCAATAAACCCCCAGAAGGTCGGCTAAAACTCCTCCTTGGTCAGCAAACCACCCTGGTCGACCAAGTCAAAACTTAGCCAACAAACCCCAGAAGGTCGGCTAAAACTCCTCCTTGGTCAGCAAACCACCCTGGTCGACCAAGTCAAAATCCTATAGCCAACAAACCCCCAGAAGGTCGGCTAAAGCTCCTCCTTGGTCAGCAAACCGCCCTGGTCGACCAAGTCAAATCCTATAGCCAACAAACCCCCAGAAGGTCGGCTAAAGCCTCCTTGGTCAGCAAACCACCCTGGTCGCCAAGTCAAATCCTATAGCCAACAAACCCCCAGAAGGTCGGCTAAAGCTCCTCCTGGTCAGCAAACCACCCTGGTCGACCAAGTCAAACTCCCTTAGCCAGAAACCCCAAGAAGGTAGGCTATCCCCTTGACCAACAAACCTCCGCGGTCGGTCAAACCTAAAATCCTTAGCCAGCAAACCCCAAGAAGGTAGGCAAACCCAAAATCCTTAGCCAGCAAACCCCAAGAAGGTAGGCAAACCCAAACCTTAGCCAGAAAACCCCAAGAAGGTAGGCTATCCCTCCTTGACCAACAAACCTCCGCGGTCGGTCAAACCTAGAAAACCCTTAGCCAGCAAGCCCCGAGAAGGCAGGCTAACCCTAAACCCTTAGCCAGCAAACCCCAAGCGGTAGGCTAACCAAAGCCCTTTAGCCAGCAAACCACAATGGCAGGCTAAATCCAGATGGCAGATCCCGTGATCAATTGCCCCAAGGTCCGGCTCCGGGCCCTAAAGAAAAAAAAAAAAACGAAAAGAAAAAGGGACTAAAATAGAGATGTCCCGGCGGACTTGATCATCCTCCAAAAAGGGATGTTCGAGGGTAAAAAGGCCTCAAACCTAGCTGAGGTGAAAACCCGAAAGGGCGCCTCAGGCAAAAATGGGTAACCCCTCGGTGTGAAAACCCGAAAGGGCGCGCCGGGAAAAGCTAGAGGGGGCCATCCCGGTGAAAACCCGAAAGGGCGCTTGGATGGTAATGTGAATAAAAAAAAAAAAAAAAAAAAAAAATGAAAGAAGCAATGAAACCGCCCCCCTGAGGGGAAGGAAGTCTCGTTCGAGCTAACGGGTCACACCGTCGAACGACCAGAATTATGAAGCGGTTGTTGAGCAAGCCCAAACAGGCAGTCTCGACACCAAACTCGGTACCAAATGCTTGATAAATGTGAGAAATGCAAAATTCAAGCAGAAGATGCCGAGAGCAAGCCTGGGAAAAGCCAATAAGGCAAATCCCAGAAAGAAGAAATACAAAATCAGTCGGGGGGTAAAGCCAGAAAAGGCAAGCCTTCCCGACTAAGGATCAAAGCCAGGTTGCTGGACAAAGCCCCGAGAAGGCCAGCCCCAGCACCCGAAATGTTGCAACAGATCTGGAGGAATGCCAGAAATGCAACGTCCAAAAGACATCGCTCGAACTCACCGGTCCGAGAAACTGGCAGAGCGCAGGACAAGTAAGCCAAGAAATACGGCGTCCAAAAGAAGGAGTCCCAAGTGGAGCCCTTGAGAGATCACCTGAATGCAGACGGAAGTTGCGATAATGTTAAAGAAAAGCATTGACGCCAACGTGAAGTTTGTCATTCGACCAAAAGGCAAAGGTGCCCGAGACAAGCCCTCGGGGTAGCTGGTGAAATATATACATCGGCTACAAGCAAAAAGAGGGGGAAGAAGAAGGAGAAAAGCTACAAAGCCCCTTCTCCCCGAAGGTCCGCCAAACTGGCCTGGAGAGCTGAGAGTGCGGCCCGGGATTCCGCGCATTCCCGCTCCACGGCGTCCACCTCCGCATTGGCCGTTGCCGCTTCCTCGGCCAGCACAAGAGACGCGGCCTCGCGCTCAGCAATGCGCGATGAGACCTCCTCAAGCGTCCGTCGGAGGGCGACAATCTCCGCATGACAACTGGCGTGGCGGGCACTCGAAGACTCGGCACGACTGACCGCGCCCCCTCGTCGCGAGCAAAGAGCCTCATACCTCTGCTCCGCCAAGCAACCTCCGCAGCGAGCTCTTGGGCCCTGTGGCGAGCGGCCTCCTCGTGCCTCTGCCCCACCTCACTCCAGAGGGCGTCCATGGCGGCCATCCAAGGGTCTCGGGGGCAGCCCATCAGATGGTAGGAGACCGTACTCCTCTCCAGAAATCCCGCACCGCGTCAATGGATGGGGGGCTGCTCTCCTCCATGACAGCCCGCGCCGACGATATATAGAAGTTGAGCATCCCCCCGGACCCGTGCGCCGGCTCCTCTGTATAGCGTCAGGCCAAGAAATGCCATGCCCGGGAATGGGGAGGGCCTCCCAAGCGGTGCCCCGCTTGAAGACGGAGGAGGTAAGCTGCTGACGACCGCTGCACAAGAAAAACGGGTAAAAGATCAGAAGGGACGCGGCGCAGCCGTAACAAATGAAGAAAAATGAGGGCCCAAGAGCATGAGAGGCTCGGGGCCCTGATCACTTACCCCGCGTGTCGGATGGCAAAGGAGCGTCACCCGGCCCTCCACGGGACGCGGGACACCCACTGCGGGTGGAAGAACAGCCTCCGGAGGGCTCAACCCCAGCATCTCCGCTGCCATTTCGGCGCCATCTGCAAGAAAGGGGGAGTCAAGCAGTAAGCACAAGGGCATCCGCTTCCCCTTTCGTCCTGCCACGCGCCGGGCTGAAGAAATAGAAAGGGAGGGCTCGCTACTGTGGAAGAAATACCCACCGTCAGCGTCCCCGGCTACCCCTCGGGCAACCTCACCCTCTTCCGGCGGAGAGACGGCGGGAAGCACGGCCGCGGAGGTGGCCGCCACTGAAATGCAGAAAAAGCGGAAGTCATTCGCTGCATAAACAAGCAAAGTAGAAGGGCGCAGAAGTGGGTTTACAAAAAAAAAATAATATAATAAGGCTCACTTACTCGCACTATGAAGGGGTTGCATCCGACCACCTCCCTCGAGTATGCCTGGGGCAAAGTCAGAAAAGCCGGGTAACTCCACCTCTGACCCGAACAGTAACAGGTCATGTATGGCCTGCAACGAGGATGCTGCATCTCCAATCGGCGCAATCCCCGCCAGGGGCTCAACACCCTCCGCGGCAGCAGCTTCCACCGGAATGTACCCTGTGAGGAAACAAACGAAAGAAAAGACTTGTAAGCCACGTGTGGGTGCCATGCTGGCCGAGCAAAAAAAAAGGGGGGTGGGTAACGCCAATTTAAGAAGATGGCACGCGTCCTACCTGGCTCGGTGGAAGCTACCAGGGGGATGCCTACCCCCTCAGGAGAAGGCGTCCCGTCGAACGTGGGATTGTAATCCACATCCTCCCGCGGAGTATCCTCCGCCAATTCGTCGCCCCCAGAGGCCGAGGCACCTGTGCAAGAAGAAAAAGAGGGCGCGTAAAGTCCCTCGCCCAAAGAAATAAAGCAAAGCAGGGAAGGAGGTAAACAGGGGATGCGGAAACCCACCGGCCACGGCCGGAGAAGAAGGCTCGGGGGTCCTCCCTCGGGCCGCTGGTTGCGAAGGACCGGCCTCCCCGCTCGCGCGCCTCTTCCGGGCCGACGGGGCGTCGCGCTTTGGCAAGTCCTTCTCGGGGATGAAGCTCTCTGCCCAGGCCAACAAAGAAAAAAAAAAGAAAGGGGGGGGAACCCAAATCAGTAACAACAAGTTCAAGGAGATGCGGGCCGAGCTCACAAATGAGGGAGGCAACGTACCGTCAGGGGCCACACAAAACGTCGGCCGAAGCACCACTTGGTCGAAGGAGACCTTCACGGCTTTGCCTGCCTCGGCAATCGCATCCCAGAAATGCTGCAGAGTGGTGCCGCTCTCGATCCAGCTGACGTACTCCCTCGGCCCAACACGGATGATGGAATGCTGAAGGTGTTGCTCCCAAACCCGCGTCACGCTCGGGAGGAGGGGACTGGTGAGCGGCGCGTCCACGGGATACCCGCAGTCCAACAGAAAGTGACGCCACCAAAAGTAGACGAGTGGCGATTCCCCGCGAACCCTGGGAGCTGTCGAACTGCTCTCCGGACGCGACAAAGGCTTCAAAGCCCCCGCGGAAGCCTCGCTGTCCGCCGTGCTAGCAGCCTGTGCCACGGCCCTGCGGCGACCCACAGTCGTCACCTTCTGGGCTATGTCGGCGAACTCCCTCTGTAAGAACGTCGGCGCGATCGTGGAAATAAGGGCGCCCGCCCGGGACAAGTAGTCCCTCTCCGCCTTCTTGATATCGTCGGCGCGCTCCCGAAATGCCTGGCCGTGCCGGGACCACCATCGAGCATACAAAATGCTCACTCGCCCCTCGTACTGCAACTCGGGGATGAAGAAGTCTGGAGCTGGGTCTCGCCTGAGAAAATAACACCACCAGCTGCAGGCCACCAGGTGACGGTCCGGGCCCTTATATGCCCGAGTCGCCAGCATGAAATCGGCATTCGGCGGAACGTCCTGGTCGTACCCGAGGTTCCGAGCAAAGCGGTGCGGAAAGTACGGCTCCATGAAGAGGAAGCTCCCCTTGCGGAAAGCAAGACGCTGGGGCGAACGCAGCAGAGCCAGTCCTTGCGTAGCCTAGCAACCGGCGCAGCATGGTGGGGGAGGCGGTAAACACGACCCCCCTGGCCCTCTTCCACCCAAGGCCTGAAACCAAGCGAGCAACAAGCGAGGTCAAGCCCCGGCTGCCCGCCCGCCGGTACAAAGGAAAGTCGTCGGCGCGCCTCCCTCAACTGCTTCGACTGCTCTCGTTCCGACCGATTCCGGAACATGAAAATGAGGGGCAGAGAGGGGCGCTCCAGACTAATGTTGTAACATAGCTCCGGCAGCAGAAGACCGGCCCAGGCGCCCAGATAGTGCGTCGCCAAGGTGACACTCTTGTCGCGAGGGGAAGGGCTCGAAGTAAGCTCGCCCAAACCCCGGAAGATGTTGGCCAGAGCCGCCGGAGCCAAGGCCAACTGAACACCACTGGCCAAGATGCAGGCCGGGTAAATAGCCTCCGGCCTAATATTTCCCTCCTCCCGAATGGGAGGGCAAAAGTGCACAGCCAGTAGACAAGATAGGCCGCTAGATGGGTGCGGTCCGGGAGCCGCCTCGGGTTCCAGTTAACACCCCGAGGCGCGTAAAGATACCGGGCATCGTCATCGAGGTGCACTCTCAGCTGCAAATAAGCTACGGGGTCATAGTTGTCGCCGGCGAATTCCTTGAAGAAGCAAAAGGGCCCGCTGTAGAAAAAGCGGATCCAGGCGTCACAGCTAACCCGCACTGTCCCTTTCGAAGCACTGGGACAGTCGCTCCTCCCGCACCTGGCTAAGTCGCGCCAAACCCGCACCAGGTACCGAAAGCTGTGGGAGAGGAAGTAAGAGCCAGCACCGGAGGTCCGATCTCTGTCCAGGTCGCTCAAGCAAACCTCCTCATAAAACTGCCCGGAGATCGGAAGGCCGGAAATCCTGTGCAGAGCCCACAGGTCAAGACTGGTCTCCCCCTCTGCAGTGCCGAAGGTGTTAAACCTCCGGTTAAACCTTTCCGCCAAGGCTGCAGGAGTCCAGCATTGCAAGGGTAGCTGTGGAGAGCGGCGACAACCGCTTCAAGAAGACCTACCCGCTCGAGCATCTTGTGATAATGGTACAAAATGCCCATTAACCACTCTGTTGCGCCAAAGCGGAACCGGTGCGACGAAGCGACTGACCACCGGTCGTACCAACTGGCGGCCCCTCCGCCCAAGATCCGGTCTAGAAAGCACGACCGGTCATAGCCATCCCGCACAAAGTCACGGCCCGAGGGTGGCAGAGCGTGCCCGGTGAAGGTGACGCCGGTCTTGGGGAGCCCCTGCACCTCCCACAGACCTTGGGAAAGTTGCAGCTCCATCACACGGCGAGCCGGCTCGGGCGCAAACAATCCCAGCAAAGCCGTACTGGGGAAGTGTGCCTGCGCCTCATGGTCCAGGGGAAAGCTGGGGTGATGCGAGCTGCAGGTCCCCATCATGCTGTCGCGACCGGCCAGGATCGCCCGCTCCAGCTGAGCCCGTTCAATAGCAAGGAGGTCGATGGGACCGTCCCAGTTGGCTGGCACGAAACGCTGGACGAACGGGAAGAGGTGCTCGTCCAATGGGAAATGCTTCGGGTAGCCAGCTCCCCGCCGATAGCGGTAGATCAAGCCGCTATGGTCTATCCGACTCACGTCCACCGCGCCCTCGGCGGGCGAGGGCTCCTCCAGCGGACCACGGACGCACAGCCCAACACCGCTCTCGAGACGGTCCAGGTCTTCCACCCGGACCGGAGGTGAAGTAAAGCTCGGCATAGGATCGTCCGTCCGTTCGACGTCGTTCTCCGTACGACGCGGCGCCTTGCCGCCCTGGCCCCTCTTGTCACGACCCTTGCGAGGCATAGCTGACCCTGTTAAATAAATAATGCGACCGTCAGACGAAAGAACGTTGCAGAAAGGACGGGGAAGAGCAACCGTGAGGGGAAAGGAATCCATCTCGAAGGCGCCACGGGATACCCGCCGTCGTCTTCGCCTCCGACGGATATCCCGTGGGGGGCATTTGTTGAACCCGAAAAAAATATCGGGGCCTAAACAAACCCCGGGCGACGGATACGCCCTAAGAGAATCGGGAATAAACTCCCGATCCCCGCTCGGACGTCGGAAACCAACAAGTCCGAGTATCCGCGCTAAACTCTGGCGGCCCGGAAGCGGGAAGCCCGAGGAGTCTTCATCGGCGAAGAGTACGTACCCTGGATGTCAAGAAATCTACGTCCAAGGCGGAGTGCGGAGTCGCGCCCGAAGCCGATGAGTTCCGAGCGATCAAATGCACGTGTTCCTCAAAAACGAGGACAAATGCACGTGGAACGGCCGAAGAAGCGCGAACGGTGCACGTGCGCACGTCCGCGGGCGTCGACCGACAACCAAGGGAGGCCCACAGAGCTCTCTCCCCAATTTCCTCCCGGAGATCACGGGAAAAATGACGGAATGGAGTGAGCCCCACCTTAAATAGGTGGTGGGCCAGAGAGGCCCCAAGGGGGGGCGCCGGTCACCCCCTCGCCAGTGAGGGGGGCCGCCGGTTCGACCCCCCCCCAAGGGGGCGCCGGTTAGCCCCCCCGCGGGCCCCGCATGCAGGGGGGGGCCGCCGGTTAGCCCCCCGCGGGCCCCGCGAGCAGGGGGGGGGGGCCGCCGGTTCGACCTCCCGCGGGCCCCGCGGGCCAGGGGCGCCGGTTCGGCCCCTGCCCGCGCAGGGGGGCCGCCGGTTCGACCCCCCCGCGGGCCCCGCGGGCCAGGGGCGCCGGTTCGGCCCCCTGCCCCGCGCAGGGGGGGCCGCCGGTTCGGCCCCTGCCCCGCGCAAAGGGGGGGGGGCGCCGGTTCGGCCCCTGCGCAGCAGGGAGGGCCGCCGGTCAGGTCCCTGACTGGCGGCCCCCTCTGCTAGCCAAGAGGGGCGCCGGTCAGGTACCTGACTGGCGACCCCCTCGCCAGTTCGCTCTCTCTCTCGGACATCCCCGCCGGTTCGCGCCCCTGCCTCGACGCTCGCGCCCGGAGACCTCCGCCGGGGAGGGTACCCCCGCCGGTATGCCCCCCTCAAATCCTATAAATAGGGGGGCATACCCCCATCTGAAGGGGGTCCCGGAGAAGCAGACGACACACGCCGAATCGGCCTAAACGCGCCATCCCCGCCCAAGCTCCCGAGTCTGTCCGAGCGTGATCCGTGCGTGAGCTTAAATAGGCCGCACGTGCCGACACCGTTGGTGTTCCGTCCTCGGCGTTCGGGCTGCATTGCGCCACGTCCGTAGGGACACGCCACAGGTTGTCACATGACTCTCAGCACATGTACTTAAGTCCTCCGGCGTCAAAAACGACGTACGTCGAGGCATGTACTTAAAATCCTCCGGCGTCATAAAACGACGCACGTCGAGGCATGTACTTAAGCCCTCCGGTGTCGTAAAACGACGCACGTCGAGGCACATATGTTTAAGTCCTCCGGTGTCGTAAAAAGACACACGCTGAGGCATGTTAATCTGTGGAGGCACAAACACCCCACTGGTAACACACATGTACCCACTATCGTGTAAACGTCCGACGGAGGCACATATACCCTGCCGTCGACGTCCCTGTACTTGGCTTGTTACATACACGCCCAGTGGAGGTACAAAACCCCACTAAAGGCGTACATGTAAATGTAAACGTCATGTCATAAATATAAATGACATGGGCATGCTTGAATAAAATTGTGGAAATTCATTTGTCATCTGCCTTTTCTTCTTTAAATTTCGGCATACGGTCTTTTAACAAACATTACGCATCCGAAGGTATTCGAGTGTTATACTCGATGTAAATGAAACATCGACTTCGGTCGGTGGGGAACGGTCCAGTACACGACCACTCCATCGCCCTGAACGCGAGCGCACGCGGAAAATAAAGGAAATGAATTCGAGGGTATCAGGGTTCGCACCCAAATCCTCATAAAATAATCTTTGTCTGTTTCTCGCAAACAGTCTGGCACGCCCACGCAAAAGATCCATCTCGAAGATAAAAGAGATGGAAAGAAAAAAGAATGAAAATTCCGCGTTCCAACACCCCCATTCTCCAAAATCCCCAATTGAACCCTAATTAGGGTTTAAAATTAGGGATTTTGTGTCCATGAATGAAACTAATGTGCAATTGAGTGTCTAATAGAATTATTTGTTGATTAGAGTTTGTTGGTAGACTCAATTGCATTACATGGTCTATTTTTCCCCAAAATCCCCAAATGACCCTAATTAGGGTTTAAAAATTAGGGATTTTAGGTCATTAATATAATTAATGTGCAATTGAGTGTCCAATGTAGTCATTTGAGTTGATTAGAGTTTTTATGTAAATTCAATTACATTGCATGACCCTTTTTTCCCAAAATTCTCAAATTAAACCCTAATTAGGGTTTAAAAATTAGGGATTTTGGGTCATTAATATAATTAATGTGCAGTAAGAGTGTCCAATGTAGTCATTTGAGTTGATTAGAGTTTTTTTGTAGATTCAATTATATTGCATGACCTTTTTTTCCCAAAATTTCCAAATTGAACCCTAATTAGGGTTTACAAATTAGGGATTTTGTGTAATTAACGTGCAATTCAATTACATTCTTACATAGGAATATGGCACATCAAGAACATGAAAAGCAAGAGGTGGAGCAGGCCATTGATCCTGGTTGGGCTCATGGTACTCTCCTTGATACACGACAGAAAAAAGTGAAATGTAATTGGTGTTCAAAGGAGATGTTTGGAGGCATATATCGCCTTAAACAACATCTTGCTGAGATTGCTGGAAATGTATCAAAATGCCCATCTTGTCCACTTGAAGTTAAGAATGAAATAAAAGCATATATGAAGGGGAAAAAACTGAGAAATTATTGACAACCCAGCAGCAACAACAACTTCAAGATGAGATTTCTGGGCGACAGATTCGTAGAGATTATACATTACTAATCAATGTGGATGATGATGATGATGATGATCCTGATCCTGAGTTCACTGCAGCTGCACGTGCTAGTCGCTCTTATGCGGAGGAAGATGACAAACGAAGGGGCTTGGGGACATCGGCGCCACACTTGTCTAGAGATGACTCTAGGAGATCTCTTCCTAGGAGTACATCAGTTCGTAGGGCTGCCGGTGCATTAGGGTGTGGAGGTAGACTTTCAGATGTTCATGCTCCTACACAGGGTCCTATGGATACATATTTGTATAGATCAAGGTCTGTAAAGCAACCAGGAATCAAGCAAGCATTGAAAGGGGTGAAAGCCACTGCAAAGGCAGCAAAAGAAGTAATCAAAGGCATTGTGAAATGGTTTTTACATGCAGGTGACATACGGCAGAGAGCCCATATTTCCATAGTATGTTGGATGCAATTGCGGAAGCTAGGCCTGGTCTTAAGTGTAACGCCTCGAAAATTTTAAAAGTGTTAAGAAAATATGAATAATGTGAGTATTATACATTATTATTGTCATTAAAATGAAATAATTAGAATTTGGGTTTAATTAGTGGTAACATACGTTACCCCAGTGTCGTACACAGAGGTGCGCGCTTCCACAGGGCGACACCGGAAAACGACAACGAAATAAAAATCCGATAACACCATAATTCCCAAAAAAATGTGGAGAAATCAGAAATGTAATTATCCGAATTTTTTGACGCGCGGATTTTGAGATTAAGTCGACGCGACTATTTTTCGGGTGATTTTTTACCTAGTGTAAAATAAAATCTAAAAATTAAATAAAAATCACCATAATTAGCAAAACTATCATATTAGCCTATGGTTGAAATTTGAACACAAATGGACACCATTTGGATAGGTTTACATAGGAATCATTGGGCCAGTTGATTTAAGGGCCAATTACGGTAACCATTTTCCTGGAATTTTAGTGGCATACGTGTAAGGCTCTTAAAGAGCCACTGCACCAAGGATTAGGCTATCATTACCATTACTTGCGTGTAACCAAGGTGATGGTTGCATGAGCTACGTGTTAAGGTAAGGGTTAAAAGATTCTTACCATGACACATTAGCCATCGATCTGTCGTTGTGCATGGAAATCTTTGGGGTTATAAATATCCCCCAACTTGCTGTGTAACCATCCTTCCACCTTTCTCCCGTTATGCTGCTACCGTGTGTGCAAGGTTCTTGAGTTAGATTAGTAGCTGGAGCTATTGTTTCCATGGAAGGAAGAATCGCTGGGATCGAGCCAGAATCGCTCGATCCCGGATCGGATCGACCCCTAAGGATCCGATTCCGCCTTGAAGCCCTCCAAAATGACTGATTTCCGGCTGGATCGACCCAACTCAGCAGGATCTGAGTTGGATCGCTCGAGTCGAACCGGGATCGATCGATCCCGGCGCGATTCCGTCGATCCGGCCAGTTTAAGTTCGAATTTGAACTTAGACCGCTGGATCGACCCTTATCGGGCAAAGTCGATCGATCCGGCGTCGATCCGGCCCGATAAGGGTCGATCCGGCGCGATCCCCTTATAAGTGCGCCCCTTCCCACTCGAGGACACCAAAACCTGCAGGTTTTGGTGTTAAGGGAAGCACGCAAGGTGCTCCCCCTCCCCCCCAGCTCCGGCAGCCTCCTCCACCGCCGCCGCCGGCCTCCTCCAGCTTCGGCAGCCTCCTCCCCAGCCGGCCTCCTCCTCCTCCTCCTCCTCTCTCTTCTTCTTCTTCTTCTTCCTCTTCTTCTTTTCTTCTAAACCCTTTGTTCTCTTTGAAAGCTTCAAAGAGGTTAGAAGGAGCACATCCAAGGAGATCTTCTTGAGTAGATCTCAGGAGATCGTACTCAAGCAAGGGAGAAGTTGTTCTTCTTAAGGTATATATATATTTTTAATTTCAACATTTAGTTATAAATTTGAAAAAATGAAAACACATGTAGACATGTTTAATCTTCTTATATCTTCTTATTCTTCCCCTAAATTTTGTCAATTAGGCAAAATCTCTAAATTTCACCCTAATTAGTTAATTAGGGTTTGGAAATTGGGGCTTTTGTTGTATTAGCACAATTAGAGATCAATTAAGTATTTCAATCACTTAATTGACTTAATCATGCCTTTGTTTGATAATGTAACTATTTACTTTCATGAAATTAGAGAAAATCTCCAAATTTCACCCTAATTAGGGTTTGAAAATTGGGGCTTTGTTGTATTAGCACAATTAGAGATCAATTAAGTGTTCCAATCACTTAATTGACTTAATCATGCCTTTGTTTGATAATGTAACTATTTAATTTCGAGAAATTAGAGAAAATCTCTAAATTTCACCCTAATTAGGGTTATTATTAGATGTAATTATGTTTATAATTTTATACTTACATATGAATGTGTTTCTATTCTTAATTTGTTATAGGATTAGCAATTATGGCTGATGAGGGCCACGAGGAAGAGTAGTCACCAGGCCCACAAGTAGACATTGGATGGAAACACGGTGTCCTTATTGACGCTGCCTCTAAGAGAGTGCGGTGTAACCACTGTGGGAAGGAAATGAATGGAGGCGTATACCGCCTAAAACAACACATTGCAGGTTTTGGAACAAATGTAGTAAAATGCAAGCATTGTCCACGGGAGTTAGTGAATGAGATGAAAGAGTACATGGCTGGAAGACAACAACAAAGAGGCATACGTATTCAACATCAAGAAGAACTGCATGAAGAGATTTCTGGGAAGGGAAAAAGTAAGGCTGCAATGAAAGGAAGACAAATTCCTTTTGATGTTGAGGACTCAGATGATACAGATTATGAGGATCTCTCACCTAATGAGAGAGATTATTGAGAAGGACTACGGCAGAGTCGGCGTGCTGCCATGTTAGAAAGTGACATGCGGAGGTTCCATAGTACAAGAGAAGGATCATCATCAGGGGCTAGTGTAACACGGCCACCGGTACCACCTATCAGGAGAGGTGGTTCAATGAGGGGAACGGGACCAACTAGTGGGGTTGACACATTTTTGCACAGGAAACCTTCAACAAAACAGCCTGGCATAAAGCATGCATTGAAAGGGGTAAAGGCCACAGCTGCTTCCGCCAAACATGCAGTTAAAAACATTGTAAAATGGTTTTTGCATGCAGGGGTCCCAGCCCATACAGCATCTAGTCCTTATTTTCAGACAATGATAGATTCAGTTAGTGAGGCAAGCCCAGGTTTGAAAGCTCCTACACCAAAGGAGATTTATGGCAAATATCTTGAAGAGGAATTGACTGAGATAAAGGATTGGGTGGCATCATTCAAAGATATATGGATGGCAAGAGGTTGTACTCTTATGTGTGATGGATGGACAGGAACAACAAGAAGGTCTATGATTAACTTTCTTATATATTGCAGTGAGGGTACAGTCTTCATGAAATCTGTAGATGCAAGTGGACAAATAAAAAATGAAGATTACTTGTTTAGGCTGATGGATGAGATGATTGATGAAATTGGCGAGGAAAATGTAGTCCAAGTTGTCACTGATAATGAAGCTAGTTACAAGGCAGCTGGAAGAAAATTGATGGTAAAACGACATCATCTTTATTGGGTCCCTTGTGCAGCACACTCCTTAGACTTGATGATGGAGGATATTGGGAAAGATAAACATGTGCATGACTTGGTGTCCAAGGCGCAAATGATTACTACTTTTATTTATGGACACAATAGAATCTTACATATGATGAGAGAGTGCACAGATGGACATGACATAATTCGTCCTGGCCCAACAAGATTTGCCTCACAATTTATTGCATTGGAGAGTCTGCATAAGTTTAGACATGAGTTGGGCACTCTTATACACAGTTCTGAGTACTTGGCACATGCGGCTACATTGAGAGAGGAATCCAGACATGTGGCACATGAGATTTCTTGCTTGGTCAGTGACCATCGTTTTTGGGAGAGAATGTTGTATTATTTGAAGCTAATAGAGCCTCTAGTACAAGTGTTGAGGATGGTTGATGGAGAGGACAAGAATGACATGGGTTACTTATATGAGGCTATGGATAAAGCCAAGGAAAGGTTGAGAGAGAAGCATCCACAGACATATCAAAAATGGTGGAGAATTATTGATGCAAGATGAGAGTCCACACTCCACCACGATTTACATGCAGCAGGTAAATGTATTATATCTTATTGTGCATATTTCTTATTAGCATGAGTTGAATTTCTAACTTACTAGACATGTTTTGTACATATAGGGCATTTCTTTAACCCTAGGCATCAATATAGTGATTCCCCTCACAATGATGGTGAGGTGCGCCAGGGGACAATCAATGTCATCGGGAGATTATCTAGGAGCATGGACGAAAGAATAGATGCTATGATAGAGGTACGACCAAGTTAAAAACTTCATTCCATTTTCATGTATTCAATATACTTTTGGAGTTACACTTAGCAACTGTATTATACTGTAGATGAACAGATTTAAACTGAAGTTGGACATCTACAGAGATTATGATGTTAAAGAAGCAGTGACCAGAATGGGTCCGGGTAAGAACCTTCAGACTTAAGCTCATGCTTACTTCATAACAAAATGACAAATCACTTGTATTATGTGCTAATTCGTTGTATTTTTTTTTTTTTTTTTGTAGGTGAGTGGTGGGTTATGTTAGACTACAAGACTGGTCAAAGAAGTCCACTTGCAAGGATTGCTATTAGAGTACTCAGTCAGACCACTTCATCTAGCCAGTGTGAGAGAAATTGGAGCACTTTCTCACTTATTCACACAAAAGTGAGGAACAGGTTGAGTGCAACTAGGCTAGAGAAGTTGGTCTATTGCCACTACAATATGAGGTTGAAGCTGAAATGCATTAAAGATAGACAAAAGAAGAGCGAGGCAAGGCTAATGACTTTTGCAGGTAGTCATTGCTCATGGGCGGAAGGAGAATTGGATGGAGTAGAGGCTCGAGATCCAGAGCTTAGGGTAAGTAAGGACCAACCTCTCACCCTCGGTCCTCTCTTCTCTCAGCCACGACACTCAGCTATCTTGCCAGAGACATCTAGAGTGCCTCCCACTCAGCCTGCATTAAGAAGAGCTGCAACACAAAAAGAGAAGAGTTCAAAAGCCTTAGAGCTAGAAAAAAGAACATATACCAGGCAAAAAAAGAGGAAAGTGCAGCAACCAATTCGTAGTGATGACACCACACAAGATCCAAATGATGATGATGATGATGCCACTGGGGCCACAGGAGCTGGCCAGGGATATGCAGGAGCAGGATATACTGGGGCCACAGGTGTAGGGCTTACTGAAAGTTATGTACCAGAAACAAAACATCAGGGAGGCGGAGGAGAAGGACAAGGGCATGGACAAGGGGGATATGAAGGACAACAACATCATGCAGCCTATGAGTGGCCACCTTGGGAGCCAAACTATAGTTCAGGGTCTACTCATATACCTGCATTTCAGCCTCCCATTTTACCGTACTCAGATATTAGTAGCTCACCTTATGGAGTACAAGGAGGATGGGGACCTTGGCCTTCACAAG
Source organism: Colocasia esculenta (assembly GCA_014218235.1). NCBI lineage: Eukaryota > Viridiplantae > Streptophyta > Magnoliopsida > Alismatales > Araceae > Colocasia > Colocasia esculenta. The sequence goes on along the minus strand of CM024753.1, from coordinate 94,305,878 downwards.
AACAAGAGCCTAGTGGCCCTAGTGAAGCAACAAGTACATACAAACCGCTTGGTATATGGTGTCCAGCTCCATCACAATCTGGAGAAAGCTCAAGTCAACAATTTACACCAAGAGGGATTCAAATGGGTATGCATGATTTAACAAATTCCCTCTTTGGTTATAGCTACCAAAACCCAAATGATGATGGCTCATCTATGTCTGGAAGTAGATGGAAAGATTATTAGTCTTCTATCAAATGTAAGTTACATGTATAATGTCTTAAATTTCATGTTTTATGTACTATGAATGCATGTATAATTGATTTTTGATGCAAATCTTAGTTCTTTCAATATATCAGATTTTTTTCTGTTTTTTCCTGATTTTTTTTCTGAATTTTCTGATTTTTCCTGAATTTTCCTACATTTTTTCCAAAAAAATAAACATTTTATAGTCTGGCCGATCCAAGATCGGCCAGACTTCCCTGGGATCCAGCGGATCCTTCGATCCGATCCGATCCAGGATCGGATCGACCAGGGTCGATCCCGATCTCGATCCTGCCTTCCATGATTGTTTTTGTTGTCTCTTGTTTTGGCACAAGTTACGGCTGGAATTCTTGTTGTGTGTTGTTGCTACTTGGCCTGCGAAAGACCCTCACTTCTCCAGTGCAACAGTACATCTGTTAAAGCTACCTTACATTGCAACCTTTTCACTCCTTCCTCCGGTTTTGTGGGTTTTTATACTGAAGAGAAACTTACTCTACCCAGAAAGGTAGGATTCAATTCCTAATCCTCTTCCTTTCCACTCTTGGATTGATTGTTTGAAGTGATCCTTATCATGTGTCTGTCATTCTTTAGTTCAGGAAGTATGATCATAGGAGGATTCTCTTCCTAACCTTTCTTCGTTCCCCCGTTATTCCTCCTTGAATTGCTGGTTAATGGTATGTGGTACCTTAGCATGCTATTTTTAAATCTGATAAGTCAGGTGATTTTCAAATCTGAAGAAGTCATGCTATTGTCCAAAGCTTAGAGAGGTTGTCTATGGTAGAAACCAGACCTTTCCTCATATTTAGTTAGTCCTTAAGCCATGGGAAGTTACACATTACTCCTTTTTCATTCCCTCAACTTGTTTAAAATCTAAAATCTTATCGGTTCCATGGTGTAGTGTAGACAGAACCAAAACGGTTCTTTCTTCTTCGTGAGATTGATTCATTGAGAGGTCATGGAAGTCTCAAGTAAGTGTACTTGATAAGTAATTAATGGAGAATGAGAAGAGAGTTCTGAGAGAAATGCTTTTCCATTCAATTTTCATTAAGACTAACCTCTTGCTAAACATCCATGTGATTTATATTCCATGATCTTCTTCCATTTTCTTGTCATGTTACATTGAGCTATAAACCTGAAATCATACTTGTTCCAAGTCCTAATCATGTTAGGAATGATAGAAGAGTTTGTTAATACCATTTCTAGTTGGTTTGGAGCAATTTCTGAAAGTTCACACTGAATCTGTCGACAGACGAGCTTCTTGCTGTCGACAGGAACCTATTTCCAAAACCCTGAAATCACCACTGTATGTTGCTGTCGACAGGCCCATAGCTTGCTGTCGACAGATGCATACAGAACTGAAGTTCTGTTTCTGGAAACCAGCCCCTGTCGACAGCAAGCTTGTGCCTGTCGATAGGTACTGACAGTGCCATGTTTCCAGCACTTGTTTTGCTCCATTCCTTGATGCCAATCTTACCCAATTGTGCCACCTAATAGTCCACCTATATCTTGTGGTTTTTACTACCTAAACACCTACTAAAATCAGTCATGTACCTTTCTTTTTATCATGAATTATTTCTCCAAAGTTCCGAACAAAACTGACCTCGAAGGACTATCAATTTCTGAAATCAGTAAGGAAACAAAGTTCCTTCACTCTTGTGTGTAAACTTTGAATGAACCCTTGTGTATCATTGATTCATTATAAAAATGAGTGTGTGATGATGACGAGTTGTGAGTCTTTGGGATTCATTCGAGAAATATGCCTGGCAAATAAAGGGCTGGTTCAGTCTTGGGCGGAGCGCCCGAATTCGTCAGTGGCCGCGCGGGGGCGATGAGGACATCGTGGATGTTGGCATGCATCAGTTCGTGTTTGATTAGTCATCATATCATGCTTGTGTGTGTGAAAATGTGTCTGACTCTGAATTCAAGTATCATCCTGAGTTATTGATCTTGCTTCTAAACTATTCTTGTTCAATACGTGATATCAATTTGACTCATTTGTCCAATTTCTTGAACACTCAGTGCTAGCTATACATATGATCTTATCTTGAGATTATACGTTTGAATCCTTTCTATTTCAAGGAATTGAATTCTACTGGGCTAGTTAGCTCATCAAATTCCACTTTTTCAAGTAATCTACAATTTTACAAGGCGGGACTTCGGGACTTGTGTGTGGAGAGACCAACCATGGTGGCATTTTATTTTTACAATGTAAATCAAGAACTATGTAACACCTATTGAATGGTGAATAATAATTTTTATTTATTGAAGCCTCTGAGCAAATTTACTGTTTAATTAGTTCAATTTTACTCTTGATTTCTCGTTCGCTCACGTTCCGGCATTTATGGACATTAAATGTCGTGACGTGACAGAATGGTATCAGAGCATTGGTTGAGGATTCAAATAGTTATCGGTCCTCAACATCCTATAGTGACCTGTGAGGATGGGTAGAAAGCCTAAGATTAAGCTAGATAGGTAAAAGACGGATATAGATTGTATTGAGTATGAAATAAAAATTTAGAGGTAGGTTCTTTCCTATAATTCTTCTTCACTTCCATAACCTCATACTTATAGTCTCTCCATTTGTATAAAACCATATTTCCTTTTTGTTCCATGTCCTGTAGGATTCATCTCCCTCTGATTCAGTTCTGTCCTCCACACATGACAAGGAATTCTTGATAAATGAATAAGTTGCTATACCAGTAATTTTCCTGTTCTTCTTTCAATTGAGATAAACACTTTCATGTGGGGAGAAGAAGATCCTTGTTTTATTGGGTGATCAATATTTTTCTTCTTCTTCCACCCTTAATCATTGTACATGCTATAGAGTTTTATAGAAGTCTCAATATCTTTAGAACAGTATGAGGACTTCTGTTTAGTTGTGTGGTACTTCAATCCTTGATTTAGATCCATGAAACACTTTGTGATTAGTGTCTATCTTATAGGAATCTTTTAATAAACTATTGCTATTAAAACTATACTTCCAGTACTTGACTATGTTTAGTTTCTAGCTAGACAAGTTTGAATTGTAAACCTTCTGTTTCATCTTGCTTGTTTAGCTCACAAACCACTGTAAAAACTACATTTGGATTCTTCTATTTGATATAAATTAAGCCTTGGTTCATAAGTTCTATAATTCGAGTGTTTAGGATGGATTTAAAGTCATTTCTGGAAGGACTGCTGCTATCTGTCGACAGCCAGCCCATAGCTGTCGACAGGCCCAGTCTCCCAGAGCCTCAGATTGCTGGGTCTATTGCTATCTGTCGACAGCCAGCCTATATCTGTGGACAGATATTGTCCCAGGGCCAGCAAACCATGCTCTGTCTGTTGCTATCTGTCGACAGCCACTTCCTAGCTGTCGACAGACACCAGTCTGTGATGAACTGGTCCTTCTTCAGTCAGAAGTGTCAGTAGGTTCAGTCAGAAGGCACCCTGTAGAACTGAAACACATACCTTATTTACATTCCATATCATTTAAGTAAATGTTCATTTACTTAAGATATTACATGTAAATAAGGAAGTACCCCCCATTTGAATCCAATAAAAATATCAGAAAAATCATATCTTTTACTAATAAAAAGTCAACTCTCCCACCGAAGAAGAAAAATGTGATTTTGGCGATTCCCTCAAAATAGCGTCTTTCTAATTTCTCACAATTTGGCTTACCTAAAAATCTCATAATTCAAATAAACCTAGTAGAATGCTAAGAATCCAAGGTCCGGTGAAAAATAATAAACACACATATGACTTCTCCAAGGGAGCCCTCTCCTACTGAAAGAAAAGTCAAACCTGTTCATCCCTTAATTTACATCAACATGGCTTTTGTATTGATATGTTATTATCTCCAACTTTAAATAAGAATTAGTAAATGAATGGTTCAATTGATTATATAGATTTCATGACTATCCTCGTGATATATTCTTTCGTTGACTTTCCAATTTTCTTGGATTCTAAATTATTATACCACTGAGATAGATTATTTAATCATTATCTACATCCATTTCTTACTAAACCAAGTAAGACTCTTTAATAACTTAAATGTGTTTAACACTCACATAATTGATGAATCAAAATTTCAAGATTGTTTTAAATCTCACGAATCTTATACGTAAGGTAGGATTAAATCTATTTATCTCTACTGGAGTGGATAACCAAATAGATTGGTGAAGAAAAGAAAAAAAAAATCTACTGGAGTAATTTCTGAAGAAATGCAAGAATATGTAAACATTTTGTACTAAAGTTTGGATTTGGTCAGATGATTCCTTAAACTAATAGCATTTTCTTCAGGCTAGAGTTTATTGCATTCTTCTTCTAACTGTAACATAAGAATCAATTGTCTCTAAGTTGAGATTAAATCTCAAAATTTTGCTTCAACTAATCAGTAGCTTGGCGTGTCAACGCACACAAACAAATTGATTTGGGACAGTAGGAAGTTTTAGAAAAATCAACTCCATGTTTTCTAGACTTGACCTCAATCAAGTGATCGCAGTTTTGATTAACTTAATTTAAATTTGTTTACTCAGCCCGCGTAATGGGCATAGTTGTCAAGGCGACAAAGCGACCAAGGCGTTTTTGGGCTCATTGTGTGCCTAAGCGCTTAGGCGCCCGCCTAAGCGGCGCCTAGGCGCTAAAGATAACGTCTAGTCTAGGTTATTTCAAGAGTGACATTCTATATTAACTCTGTGACAGTGTGTGTGAGATAGAGAGGAGAGGGGGGGGGGGAGCGGGACTGTGTGTGTGTGTGTGTGTGTGTGTGACCGTGAGAGAGAGAGAGGAGGGGGTGCCGGTGGCCGGTGGGAGTCGTGGGACTGTCACTCTTTGACAGTGTGTGTGAGATAGAGAGGAGAAGGGGGGCGGGACTCTGTGTGTGTGTGTGACCGTGAGAAAGAGAGAGGCAGAGGGGGGGGGGGACGGGACTATGTGTGTATGTGTGTGATTGTGAGAGAGAGAGAGAGGAGAGGGGGGGGCGAGACACTGTCACACACACTCTGTGTGTGTGACAGTGTCTGTGTGTGAGAGAGAGAGAGATTGAGAGAGAGAGGGGAGCGACCGTGAGAGAGAGACTGAGAGAGAGAGGGGAGTGACCGTGAGAGAGAGACTGAGAGAGAGGCAGAGAGAGAGAGGGGGTGCCGGTGGGACAGGGTGTGTGTGTGCCGGAAGGGGAGGGGAGAGCTTGACAGGGAACTAGGGAAGGGGAGATGGGGGTGCCGGTGGGACAGGGTGTGTGTGTGCCGGAAGGGGAGGGGAGAGCTTGACAGGGAGAGAGGGGGTGCCGGTGGGACAGGGTGTGTGTGTGCCGGAAGGGGAGGGGAGAGCTTGACAGGGAACTAGGGAAGGGGAGATGGGGGTGCCGGTGCGACAGGGAGAGAGGGGGTGCCGGTGGGACAGGGTGTGTGTGCCGGAAGGGGAGGGGAGAGCTTGACAGGGAGAGAGGGGGTGCAGGTGGGACAGGGTGTGTGTGCCGGAAGGGGAGGGGAGAGCTTGACAGGGAACTAGGGAAGGGGAGATGGGGGGAGCATACCTCCTCCGGCGGCAGCGACCTCCTCCGGCGGCGGCGAGACGGCAGCGGCGCGACGGCAGTGGCGCGACCTCCTCCGGCTGCGGCGCGACCTCCTTCGGCGCGGAACCCTACCTAGGTTGGACTCCGGGGGCGAAGCGGGGGTGGGAACGGGAAGACAGGTGATCGCGAAGGGGAGTCGGGGCGGAGGGGGGTTTATAACCGGGGATCCGATCAGATCCACCAAAAGACCCGGGAGGCCATCTCAAGGCGCCCAAGCGGCCGCCTTGGGCCGCCTTCCCCGCCTTGGCGTCGCCTTGCGTCGCTTTCTTCTAACCCAATTAGGTGGCCCACTTAGGCGAGCACAAAAAACCGCCTTGGCGCCTTGGCGCCGCCTAGGTGGTCGCCTTGACAACTATGGTAATGGGAGAAGAAGCACATTGGAAAGAGGTCCAACATGCAATGGACAACCTTGCTCAGTCCTTAGAACGGGTAGTTCCCGTTGTTGATCAAGGAAAAATGAAGCTGTATAAGAATATTAATAGTCCAAACTCTCAAGAAACAATAAGTATTACAGTGTCCATACGGAAGAAGACAGTTCTCCCCAGTAATAGAGAAATAGCTGGCAAATAGAAGATGAAGCGGAGCAAAGAGAACAAAAGAGTAAGAAGGCCAACAAGCAAGCGAACGTTAAGGCACAACTTAAGGAAGCTTGTGCATGTTGTCACAAATCAAGTCATGTCAAAGAGAACTGTTGGCGGAAACTAGGAGCATATTTAAAGTGCGGAAGTGTAGAGCATCGGATCTCAGAATGTCCTGTACTCTCTCAGAGCAAAGACAAGAGTTCAGGAAAATTTGAAGCCATAGGGAAAGGTGACTGAAGCTATTAGAAGTAATTTCATTTATAAGTCAATAGGACTTGAGTATAGTGACAAATACTTGAGTTTAGTTGTTACAATATATCAAAACTTGGTAAGTTTTGCCAATCAATGTAACTTTGTAAGGCTGACTATAGAATTCTGTAATAGAAATCTTATGGGATAAATAAAATTCTTGTTGTCTATCTCCATATTCTTCACATTCATCATTCTTGTCATACTTTATTACCCTTCCGAAGGGAATATGTATTTACATAACTCTCTAAGGAGTAAGATTATTCCTTAGTGGGGGAGACTTTGAGTATAATATACTATTGCCAGAGATAGAGAACATAGTAAAGGTCGTATCTAATTGAACCCATGATCACAATATTGCTCTTTAATATCTAAAGATGCTAATATCTAGATTTCCATCAACTGACAATGTTATGATAAAAAATTATATAGAGAGTGTAAACATCATATGACATAATAACCATGACGGGATTGATGAGCCTAATTTGGATTAAATAAAATTTAAAAGACTGAAAATTTACATCTTTGTGATCCATCCAAACTAGTCAAGGAGTTTGGAGGACCAAACTTTTTTCTTAGTAGGGGAGAGTGTAACGCCCCGAAAATTTTAAAAGTGTTAAGAAAATATGAATAATGTGAGTATTATATATTATTATTGTCATTAAATTGAAATAATTAGAATTTGGGTTTAATTAGTGGTAACATACGTTACCCTAGTGTCGTACATAGAGGTGCGCGCTTCTACAGGGCGACACCAGAAAACGACAACGAAATAAAAATTCGAGAACACCATAATTCCCAGAAAAATGTGGAGAAATCAGAAATGTAATTATCCGAATTTTTTGACGCGCGGATTTTGAGATTAAGTCGACGCGACTATTTTTCGGGTGATTTTTCACCTAGTGTAAAATAAAATCTAAAAATTAAATAAAAATCACCATAATTAGCAAAACCATCATATTAGCATATGGTTGAAATTTGAACGCAAATGGACACCATTTGGATAGGTTTACATAGGAATCATTGAGCCAATTGATTTAAGGGCCAATTACGGTAATCATTTTCCTGGAATTTTAGTGGCATACGTGAAAGGCTCTTAAAGAGCCACTGCACTAAGGATTAGGCTATCATTACCATTACTTGCGTGTAACCAAGGTGATGGTTGCATGAGCTACGTGTTAAGGTAAGGGTTAAAAGATTCTTACCATGACACATGAGCCATCGACCTGTCGTTGTGCATGGAAATCTTTGGGGTTATAAATATCCCCCAACCTGTTGCGTAACCATCTTTCCACCTTTCTCTCGTTATGTTGCTACTGTGTGTGCAAGGTTCTTGAGTTAGATTAGTAGCTGGAGCTATTGTTTCTGTTGTCTCCTATTTTGGCACAAGTTACGGCTGGAATTCTTGTTGTGTGTTGCTGCTACTTGGCCTGCGAAGGACCCTCACTTCTCCAGTGCAACAGTACATCTGCTAAAGCTACCTTACATTGCAAGCTTTTCACTCCTCCCTCCGGTTTTGTGGGTTTTTATACTGAAGATAAACTTACTCTACCCAGAAAGGTAGGATTCAATTCATAATCCTCTTCTTTTCCACTCTTGGATTGATTGTTTGACGTGATCCTTATCATGTGTTTGTCATTCTTTAGTTCAGGAAGTATGATCATGGGAGGATTCTCTTCCTAACCTTTCTTCGTTCCCCTGTTATTCCTCCTTGAATTGCTGGTTAATGGTATGTGGTACCTTAGCATGCTATTTTTAAATCTGATAAGTCAGGTGATTTTCAAATCTGAAGAAGTCATGCTATTGTCCAAAGTTTAGAGAGGTTGTCTATGGTAGAAACCAGACCTTTCCTCATATTTAGTTAGTCCTTAAGTCATGGGAAGTTACACATTACTCCTTTTTCATTCTCTCAACTTGTTTAAAATCTGAAATCTTATCGGTTCCATGGTGTAGTGTAGACAGAGCCAAAACGGTTCTTTCTTCTTCGTGAGATTGATTCATTGAGAGGCCATGAAAGTCTCAAGTAAGTGTACTTGATAAGTGATTAATGGAGAATGAGAAGAGAGTTCTGAGAGAAATGCTTTTCCATTCAATTTTCATTAAGACTAACCTCTTGCTAAACATCCATGTGATTTATATTCCATGATCTTCTTCCATTTTCTTGTCATGTTACATTGAGCTATAAACCTGAAATCATACTTGTTCCAAGTCCTAATCATGTTAGAAATGTTAGAAGAGTTTGTTAATACCATTTCTAGTTGGTTTGGAGCAATTTCTGAAAGTTCACACTGAATCTGTCGACAGACGAGCTTCTTGCTGTCGACATGAACCTATTTCCAGTACCCTAAAATCACCACTGTATGTTGCTGTCGACAGGCCATAGCTTGCTGTCGACAGATGCATACAGAACTGAAGTTCTGTTTCTGGAAACCAGCCCCTGTCGACAGCAAGCTTGTGCCTGTCGACAGGTACTGACCGTGCCATGTTTCCAGCACCTGTTTTGCTCCATTCCTTGATGCCAATCTTACCCAATTGTGCCACCTAATAGTCCACCTATATCTTGTGGTTTTTACTACCTAAACACCTACTAAAATCAGTCATGTACCTTTCTTTTTATCATGAATTATTTCTCCAAAGTTCCGAACAAAACTGACCTCGAAGGACTATCAATTTCTGAAATCAGTAAGGAAACAAAGTTCCTTCACTCTTATGTGTAAACTTTGAATGAACCCTTGTGTATCCTTGATTCATTATAAAAATGAGTGTGTGATGTTGACGAGTTGTGAGTCTTTGGGACTCATTCGAGAAATATGCCTGGCAAATAAAGGGCTGGTTCAGTCCTGGGGGGAGCGCCCGAATTCGTCAGTGGCCGCGCGGGGGCGATGAGGACATCGTGGATGTTGGCATGCATCAGTTCGTGTTTGATTAGTCATCATATCATGCTTGTGTGTGTGAAAATGTGTCTGAATGCTTGTTGATTGTATTTGCGGCTCTCTCTCTCTAGCTTTCTAGAGAGAGAAGCTCTGAGGAGAGGGTGTGTGGGAGGTGCCTGAGGCTCACCCCCGCCTCCTGGCGGTGGGTGGAGCTTCTCTCCTTCTCCGAGGAAGGATCTCTTGCTCTTTCCCCTTAGGGAAGCCTTTCTCTTGAGGGCTGCCACCGGGTGGATCTCCTCCAACCGGGGTCTACCATATCCTTCTTCTGGTTCTTGCGAGAGAGTGCTTGGCATGGATGCTGAAGGTGATGCAGTGGAAGAGAGGAGGATGCTGGATGGCGGTTCGAAGATGGATGAAGGTAAGGAGATAGCGAAGCACCAACCAAGGTTAGGAAGATTAGAGCAAAGATCTTCTTCTAGAGAGGAGATGGCGGGAGGCGAGGGTTCGTCATCAAGCAAAAATGCTGCGTTGGATGCTTCCTTGGATCCGATGCATGTGCAGCGAGCTTCTAGTTCCTTGCGTGTGCACCATGCTAATAGGGGGAGATCTTCTTCGAGGAGAAGGTCCAGTTCAAGAGGTCCGGTTCAAGTGGCTGCAGCGCCAAGAACATGGGCAAGTCTCTTTGCTGCTCCAAGCTCAGAGACAACTCATGCTCTATCTTTCATACCTCCGGTTATGGTTGAGGAGGATAAGAAGATCGCCATCTATGATGTTGAGGATTTGGAAGAGCTCCAAGGGGCGTGGGATCGTACTATCGTCGGGTATGTTGTTGACCTCAAAACTTCATTCCTGCCTTTGTCTTCGTTCATCAAGAACAGATGGGGGGTGGTGGGTTTCGACTTGCACCTCCTTCAGAACGGCTTCTTCTTATGTAAGCTTGACAGTGAAGAGGATGTTAGTCGCATCCTAGATACCTTCTGGTCTATCCGGGGTCATCCCATGATCCTGCGAAGGTGGGAGAAGGGTGTTCGTATGGAGTTGGAAAGCCTTAAAAATATCCCTGTTTGGATCTCCATTCATAGTTTACCCATCCACTTATGGTCCAAGAAATTTATCTCCAAGCTATGCAGCACGGTTGGGGAACCATTATTCATGGACAAACTAACAACGGAAAGAAGAAGATTGTCTTTTACAAGAGCTTGTGTTATGGTGTCTTCAGAGGAGGAACTCCCGTCAATGGTCAGCTACAAGGATCTTGATGGATCGATGCATTCCTTGCATATTTCTTACTCATGGAAGCCGCGGAGATGTGGAGCATGTGGTACATTCGGCCATCTCCTTGGCCAATGCGAAAAATCCATTAAAGCTGCGCCGAAGGTGCAACAAGTCTACATGCCGAAGCAAGTTTCAGAATATCCGACAATTGGTCCCAGGAAATCCGGAATCAATATCAGCCATAGCAACCAATTTGAAATTCTTGCAAGTCTGGAGAAGGAAACTGATGGTATGGAAACTCTCAAGTCAGCTAATGACAATACTAGTGGAGGGAATGGAAATCCTATAGAGATTATTCTTGCTGGCAAGAAATCGAACAAGGTACGGTGATAGAAGCAATGGAGGAAGGGGAATCTGTGCACCCGAATGGAGAATTCAACTTAGCAAAGTCGCAAGAAGGGAAAAAGCAAACTACGGTCCTTTATACAAGGAAGGATTCAAGTGGGGGAGCGCTTGGCATTCTCGCCAATGGAAAGGAGATGATTGTGTCCTATTCAAGCCTTCCTATCTCTATGGATTCTATAGAGATGGATTCTGCTCAAGATATGAATGACACTGTGGTTGGCGATCAAACTTTGGGTAGGAAACTTGAGGAAGGTAGTATGGGGGGTTCTATCCAAAGAAACATGGCAGCGAATGTGTTAACTAGTAGGAAGGTAATTTCACCTCCCCCATGCACTGCCTCGGCTGACGCTCTTCCTCGAGGTGCATTGGTTGGAACACCGGAGAGTTTGACGGATAAAAACAGAAAATTCACATCTTTAAATGTTGTGGATTAAATGGAAAGGAAAAAGAAAATGGGACACGGATTACCTTTGCATGCCAAGATCAAAGCAAAGGATATCCGGAACAGGGTTTAGCTTACCTCCTCCTTGCTCTTATGAAGATTCTCAGCTGGAATGTTAGAGGTATAAATAAGTTGGCCAAGCGGATTGAGCTGAGGAAAATTTTGAATTATGCTCATTGTGATATTGCTATCATTTTGGAAACTAAGGTTAAGCTGTGTAATGTTGACTCTAGCAAGAGCCAAGTGTGGGCTGAGGCGAGTTGGGTGCACAATAGTGACTGTTCTAATGGGCGTATGGATTCTTTGGAATCACAATCTTTACTCCTTTACTACTATTCAGATTGATCCACAAATAATTCATTTGCATGGGACTCATGTTCACACTGGAAAAGATTTCTATTTATCTGCGGTCTATGCATCCAATGCGCAGCAAGATAGAGAAAACCTCTGGAAGAACATTATTTCGCACTCCATCTCCTCGGTTGGTACATGTCCTTGGATTATTATGGGAGATTTCAATTGTATCCGGCATCCCTCTGAGAAAGTGGGAGGTAATCCTGTGCCCTCTTATATCCTTCATTCCTTTAATGATATGATTTCGAAGGCTGGTCTTATGGATTTGAAGTCCATAGGCAATATTCTATCTTGGAGTAATTGTTCCAATGGGGACAAAAGAATAGCTGCCCGCTTGGACCGTTGTCTTGTTAATGCTAATTGGTTAAACTCCAACCCGGAAGGTTTTGTGGATTACTCCTCAACATACTTTTCTGATAACTCTTTATTGCTGGCTCATACTTCTCAAGTTTTTAATACTGGTCCTAAGCCTTTCAAATTTTTCTCCTTCTGGATTAAACATCCTCAATTTTTAGATGTTGTTAAAAAAGCCTGGCAGACTGAATTTGATGGTTCTCCTACGTATGTTCTCTGCAAAAAATTGAAGGAGGTGAAGAGTGCTTTGAAGGATTGGAATAAATCCCACATCGGTAGTGTGCATGATAATCTGAAAAGTTGCAGGGATTCTCTTTCTGTTGCTCAAACTAATCTCCAGAGGAATCCTTTAGATAAATCTCTTATGGCTGAGGAAAATAAGATAAGACAGGAGTACAATCAAGCTCTCCATATTGAGGAATCCTTCTACTCTCAAAAATCTAGGCAGCAATGGCTCACTCTTGGTGATAGTAACTCTAAGTTCTTCCATGCTTCCTTCAAGGCTTGGAAAGCAATGAATACTATCAAAACTTGTAAGGATCTTCAAGGCAATGTGGTGGAAGACGTTGATCTTGTGAAGAAGCACTCTGTGGATTACTTTACCAGCCTTCTTAATCAGGCTACGGATTGTGGAATCTTCGAAAATATTAATCCTTCTTGCACTATTGACAATGAGGCTACTCAATTTTTGTGTCATCCTATTACAAAGGAGGAAATCCAGAATGTTGTTCTTCAATCTCTTAAGAATAAAAGCCCGGGCCCAGATGGTTTTCCAGCGGAGTTCTACCAAAGTACTTGGGAGATTGTGGGGGACCATGTTGTTAGAGCGGTGCAACATTATTTCAAAACATCAAACTTGCTGAAGCAAATTAACTGCACGTTCATTGCTTTAATCCCAAAAACTGATGGAGCTGATTCTTTTGATCAATACAGACCGATCTCCTTATGCAACTTCCTCTATAAGATCATCTCCAAAATTTTGGCTAATCGTAAAAATCATAAGCCACAATCAAGCAGCTTTCATCGAAGGCAGGTCAATTCATGACAACATTTTACTTGCAAATGACATTATCAGAAACCTCCATTCCAAGACAAAAGGAAATCTTATTTGTTTCAAAGCTGATTTGAGGAAGGCATTTGACTCTCTAAACAGGAAATTTATATACTTCATGATGCAAAGGATGGGCTTCCCGGGAAAATTCATCGCTTGGGTTAGGAACTATATTGAAAATCCAACTTTCTCAATCCTCTTCAACGGTTCTCCTGTTGGTTTCTTCCAAGGTAAAAATGGGGTTAGGCAGGGAGATCCGTTGTTCCCTTATCTGTTCACCATAGCTATGGAAGGCCTCACCAGTCTCATGGATAGTGCTGTTTCTCAAGGTGATATTCAAGTTCCCTCTGCCGCTAATCTGAAAATTTCTCATATAGTTTTTGCAGATGATCTGATTATATTTTCCAAGAATGATATGAAGTCAATTGAAAAGATTAAGAGTGTGTTACATGAGTTCTCAAGGTTTTCTGGCCTGCATCTAAACAAGGATAAAAGCAAAGTCTTCATTGGGGGAAATATCAGCAATAAGAAGGAAATCCTAGATTGCTTGGAAGTTGGAGAAGGAAATTTCCCAGTTCCCTACCTTGGCTTGCCTTTGATATCAACTTCTTTAAAGAAAGTTCACTGCTCTCTGCTTCTGGAAAAAAATGCTAAGAGGTTGAATGCTTGGAAGAATAGACTCCTCTCTAAAGCAAGAAGACTTCAACTTATTCATTCTGTCTTACAGTCCTACTCTATTTACTGGGCTTCGGCTTTCATGCTACCTTCAAGTCTTATTAAGCAAATTGAAAAACTTATGAAGGATTTCTTTTGGCAAGGGACTGCGGGTAATAATTCTATGCCTATGGTTAAATGGAAAGACATATGTAGGCCGAAAATAGAAGGAGGTCTTGGGATAAGAAGATTGAAGGATTGGAACCGGGCTGCTTCCATCAAGTTACTTTGGGATGTCTTGCAGAAAAGAACTTCTATATGGAACCAATGGATCTATAACAGATATCTGCAGAAGACTAATATCTGGGTTGTCAAAGCATCGTCTACCCATTCCAGCGCTTGGAAGGCGATCCTCCAAGCTAGAGAGTGGATCCAAAATCATATCACTTACAACATAGCTGATGGTTCAAACTTCAGTATGTGGTATGACCCATGGATAGAAGGAAAAAGTATTTTTCAGGTTTATGGGGATAGAATCCGTCAAGACTTGGGCTCTCCTAAAGACATTACTATTGGTCACTTCCTTCTTCACTCGGAATGGACTTTGCCTACGTCCACCTCTCCTGACATGATCACTCTTTGGCCTATAATTCGGAACATCCCCATTCATGCAGGCAATGAGGACGTTATTACTTGGAAGTACAACAATGGTAAGTTCTCCATTTCATCTGCTTGGAATGAAATCAGGGATAAAAATAATTCTACCGGTGATTATCATTGGACCTGGGGAAAGCCGGGTGCTCAGAAGTTCAACCTTTGCTTATGGCAATTTTTTTTGGAAAAGCTTCCAACTCAAGACCATCTTCAAAGGAGAGGCTTTCAGCTTGCTAATCAATGCGTTCTTTGTAGAAATCATGAGGAAAACAACTGCCACCTATACTTTAATTGCTCCTATAGCAATTGGATTTGGAGTGAAATTCTTAGAAGATTTGAATTTACTAGACCGCCAGGAAAAGATCCCAAATCGGAGCTTGAGAGCCTTAAGACTAATTTTCCTATTCACAATGCAACTTGGTCCCTTGCTCAGCTTTCCTTAAAGACGGTGGTTTGGTGGATCTGGCGTGAGAGATGTACAAGAATTTTTGAGGATAAGGTCAGATCAAGAATCCAGCTCCTTATTGGTATCCTGCAGGACATTAAAATTTGCATGGAGGTCTGCAATCCATTGATTCATTCGAGAAGAGAAAGAGAAGTCTTTCGTCGTTTCAATATTTCGGTCACCTAGTTTCGGATTTTGCTTTGCAGTGTAATTTTCTTTTCATTCATGAAGATCTATTATAGATATTCAAATGTGTGGACAGTGGAGTGAGAACATTCTACCTCTTTGAGGTAGGGTGCACTCTCCTGGCCCATTTGAAGTCTTCTTCCTTACCATTATCCAATGGCTAAGGGCTTGTACATTCCATCTTTCAATACAAATTTACTTACCAAAAAAAGAAAATGTGTCTGACTCTGAATTCAAGTATCATCTTGAGTTATTGATCTTGCTTCTAAACTATTCTTGTTCAATACGTGATATCAATTTGGCTCATTTGTCCAATTTCTTGAACACTCAGTGCTAGCTATACATATGATCTTATCTTGAGATTATACGTTTGAATCCTTTCTATTTCAAGGAATTGAATTCTACTAGGCTAATTAGCTCATCAAATTCCACTTTTTCAGGTAATCTACAATTTTACAAGGCGGGACTTCGAGACTTGTGTGTGGAGAGACCAACCATGGTGGCATTTTATTTTTACAATGTAAATCAAGAACCATGTAACACCTATTAAATGGTGAATAATAAATTTTATTTATTGAAGCCTCTGAGCAAATTTATTGTTCAATTAGTTCAATTTTACTCTTGATTTCTCGTTCGCTCACGTTCCGGCATTTATGGACATTAAATGTCGTGACGTGACATTAAGGCTCCTATACGGAAGTACATTTATGATGTTGGGCTTGACGAGGAGTATGATGAGTTGAAAGGATGGGTGAATAGCTTCCAAAATGTATGGAAAGAACGTGGTTGCACCATTATGTGTGATGGTTGGACAGGGACCACAAGAAAATCTATGATTAATTTTCTAGTGTATTGCTGTGAGGGGTCTATTTTTCTTAAATCTGTTGATGCATCTAACAAGATCAAGAATGCAGATTATTTGTTTAGACTAATAGATGAAGTTGTGGAGGAAGTGGGTGAAGAAAATGTTGTACATGTTGTGACTGACAATGAAGCGAGCTACAAGGCTGCTGGTAGATTGTTGATGGAAAAGAGATCACATCTCTATTGAGTTCCTTGTGCAGTACATTGTATTGATTTGATGATGGAGGACATAGACAAAGATGTATATATTCACGGCCTCATCGATGATGCTCAGATGATAACTTCATTTATTTATAGTCACAACAGGATTTTGAATATGATGAGGTAATACACAGATGGGAGAGATCTTCTTCGTGTTGGTCCCACTCGATTTGCATCAAATTTTATTTTTTTGGAGAGCCTCATGAAATATAGGCATCAATTGGGCCAATTGATTAATTCTGAGGAATTTTTGCAACATGTAAACACTCTACGACCTGATAGTA
This sequence comes from Colocasia esculenta, assembly GCA_014218235.1. Lineage (NCBI taxonomy): Eukaryota > Viridiplantae > Streptophyta > Magnoliopsida > Alismatales > Araceae > Colocasia > Colocasia esculenta. The sequence goes on along the minus strand of CM024753.1, from coordinate 94,289,267 downwards.
AAGATGTTGCTCTCCAAGTCCAAGATATGATTAGCAATGCATGATTTTGGGAGAAGATTTCCTACTACCTCAAAGTAATAGAGCCTCTGGTACTTATCCTTGGAATGGTTGATGGTAATGACAAAAATGATATGAGGTATTTGTACGAGGCAATGGACAAAACGAAGAAAAATTTTAGGGAAAGGAATCCCAAAGCATACAGAAAATGGTGGGCCATCATAGACAAGAGATGGGAGATGACTCTCCACCATGATCTTCATGCTGCAGGTAATTTATTTAATCTAATTAATTGCTGAATTTTTTATGATGACCATGCTAAAAATGCTTATCATATGCAGGGTATTTTTTCAACCCTAGAATTCAATACGAAGATAATGTGCACAATGACGGAGAAGTGATGAGAGGCACCATGAATGTCATCACTCGCCTTGCAAGGACAATGAATGAGAGATTAGATACAATGACAGAGGTAGGATAGAATGTTTTCTTTTGCATATGTATGCATGTTTCATTTCACATATGTTATATCTTCCATTTTGTAGGTGGAGAGATATAAGATGAAACTTGAGATATATGGAGGATATGACATGACATATGCAGCTCAAAGACTCACTCCAGGTTATTTTACATGCTTGGGTGTTTGCCTAAAATCGTTAATTTAGGAATTCACCATTATAAAATGATTAATGTTCACTCCTTTTATTGCAACAGCTGAATGGTGGATTCAAGTCAATTATCAGCAAGTTGGGACAAATCCTTTAATGTATGTTGCAGTGAGAGTCTTAAGTCAAACCACTTCTTCTAGCCCATGTGAAAGAAATTGGAGTACATTCAACCTTATTCACACAAAAATCCGCAATAAGCTGGGTGTGGATAGGTTAGAGAAGTTGGTTTATTGTCACTATAATATGCGTTTAAGGGTGAAGCAAAAAGAAGAAAGGCAAAAGATAGAAAGGCAGAGATTCATGCAGCTAGCTGGTAGACCATTTGAGGAGGTAGTTCCTGAGATAGATGTGGATGAGTTGCTAAATGAAGAACACCCTTTACATGCTTGGGTGGAGACGAGAGCTGAGGGAGACATACCTGACTTTCATCCTGATGATCGCCTGGTTCAGACATGTGAAGAAGATGTTTTATTAGAAGAACATGTACCTGAGAGAGGTGAAAGGCCCGAATTAAGAAGATCTGCCACTGTACAGGATACTAGAATTTCTTTATCTCAGCCAGAATTCAGAAGATCTGCCTCTTAATTGGAGCCTAAAAGAAAGAAAGACGAAGGCAAGAAAAAGACAAAGTCCAACAAAGAAAGAAGAACAGAAGAACCAAGAAGAAAATCACAAGAAGGTGCAGAGGACTCTCCTGAGGTAGAGACACATATTGGGGAGCCATTTTCTGAGGCTCCACCCCTACCAGCTCACTTGGCTAGATTATATGAGGCAGAGAAAAAACATTATCAACGTCGAAAAAAGATGATTAAGAAAGGAAAAGGAAAAACAGTGGGGAATGATGACTCCACTCAATCACCTGATGATGATGATGGTGATGATGATGGTGCTACTGCAGGTACTGGAACCACAAGAGGTTATGGGCTTGGGGGTATCCTCTCAGGATATGAAGATTATTCAGCACCACCCTAACAACAACAAGGAAGCCAAGGGGAAGCACAACAGCAACATGGGGGATATGAAGGCCAGCAAAAGCAAGCAGGGCATGATTGGGGATATGAGCCTTCTTTCCCACCCTTTTTTAGTCCCCCAAAATTGCCATATTCAGATATCAGCTCTAGTAGTGAGACTAGTTATTTGGGCAATATTCAAACTACTGGGTATGGTAGTTTCTTCACTTCGGGACAATCAAGAGAAAGTTCAAGCCAACAAGCAACGACACCTCGAGGCATCCAAAGAGGATTCCAAGACATTGCAAATTCTTTGTTTGGCTTTGGATATACCCAGTATGGAGGACATGAGTATGTGCCACCTGTTCAGTCTCATGACTCCACTATATGAGCCGTCTCTCGTACGTCTTTGGAGTCAGTCATAGCCACATTCTCAATCATCTCCTCAGGCTCTACCATAGTGGGTGTCAGTGGGCAATGCACCTCTACCTGAGCATCATCCGCAGTTGGCAAGATTATGGACTCTAATTTCTGTTGCAGTGCCACTTGGGAATCAGGTTGACAAGCTTTAACCTATAAACTTTTTGAGCTTTAGGCACATAGGTAGGAAACTTGAATAGGCACCTTGGATAATCAAGATCTCGGATGGTACAATAACTCTCTTCAGTAAATACCTCAACACGCTCTCTTTGTAACAATTTCCGACCCACAATGAGGTAAAAGTTGTCGATTGGCAAAATTGACGACTGCTGCGAAGGAGTTATAGCCCAAGCGCCAGCATGATAGATAAGATCTTTGTGCTCTGAATTCCCTCTGAATGTTAGAGAAAACGTCACAAATATACTTCCACTTTCAGAGTTAATTAGCTTCCCACTATGAGAAAGTGAATCCACGATGGCTTGAGAGACATAATTGCATGATTGTAGCGGATCAAATATCAATAAAATAACCCTTCTATTGGATAATCGCACTAGTGTCCGAAATGCAGAAGAAATCATAGTGCCCAAAATTACTCAGGGCCTGAGTTGGTGGCGGCTGAAGTTGGACGGAGCCAGATCGGAGGCAGGGCAACGCCACCAGGGGCCAAAGGGCCCGATCGCCTGTTGCTGTTTCACCACGCGGACGAGGGAGAACAGCCAGGGCATGCGTACGCGCAGGGGTGGAAGGGAGGCGGCGAGGTGGGGCTCGAGCAGGGAGCTTCGGGCGCGGACAAGGGTGCCTGCCCGGGACGCTGCTGGCGCTGTGGGGTCATCGGGAGGTTGCGGGGGTGGTGCAGACGAGGAGGGCCGGCGCGGGAATCTCGAACAAGTAGGGCGTGGGCTCAGCCAGGCTGGTGCGTCCGGGCCGGCGACGAGAGGCGGAGCCGGTGTTCGCGCGGGCGGGGAGGGGTGGATCGCGAACGCGGAGGGGCGCGGGGTCCGCAGGCGTCGACGCGGGGTCCGGCGCAGGGGCAGGGGCGCAGCGGACGCGGGTCGCCGGCGCTGGGCGCGGAGTCGTGGGGCAGGGGCGCGGGATTGCGGGCGCTGGGGCGCCAGGTCGCCACAGGGATGTGTTGACTGGTGAAGGCGTCAGGGGTGCTGTGGGCGACCGGAAGAGGGGTGCGAGTGGACGTGGGCGCAGGGCGCGTGGACGGGGGCGCGAGTGCGCGGGGGCCCGGCGCGGGAGCAGGGCGCGGCGGTCAACGGGGCGATGACGCGGGGCGGCCTGTGGCGCCGCTTGCGGGCGACCAGGCACCGGGCGACTGTGGACGCGGGGTCGAGCAGCCCCCTCGACGTGCGGACAGGGGTGGGACGGCCCACTCCGGCCGCGGGCGGAAGGCGCGTGGCGTGGCAGCGGTGCACGCGCGAGAGGGAGGAGTAGGCAGCCGAGAGCGTCTCCCGGTTGCAGGGAGAGAAAACGGCGGCGACGACGGTGGCTGCGCTGGACAGGGGCGAGGACCACGGCGCCGGCCGCGGGCGGCAAGGCCCTCGCGCGCGAAGGCGCGGGGGACGGGGTGGCGCGGCGACAGCGAGCCTACGTGGGCACGGGGTAGGATCCTCGCGCGAGGACGTCGGGAGCCCCGCGCGACGACGTAGGAGGGCCGGCGAGTGCGAGGCGACGTGGGGGTTCGGATGGTGCGGCGACTGTGGACGCGGGGTCGCGGGCGGCAAAGCTGGCTCTCCTGTGCGCAGGGGAGGGGTCCGCGGGGACTCCGCGGTGACGGGAGGCGTGGGGTCTCTTTGCTGCCTGCGCCTCTGCAGCATAGAAAGGAAGAGGTGTGGGGGGCGAGACGAAGATCGGACGGACTCCTGAAAAGAAGTCGACCGGCTCTGATACCAAGTTGATGCGGCACAACTATGCGTGGTGGGAGAAAACAGCAGGAAACGGGTGTGGGAGAGACGTGGAGGGGGAAGAAGCAGCAGAGGTTGGGCTTCCACCCTGGGGAATCCACCCTGCTGAAAGGAGAAGACCAAGGCGGCGCCCTAAAATAGTCTTCAATTCTTCATTAATTTCTCAAAACAGATTACTGCACCTTATTTATAGTGAGGGAACCTTAATGGTCCTCACTAATACATCCAAAGACTGAAATGCCCTCAAGCCTAAAAAATAGGTCCAAATTCGGACTTAAAAATACACAGAAAATAAAGAGTTCAAATGGGCCTCATATGGGCCTTATTACATCACTAAATGCTCAAAGTCATAAAAGAAACATGCTAGTGGCCCGACGGTAAGTCGTCAAGCCAAATGGATGCTGTCGTCTCTGCTCGTCGCCTCCGTCTGGGTAAACTTGGACTCAGTTGGCCCGATCCCAGGCTCGGATGTCCCCACCAAAGACCTTATGCCGAAATTTAAGAAAATTAGACGACAAGTAAATTTTCACAAGTGTCCTCAAATATTTATGACATTTACATTTATGTCCTCGACAGGATACTTATGCCTCCGTTGGACATTTACATTGACATGTCGTTTACATTTACATCCTCAATGGGGTGTTTATGCCACCATCGAGCATTTACACAACTTGCTTCTTACGTTTACGTCCTCAATGGGGTGTTTATGCCTTCATTGGGCATTTACATGACGTGCCTTTGCATGCGTCTTCAATGGGGTGTTTATGCCTCCATTGGGCGTTTACATATCATTTGCACTTACGTCCTCAAGGGGGTGTTTATGCCTCCATTGGGCGTTTACATGACTTGCCTTTGCATGCGTTATTTTAAAACATACGAGGACTTATGTACAAAATACCGGGTCTTATATATTAACCTGCGGTGTCTTGTCCTCACATGAACGTCACGAAACACGGACGGAGTGCAAAAGGGCTCGGCGCACGTGTGTGGACGGACGGGGCACAACGCAAGCGAAAGTGAGCTTCTCTCGGAGATCCCGGGTTTCCAGCGCTTGGAGGATCAGGCTCTAGGATCCGAGGTGGGTCTTTGGAGCTCAGATACGGAGGAGAGACTTTCTTCATGGCCCCTACCCCTCTATTTATAGGGGTTTTTTGGGGCCGGCGGGGGTGGCAGCAGGCGGTGGTTGCAGCGGGCAAGGCCGCTGGTCGGTCAGGGCCGCCGGCTGGGCGCGTGCAGGGCCAGCGCGGGTGGCCCGCGCGCAGGGGTCTCAGCGCGGGTGGCCTCGGCGCGGGTGGCACTCGCGCGCAGGGGTCCGGCCTCGGTGCGGGTGGCACCCGCGCGCAGGGGCCCAGTGCGGGTGGCCAATGGCAGGGGTGGCCGCGCGCAGGTGGGGCCCGCGCGCGGGACGCCTGGCGCGGGTGGCACCCGCGCGCAGGGGCCCGGCGCGGGTGGCCCCGGCGGAGGTGGCCGCCTGGCGCGGGTGGCCCGCACCAGGGTCCGGCGCTGGTGGCCGCGCCTCCCCCCCTTGGCCCAGCCTATAAAAGGGGTGGGTCCTGGCTTCTCTTGGCCATTTCTTGGTGTTGTGAAGTCCATTTTTGGAGCCGTCCGACGTGCGTTCGCAGCCGTTTTATGTGTTTGTTCCCGTTTTTGGACGTCGAGGCTATTTTGGCCCGTCCGACCATGTGTACGCCCTTCGAGACGTTGACTTTTGTCCGTCAGAGGGTATTTGCCCCTTCATTTAGTCGAATATCGAAGTGCCCCCAATTGACAAAGTGCTCTCTGGAAGACAAAATGAACTTGGTGAAATTCTGAAACAGTATCCACAAACTGTTAGAAACGCTGTGCTGCTCTCAATACATGTAAGTCCACAGATTTCCTTCTAATAACATCCCTGAGTAATGTCTGCTTGTTCTTGTCATTGAACCACGAATGTTCCAGGTCACTAAAAAGATTTTATATTCCTCTCCTGTATCGTCTGTGCCAGGGGCATGTCATTCATTGTTTCTGCAGCATAAAGAAACCCCGCCAACTCCAGGTGACTCTTTATTCCTTTACGTTCCCCTCCTTGCTTCTTATTCCATCATCCAGAACTTTCTGAGCTATCTTTCCCTTTGAATTTGAATGCCCGGAAAGTCTGCCTTTTCAATGCTCTCTAAATTTTCCCTATCTGAAACTTCCATGCTGTCTGTCAATGCTAATCAGAGGCAGTCCACCGCTGATTTTCTCATTATTGCCTCATTTTTTATTGGTTATAACGGAAGCCTTTTCTTCATTGGAGGATCTTTCCCTTTGTGTGGAGGATGTGCTTACTAAGTACCGTGCATTATGTAATTCCACCAATGGCATTTGGAAAGAACTGTATTTCAATTAAGATCCTTGTAAGTATTCCAAATAACAGAGATGTGAAATCAAACAGACAATTAGGACATGTTCATTTCTGTCAGGCGTTCAAAGGCTTCTTCTGAACTCTTTTGCACTTCTATTCAATCATCTGTTGAATTTGAAAGGAGTTGCACATGGTCTGCAGCACTGGCTTTGAGCCCTTTGGTCCATGTAGGCTTAGGGGATGGTGCATGGTTGGTTCTGTGCCTGCTGGCGCAACCAGGCACGGGGTCCACTGTGCATTAATGTTCCACAGGTTTGATGCGGAACAATGGGAGCAATGGCTTGCACCTCTAGCTGAACACCAGCAGGCACAGGGTCCATTTTGCAGTGTGCTGTCCATCTGTCTGATGCGGATCACTGGGAGCGATAGCTTGCACCTTAGCTGAACACCTGGGTGTGAGCAATAACTCTATAGAAAATCCAAATATCCTGTTAATTAATAAAGCTTTTTTTTTTTTTTTGATGGGTAAGCTGGTTGGTTGGGGATGGGGGGAAATGAGGAGACGGCGTGGGATCGAACCCGCGCCCTCCCGTCTCCCTCCCTCCATTTGGCAGGGGGGGCGACCACCGCACCAGTGGCGGTTCTCATTAATAAAGCTTTAACTTTTGCCAAAAATGAAACAGATGAATGATCCATAAGTCTTAACACCTTTTCTTTCAGGCTGATCAAGGAGGAACAGTAGTAGATATATTAGCGGAAGACGCGAAACCTGTGGGTGTAGACCAGGTAATTTTCTTATTGGACTTTCTGAAGCATTAACATTTATTCCTATGAGTGCGTTGTCTTGATATCCTAATTCATTCTTTGCAGCCATTGTTCGTGATTGAACCTTAATGAGTCCTCTGAGTGACAGTGGTAGTTTCCTTTTATGCGTGGTACTGCATTTGCGGGACATTTTTGTGGATGAGTAATCTATTTGGAAATAGACTGATGAAACGTTAGGGTATTTCAATTTTATTTATTCTGTAAATTTGTATTTTTCTGTCAAAACGCATACCCATTATATTTCATATTCCTTATTCTTGGCATCCTTTTACGAGATCAGAGTTTGGGTTGCAGCACCGTTAGGTGCACCTTGTGTCATGGAAAATCCTTTACGAGTGAAGTTCTGAGGCGTTCGTTGTCTGGTGGTTTGGGGACTCCTTGGAGACGGGACTCTTGCTAGCATTTTTGATTCATGTTTAATGCATAGAAGCATAACAAGAAACTTTGATTTGGTGCACTTGATGTGGATGACTATGAGTGATTCATACTCTGCATTTGCTATAATATCTTTTAAGTGTATTCTGTAGTCTAGTTTGTCTAGGGATCCAAGGTGCCATATCTTTTTACTTTTTTGGATATGCTTTGACGTAATGATTTGAAAAGCTAACTTTCAGGAGTAGAATTGCTTTTAATTTTCTTTTGCTGTTATCATCTATTATCTACTAAATTCTGGCTGACGGTACACCAAGGGGAGTGTTTTAGGGGTCAGCCCTTTATGTACACCAGGATGCTGTTGCAGGTTCTAATATCAGGGTGTGAGTTTATAAGGAATGTAAGGGGCTTAGTTTTCCAACAAAGGAAGGCAACTTTTGAACAAACCCACCCGTACTGGTCCTCCCATGTAGCTCCACTAGGGGTCCGTTTGATTACATGTAAAATATTTTCATAGGGAAATTTTTTTCCAAATAATAGTTTTTACAGAAAAATCAAAAACATAATTGTCCATTTGGTTCCCACGTAAATGTTTTCCATAAAAATATTTTCTGATGTTTGTTTTTTAGTAAAATATTTTCTGAAAATTATTTTCATACGTTTGTTTGTGCGTAAAACATAATTATCTATTTTAAAAAATTACGTTTGTTTTCTAGATGTTCGTTATATTTTGCAAAGACAGAGAAAAAGATGAATACATTCTCAACATTTGATTTAGATTTTAAAAAATTACCTTATTTTTGTGTAAGTTAATTGTAATCTTTTCCTTAAGTATTCTTCTGATGTATTTTACTTTTACTTATCTACCATTTTTTGCTAGATGTAGTCTTGTGCAAATTCTCATTAATATGGTTTAATCTATTCATTATTATTATTATTATTATATATAAAGTTCTATAATACAACATATCTTCCTTCATTTGGCCATATCAACCATGCCAAAAATGTGAATTACACAATACTCTAAATAACTTTTTGAATAATCAAAAGATGCTTGCGCACATTACTAAATAAACTGAGCAAAATCATTATAAAAAATTATAAGTGCCAAAACACGACTTGCTTAGAAAATATTTATCAGTCTTCGGTTCTGGATTAATTGTTAGTTCAAAGATTACTGAGTTTGCATCTTTTTATTGCAAGTACAATGACAGTGTGGTGCCTCCAAATAGAGAACAATTGCAAGTCGTGCATCGGCCCAACAATAGGTCAAGTTCCTTCTCATGTGCATAGTAGGCAGCGGCAGATGAGCACCATCCTAAGTTCAAGTTGGGATGCACAGAAGACGAAGTGAATCTTTGAATTCTATCGGCAAATCGAACTCGAATGGACCATAATACTTGGAATTAGTTTACAATTGTGTTTAGTTCCTGCCCAATCACCAAAATTAACTTCCTTATTCATTCTATGTTGGTCTGCCAACCTTTTCACGTGATCTTGAGCTTTGGATAAATGAAGCGTTGAGTTCTTTCATTATATTATCCCTACGCAACAAGGAATAATCAACTTCTTTTTGTACTAGGGATAAGATAGAAATGTAGGAGGAGCGATCCCATAGGCCACTTTAAATGAAGTGAGGCCAGTTGAAGAGTGCATGGATCCAATGTTACCATTAGTCCGCCATTTAAGCCAATTCGTACAATCGTTCCAAAAAAGGAAAAAAAATAGAAGAAGAGAAATTTCAAAGCATCTATTAAACTTTGATCGAGAATCTTTTATTTCTGAGGAGATTGAGCAAATGTATTTAGACTTGTATGAGAAATACAGAAAAGTAAAAAAGAAAAATAAGGGAATGAAGATAAAAATCAATGATATTTTGCGTAATGAATATCCATGTGAATTATGTGACTTGTTGAATGTTCAATGCAATGTTCTTCAAGATCAAAATGAAATTATGCATAACAAAATTTTATTATATGAAGAAGAAATACAATGTATGGCTAATGATAATAGTTTTTCAGAAAAATTCTGTATGCTTGAAAAGAAAAACACATCTTTGAAATCTAAAAAGGAAAAATTGAAAAACCAAGTGCACGTGCTTGAAGAGTTGAAGAGAATGTTAAAAATTCTGTCAAGAAACTGCATGAAACTATAGATGAGTTGAAATCTACCGTGTTTAGACTCATGAAGGACAAGGAAAAATTAGATGAGGTTCTTAGTGTTCAGATGAACACAAATAGACATGGTCTAGGTTATTCACCAAATAAGATCAAGTCCCTTGAGTCTAAATTGAAAACATCATTTGTTCATGCATTTGATATTGCAAGCACATCTCATGCTAAACCACGATAGAAAAATGAACTCTCAATTTAAGAAGTCTGTGCATCTTAATAAACCAGTTCAGGATAAGAATTCCATGAAGTCAAAGAAATCTAATCATGTTAGAAATTCTGAACAGTCTAAGAAGCATGCACAATCAAAGAAAGGAAAACATGTTAATCATCATGTTCTTCATAGACCATAACCCACAGAATACAATCCTAATGTCACATGTTATTTCTGTCGTGGGCATGGTCATATGAACTACAATTGTTCTTTAAAAAGAAACATGAAGAAAATAAATTTGGTATAGATAAGGAAGGATTTGTTGCCTTCTATGACTAACACTGTTGGACCCAAAACTATTTGCATACCAAAGAAATCCACTTGATATCTGTGGTTGCAGATGTCTTGTGAACTTAAGAGTTCAAACATCAATTGTCATCAATTGGTAACAATGTTAATCTCAAGGTGCCTATAGTCTATACTGTTCAGTGAGTATCATGTTCTCCTATTTTGGACTTACAAGGTAACACATGAATACTCTTGTATGTTGTATTGTTTACTCTTTTAGATTTTGTTTCTAGGTTGCATTTTTATTTTCTTTCTATCAGAAAAATAAAAAATAATAAAAAATAAAAAACACAAAAGAGTCTTAGAATCTAGTGTCCTTTGCATGTCTATCCATTGTATGCTTGCATGTAAAGTATATGTAAAGACACCTCCTTGATTCTTTCTATGGCCTAATACTCCCTTGATGTTTTATTGCATTGGCTTAAGACTTAATGTGCATTAATTCAACCACTAAAGGGGATATTTCTGCATTTGGTGTGTACATATATTAAGGGGGAGCCACATAGTTATGTATGTAACTTGCTTCTCAAAATTCATTTGAAATTGAAACCAACACACTAATGCACATGGCCATGATTATCAGATATCATCTTGATGATCGGTGGAAATTTTTATTAATATTTATGTGATGCTTAAAATCCACCTAACTTTTTTTTTGATAAGTTAAAATCCACCTAACTTGTAGTAACTCGTGAGGAAAAAGCTACCTGTCCCAAATTGAAAGAGGAACTAAGCTTAGTAACTGGGTCTTTCCACTGAACAAGTGAAAAGTCTCGCATCAAACGATAATACTTTCCTCAAAATTGAAAAAAAGAAAAAAAATTGACATCAATTACTTTCAAGTAATAAAAAATGGGTAGAGTGATAGCTACAAAAAATCAAGGATCTATCATGCATGGGTAAGATTGAGAGTATTCGTAAGTGTTAATTAAAATTATACTTATCATCATGGTTGATGCCTCTTAATCATGTCTTACACTTCACTTTAAATGATATTTAATTTTAAATGTGTGTTGAGAACTTGATTAAACATTGGACTATTTAATGGCTATCTTTTAGAGCATGTATTCCCATCAGATTCCCTAAAGTGACATTCTCACATACTTTATATTATGCCAGTTGCACCTCTTATACCTAATACCACCCACTTTTTGTGCTGTCAAAATGGAGGAGAGAATATTTGTAGATTTTATACTTTGGTTTTGAGGGAGAGTTTACGTCCAAAAGAATAGGTGAGAGTTAGAGTCATAAGTATTTTAGAGAGGGGGAGTTAATCTTGCATGACTGAATGCATGCATATGTGTTATATGAAAACACATAAAAATCAAATCTAAATTGGTATCGAAAATCAAATGTTGTGTTTTGTATGAAAAATCTACAAGTGTTTTATCTTCATCAAAAAGGGGGAGATTGTTGTACTCTGTAGATTTTGATGATCACAAAAATACTAAGTTTAACTCATGTTGAGAAAATCACAAAGCACTGAGTGTAATTCATGTTGATGACCAAAGTGTTTGAATTATTTATATGTGATTTGAGGGTCTAATTTGTGTGTTAAGTGTGAAGTAAGTTTTGTTCAAAAGTTGCACTTGAAGTGGACAATACAAAACCCAAGACTTGGACAAAATAGAAAGACAAGACAGGAAGAAAGTTTGCAGAACTAAGAGTCGGACAACTGACATGAAGGAATCAGTCAACCGATTATCAAAGGGTGCCAATACATGTTTTGCACACGTCGACACACAAGTCAGATCGGACGACCGACTCAGAGAAATTGGTCGACCAACCATACGAAGGCCAATTGATTGCTGAAATAAAGCTTTAATCGATTGACGAAGTCAAGGCCAATCAATTGATGACCAAGCAGAAGTCGAACGACCGATTTGGTATGTTCGGGCGATCGACCTAGCCAGTAGCTTTGGCAGTGGAACATCAAAAAGTCGGACGACCGACTTGAAGAAATCGATCGATCAATCCACTAGTTGAAGTAAGGTAACTTCGGATATTCACGTTAGATTTTCACCAGCCAGGTCGAAGCTGAGACAGAAGTTGGACGACCGAAATTTCCAAAATCAGTCGACCAATCGTTCAACCGATTTATCAATCAAAGCCCAGTCGAAGCAAAGTTGAAATCGAACGACCGATCCGATGAATTTGGTCGACCGATTCCGATGTTTCTCTATACGGACTTTCCTAAACAGAGTCCTATGAAGATCCAACTCTTTCCAAACATACATGGACTCTTTGAGATTATAAATACAACATGTTTCTATGTTTTGGAAGAAGAAGAACACGCCTCCAAGAAGGTTGCTTTGTACCCTAGAGTTTAGAAGAGGATTGAAAGCCCTAAGAAGAGCCAATAGATGCTCTATTCTTGTAGAAGCTAGAAGAACAAGTCTTCATCGTCCAAATGCCTTCCAAACATACTTAAGTGGTGTTTCTTCATATAAAGGGCGTGGACCTAGTGCTTCTACTTGCAAGAACTCATTCATAAGCTTTCTACATCGGCCAATTCTTCACCCGAGTCATCGTCTGTCAAAGACGACTACGAAGGCCGAATTTATGGAACAGGAGAACTCTACACTTTACTGTTTAGATTGTTGTTTCTCTTGTCCATGCTTTATTTGTTCTTTACTGAACCCTGATCATACTATGTGTGTGCTTGGTTTGTGAGCATGGTGTTTATTGGTGTGTAGTGCATGCGCGCATACACACTGGGTTGTCTCGTCCCCGGGAAAAAATGTGGGGTTTGTGTTGTCCACGGAAACAACCGTGTGTGTGTGTGTGTGGAGGGGTTTACGCTTGTACCTAGAAACAACTAGTGGAAATCCTCACGGGGGTGTGAGGTATTAGACGTAGAGGCACACAAGGGTATGTTTGTCAAACCACTCTAATTCCTGTGTGCACGTGTGGTTTGCATCCATTGTTAGGATCGAATGGGTGGATGGATCAGATCTAGAAGGGGGGGTTGAATAGATCTAACACTAATTAGTACGGAAGCTTAAGCAATTCAAAATTACTTCGAATCAGAGATCAATTCACCCAAACAAGTTACTGATCTGAAGTGTGATTAGTGTGTGTGAGCAAATCCATTAGAAGAGTGAGCAAAATCCCTATGCATGCATCTTTTTTTTAGTAATTAATACCGAATGTTTGTATTAAATAAATCTGAACAAGTACAATAGTGATGAATTCAAACTATCACAAGCCGATAGTTTTGAATTAGAACAAGGATCAGGAAACTCAAATTTAAAAGGTTACAAGCAGGAACAAATGAGCAAAACACATGAAGAACCCGCTCATCACAAAGCGAAATTTTTGATAATTCTCTTGGATCGGTTAAAGAAAGGATTCTCCTGAATGTGGCCTTTAGTAATGTGTCTAACATCAGATAAAATGTATAGAGGGACATGAACTTTGCTGCGTTCTTTAGAGTAAAAAATCCTAGAACATCTTTCCTTCTATACCCACCAAAGAGTAGCCCGAAAACTAGCAAACGCCACTACAGTGCCAATACCTGATCCATGAAAACTCTTAAGAAGACTATTACATTCAGCATAGATTGTGTTTTTCGGTTGGCGATGGATATCCAACCTATGAAGGAGCTGCATCCAAATCCAAGAAGTGTAGGGGCACTGGAAAAATAGGTGGTGGAGGTACTCATCATGCTGCATGCACAAAACACAGATACTTGGCCCATAGATACCACGTCTCTGAAGAACTTCAAAGGATGGGATTCTCCCCATGAAGCATTGCTAAGCATGGAGCGATTGCTTTTGAATAGTAGGGCGTTTCCAAACTATCTGAAACCAAGGAACTGTGGGGTAAATGGTTCTTTTCAGATCATAGATATGCTTATTGGTGATTGAACCATTATTGTGCTTCCAAACAATGGAGTCCTCATACCCTTCATGAATCTGAATGCGAAGAATTCTAGGCCACAGCTCCATCATCTCAGTAGATGTTAGGTGAGGAAGACACCACCTCCCATTATGAATGAACTCACTGACCTTAGCACTTGCAGGCAAACCAGTGAGGAACCTGATATACTCACCTCCCAAAGAAGAGATGGAATGCCCATCAATCCAGGGGTCATTCCAAAGACTAAGAGTGCCATCATTACCGATCTGAAATACCACATTAGCCAACACGACGGCTAGCGAGATACAAAGGCAAACCACAATTCAAACCACTGCACAGAGGATTTTTAGGTGGTTCGGAAATCACCTCCAGTGACTCCTACGTCCACCCCTCACACAGTGAGGCCACACTACTCAAAACCTTGAGTACAACTCACACAGGAGCACGACGACTCCAAACACCCTTGAGCATGACGACTCAAGAAACACTTGGAGCACGACGACTCCAAATTGAGCACGACGGCTCAAACCACACAGTGAGTGCGACGACACACAAACCAGAGCTCGACGGCTCACAATACAAAAGCTAGAACAAAAACACAAAGATCCAGATCCTCTAGCAATGATCTGATCTATAAAAGTTCATTCAAGAAGATTGATGCAACAATTCATGCACAATCTCAAGAATGACCTAGAAGAAACAAGGGGAATTGAGGAATTGAGTGTAAGATCCTTATTCTTCAAGTATACTCCCTTGCAGATGCCGAATTGTGAAGAGGCTTGATTCCCTGAAGTCCCTGGCCGATGCTTTGCACTTTGTGCTTTGGGATCTTCCTCGAAATCTTTACAAATGTCTGCTTCTACTTGATCTGCACCCTTGGAAGTTGATCATACTGCTTCATCTTGGATCAATCTTCACTTCTTGTGCTTGGAGATGTGGGAATTGGGTTGGAGAAGCACAAGGGGAGCAAGAACAGGGAGGAGAGCTCTCTCTGTCGCCAAAAGATTTCTGGAAGGCTCTTGGAGGCTCTCTTTTGTGGTTGGATAGCCAATTAGGAGAGTATTTATAGTCCAAAGTGTCCAAAAGTACCCTTGGGGGTCGTGGGCACATGATCTAAGGCCGATCCACCAAATCCCTAGAGTGCCACATGTCCAGGAGAGACTTTAAGTCACAGAGTTTCCAGAGTGTGTCGACCTGCCCATGGGGTGTGTCGACACACTGTCACAGACTGGCAAAATAGCTTCTCTGGGAGGGGTCTCTAGTGTCGACACTACATCATCTAGTGTCGACACACTGTAGACAATCCTCAAAACAGGCCTTCTGGGAACTGCCTCTAGTGTCGACACTACTGCATCTGGTGTCGACCTGCAGTATAGGCCTGTTGACAGGGTTTTCTGGGAGCTGCCTCTAGTGTCTACCTGACTTGGTCTAGTGTCGACACTACTTCACCATTTCTACAACATTCTGCCTTTACTTTGAAGCATTGTGTCGACACCAGTAGAAGGTGTGTCGACACTACCTTTGCAAGAAATGTTTGTCCCTGAGAAATAAACACATAAATCATTAGTCCAATGTATTATCATGAATATAAATGATAAATGTGTTTGGAAACATGCTTTTTGAATATTGTTATTTCATGTGTGATGTATTTCACATGTTCCAATTATTGTGCATCAAAATCACAACTTGTCATCATCAAAATATGAGGGAAAAAGAATTATATTCACACTCAACCCAACAATCTCCCCCTTTTTGATGATGGCAATATTGAGTCAACATGAAAGATTGAATTTTTAAAGGATTGTGATTTTCAAGTATCCATTCACACAACATCCATTCACATTCATCAAAAGCCATTTATCACAATTTAGTAACAATTGACATTTTTCATAGTCAAGAGGCACAATGTTACTAATAACCATAGTTTTCCATTAATGGCCAAAAGCCAACACAGTTTGATATCTACAGATATTTGTTCATTCACATTCATTACAAAAAGTTCTCATTCAACATAGATGAACATAGATGTCCTTCTCCCCCTTTGACATCATCAAAATATGAAGTCCATTAGGAGGATGGAGGAGGAGGAGGAGGAATGGGCAGCAAGATAGTCTCAACATCCGTCAATCTTTTCTCCATAGAAGTTAAGCTGAATTTCATCTGAGCTTGGATTGTTGAGAGTCTTGTATGCAGGAGATGTTCCATTCTTTCAGAATTCTCAGACATGGTTGCTTGAAGCACACTGAAATCAGCTGAAATAGGCTGTGATGATGAAGAGGAACCAGCTGTGCCACCAAGTCTGTGCAAAGTTTTAAATTCCTTCTTGAGAGCAGACATTTCTTCATCAATGTGAGCAGATAAATTCTTCATGCCCTCCAAATCATCTACCATGTGTGCAAAAGATAGTCTTGTCTTGGATATCTGATTGACTGCTTCCTGGCTGTTGAATAGATTATGTTGGGAATTTGCCAAAATACCTTCAAGAACCTTTTCTAACTTGTCTTGATGCTCCTTTAGTTCAAGGGAGGCATCAGACAATGTTCCAATAAGCCTATTGAATCTTTGGGCTGCATAATCTGATGCTTCCTTTTGTTTGATGAACTGAGCAGACACTGAATTTTCCAACCTTTGTACCCTGAGCTCAAAAACCTCTGACATCTGTTGGATTGAAGAAGTAATGGTATCAAATTTGTCATTGAGAAATGAGTACAACTCTGGTGGAACAGAATGTCCACCAAAGGAAGTGGAGGCTTGGGCTTGGGGAGTTAATGAAGGTATTTCCACTTCAGGAAGATGTGGTGAAGAGGTTTGAAAGGGAGGTGTATGAGGTACATCTTGGGGCATTAGTGCTCCATCCTCAACCGGAGGCTGGTCCTCATGTGCAGGAGATTGGGGTATCTCAGGAGGTGGTACAACCTCAGGAACCACTGGAACCTCTGCAATAGCTGGTCCTCTTCTAACTTGATCTCCCTCAAGTCTGAATCCCATGAATTTCTGCAAATGTTTGAACCAATAGATGTTTGACTTGGGGATTGTTTGAGATTTCTCATTCTCAAGAGAGACTCCAAAGTGTTCAAAGACTGGTGTAAGATGAGCTGCATAAGGAAGAGACCTATGGAGATCTTTCCTCGTAGTCTCAGACATAATTTGATACATAATCACATGGAGGTTGACCTTTAATTCCTTCTTCATGCAATAAATTATGAATCTCTGTATATCGGTGAGTCTGTCCCTTCCACCACCTTGAGGTGTGATAATTGTGGTGAGGATGTGGTGGAGAAGTCTCAACACAGGAGGAAATGTGTTTGTGTTGAATTTTGTGACATGAGTTTGTCGGGGATCATTGACATCAGATGGAAGTCCAGTCAACAAGGAGTATGCTTCATGAAGATTAAACTCAAAATTATGATAATCAGTCCCTTCATCAGGAATTCGAAACAAGGTGACAGCTAGCTCTGTGGGCAAATCTATCAATACGCCCTTGACCTCAGACTTGTACCCTTCATCAGTACATTCCAAATTCAAATAGAATTCTTGTACAATTCTGGGGTAAATAGTTCTAAAGTCAGAAATGAATGGCAACCATGACTGAAAGTTGAAGAATTGGAGAATTTCTGGAAATGCAGCAGCGAGCTCATTGTCTTGCAAATCGACAGCCCTAGGCTTTAGAATGGACTTTCCTTCATTGGCCAACTTTGAAGGGGTTTCCTCTAAGGGCTGAGAAGACCCAGATGAAGGAGAAGATGATTCTTCAGAAATTTCGGGGAAGATGCCAAAATCTTCCTCCTAGGGTGTCTAGGACCCCTTTGGGAAGGACCTCTACTTAAAGAGGATGCCTTACCTCTCTTGGAAGGAGTGGGAGAAGCAGATGAAGACCCTGGCTGCGCAATGGGGTCATGGCGACGTTTGCTGCACTTCTCACTAGGAGGAGGGTCTTCCACGGCAACCGGTCTTGCATTGGCCCGTGACCTGGCACCACGACGAGGCGCCTGCTTGGGGGCCATGGTTGCAGGGGAAGAAGAGGAGCAGAGGACGAAGGAGATGGCAGGAAGAGGATGGAGACAAAGATGTTGTGAAGGGGGGAAGAGTCGTGCCATTTTCAAAGGGAACAACAGCCATGGGTCCGACATGGGTATATAAAAAGAAGGGTTTTGGGGGTACACTGTCCCGCAGGAACAACAATCCCAAACCGGCGCCCAAGACCTGAACCGTCCAGACAGGGGTATGTGTCGACACTAGAAGAGGTTAGTGTCGACCTGGGCTGGACTGTGTCGACACTAGATGGAGGTAGTGTCGACCTGGCCTGAAGAAAGTTCGAGTATTTGAGCATGGGAAAAATTTGTGAGTTTTGGGAAATCTTTAATATGATGAAATATGAATGGAATTAACTTTTCAAGGATTTTTAAGACACCAAAGAATTCATTTGTCAAATTGTTACAAAAATTCAGCAAACTTCAAGTTTTACACAACAACTTACAGGATATGTTCATTAAATGACTTGAGCCATTAAAATGATGGTTTGAGGGATATAATACATTCAACAATCAATGACAAACAACCATATTCTCCAAATCCAAAGAAATAAAAATATCTTTTAGATTGAGATCAAGTGTGATGAAAATAAACAGCTTTAAAGCAAACTGATGAAAGATAGGGATGATTCTTTCAAACAATTTTTTTTCGGTAATTAATAATGTATTAAGAGAACAAAATGTACAGGAGCTATGACCATAGAAAAAGGTGCATAGAAAGGAATCTCCAATGGAGATCAGGAGAGCGCACCCCACCTCAAAGAGGTGGAATGTTCCCGCTCCACCGCCCTCAACATTCGTGATTCCATATAGATCTACTCATGACTACACAGGCTGTAGACTATGAGTATAAGACAAATCTAAAGACAAGAAGAAGCAAATTACAATTCAGAAATATTGAACCGCTTCAGCATATCTTTCTCTCTACTGGACACCTTTTTGTAAGTGAAGCTTTCCATGCAAACTTTTATGTCCGATAGAATTGAAATGAGCAACTGCATCTTAGAAGTTTCCTTCCCTTCAAAGATCCTCAGACATCTTTCACGCCATATCCACCAAACAGCCACCTTAAGGGCGAGTTGAGCAAGGTGCCAAAGAACATTTCTGCAAGGAAAATGTTGTTTTAAAATACTCATCTCCTGAAGAAGATTTGGTTCCGGTTTCCTTCCAAATTGGAATCTCTGGATAATTTGCTTCCAAATCCAAGAGCTATAAAGGCATTGGAACAGGATGTGGCTGTTGGTTTCTTCATTGTTCTTACAAAGAATGCACTGGTTCGCCATCTGAAAACCTTTTTGCTTCATTAGATCTTGAGTTGGGAGTTTTTCCAATGTAGCTTGCCAAAGACAAAGGTTAAATTTAGGAGCTCCTGGCTTTGCCCAGATCCACCCGTGGTTATTGTTTTCATCATGCTTATCCCTGATTTCGTTCCAAGCAGAAGTAATGGAGAACTTACCACCATTATGCTTCCAAATGATCTGATCCTCATGCCCATCATGAATCTGAATTTCCTTGATAGCAGGCCAAGCCATGATCATCTCAATGGAAGTAGGAGGAGGTAAAGACCAGGTTTTTGAGTGAATGAAATGGCCAACCGAAAATTGCTTACCAGCCCCCAGGTCATGCCGGATCCTGTCCCCATAAGCTTGTAAAATACTTTTGCCATTCAACCATGGATCATACCACATACTAAAAGAAGAACCATCAGCAATGGAGTACGAGATTTGCTTTTGCATCCAATCCCTTTCCTTAAGGACACCTTTCCATGCACTAGAAAAGTAGGATTTGCTCTTGATTAACCAAATATTGTCTTTGTTAAGGTACTTTTTATGAACCCAATCAATCCATATAGATTTCTTCTTCTGCAAAGTGTCCCAGAGAAGCTTAACCGAGGCTGCTCTATTCCAGTCTTGCAATTTTCTTAACCCCAGACCACCCTCTATCTTGGGCCTGCAAATTTTATGCCAATTAACCATAGTCATAACCGGTTTATTAGAACATCCTTGCCAGAAAAATCTTCTGATGATGCCCTCAATCTGATTCATAAGACCAGTCGGAAGAATAAATGCAGAAGACCAGTAAATGGAATAAGACTGTAAAACCGATCTAATGAGCTCTAGGCGACCAGATTTGGACAAGAGGCGATTCTTCTAAGCAGACAGCCTTTATTTAATTTTGTCAATAAGAGGCGAGCAGTGCACTTTCTTAATGGAGGTAGAGATTAATGGCAATCCAAGATATGGGACCGGAAGAGAGCCTTCATCAACTTCAAAGATTCTGATGAAATCCAGCTTATTCTGAACTTTACCACCTATGTACAGCTTACTCTTTTCCTTATTTAAATGCAGCCCAGATAAAAGAGAGAAATCTTGTAACACCATATGAATGTGAATAGAAGTGTTGATATCATTTTTCATGAATATGATGAGATCATCAGCAAAAACCACATGCGATATCTTCATATCACCTGCCGAGGGGACGTGTAAATTACCTTTACTAACAGCTTCATCCAGCATACATGATAGACCCTCCATAGCTATAGTGAACAGATAAGGGGATAAAGGATCCCCTTGTCTCACACCATTAGATCCTTGGAAAAAGCCAGTAGGACAGCCATTTAAGAGAATAGAAAAAGACGGGTTTTCAATACAGTTTTTGATCCATGTTATCCAGGTGCTCTTGAAACCCATTTGACGCATCATGTAATAGACAAAATCCCTGTTAACAGAGTCAAAAGCCTTCTTCAGATCAGCCTTAAAACAAAGAAGGTTACCTTTGGTCCTAGAGTGCAAATCCCGAACTAAGTCATTAGTGATCAAAATGTTATCCTGGATAGCTCTCCCCTTTATAAAAGCTGCTTGATTCGGACTGATAATCTTATGAAGAACATTTTGCAGACAATTTGCAAGGATCTTAGAAATGATTTTATAAGAGAAGTTGCATAAAGATATCGGTCTAAACTGATCGAAGGAATCAACACCCTCAGATTTCGGGATTAGTGCAATAAAAGTACAGTTCATCTGCTTAAGCATTCTAGATGTATTGAAATAATGCTTAACAACTCTAATCACCTGGTCACCCACAACATCCCAATTAGCTTGATAAAATTCAGCTAGAAAACCATCCGGCCCTGGACTTTTACCTTTGGGGGAGTGCTTCACAACATCCCTTATCTCGTCCTCAGTGATATCCGTGCAAAGAAGTTGGCTATCAGTTTAAGAAAGCTTCAGTCTAGGATCAATATTGACCTGGTTCCAATCCTTAGACGGTTGATTCAGTAAGTTTGAGAAAAACTTCACAGAATGCTTTTTGATCTCATCCATGTCTTCAATATTACTTCCATCAGGAGCTTTGCATCTGGTAATGGTGCAATTCGACTTCCTAGCTTTGAAGGAAGCATGGAAAATTTTAGTGTTACTGTCGCCAAGAGAGAGCCAATTCTGCTTAGATTTTTGTTTGTAGAATTCCTCTTCCATATCCAAAGCTTTTTGGTACTCTTTCCTCATGTTTAATTCCTGAATAATGAGATTGTTATCCAACGGGCTACATTGGATATTAGCTTGGATAGTAGCTAACAAATCTCTGGTCTTCTTGATATTACCATTGACATCCCCAAAAACCTCTTTGTTCCACGATTTTAAAGCAGCCTTAACCGCTTTCAGCTTTTGACAGAGAATGTAAGTGGGAGACCCTTCAATATCAATAGACCAAGCCTTTCTCACAATATCTTTGAACCCAGAGTGTTTCATCCACATGCAGAAGAACTTGAAAGGCTTATTCCCGTTAATGATCGACTTAGTAATATGCACAGTAAGCATAGAGTGATCAGAGAAATATGAAGATCCATAGTCAACATAGCCAGCCGGATAAGTAGAAAGCCAATCATCATTTATGAGACAGCGATCAAGCCTTGCAGAAATTCTCCTATCACCAGTAGAACAATTCGTCCAGGATAAAACATTACCCACCGATTTTAAGTCCATAAGCCCCGAAGCAGTAATCATTTTGTTGAAGGAATCCAGGATATGATCAGGAACAAGATTACCTCCCATTTTTTCTGAAGCATACCGGATACAATTAAAATCTTCAGTAACAATCCAAGGCGAACCAGCAGTCTTTTTAGATATATTAGTGATAGAGTCCCAAAGAGAGATACAGTCTTGCTGAAGATTCGAAGCATAAATAGCAGTGATATGGACAGCCTTACCAGTGTTGGCACGAGAACCATACAGATGAATAAATTGATCAGAAATTTCAGTAGCACTGAAAGAATAAATATTAGGATTCCATAGAACCCAAATGCGACCTTTAGAACAGTGGCTATTATGAATAATAGAAGCTTCGGGCCAGATTTCACCTTAGTTTCAAGAAGAATCACAATATCACTCTTTTGGTTCTTAATGATCTTCCTCAGCTCAATGCGCTTGGCTAGCTTGTTAATTCCTCTAACATTCCAACTAATCATCTGCAACGGAATTAATTCTTGGTTGGATGCACCTGCATCCCAAATTTGATCTCCTTAGATTTTTGCTTTGGAATATTACCTTGGACATCAACCGCAGGCGCCACTTTCTTCATTTTATCCATCTCATCCACCGCATGCAAAGAAGAGAATTTTCTAATATTTTCCCTTAACTCATCAGGCAAAGTAATAGACTGGTTTCATTTCCCATTCGTATTGCTTTCCCCAAGTGCATCCTTGCGAAGAATAGTAACTGGCATATCAAGTAACGAGGTATTATCTCCATCACTAGCTAATTTCACCATTTTTTGATTCCCTCTCCTACCATTGCTGGATTCTTTTTTATTTTGAATATTTCCATGACTAATAGAAACTTGGTCTTTCCTTTGTTCAATAGAGATCTCGCCATCCTCCTTTCCTTTCCCTTCGTTGGTCAAGGAGATATTTATAGATTTGTTGGAATCGCCAATAGACGGATTTGTGGTGAAGCTTGCCTTGCATGGGGGAGGTAAGGTTACCTCCTTCCCCATAGTACTCCTTCCTTCCTTCGCCTCATGATACGTGTGCATGACCCTCGAAGGCGCTATCTTTTTTTTTTTGGTAAGTAATACCCAGTAATTGTATTAAATGATGCAAAGAAAGAATATGTACATAGTTAATTCATGCTATCACATGCCGATAGCTATGAATTGATAGAAGTATGACACTCACTAGGCAAAAGCCATGAGTGGATGGGGACCCGCTCCTTAATACTTTTTGATGATGAAATTTCTCAGAATTCTATGAGTCCTAGGAGATGAAAGACCCTGCTGAATATGAAATTCAGTAATACTCCTAATATCAGACAGAATGGAGAGGAGGACCTGCATGCGACTACGCAATTTGGAGTCAAAAATTCGAGCACACCTCTCTTTCCAGACCCACCAAAGGGCAGATCGAAAGCAAACAAAAGCAACCGTCCTCCTGGTACCTGGTGCACAAAAGCTTCTAATCAACCCTTCACTTTCAGCAATAATAGTATTCCTCGGTTTTCTATGAATATCTAATCTATGCAGGAGTTGTAACCAAATCCATGAACTATAAGCACACTGGAAGAAGAGATGGTTGACATTTTCTTCATGCTGATGACAAAGAGCACAAATGTTGGGACCTTGCAGACCTCGTTTTTGTAGAGCATCAAACGTTGGAAGACCATTCATCATAGCTTGCCAGGCAAGAAGGGAGTACTTTTGACTTGTAGGACGAAGCCAAACAAGCTGATGCCAATGAACCTTAGGATAATTAGCTCTTCTCAAATCATATATATATTTGTTACTGATCACACCACTTTTGTTCTTCCAAACAATAAAATCTTGTTGTTGAGTGGAAATGGGTATTTGAAGAATCCTCGGCCAGATTTCCATCATTTCAGAACAGGTAGGGGTTGGGAGGCACCATCTCCCATCTTGAATGAAGAGACTAACAGTGGTAGAAGAAGGTAAACCAAGTAAGGTTCTGATATACCGTCCACCTAAAGAATGAATGGAGTGCCCATGAATCCAAGGATCCTCCCAAAAGTTGATTTTATCCCCGGAACCAACTGCATAAGTCACATGAGGAAGAAGCCAGTCCCTTACCTTTGGAATTCCTTTCCAAGCCTGTGAGTGGTAAGGTTGAGACTGCACAGACCAGATAGATGCTTTCTTTAGATATCTGCAAGTCACCCATTGATGCCATAATGTGTCATGAGTATAGAGGATTCTCCAAAGTTGCATAGTAATAACAGTAGTATTCCAGGTCTCAAGCCTCCTTAAACCCAATCCACCCTCATCCTTAGGTCTGCAAATATGATTCCACTTCACTAAATGAAAGGGTTTGTACTCACCAGAAGCATGCCAAAAGAAATTTCTCAACAACCTCTCAACTTCACTAATGAAAGTTTTAGGAAGAAGGAAGGATGCAGTCCAGTATAGCGCATAAGAATTAAGAACTGAGCGAATCAGTTCCAATCGACCTGCCTTAGAAAGAAGTCTGGTTTTCCAAGAGGCTATGCGCCTTCTGATTTTTTTCCAAGAGGCTAGGCGCTATCTTTTGTATATCACACCTTTCCTTCGCTTGCAAGCTTACCGTTCCTTGCGCTGCCTCCTTTCCTTTTGATTCTATAACCCTCTCTTCGGTTTGCTTCTCCAAAACATGCATATCCTTCGAAACAACACCTTCGATAGCTGTAGCCTTGCCCAAAGAGGAGATAGCCTCGTGAGTCTCGTCAGCCTGCTCAATATTCCCATGCACGATAATCCCGTTCTCAACTGTAGAATTATTTATCTCATCTTCATCACTTTGAAGACTGGCCAGAATAGAGAACTTATTCTTATTAATATTTGAATTTTCAGGGACTATGGTTTTGTTGGATAAACCATCCACTCCAGCTTTCTTTCTGTAAACTTGCTGTATAACGGTGCTTGCTTGTTGAGATACTTTTTTACATTGTCCTTGAAGGTGACCAAATGTACCACATGATGCACATCTTCTTGGCTTCCATGAATAAGAGATATTTAGAGAATGCAAAGAAGCATCTAAATCCTTATATGTAACTGATGTAGGTAGCTCCACTTCCGAGGAAACCATGACACACGCTCTGGCATACGATAACCTCTTGCGTTCAGCTGTTAATCTGTCCATGAAAAGGGGTTCACCAACTGTACTACACAGCTTCGAAATGAATTTCTTCGACCACAAATGGATAGGTAAGCTATGAATAGTGACCCAAACAGGAATATTTTTTAGACTTTCCAGCTCCATACGAACATCTTTAGCCCATCTCCTTAGTATCATGGGATGCCCACGAATAGACCAGAAATTCTCCAGGATACGGGTTACATCTTCCTCACTGTCCAGCTTGCATAAGAAGAATCCATTTTCCAATAGATGCAAATCGAAACCAACAACACCCCACTTGTTCTTGATAAATGACG
Source organism: Colocasia esculenta (assembly GCA_014218235.1). Classification (NCBI taxonomy): domain Eukaryota; kingdom Viridiplantae; phylum Streptophyta; class Magnoliopsida; order Alismatales; family Araceae; genus Colocasia; species Colocasia esculenta. Next base: position 94,263,818 of record CM024753.1, on the reverse strand, counting down.
AAAGAGGCATAAACGATGTTTTTAAATCAACAACATACCCTACAATGGTCCTGTCCCATGCTCCCTGCAGTTCCTCCAAGTCCTCAACATCACAAACCGCTACAAGCTTGTCCTCCATACTAGCAGGGACTATGTAAGAGAGCGAATGAGAAGAGTCTCTTGATGTTGGTGCAGAAAATAGGCTGGCCCACGTCTTCGGTGAAGAAGAAACACCAACCGGTTGCCGTGAATGAGAGCGCGACCTGTGCGACCTTGAAACCGATCGCACCCGTCCTTCCCTTTTACTCGAGACAACACCCTCAGACCCAGCTACCTTGTCAGACAAGGAGGCTTTCACCTGGTAGACTTCTCCATCCCTCAAGGCATCGCTTGAAGAACCTGCAAGGCCAAACGTACCTACCTGCAAATCTTGCACGCTTGAGCGCCTTCTCTCCTGGACATGCTGAACCCGCTCCAATATCCTACCTCTCGACTCCTCCGCTACAGCATCGCGAACCGCCATGGAAGGGACCGAAGCACTTCCCTCACAAGACTGGAAGAGGATATGGTAGACCCCGGTCGGTGGGAATCCTTCCGGTGGTAGCTCTCAAGAGATGATCCCAAGAGCCCGATATTCTCTAAATATCTCTTATTCATGGAAGCCAAGAAGATGTGCATCATGTGGTACATTTGGTCACCTTCAAGGACAATGTAAAAAAGTATCTCAACAAGCAAGCACCGTTATACAGCAAGTTTACAGAAAGAAAGCTGGAGTGGATGGTTTATGCAACAAAACCATAGTCTGTAACGACCCTCTTCATACCGGTACGATTATACCAATCCCCATCGGTATAAAGGGCGTCGTCACAGTGGGACATTTACCTAACACTGGTCGATAGGTTGATATGTACCTGGATAGCAATAGAGTACAGCGGAATAAAATAAACAACTCAACTCTTAATCCGTCACCAACACACATTCCATAATCTAAATAGCGAGATAGAAGGACAATGTCCACATTAATACAAAATAAAGAGAGAGAGTTTCAATGTCCAAAATATTGTCCATACAATAGTCCTTTTTGTGCAAAAAAAAAGTACAACTGGTAACAGCTCCACAAAATAGTCTTCTAATGATGATCCTCGCCACGCTACCTTCTAGTGCACGATACCTGTCGACCTGTACGCCGAAGCAAGAGTGAGTCCAAAGACTCAGCAAGCGACACTACTCATGATATACACATACAAGTCTTAGTGGTTTCTACATGCACTTTTACAATTAACAACACATAGCATGCTAGTCAATTCAAGTTTTTTTTACCTATCATGAAAGTTCTACAATTTTATACATAACTCATGCTTTCAGATTTGTAAAATGAAATTCACCTATCACATGATCTCTATTCCATTTGCTCAGGAACTTTAGTCTTTTAAAGAGCTAAAACATGAAAGCTATCAACATGAACAATTTACACACATGAAAGGGAACACAACTAGCATGGATTTCACATAGTTTTAAACACATACACGAACCTTTTCACATGCTTTAGATTGCTGATTTCATATGATTCAATGACTATAAATCTACACATGAGAGCTACAATAATACATAAAACACATCATGTGAACAAGTAACCAAGCTATCTTGCAATCATTTTTCACTAATTATCCCTAACATGGATTCTAGGCATTTATGCACACATAAGCATGGAAATGACAACATGAGTTTACTGATTTCACATGGTTTCCAATAACACATTCTCACATTCTCGGTTTCACATGATTTCATACCTACTCATTCACGTTGTTCACTTTTACACATTTGACACGTACACATGTTCACACTTATACAATTTACTCATTTCCACATCATTTTCTCTTTCACTTTCACTTATCACATATCACATCGATTGCACTTACCACGTGCATCTTGGGCACTTACCACGTGCCATATTCACATATTTCACATTTTACTCATTTTTCATTACTTAAACAATTTGCCATGACACATAGTCCTAACCACCAGTAGAGGACACTAACAATATCTCATAGCTCGTGCTCATTCCTTAGCACAGCTCTCAACACAACTCATAACACAACACATGACACAACACTTACACAACTCATACACATACTCACCACCTAGGCAATACAGCGGTGAATCTTGGTAACTGCGCAGACCGGGAGAAGCCCTCTCCACCCTATTCAGTGGTACTTGTCCACCTCCGGGGTTTTCCCAATGCCTTTGGGACAAACTTATATCACATGGAGCCTTCTATAGGGACTTTTCTATATACGGCTCCCGATGCCTCTAGGGTAGCAGCGTCACATAGGCACAACTTTTACACTTTTACACATTACCGTTTTACACATGGTTTTACACATAACTCTTCTCATTTCATTCACTTTCTCACTCACATGAATATTTCTGTTTTTCCTTAACATGGTACTACAGAATTTCAAGAGTTTAACATACAGTAACCACACTAATCATGTTGGTTTTAGACCATAACAAACCACATTACAATTATATGCACGAATTATCACATTTCACATGAAAACACATAACTTTTTATTTACTATTCCAATTGACCTGAAATTTTAACCACATGCTGTTTTCGGGTTCAAAATCATACCCTCAATTTTTCAGATTTTTCTGAGCTAAATAGGATTTACAGAAAATCAAACACCTAATTAGCATATTATTCACAACTTAAGCTAACATGGGTCTAACACATTTTGCAATTTATCCACTTACTGTTTTGCACAGAGACTACTAATATATGCATGATTTTAGATTACAACATCACCCTAATTCGTACATCTATAAGTCAATTACCACAAACCATTTTTGCATGTTTTTATTTTACCGAACCGAACTTATTTACAATGTCTCAAGCATGGATAAACTACTAAATTTGGCAAACACATATGCTGACCCACTATTCTTCATGATCAAACCGAAACCAAGGCATTCACACAAACCCTAATCATAAATCATGGATTTTACAAGATTGTCTACAAGTCATGCTCACATGTTTACAAGATATCATTATCCCACATTCACCAACACAACCCACATTCATCCACAACCACAATGCACAATATACATAGAGTATAGGGTGTACAATATATCCTCATCGCATAAAACATACCGAATTTAATGTATAAGAGGGACAGAACAGCTCACTATTCTGTCCAGAAGAACTAGACGGCGGTCTCTGGCCGCTGACTCAGAGTCAGCGGTAGGATCGATGGACGCCAAGCTCATGATATCGGCGTCTAGGGACCTTGCCGTCAAACCAGGTCTGTGCAGTAAACACAGACCGAGCTCTCAATCTTGGGTGAATTGGAGGGTCTAGGACTCGAGGAAAATTCCATAAAAATCATAGAAACATCCTAGACTCATAAGGGAACACCATGGATAGCTTACTTGCCTCTCTAAAATTCCTCCAAGGGATTTGTGGCTCGAAGAAGACCTCCTTGGGCAGTTCCAAGAAGTTGCAGAAGTGCCTCTAAGATCGCCTTCCTCCGGGTTCCTGGGTGATCTCCACGTCGAGGGGATGATGGGGAAGCCTTCTCCTTTGCTTCAGCCTCCTCCTTGTTGCAGTAGATCTCCAGATCCAGCTACAAAGGGTCGGATTTGAGGGTTCTAAAATGTGGTTTTCTCACAGAATGCTCTAGGGTTTTTCTTTCTTCTCCTCTCCTCTTGCAAGGGTGAAAATGAGAAGTGGGGAGAGGCCAATTCGGGTTCAGGATGTAGGAGAGCCCCTCACCCACTCACCATGCCGATTAGACAGCCTTAGATCCGTTGGGGGACATCCCCCAATGGGTGGCCATGCCTTGCTTCAGAAGACAGCAGCTCTGCTGCGCATGCAGGTCAGAGAGGTTGACGTCCACATCGCTGGACGCCTGAGTCAGGCTTGGCGTCCAGGTCTGGACGTTGACTCCACCTCGGCGGCCAGAGGTTGATGCCAAGGTGGCCTTTGGCCAGAACCTTAATTTATGCAGAAACCATGCATGTAATGCATGTATTCATGCATTATGTATATAGTAGGGTATACATTCTATCACCATTCATCACATAAATTATTTACATTTAATATAACCATATGCACATTAATTATACCAATTAATATGTACATAAATATCTATATACATACACAAGCATACATAAACATACTAAGATAAAATGTACGTAGACACCTACCTGTACGTACGTGATATTTTACACAAGTATGACTCAACACACGGCAAATTAAATGACGAGAATTATGAGGGCTTTACAAATCATTAGGAGGTGATATGATTTATGCTAGCTAGGAATAATCCATTCGATAAAATAGTCCTCGCATACACACACTTGATTTGACATATATATAGTATACGCACACTGGTATAGCATACTTATGTACATTATGATTGAAACAGATGGGTACAATATGCGCACCGGTAATTTGATTAACTTACACAACTTTACCTAACATTGCTTAAGTATTACATGTATAGGATTTCTTAATATACACTATATGCATAATTCATCCAATTGACTATTCTCACCTAATCATCATAAAGATATATGCATGTTATTCATGAGGAGTATAGAATCCCAATATGACCACTAATTACACCTACTATGCTTGAACTTTTTTTTTTTACGTACATGAAACGCACGAAGTACAATGTACACATTAACTAAACCATGCAATAACAACGTTTACAACCAAATATACATATGCATACGCAAATACACCAAGGTGTTATGCATGTAGAATTAAGTATACAATTGTCACACATATAAGATAACATACATACGTACTCACACATATGTACTTCATACACTTCCATACAAAGTTCCATAAAATAGGTAGTATAGGATATTCTTCAATATTTAGATAGCACGTGCATAGTGTTACTCAAGTATCCTAAGTCAGAGATTCTTGGTATTCATAATACACCTCTAATTGTCTAGTTGTTCACTTCCGCATTAATTACCATATACCCGTATCTATATATATAAATACAGATATACGCACATGCTCATATTCAAGGGAAGGATAAAACTTATAGTAGGCACAATGAACTACGCATGCTAAGCACACAACAACCGAACACCCAACACACCATTCATATACATACAGATATATAAAGAGAGTAAAAATCCGGGGTTTTACATAGTCCTTGAAAATTCAAATATTAATAAGAATAAGTTCTCTATTCTGGCCAGTCTTCAAAGTGATGAAGATGAGATAAATAATTCTACAGTTGAGAACGGGATTATCGTGCATGGGAATATTGAGCAGGCTGACGAGACTCACGAGGCTATCTCCTCTTTGGGCAAGGCTACAGCTATCGAAGGTGTTGTTTCGAAGGATATGCATGTTTTGGAGAAGCAAACCGAAGAGAGGGTTATAGAATCAAAAGGAAAGGAGGCAGCGCAAGGAACGATAAGCTTGCAAGCGAAGGAAAGGTGTGATATACAAAATAATGTGTGTTTGATTAAAAAATAATGTGTGTTTGTCCAAGGAGAATTGTTTGAAAGACACCATTGTCCCTGTATACTAGAGATTTACCCATTATCAAGTTTCAAGGGGTAAATGATAACCTTTTGACATGAAAATATACGTTTATCAGACGTCAATATTTTCAGTTACTCAGTTATCATAAAAAATATATTGAGCATGCTGTTTTATTTTTTTTAATTATTATTTTTTTATAAAACCCCTTTGAACAGAGATAGCAAAAAGGCATCATGACATACATATCACTTCATTCATTGTGAAGGTGTGTAGTTTCTCAACATTTGTGCCATTGCTCTGTTGAATAGTAATTTTAAGGAGAATTTTATAAAAAGAAAGCATTTATATCCCACATCATTTGCAAAAAAAATGTTTAAATTCAAGCACACATTATCCTTCAGTCTTTGAAAGAGATTTGTATTTCTGTAGTCTTGAAGAGCATAGGTGAGAGTTGATTGTGAAAAAATGTAGTAGATCACTCAAAAGATCATTTTGAAGTTCTAGACAACTCAATGAGTACATCATGCAAGGAAGTTGTTGTAATTCAAGAAGAGTTTTGAATTTTGTAAAAAGAATGAGTTGAATTCTCTAGCTCCCCCTGAGATGATGATTCCAACAACTTTTCATCACAATAAAGATATGCAAGTATTTTGAAAACAGAAATGATTCTCTTTGAACAACAAAGCTCCCCCTCAACAATTGCATATTCATTTCTTGGTACTTGGCGGAGACATATACTCTCGCATAGTGAAAGTGTCTAGACAAGCAGAACTTGTCCTTCTTCAAGTCACCATTTGATATACCAAGAAGTTCAACACAATGTGAGTTGAAGAATTTATTGTCAAAAAGAAATAGAAGTTGAATTGTGAGAGATGTGAACAATATGAATCAAGGAAGGAAAGAAGAATGATGAAACAATGACTCCCCCTTAGAATATGCCTAAACACTCAACCCAATGAGAGAGATCAAGAAGATGGATATTTGCAAAGACCAAGCTCTCTCCTCAAGGATGAAAATCTACCTTCAGGAAGAGGTTTAGTGAAGATATCAACAATTTGATTTTCAGTTTCAATAAAGTGGAGTTCAAAAGATTTCTTTGCTACCTTATCTCTCAAGAAATGATAAATAAGATATGAAAGAATATTTCTCTAGCATTTCACTCAAAGATTCTTTTGACTCACTTCCCTTAAGATATGCATGATGCGAAATGATCATTTAAGCAATTCAGATATGATCATTCCAAACAGTTTGCACAGAAAGAATATGAACATTTTACATTTTTTTTAAAGTTACTCCCCCTTAATATGTGCATAGAATGAAAAAGCTAGCAAGCAATTCACACATGATTATGCACACAATTGGCTTTAAGCATAACATGACTTCTGGTACTTGGTGGAGTATTTTACTCATGCATAATGATAGCTTCCAAACAAGCATAACTTGTTTTTCCACATGTCATCATTTGATATACCAAAAAGTCAAAGCAGTTGATATGCACACAGAATCATGGGCACAATTAAGCAAGCATGATAACACAAACATGATTCCAAAAGTTAAAACACAAAGTTATTGTTGGGAGTAGCATCAGAACACATTTTTCATTGTTCAGATAAAAAATCAAACATCATTTCAATTCAGGCAATTCAAATTTGAAATAATAAGGAAGTTTTACCTAAATGGACTTCAATTACTTTTCAAAGATTTTACCTGTGTTCTCCAATCATTTCTTGCCTTGCACGACCAATATCTTGAATCCATTGTAATGTATGGCTGCAAGACTCCTCAGCTTGCTGATCAAGCTGATTTTGGGACCCACACTTGCTTGGGTCCTACAATGAAATCAATGTTAGTGTGCAATAAAGATTTTTGAATCCAAAATGATTTTATTTTTAATATAGATGCGTTTCTTTCATTGACAAACTATGAGCAGAATTAGTTCCAAATTTTCTTTTTGCCTTACTCAATGCATCTATGTTTTCATGAAGTTTTCTAATTTTTGGATTTTTAATATAAGCAGAAACAGAATGATTTTGTGCAACATTTCTATGCCTATACACATGGAATTTCTGAACATTTTCAGTATGAACATGATATTTATTCCTATGTGTATGAGCATATGTATTTGACTGAAATTTCTGAGCATGCACAACAAAATCATTTCTGTACCAACAGTCCCTAGAAATATGACCAATTTTATAACAATGAAAGCATTGGACTGATTTGACATGTTTATTGAAATGTTGATTTCTACTCCAGCAATGTTTGGCAAGATGACCAGGTTTATTGCAGTTAAAGCAAATGAGAGCATTTCTTATCTGGTACTCACCTTGGCATGTATGCATTTGCTGGAATCTCCTTTCATATGAGGAGACTTACCATGAGGAGAAGGAGGTGCTTTTTAGTGGCTCTTGGCATGATGTAAATTTGGAACTTGCCTTGGAGCTTTTTGGACTGATGGAGGAAGTAGATGAATCTTCTTGACAGTAGCATTCTTCTTTTCCTCTGTCTGTTTTTGAACAAGAACTTTCACTAGTTTTTTATTAGAATTAGCAGAGTTCTTGTTCACACCAGCTTTAACAAATTTTAATTTTGTTTTATTTTCATTTTTCTTAGTTTTCACAGAAGCAAGACTTGTGTTTGTAGTGTTCTTCAATTCATGTTGAAGCTTCTATTTTTCAGCTTTTAATGCAACAACTTCTTTTTCTGAATTTTGATGTTTATTTAGCATGACATCTAAACCATTTTTCATCTTGTTCTTTTCATTTTCAAATTGAGCAATTTGTTTTTCCAAATCAGAAATTTTATTACTTAAATTGCTACAATCATTGTTCAATGGTTTGTCATGCAACAAGCATTCAATCTTCCTTTTTAGATGATGATTTTCTTCAACAAGTTGTTTGCATCTCTCATTTATTTGATGATCACGAGCCATGTTAGAAATCTGTTTGTTTAATTGATCATTATCAAATTTGAAGTTTTCATTGAGATCAATCAATTTTCCATTTTCATTTTCCAGATCAATAACTTTTGATTTCAATAGCTCATGGTTTTCTTTCAATCCATTCAGTTTATTTTCACAGATTTGGACTTCATCTTCCAAATTCTCTTTCTCAGAATTTAAATTTTCAACTTCATTTTTCAAATTCTCATTTTCTTCTGAAAAATCTTTATCATTGTTCTGGAGCAATTCAAGTGTATTTGTCAAATTTTCAATTTCTTTATGGCAATGTTTTAAAGTCTTTTTCAAATCTTTATTCTTAGTGTTCAGCTTTGCATTAAGATTTTGTATCTTCTTACAGAACTCAACCAATTCAGCATAAGATATGCCTTCATCTGCATCAGAATCAGAATTAGAATACATAGATGGGTCTTGAATTGATTTACCTGACCTGGTAGACCCATTTGAACTCTTGTGTTCTGAAGAAGATGAAGAATGCTCTGAGCTCTTAGAATGTGCAGTGAGAGCCACAACTTTATGAATTGTTGATTTTTTGGATTCATTGAGACTCTTCTTTGCCATAAAGTACTTGTGAATTTCTTTTGCTCCTTTTCTTTGTGCTTCATTTGGCAAACTTGATGAAAGTGAGACTGGTGATTTCTCTGAAATTATAACAGAAATTCATGCAAATTAAAGAGATTTGCCATTATATCAAAACTCAAAAGACTATTAGATCTAATCACAGTGAATCAATGTAACAAGGAATTAGATCTAACAATTAGAGTGGTTAACCCGCTCTGATACCAAATGTATAAATCAGAGCGATTAAGCATACAGAGATAGTGAAAGATCAAGCAAACAGTTCACGCAATTAACACAGAGATCAAACAGAAGCAATCAAATCAGATCAGTAACAGACATTAACCCTCTCTGATACCAATTGTTAGGATCGAATGGGTGGATGGATCAGATCTAGAAGGGGGGGGGGGGGTTGAATAGATCTAACACCAATTAGTACGGAAGCTTAAGCAATTCAAAATTACTTCGAATCAGAGATCAATTCACCCAAACAATTTACTGATCTGAAGTGTGATTAGTGTGTGTGAGTAAATCTATTAGAAGAGTGAGCGAAATCCCTATGCATGCATCTAGCGAGATACAAAGGCAAACCACAATTCAAACCAATGCACAGAGGATTTTTAGGTGGTTCGAAAATCACCTCCAGTGACTCCTACTTCCACCCCTCACATAGTGAGGCCACACTATTCAAAACCTTGAGTACAACTCACACAGGAGCACGACGACTCCAAACACCCTTGAGCACGACGACTCAAGAAACACCTGGAGCACGACGACTCCAAACTGAGCACGACGGCTCAAACCACACAGTGAGTGTGACGACTCACAAATCAGAGCTCGACGGCTCACAATACAAAAGCTAGAACAAAAACACAAAGATCCAGATCCTCTAGCAATGATCTGATCTATAAAAGTTCATTCAAGAAGATTGATGCAACAATTCATGCACAATCTCAATAATGACCTAGAAGAAACAAGGGGAATTGAGGAATTGAGTGTAAGATCCTTGTTCTTCAAGTATACTCCCTTGTAGATGCCGAATTGTGAAGAGGCTTGATTCCTTGAAGTCCCTGGTCGATGCTCTGCACTTTGTGCTTTAGGATCTTCCTCGAAATCTTCATAAATGTCTGCTTCTACTTGATCTGCACCCTTGGAAGTTGATCATACTGCTTCATCTTGGATCAATCTTCACTTCTTGTGCTTGGAGATGTGGGAATTGGGTTGGAGAAGCACAAGGGGAGCAAGAACAGGGAGGAGAGCTCTCTCTGCCGCCAAAAGATTTCTGGAAGGCTCTTAGAGGCTCTCTTTTGTGGTTAGATAGCCAATTAGGAGAGTATTTATAGTCCAAAGTGTCCAAAAGTACCCTTGGGGGTCGTGGGCACATGATCCAAGGCCGATCCACCAAATCTTTTTTTTTTTTTTGATAACGAGGAACTCAACGTAGTGGCTTAGAGCTCAGTGTTCAACACCAGGAGGTCAAGGGTTCGAGCCTTGCCATAGCCGTGATATTTTACACGTATTACACTTTTTCCGCTACATGATAAACCCCGGGTGGGGAGGAGTATATTATGGGAGGCACCAGGTAATCCCCCTCCCACGGGAATGGGAAGAACCGATCCACCAAATCCCTAGAGTGCCACGTGTCCAGGAGAGACTTTAACTCACAGAGTTTTCGGAGTGTGTCGACCTGCCCATGGGGTGTGTCGACACACTGTCACAGACTGGTAAAACAGCTTCTCTGGGAAGGGTCTCTAGTGTCAACACTACATCATCTAGTGTCGACACACTATAGACAATCCTCAAAATAGGCCTTCTGGGAACTGCCTCTAGTGTCGACACTACTGCATCTGGTGTCGACCTGCAGTATAGGCCTGTTGACAGGGTTTTTTGGGAGCTGCCTCTAGTGTCGACCTGACTTGGTCTAGTGTCGACACTTCTACAACATTCTGCCTTTGCTTTGAAGCATTGTGTTGACACTAGTAGAAGGTGTGTCGACACTACCTTTGCAAGAAATATTTGTCCCTAAGAAATAAACACATAAATCATTAGTCCAATGTATTATCATGAATATAAATGATAAATGTGTTTGGAAACATGCTTTTTGAATATTGTTATTTCATGTGTGATGTATTTCACATGTTCCAATTATTGTGCATAAAAAATCACAACTTGTCATCATCAAAATATGAGGGAAAAAGAATTATATTCACACTCAACCCAACATCCATTTCTTCTATCTCTGTTCTACGCACGTTAGGATAGTTGGTTTTGTCTATATGCTTGTTATATTTCACTGTGCATATCACATAATAGGTTTGATTGTTTATGTCTAATCTATTATGTGTTAAAAGAATTTTTATTGGGCGATAACCAATTCACCCCTCCTCTCTTGGTTGTTCATTGCATCCTTGCACATCAATAAGTCTCCTACTATCGTGGGGAGATTCATGATTTCAACACCCAATTTCAATCTCACATACATAAAATCCCATTCAAGCATGATTTTTCCCATCTCTAACTGAAAGATTAAACAATATGAACATGATTATGTCGAATTAAAAAGGGAAAATCAATTTTGTCTAGTTTGAACAGTTCATAATTACAGGAAAAGCATGGAGGAAAGCACAAGGAATGACGAAAGTCTCCCTACCTCCATGAAGAATGGCACCTGGGGAGGCTTCCTTGTGATCTGGTCACTCCTCCCGTGCCAAACCACATCGAATGGGGTGCCAATCGCTAGCACCCCCACCCAAACCGTTGGAGCCGTGCTCTCTTGGATGAGCTTGGAGTTCTTCCCAGCTTAGTCGACGAATAGAAGCCTTAAGCTATAGAGATCGGGAATGCGTTTGGGTTAACAGCTACATTAAGAATGCACACTATCAAGCAACTGCGCTCTCAAAAGCGGCGCCAGGTGTTGCCCCAACATGCGCCACGCGTTGTGCATGCACCTGAAACCTATAAACCCAGTTAGAGCCATGCTCTCTTGGCTGAGCTTGGGCTTCTACCCAGTTTAGTCGACGAACAGAAGCCTTAGACTGCAGAGATTGAGAATGTGTCTAGGTTAACAGTTGCGTTAAGAATGCACCCTATTAAGCAACCGTACTCTCAAAAGCGGCGCCAGGTGTAGCAACTCTAAATTTTTAATTTCAATGAATAATATTAAGTTGGAAATAAAATAAGATTTATTAAAAGAAAAAGGGGAATAAATTAAAACCCATTAAGCTAAATAAGCAAATGGGTTAAACAAATGGTTCATACATGAATTAATGGGCCAAATAGCCAAGAGCCCATCTTTGGATGGGAGATAATTAAGCTAAATTCGTACCAAAAATAGTGATAATTAGAAAATGGTCAAGTTAACTACTAATTAACCCATAATTATCTTAAAAAGGAGTCCTAGGCCTATCCTAACCTATTGCCCATGAAATTAAACCTCTCCCCAATCTTATTAGGTAGATAAAGGCAAGAAATAGGGGGATAAATATAGAAATTTGGAGTTTGAAGAGAAGGAGGAGTTTTACAAGTGTAGGACTCTTTAAACACACAAGTAGACCTCTAATTCGTGTCTACCCAACCCTAGTTCATTTCTGAAGCATTGGAGAGAGAGGAGGGAAGGCTGTGGATGAGGAGAGCAAGGAGGAAAGGCTTGGAGCAAGGAGATTTCATCATCTACACCCCTCTTCAAACCCTAGGATCTTTACAACGTGAGAAGGTAGGCAATCTCTCAAGCTAAATCTAATTAAACTCGACCCTAGGTAGACCTTGATCCCCTCTATCAAAGCTCCATGTTTGCCCCAATTTTCGTTGTGCCATGAAAGAGTATTTTGTGCTCCAATCCCTATGCTATACATGTCCCCGAACTCACTTGTTTACTTTCAATCCATGAATACTCTTGATCCCATGCCTTGCAAATTTTATCATAAATACTGCATGAGATTAGGAATCGAATGATCCTATTTTCCCCAAATTCCATCTTGCATCCAATGCGAATTAAATCAGATTCTATCACTATGCATGTTTTAGGTCATTGAAAAATAACCTAATTAAAGCATGCTCATTACTTGCCTATTTTCAAATTACTCATGACTGTTGATACATCTACATGTCTATTTTTGTTTAAAATTGGTTTCATGATTTTTGGACATGTATGCGATTTTATATCGAGTTTTGAATGGCCTTGTATCCATGGGAGGAAGGACCGAGACCTAAAATGGGGTTGTTTCCCTTTTGGGCTTCGGCCCGCCTTATGAAATCGCGACAGCCCAACCCGTCGTGATCTCAGAAGGTCACGACAGGGCTGGGCGCCACGTCTTGAACGCGACAGCCTGACTCGTCGCGGTTTCCGCCGCCCTCATGGCCCTGGCCCGGTTCAACAAAATGCGACCGGCCCAACTGTCGCGACTTGAAACGCGACGGGTACCCCCGTCGCGATTTCACTGTTTCGGCCAGAACCCTAAATTTTCATATAAACCCCATAAATTATGCCATTCAATCCCTGTTTAACCCTAAATTATATACTGTTGTGAATAGTAGCGACCTGTTTACTAATATTGGCATTATTTATATAAACTCCATTAAATAAAAGCTATTGCACAATTATTCTTGCTCTCATGATTATCTTTCACTTGCACACACTAAACATTAATATTTTCCATAAGACCCTATTAAATTACCCAATAATATATCTGGCATTTAAGTGTAATTATTCACTAAATCTCCCAAATTATTTAATAACACTTGTTTTCGTTTTAATCACGTGATTCGTATACCGTTCTGGCGTCCCTCTACCTTCGAGCACTCAAGGTATGACAAACAACTTGGTTCTTTATACACTTCAATCTTGGATTGGACCACCTCTCTGTTGGGAATACTCCTAAAAGGACCAGGGACTCCTTGTCACGGCCTCCGTAAGTCTCCTTGGCTTTGGCGGACGTCCATTGCCGAGGAGCAGGTTGTACCCTCAAAACCCTTTACACCCTTAGGATCAATATGATCCAACGGCCTTAATGTGTTCTTTTTCTTACCTTGGGATCATGCCGGACCTCTGGTCTGTGTTCATGGCACGGCTAGTGGGCGGTTGTGACTTCTACCGGACTGCCGGCACATGACCTAGTACTGTGCAACTGTTATTATCGCTTGTTTATTATTGTTTTTACGAATATGTCCCTATCTCATCTATTATCTCTACTCTCATCTATTCACATTCTCTCTATACTCTCGTCTATTCGTCAATTACTCTCATCTATTTCTTGGTACTCTATTTGGCCACACAATTGATTGTCTAAGATAAGAAACATAACTTATGCCAGGCAATAGGGCCCGATCTGGTCCTAGGAGGTGCGCCCGAAAAATGCTATTTGCCCATGGGAGTTAAAATGATCAGGATGTCGGCATACATCCAGTGCTATTTATACTATCAAGTTTTAATCTATGACAATCAATCCAAGTGCAATCAATTCAAGTGCTATCAATACAAGTGCTATCATTACTAGTGCACCGTTGTGCAACTTTACGTGCTATTTCGTTACATGGCCAATCCATTATCAAACTTGTTGTGCTATATTCTCATGAACGTGCTATTGTTCTCGTTATCATGCTACATCGCTCTCTTGTCTATACATGACTATTCTCTCTAGATATTCTGCCTTATAAGACATTAATCACTTAAAGCATGTCTGTTTATATGAGATATTAAGTCCTACTGGGAGTTTATCATTCATTCTGTGCTATTTATTTCATGTGTTTCAGGTGAGTCTGATGGAGACTATCACACTCACGAGGAAGGGAATGAGGAGGAGCAGGAGTGACCTTTCGACAACCCATACTTTTTAGTTAGTTAGTTATGAGTCGGTCAGTTTGTAATAGTTAGATTTGAATAAAGTACTCTGGGCCCTAGTTTTGGCTTTGATTAGTGAATATAATAGTGTAACATCCATGTTCCCCTTTGTGGGTTTGCCCTCTCGGCTGATGTCACGACAGAGCGACCCGTCGCCTTCTAAAGGCGACGGAAGTGACCGTCGTATTCTGATTATGAACGTGCCGGCCGCCCCTGTCGCGACAAGACTCTGACAGTAGGCAGTTCTTTTGTCGTCTTGCTGTCGGAGAGGTGGTGACACCTGTGGCTTTGCATGCATGAACGTGACGCTCTGGTCCGTCGCGATTAGATGTCAACGTTGCATGCACGCCGCGTGGTGGCTTTGATCGTCAGGGTCGTAGATGTTAAGATCGTGACGTAGGAGGTTGCTAACACAATGACCAGGTCCGTCGCATTCTGAACATCTGTATTTAAGTTGCTATGGCCGAGAGCAAAAGCCCCATTTTCCTCTTTGCTCTATGTTTTCTTCCTCCGGCGATCTCCCCTTTGTGTGTGCTCCGTGGGAGCTTGGGAAGGAGGCTTGTGGCTTGTCTTGGTAAGTGTTGGTTGTGCTTGTGAGAGTTGTGCATTTGTTGGGTTTGATTGTGAAGATCTCCTCTTCTTTCTCTCCTCCTTACTGTGTGTTCTTCATGTTTGGTGTGCAACTTCTCCATTGACTCAAGGAGGAGGTGCTCGGCTCGCGAGAGGTGGCTCTTGGAGTGTTGGAGCTCGGAGGTGGAGGGGTGCAATCCTACGAGAAGGCCCTAATTGGGTGGATCTTCACATTGAGGTAGGGAACCCCCAAAACCTCCACCCAGTTCTACATGCTAGGTTCACAACCCTCCTTCCAAGCCTAGAAATCTTGTTTAGGATGTGCATTGTGCTCCTTTATTCGTGTGTTATGAATTCATGGTGATTGTTTGGATGGTTTCATGCTTGGGAGGGGTTTGTATGAAGTGTGATCATTATTGCATGTGAGGATAATGAGTGTAGTTGGCTTCCATTGGCATGCATGGGGTCATTTGAGGGTGGTTTGTTGCCTTTTGAGTAGTTTACATCGTGTGACATGCTCCCCTCCCCGCTTTGTACAATTTCTGGAGTTTTTGGGGTGTGAAGTTGTTATGTTTGAACGCTCGGCTGTGGTCACGACGGGGTTCCCAGTCGCGACCAGGTCGCGACGTATTGTTGCGTCGCGTTCTCTTTGAACGCGCCCCGGCACCCGTCGCATCTAGCAAACACGACGGGGTACGTGGTCAGCGTTCAGGAGTTTGGGGTCTCGCTGGAACGCGACCGCCGTCGCCATCAAAATGAGATCGCGACGGGGTGCGTGTCGGGTTTAGGAGACCAGGGCTTGTTGCGGCGCCCATAGCCATTGCGATCTTATCGCGATGGGTTCAAGGGTCGCCTTCGTGTTTCCTTGTCACGACAGGTAGAACAGTCGCGTTCTGGTCGCGACGAGTCGATACGTCACCTCTCTAACTGAGAGCTGATTGTCGACTTGCTGTGTTTTCATTTCCGTTGTGACTCTTGTTTCTTGGCACCTGTGTTGTTCCTAGTGCAGTGCTACTCTAGTCTCTTCGCTCGGTGCTAGGCACTTGAGGGCTTGTCCGCGAGACAGGTTGTTACTGTTACCTGAGACCCCCAGCCCTGCGCGTCTGTTAGAGGGAGTTCTCCGGGCGGCGGGCGTGCTCAAGTCACGGACTGGGAGCAGAAGGAGAAAATGGTGGGGACAACGACGTGGAGTCGTTTGTAGAGCTCTCTTAGCTGGTCTAGGTCTCCGAGGTGGTTGTGGTGCTCTTACAGTGCAGACCATCTAGTCCTTTCTCACCGCCTCACTCTACGTGGTTCCGGAACCATTTAGAGGGGTCAGGCGTGGGACCGTAGTCTGGCCACACTACGGCAGTTGTGTTTGTTCTTAGTTCCGCATCTCACTCCGATGGGAGGTGCTAGACATGGACCGTTGGTCGAGGGTAAGGCACGTGGCACACTTGATCGGCTGACTAGTGTAGTGTTCTGTAGCTAGTGTGCTTGTCCAGGTAGTGTCTACTGTCTGTGTTTACAGCTGGGTTCTTGTGGTGCCTTGGTTTACATGGGTTTTTCGGTCCCACTGCGTAGCCTAGACCGACGACCCTGTAGTTTCTTTCACGCTTCCGTAGTTGACTCTATTTAGTAGAATAGACTTTACTGCTTTATTTATTTATTGCACTTAGTTCTATTTTGCTGTTGGGAGATTGGTAGTCCCTACTGGGCTTCTTCATGAAGCTCACTCCCTGTTTTGTAGGTGAGACTTCACAACAGTTCCCTTCACGACGGACTGAGGAGACGGTCCCGTAGTAGTCGACATCTCTAGTGAGCAATGTTTCCCCAACAGTTGTACTTCACCCTCGGGGTATGCCCCTAAGGGACCTGTCTCTAGTATCTCAGATAGAGATCTAAGGTTCACTTCTCATTTCTGGCGCAGCTTTCAGCGGGCACTTGGCACTGAGCTGAGGTTGAGTTCAGCCTACCACCCACAGACAGACGGGCAGTCAGAGAGGACCATTCAGACCCTCGAGGACTTGTTGAGAGTGTGTTGCCTAGACTGGGGCAGCACATGGGTGTCGCAACTTCCCATGGTGGAGTTTTCGTATAATACTAGCTTTCACTCCAGCATCGGGATGGCGCCCTACGAGGCTCTGTATGGTCGACCGTGCAGAACACCGTTGCACTAGCACGAGGTTGGCGAGGGGCAGTTGCTGGGTCCGGAGTTGGTGCAGCAGTGTGCAGACACCGTGAGGCTGATTAGGCAGAGGTTGCAGACCGCACAAAGCAGACAGAAGAGCTACGCCGTAGTTCGCAGGAGGCCGCTTGAGTTTGAGGTCGGCGACAGTGTGTTTCTTTGGATCTCGCCCACCAAGGGCGTTCTCAGGTTTGGGAAGAGGGGCAAGCTCAGCCCGAGGTTTGTTGGCCCCTTTCCCATCCTGGAGCGGGTTGGCGAGGTCGCTTACAGGTTAGCTCTTCCGTCCGAGTTGGCAGGTGTCCACGACGTCTTCCACATGTCGCAGCTGAAGAAGTACATGCTAGATCTGTCGCATGTACTTGACTACTGGCAGCTAGAGGTCGCCCCCGACCTGTCCTTGTCGGAGTACCCAGTCAGCGTGGTGGACCGCAGGGTGCAGCAACTTCGCAGGAAGTAGGTCCCGCTCATCAAGGTGGTTTAGGAGCACCACGCCATTGGCGAGGCCACTTGGGAGCATGAGGACAAGATGCGGGAGCAGTTCCCTTACTTGTTCGAGTGACACGTACTTTGTTTACCCTTTGTCCCCCTAGTTTCGCCCTTAATTTCGAGGATGAAATTGTTTTTTAGTTGGTTAGATTGTAACATCCATGTTCCCCTTTGTGGGTTTGCCCTCTCGGCTGATGTCGCGACAGAGCGACCTATCGCCTTCTGAAGGCGACGGAGGTGACCGTCGCATTCTGATTATGAACGCACCGGCCGCCCCTGTCGTTACAGGACTCTAACAGCAGGCAGTTCTTTTGTCGTCATGCTGTCGGAGAGGTGGTGACACCTATGGCTTTGCATGCATGAAGGCGACGCTCTGGTCCATCGCGATTAGATGACGCGTTGCATGCACGCCATGTGGTGGCTTTGACTGTCAGGGTCGCAGATGTTAAGATCGCAACGTAGGAGGGCGTCACGTTAGCGTTGGTAACGCGACGACCGGGTCCGTCATGTTCTGAACGTCTGTGTTTAAGTTGCTCTGGCCGAGAGCAAAAGCCCCAATTGCCTCTTTGCTCTGTGTTTTCTTCCTCCGGCGATCTCCCCTTTGTGTGTGCTCCGTGGGAGCTTGGAAAGGAGGCTTGTGGCTTGTCTTGGTAAGTGTTGGTTGTGCTTGTGAGGGTTGTGCATTTGTTGGGTTTGATTGTGAAGATCTCCTCTTCTTTCTCTCCTCCTTACTGTGTGTTCTTCATGTTTGGTGTGCAACTTCCCCATTGGCTCAAGGAGGAGGTGCTCGGCTCGCGAGAGGCGGCTCGAGCGTTGGAGCTCGGAGGTGGAGGGGTGCAATCCTACGAGAAGGCCCTAATTGGGTGGATCTTCACATTGAGGTAGGGAACCCCCAAAACCTCCACCTAGTTCTACATGCTAGGTTCACAACCCTCCTTCCAAGCCTATAAATCCTATTTAGGATGTGCATTGTGCTCCTTTATTCGTGTGTTATGAATTCATGGTGATTGTTTGGATGGTTTCATGCTTGGGAGGGGTTTGTATGAAGTGTGATCATTGCTGCATGTGAGGATAATGAGTGTAGTTGGCTTCCCTTGGCATGCATGGGGTCATTTGAGGGTGGTTTGTTGCCTTTTGAGCAGTTTACATCGTGTGACATGCTCCCCTCCCCACTTTGTACAATTTCTAGAGTTTTTGGGGTATGAAGTTGCTCTGTTTGAACGCTCGGCTGTGGTTGCGATGGGGTTGCCAGTCGCGACCAGGTCGCGATGTATCGTTGCGTCGGGTTCTCTCTGAACGTGCCCTGGCACCCGTCGCGTCTAGAAAATGCGACGGGGTACATGGTCAGCGTTCAGGAGTTTTGGGTCTCGCTGGAACGCGACCGCTGTTGCCGTCGCGATGAGTTCGCGACGGAGTGCGTGTCGGGTTCAGGAGACCAGGGCTTGTTGCGGCGCCCATAGCCGTCGCGATCTTATCACGACGGGCTCAAGGGTCACCTTCATGTTTCCTTGTCGCGACAGGCAGAACCGTCATGTTCTGGTTGTGACGGGTTGATATGTCGCCTCTCTGAGCGAGAGTTGATTGTCGACCTGCTGTGTTTCCGTTTCCGCTGCGACTCTGGTTTCTTGGCACCTGTGCTGTTCCTAGTGCATTGCTACTCTAGTCTCTTCGCCTGGTGCTAGGCACTTGAGGGCTTGTCCGCGAGACAGGTTGTTACCGTTACCTGGGACCCCCAGCCCCGCGCGTCTGTTAGAGGGAGTTCTCCGGGCGGCAGGCGTGCTCAAGTCACGGACTTGGAGCAGAAGGGGAAAATGGTGGGGACATCGGCGTGGAGTCGTTTGTAGAGCTCTCTTAGTTGGTCTGGGTCTCCGAGGTGGTTGTGGTGCTCTTACAGTGCGGACCAGCTAGTCCTTTCTCACCGCCTCACTCTACGTGGTTCTGGAACCATTTAGAGGGGTCAGGCGTGGGTAGTCCGGCCAGACTAGGGCAGTTGTGTTTGTTCTTAGTTCCGCATCTCACTCCGACGGGAGGTGCTAGACGTGGACCGTTGGTCGAGGTTAAGGCGCATGGCACACCTGACCGGCTGACTAGTGTAGCGTTCTGTAGCTAGTGTGCTTGTCCAGGCAGTGTCTACTGTCTATGTTTACAGCTGGGTTCTTGTGGTGCCTTGGTTTACATGGGTTTTCTGGTTCCGCTGTGTAGCCTAGACCGACGACCGTGTAGTTTCTTTCACACTTCCGCACTTGACTATGTTTAGTAGAATAGACTTTACTGCTTTATTTATTTATTGCACTTAGTTCTATTCTGCTATTAGAACCAGTGGGAGATTGGTAGTCCCTACTGGGCTTCTTCGTAAAGCTCACTCCATGTTTTGTAGGTGAGACTTCACAGCAGTTCCCTCCGCGGCGGACTGAGGAGACGGGCCCGTAGTAGTCGGCGTCTCTAGTGAGTAGTGTTTCCCCCAGCAGTTGTACTTTACCCTCAGGGTATGCCCCTAAGGGATCTGTCTTTCCCTTCTAGATTTAGCACTTGTACTTTATTTACTTTGGGACTATACTAGATTGTTATCTAGTGTTGGACACTTTTCGTTCACTTGTGGTGCACTTTAGTACGTTTTCTGTTATTTATCTCTATTACATATCTTGTTAGACCGATCTGTTAGCCCTTCTGAGTCTCCGGATCCATGGGCGGCAGTCCCGATGTTCGGATTCTTGGTGGGAGCCGAGGGTTCGGGCGCCGGGGTCATTACAAATAGTTAGTTGATGAATTATTAATGAAGTTGGATTACATTTGGCTTTATTCCAATTGTGCAATCGTTTGATGTTTATTTATCGCTATATACTATTTAAATAACTGTAATACCGCTCCGATATTCCGCGTCGGGGCGTTACAGTATTGTGGTATCAGAGCCTAGGTTATTCTTAAGTATAGGATGATCTAGGTTTGACCTGCCTCGACTAAGAGTCTAAATCCATACCTATGTGAGAGATGGGTAGAACCATGGGTAATAAGTTAAAATAAACTCACACACACACAAACTTAATGCGACCTCAATATCTTACATTAAACTTTCTTTTGAAGGAACTTAAGACATTAGCAATGGCAGCGGAGCATGCACAACTCCGTGACATGCAACAAACTATTCAGGAACTCACTCGACCTCTACTTCAAGTTGCTGGAGGTGGTGGCAATCGTGGAGCTGGAGATCTGCATAGGAATTTCCGCAATCTAAACCCGCCTCATTTCAGTGGGACCACTGTTCCCGACGAAGCAGAAAACTGGTTGAAGGAGATAGAACACATTTTGTGTGTCATGCAATGTGTGGATGGGGACAAACTGCTGCTAGCAACATTTCAGTTAGAAAGGGACGCCTGTGCATGGTGGGAGTCCGTAGAGGCCACCAGGACCGATGCACAGTTCACGTGGAACGAGTTCAAGGAGCACTTCAACTCCAAATACTTTTCTGAAAGAGTTCAAGAGAGGAAGGCCTCCGAATTTGCTGCACTAAAGCAAAGAAGCCTCTCTGTTGTCGAGTATGAAGCTCAGTTCTCCCGGTTGGCACGATATGTCAATCACCTTGTAGGCACTGAGATAATGAAGGCAAAATGTTTTCTTAACGGGCTTCAGCCCGCATATATTACTCAACTTGAACCCCTGGACATTCAGACATATGTCGAGATGGTAAAGAAGGCACAACTGCTGGAGGATGCGACTGACCTCACCAATCGCATCAAGGGTAGAATGGTCAAGAAAGAACAGACATCAGGATCCTCGAGCAAGCCCACCAACGGCAAGAAGAGGCCGTTAAGAATTACCGACGGGCCAAGCCAAGAGCGGAAGCCCAAGGTCTTCACCCCCTCTGCCCCCAACAAGCCCAGATGCAAGCACTGTGACAAACTGGGTCACATTGCCAAAGAATGCTAGAGGAAGGTAGGTGCATGCCTACGATGTGGGAGTCGAGAGCATCGTATTCCCGATTGCCCAATGCTTAAAGAAAATGAGAAGCGTCCTGTGGGACCAAAGAAGCCAGGTAGACTCCAAGCAGTTCAAGAAGCAGAAAACACCGAGGAAGGCGGAGTTATGGAAGGTACCTTACCAGGCTTTTCTCGGTTAGTATTTGTTTTGTTTGATACCGGCGCAACACATTCATTCATATCACAAGCATTTGCTGACACATTAAATGTTAAACCTGCGTCCATGAATTTTGAATTACCTGTTACAACACCACTGGGGGAGAAAGCCCAACTGAACAAATATTTTCCATTAGTTGATGTCATGATTGGTGAACTTAACCTAAGAGCCGACCTGGTTTGTATGCCCATGGAAGGCTATGATGTTATACTGGGAGCCGATTGGCTATCCACTTATGGGGCTATTGTCGACTGTAGAAGAGGGAAAATTTCCTTTAGTGAATTCCCTAAGCTAACTTTTACGGGATGTAGACACAAGAGGCACTTGTCTCTCGTCTCTGCTATTCGGGTACAGAGCATGATAAGAAAGGGCTGTGTGGCATTTCTTGCCACCATAGTGGTTGAAAAGAAGGCATCCAAGATATTTGACATACATATAGTGCAAGAATACTCCGACGTGTTCTCCGATGAGCTGCCAGGCATCCCATCTGAGCGAGAGGTAAATTTCTCAATCGATTTGACTCCTAGAGCGGCAATGGTGTCACGTCAACCCTACAAAATGTCTCCTATTGAATTGAAGGAGTTGAAGGAACAATTAATGGAGTTATTGGAAAAGGGCTTTATCAGACCAAGTACTTCTCCTTGGGGAGCACCTATATTGTTTGTCAAGAAGAAGGACGGATCTATGAGATTGTGCATTGATTATAGGCAGTTGAATCAACTGACTATCAAGAACAAATACCCTTTTCCTCGTGTCGATGAATTATTTGATCAAATATCAGGAGCTAAATACTTTTCTAAGATTGACCTTAGATCGGGATATCATCAGATGAAAATTAAGGATGCAGATATTTACAAGATAGCTTTCAGGAGCAGGTACAGACATTACGAATTTGTAGTTATACCTTTTGGACTAACTAATGCTCTTGCAGCTTTCATGCAATTGATGAACAGTATCTATCGGCCATACCTCGACAAATTCGTCGTGATATTTATTGAAGATATTCATATATTCTAAGACCAAGGAAGAGCATGAGGAGCATCTGAGGATCGCTCTGCAGATATTGCACGACAACAAGCTCTACACCAATTGAGCAAGTGTGAATTCTGGCTCGAGGAGGTGTCATTTCTAGGCCATGTCATATCAAAGGAGGGTATCTCTGTTGATCCTTCCAAGGTTGAAGCTGTACTCAACTGGGAGAGACTGACCAATGTCACTAAGATCAGAAGCTTTCTTGGACTGGCTGGCTACTACAGGCGGTTCATAAAAGACTTCTCCAAAATAGCTGTACCTCTTACTCGCCTTACGCGAAAAGAGAACCCCTATGTCTGGAGCAAGGAATGTGAGAAGAGCTTTCAGACACTGAAGCAATGCTTGACATCTGCACCTGTCCTTGCGTTACCAGTCGAGGGCGAAGGATTCTCAGTCTACACTGATGCATCTGGAATCGGTCTAGGCTGTGTGTTAATGCAGAATGAAAAGGTGATAGCTTATTCATCAAGACAACTGAAGCCTCATGAGGTCAATTACCCCCTCCATGACTTAGAATTAGCTGCAGTGGTGTTCGCACTTAAGATTTGGAGGCATTACCTGTATGGGGAGCAATTCATTGTCTACTCCGATTATAAGAGCTTGAAGTACCTATTTTCCCAGAAGGAGCTTAATATGTGACAAAGGAGATGGCTGGAATATTTGAAGGATTTTGATTTCAATATTCAATATCACCCTGGTAAAGGTAATGCAGTAGTTGATGCACTTAGCAAGAAGCCTGGCGTCCTTGTCTTGTTTAGTCATGGGTGAGATGCAATTGTTAGAACAGTTCGCCAGTCTGAATATAAACATTGAGCAGAGAAGTAATCAGGTGTTAGTGGCCAACATTAGAGCACAACCCGACATCTTTGTCGAGATCAGGAAGCAACAAGCTAATGACCCATTTTTGGTCCAAGTCAAGGAAACCCTAGCAGACCGACCAGACTTCTCCATCACGGAGGACGAGAAGTTGTTATTTCAAGGAAGGACATGTATGCCTGATAATGAAGAGTTAAGAAGGAAGCTGATGGATGAAGCCCATAAGACAAAGTGTAGCACCCCGAAAATTTTAATTATATAAAAAATTCAATTAAAATGGAAATAAATAATTTCCATAATAACAAGTATTTAAAACATACGTATCATTATCGTATGTGCTAAAACACTTAGGAAAATTTCGTAAAAAATATAAATCAACCCTAAACATTATTAATAAATGTTTCACAAAGAAATTTGTGCCAAGAAAAATCAGATCATCCAAGTTTAAAGTGTTTCGCGACTTATTATCGTAATTCATGAATAAGTCGTAAAATCATTATCACACATACGTGGATGAGTCAGGAAATTAAATAAAAATCATATATAGACTTCAAATAATATCCTCTAATGACCCCTCAAGAAATTTGGTTCAATAAAAATCATTTGGGCTAGGTTTGAGAGTTATTGTGACCGATTATCTAAATAAGGAAACAAGTCGGAAAACCGTTAACACGGAAATACGACGCAATCAAAAAATAAATAAAAGTGTTGGGGAGACTTCCAACATTATATATTGATGACCCATTATCATAATTGGGCCAATGGGCAACATTTGGCCCAAAAATCAAATAAAGCTAGAAAATACATAGAAATTCGTAACCATAAATAAGCTGAAATTAAAAAGAGGCAATTAGAGTTGAATTGGGATGCAATCATGCATTCATGGCAACCCAAATTCGTGCCTAACTATGAGGGGAGGTTTCCTAATGCCTCACACACTCAAAGGGAGGAGGAAATAATCAAAAATAGGAAACCAACCATGCCAATCCCGAAACCCTCCTTTCCTAGTTATAATAGGACTCCTAAATACCATGGTTACTTAAATACTCTTCACCCAAACCCTAGGAACGAATTTAGAACTTGCTAGGGTCGTGTGGAGGAGCTCTTGGTGGCTGAGGAGCTGTGGAACGACCACAAGAAGCCGTTCTTCTTCCCCTTCTCGTCTGCTGCGACCTGCACAAACCACCCTCTTGAAGTCGACCAAAGGTGAGTCAAACCTAAACCAAACCTTGCAAGGCCTATACCCCTGGAAAGAGGGTCAAGTCTACGTTCTAACCCAAGTGGAATTCCCAAATTCCATGCAGTATACACGGAGTAGTAAGCGTTTTCCTCCAAGTGGTCTGAACACGGGTTTTCTGGAATAATGGGACTTCTTCAACCCAAAAGGTAGGTTTTCTTGGGCCAAATATTAACATATCCTATACCAATGTGTAGAGCATCAAGTTAAATTTCATTTCCCACTGGTTTCATCGAATTTCATTTAGTAGATTTTGAATTATAAGCATTTTGCCAAAGTCGCGCACTGTTAGAGCTTTTCCCGTTCTTAATATGTTGCATGTGTTTCAAGACCAAATTAGAGAAAACTCATAACATGAAAGTTATTCTAATAGTTGTTCTCGTCAGGTTTTATGTTGAACTTTTTGTCTAAATCTCATTAGTTAGAGAGTTATAAGTATGTTAAGAGGGTTCCTGCATAAAACTACGTCTTCAGGTTACCCTTGGTCTGACCTTGTGTTCCCCGTGATCAAAGCCTATCGAAACCATCCTTATTATCCAATTCCGATTTACTGGAAGTACCCTTGTATGTCTAGGTTGTTTTAAAACTAGTTTCGTTATTTTTCATATCCCTGTACAAATTGTTCTCTATTTTAGAAGCACCCTGTGTCAAAAGAAGGAAACTCTGGTCCGCAATCCAAGAACCTGTCCTTGCTCTGGCAGGATCTGGCGCAGATCTTGTGAACGCGACGGCTCGATGTGTCGTCTTTCGAGGTCTCATCGCGACAGCCCGACATTTCACGACCTGATTGCGACAAGACCTTTGTCGCGATCATGCTGCCTGAATCTGACAGCCTAGTCGCGTTCTTCACAACCCCCTATTGCCTTCTAGCCATCCCTTCGCGGCCCTTGTCCTGTCGCAATCTGACACCCTGTCGCCTTCCTTATATGGCTATGTCACGATCTCAGGATTTTTACCTGAAACCACGTGTTTTCTTACAAAGTTTTCCGTATATACCCGAGGTCGGTATAAATGTGATATTTGTTGTGTAAGTTACCTGTCTTGGGTCTGATCATTACATGATTGTTGCTTAATGGCTTAAAAGTGATTAACCCATTTAAAAAGCTTTAATTACATGGATGCTATTCTAAGTGCTCCTTAAATGTTATGATCCATTCATGTCTCTTGTGATTAAATCTTCCTACTGTTCTACCATGTTTAAATGATAAGAGTTATCATAAAATCTTGCATAGTTTTATTCCATGTTATATTGTCAAGTGCTTCCTGCGAGTTTGAGACCGATGGTTTGTGAATTGAGACACGCGTACCGCACTACACACTAGCACTATTAGGCAACCTTTCTTGGGAAATTGGAAACTCTCTACCGGTCATTCCGAATCGATAGACTAGCGACCTTTTCACCAAGGCCTCCGTAAATCTCCTCTGACCATGGATTCCCACATGGCCGACGAGTTGGTTTTACCATTGAAGTTCCCTGGAGATAGCGTGCACTTCCTTTCTCTTCTTGTTCTCGTGAGTGTGACTTACAAACTGGACTAAAGCCATTAATATAAAGATTAACGAAAGTATAAATCGTACCGTTATGCTGCCGAATTTATCTCTTGACCATTGTACTCGTGAAATCATGTTCCATTACTTACTACTTGTTCTCCTCATCATCATGAACATGACATTACACATGCTTACTTATTGAAACTCTCATTGGCCATTATAAATGACTGTGGATATCTACATTTACAAATTTAAGTGAGATGCTGACAGGGCACGGCGTGTGTCCAAGGGCTCCAATCTAGCCCCAATGACGGAGAGTCATAGATATACTGTTAACCATGGGGTATAATGATTACTGGCGTTGCATCTGCACTGGGAAAATCGTGCGTGCGTGTTGAATGATAGATACAATACCACATACACGTGTCTTGGTGTACATTCTTGATGGATCTTTTCTCGGTGTACATTAGTGTCTACGTGCCGGATTAGTGTTACTCGATCGTGCTCGTACATCTTGCTTGCTTGCTTGCGTGATATGGCCATCCTGCATTGATTGCAATTTATATGATATCTTGCGTGCTTGTACAAAGTGATCTATTTCTAGTTCTCTCTTGTCATCTTGTTCATCAATCTTGTTCTATCATGATCTCTCTCTCTAGCTTATTTTATATATCATGTTTTAACGAGTTTTTATTCATACTTGCATATCATTCATCGTACTTGTCTAGTTCTAAAATGTTAATCACTTATATCATTGCCCGCACATTGAGATATAAATCCTACTGGGCTAGTTTGCTCATCCCCTACCGTTTACCCAATCTAGGTGACTATGAAGTTCAAGAGGAAGAGCAAGTCGAGGATGGGAATGCGTCCGAGTGATGAGCGTTCCAATTATGAGTCTATCTATAGTTAGTTATTTTGAGTGTTAGAACAATGTAGTAGGAAGTGAGGTATTATGTACTTTTGTTTTATTGAGTCTTAGTCCTGTAATAGTTTCCACTTTGAATACAATTTATATTGAGTTCAACATATGGGCCCTATTATGATGTTGTGTTGATACACATTTAGTGCGTGCTACCTAGAGGCTTATTTGCCGACTGTCCACGTCTCGAAATATCGACTCGAATTATTCGAACTATTATCCGCTGTGAAATTCTCGGGACGTGACACAAAGTATACAATTCACCCAGGCGCAACCAAGATGTACCAGGACATGAAAAGGTCATTTTGGTGGCCCAACATGAAGCATGAGGTTGCTGAGCATGCCGCACACTGCCTCACCTATCAACAAGTTAAAGCAGAACACCAACGTCCTACGGGTGTACTCAGACCTTTGGACATACTGCAATGGAAGTAGGAGAGAATCAGAATGGATTTTATCATGGGTTTACTCTGAACTCGTGGTGGACTCGATGCTATCTGGGTCATAGTGGACCGATTGATGAAGTCCACACATTTCCTAGCAATTAAAAGTACTAGGAGTGTTAATGTACTAGTAGCTTTATATGTAAAGGAGATTGTGAGGCTACATGGAGTCCCTGTGTCCATAGTCTCAGATCGTGACCCCAGATTCACCTCTAGATTTTGGAAGGGACTTCAGACTGCTTTAGGCACAAAACTAAATTTTAGCACATCATTCCACCCACAAACAAATGGGCAAACAAAAAGAACTAATAAGATTGTGGAAGACATGCTACGTGCATGTGCTATAGATTTTGTGGGGTACTGGAATGAACAATTGTCACTGATAGAATTCGTCTACAATAACAGTTACCAGGCCAGCATAAAGATGACACCGTTTGAAGCCCTGTATGGTAGAAGCTGTAGATCGCCAGTCTGCTGGAATGAAGTGGGCGAACAACAATGGTTGGGACCTGATATGGTGCAGAACACTAGCAGAGACATATAGATCATCAAGGATAGAATTAAAATAGCTCAGTCCAGGCAGAAGAGCTACGCCGACAAAAGAAGAAGGGATCTGGAATTCCAAATTAGAGATCATGTACTACTCAAGGTATACCCGATCAGAGGGTTTCAAAGATTCGGAATGAAGGGCAAGTTGAGGCAAAGATTCATAGGTCCATTTGAGATATTGGAAAGAGTTGGCGAAGTGGCGTATCGTCTAGCATTACCTCCTAAGTTTTCCATCGTACCTAATGTTTTCCATGTGTCAATGCTAAGGAAGTACGTGTACGACCCATCACATGTAATAAGCTATGATGATTTCGTCTTGCATAAAGATATGACCTATGAAGAGAAGCTCGTTAGAATATTGGACAAAAAGATACAGCAGCTTCGGAATCGACCAATATCTGTGGTAAAGGTGCTCTGGAGAAACCACGAAGTCGAAGAAGCCACGTGGGAACCCGAAGCAATAATGCGACGGAATCACCCAAAACTATTCAGTAAGTCATTCTTCCTCTTACGATCATATGAATTTGGGGACGAAATTCTTTTTAAGAGGGGGAGGATGTAGCAACTCTAAAATTTTAATTTCAATGAATAATATGAAGTTGGAAATAAAATAAGATTTATTAAAAGAAAAAGGGGAATAAATTAAAACCCATTAAGCTAAATAAGCAAATGGGTTAAACAAATGGTCCATACATGAATTAATGGGCCAAATAGCCAAGAGCCCATCTTTGGATGGGAGATAATTAAGCTAAATTCGTACAAAAAATAGTGATAATTAGAAAAGGATTAAGATAACTACTAATTAACCCATAATTATCCTAAAAAGGAGTCCTAGGCATAGCCTAACCCATTGCCCATGAAATTAAACCTCTCCCTAATCCTATTAGGTAGATAAAGGCAAGAAATAGGGGGATAAATATAGAAATTTGGAGTTTATTTATTTTTTTTTTTGAGATCTCCAAATAGTAGCTCTGCGTTTTGCGTAGGGGGCGTGGTGGCCTGGGCTCACCCCCCTTCCCGGCGGGCCTGGGCGTGGCCTGGGCTCCCATCAAGCTCCTCTCCCGGTGGTCTGCTCGTCGAATGGAGGTTCCCCGTGTGAGGGTTGCACCAGGAGCGACATCCCTTCCTCTTAAGGGAGGGGATCTGAACTCCAGTGGTGCTGCCGTGAATGCCGTGAGTGATCCGGTTCTTGGACGTGGATCCTCAGAAGGTGTTCCTGCTCACCAACCTCCGCGTCAGCTTTCTCGTGGGCGATCTCGAGGTAGGTCCTTGTCAAGGGCTCCTGTGCACTTAGTGTCTTCTTCCAAGAAAGCATGGAATGAGCTCTTTGAGAGAGCTACTCCATCTGCTAGCACAAATCTTCGCCTGGATTTTATAGAACCTATTTTGCATGGCGACCGTGCTGCTGCTACCTTCTGTCATCAAGACTTGCATGAGCTTGCATCCGAGTGGCGTTTTGCAGTGGTTGGTTACATTGTTGGATTAAAGACAGTTTTTTCTCCACTCAAGAGCTTTATAGATAATCAATGGAAGCCAAAAGGAAGCTTCGATCTCCATATCCGGGTTGGTGGTTTCTTCGTTTGCGTATTTGCTTTAGAGGAGGACATGCAGACGGTCCTGGAAGGATTCTGGCATATTCGAGGCCATCCTCTAATTATTCAACGATGGAATCGCGATGTGAAGTTGGAAAAAGCAATGCTTTCCTCTATTCCTCTGTGGGTTTCCTTCCCAAACCTTCCTCTTCACCTATGGTCTCATACATCTTTGAGTAAGTTGGGGAGTGTTCTTGGCAAGCCTTTGTTCATGGACAAGATGACTGCTTCGAGGAAAAGACTTTCTTTTGCTAGAATTTGTGTTCTTATAACTTCTGAGTTCTCCTTCCCCTCAGATATTACGGTGATTCATGATGATGGTAACTCGGAAGAGATTATAGTGAACTATGAGTGGAAACCGAAGGCGTGTTCAGTTTGTTCTTCTTTTGGGCACCCGGAGGGCACTTGTTCTCTAAAAACTGATCGGTCAGAGGCAGTTCTAGCTCAGCCAGTTAGACGTGAATGGAGACCAAAAGCTTCGAGTTCTGTCTTGGATACTCAAGCTTTTGCTATCCATGAAGAAGTCTCAGGGTTAACTGTTGTGGATCAGCCATTGGAGGAAGCAGCTGATAGAGGTAACAATACCGATGATAGTATTAAGAATCCTAATGCAATTTCGTCAGTCTGTGTTCAACCAAATCCTGTGAAGAATGCTACTTCTCATAAAGAAAAAGTTTTTTCTCATTCAGTTATTGCGTTGGCAAACAAATTTGATATTCTTCAAGAACAGGATCAGACTACTTCAAATGAATATATCCCAACATCTATTTCGATCTGCTCTGCTGACACCTCGGTGGCTAAGAACAATGTCTCTTCAAATCCTGTTCTAAGCGTAAACCCGGTTATGATAGTCGGAAGTTCTGATGCCAATAATTCTCAAGCAGGGAAAGAAGCTTATTTAAGAAAAATGGTTACTGGTTCCACGGTGACAGATTGCATTTCTCCTATATCTGGTGTAAATCCGGAACCTGCCGATGAGCTGTATTCGGGGGCTACGGTGTCTGATAACTCTTTTCGTATCAGTATAAAGCCGGATCCTCCTCCTTCCTTGGAAGGGAATAATCCTCGATCTGCTTCTTTAAATATGGTTGATCACGAATCCTTGGTGGTTGTGGGAAACAACGGTCTTACTGGAGATCCTCCTTTCTCGAGCGTAGCTGGTTTTCTCTCCGGTGGTTGCATGCCTGCTGAAAAGAAGGTAAGTTCACCGCCTCCATGCGATCCTCCCGCTAAGGAAATCTCTATCCTCTCCGTTTCAAATTATTTCCCCAGCGTAAACCCAGATTCTTCGGTGGATTTAATGGATGGTATATCCACGGTTGTTCATGGGGATGGTGTTAGCAAAATCATCTCTTTTGCTGGCCAAAGATCTTCTACAGGAAGTGCAGATATTGCCCCCATCGAAGCATCCAATGCTAAGTCAGAATCATCTTGAGAGGGAAAGGGAAGGAAGCTACTGTGAATTCTGCTCAAACTAATCTCCACAACTTTGATACATCGAAATTAAAGGATGTTGATCGTATTTTGAAGTTAGATCGTACCAAGGGTCGATCGAAGTATCATGCTGCTAAAAATTAATCATGCAAATCATTTCTTGGAATGTCCGGGGTATGAACAATAAAGCAAAAATGTTAGCAGTTAAAAAAGAGTTGTCCCTTGCTAAATGTGATATTGCGATCCTTTGTGAGACGAAAATTCAACAAAGTAGGTTGGATAAAAGTAAGAATTTTATTTGGTCTTCCTCTGATGTGCTTCACAACTATAATAGCTCCTGGCGTGGCAGGATCTGGATTATGTGGAATTCTGAAAGATACAGCTTATCTCCTCTTCTGGAAAGTCCTCAATTTATTCATGTTTCTTGTCTAAACAAGGATACGGGTGATACCTTCTACCTCACTGCTATCTATGGATCCAATATTGTCCATGAGAGACGCACCTTATGGAAGGATCTTTGCAATCTTTCGGATGCTATTTCTGACCCTTGGATTCTCCTTGGGGATTTCAATACTATTCGGCATCCGGATGAAAAGATTGGTGGGAGATTAGTCTCTACTTCTACCTTGGCCGACTTCAATAACTTCATTGATACTGCTGCACTTCTGGACTTGCCTCACTCTGGAAATCTCTTCTCTTGGAGTAATCGAAAAGCTGGATCTCAGAAGATTTTGGCTAGATTGGACCGTGTTTGGTAAATACTAACTGGATCAATAAATTTGAGGAGAGTATTTTATCTTATGGGAATCATGTGGTATCCGATCATGCTTTAATGTCGGTCACTTTCAATAGTAGCAAGTCTTCCACCCCTCGGCCTTTCAAATTCTTTAACATGTGGATTTCCCACTCTGATTTTAAATCAGTTGTCAAAGAAGCATGGTCATATCCAACTAATGGTGCTCCTCTCTTCCAAGTCTGTTATAAGTTGAAAATGGTTAAAATTGCTCTTCGGAATTGGAATAAGGAGATTTTCGGGAATGTGATTACTAGCACTTCAACTGCTAGGGAAGACCTTTTGAAAGTTCAAGCTCTGCTAGCGGATGACCCAAGTAATGAAGATATTCATCAAAAAGAAAGCATTTGTCGGTCTTTTTATTTCAAGGCCTTGGAGAATGAGGAAATGTATGCCAAGCAAAAATCTAAGCAAAATTGGTTATCCCTTGGTGATTCAAATACTAAATTCTTTTATGCAGCTATTAAAGCCCGCAGAGTACATAATTCTATCAAGAAGTGTAAGGGGGTGGATGGTGAGGTCCTTACTTCTCAATCTGATATTCGCAATCATGCAGTCTCCTTTTACCACTCTCTTCTCAACAAGCATCATGAAGCCTGGCCTGCAAATCTTAATGTTCGAACTATTCTTTCTTCTGAAGATGGTGAGAGACTATTGAAACAGTTCACTGTTGATGACGTTAGGCAGGTGGTTTTTAGCTCTGCTAAAGATAAGAGTCCTGGGCCTGATGGCTTTCCAGCGGAATTCTACATTTCTTGTTGGGATATTGTTGGGGATCTGGTATCCACTGCCATTCTATCCTTCTTTAATGGTGGTTATTGGGAAAAGCAAATTAACTCAACCTTCATTGCTCTTGTTCCAAAGAAGGATAATGCTGATTCTTTGGATCACTTCAGGCCGATATCACTTTGTAATTTTATTTATAAGATAATCACAAAGATGATGGCAAATCGTCTGCAGCTTGTTCTTCCTCTCCTTATTAGTCCCCACCAGTCTGCTTTCATCCGGGGTCGTCGTATTCAGAATAACATCCTCCTCGCAAATGACTTAGCAAAGGATTTGCATTCCAAGTACAGGGGTACTAGTATATGTCTTAAAGCTGATTTATGTAAGGCCTTTGATTCAGTTTCCTGGGATTTTATATACTTCATGCTTCAGAAAATGAACTTTCCTTCTACCTGGATTACTTGGATCAGATGTTGTCTTGAAACAGCAAAATTCTCGGTCCTTGTCAATGGAGGACCGGCGGGGTTCTTCAAAAGCTCCAATGGTATAAGACAGGGTGACCCTCTATCACCTTACCTTTTTACTATTGTCATGGAAGGTTTTTCCTGCCTCATGGAAGATGCTGTGCATCATCAAGAAATCAAAGTGCCTCGGGCTGGTGCTATGTCCATCTCGCACTTTATCTTTGCAGATGATCTCATAATCTTCTTCAAGGATGATGTCTCTTCTGCTCGCAAAATCAATTGTCTTCTGCAAGACTTCTATCACTATTCTGGGTTGCAATTGAATTCTACAAAGAGTAGACTGTATATTGGGGGAAAAGTGAGAAACAAGAAGGCCATTCAAGAAGCTATTCAAGTGCCCATTGGTAAACTTCCTACACCCTATTTAGGACTGCCGCTTTTCAGTACTTCTCTCAAGAAGAATCTCTGTCAGCCGATTATTGATAAGATCAAGCAAAGAATTGAGAGTTGGAAGACTAAGATGCTTTCCAGAGCGGGAAGACTTGAGCTTATCAGGTCTGTCCTCTCCTCGTTTTCTATATACTGGACTGTTTCTTTCCTTCTCCCTGTGACAGTTATCAAAGAAATTGAGAGAATTCTTAGCTGTTTCTATTGGCAAGGTCAGTCTGTTACTCATCCAATTCACATGGTCAGCTGGAAGAGTATTTGCAGACCTAAGAGCGAAGGTGGTTTAGGCATTCGTCGCATTAAGGATTGGAACTTGGCCTGTGCGACTAGCAACCTATGGGATATTCTTCAAAAAAAAGATTCGCTTTGGGTCAACTGGGTTCATAATAAATATCTTCAGAAGGAGTCTATCTGGTCCTTTTATCACAGACCTTATCACTCTATGGCATGGAAAGGAATTCTGAAACAAAGGGATTGGATTCTTCAGCACATCAGTTACAATGTTGGTGATGGGCGGCAGACAAGCTTCTTTTATGATCCTTGGTTAGAAGGTAAAAGTATTTATATGATGGTAGGAGACAGAATCAGACATCATCTTGGAATTCCTTGCAACATCACATGTGCTTTCTTTATTCAAAATGGTCAGTGGCACCTTCCTCCTCCTACCGCCATTGAGATGTTCGATATCTGGCCAATTATCATGAGGACGCCTCTAACCCAAACTGATGCTATTACTTGGAAGCAAGGTAGGTGTAGCACAAAGGAAATTTGGAGCAGACTTCGAGAACAACATCAAAAAGTTGGTTGGGCAGATTGGGTCTGGAAAGCTCCAACTGTGCAACGGTTTTCTCTAACTTGCTGGCAGGCGGTTATGCACAAGCTTCCAACGCATAACAACCTTAGGAAACGTGGCATGATCATTCCTAGCAGATGCATTCTTTGCTGCCAAGAGGAAGAATGTGAGGATCATATATTCTTTCAATGCTCTTATTCTATTGAAATTTGGGAAGGTATACTTCACCGCCTAAACATAAGAAGAAGACCTCGCCAAAACATACTTGAAGAAATGTCTTCCCTGAGGGCTAGTTTCAAAAAAGATGGAATTGGTACTTCCTTGGCTCGTGTTCTATTTCGTGCTGCTATTTGGTGGATCTGGAATGAAAGGTGCAGAAGAACCTTTGAAGACTCAAGGCTTTCTCCTATTCAAGTCACTTTAGCTATCATTGATGATGTTCGTTCTTGTGTTGAAGCGAATCCTTCTACTCGGGTTCCTTCGGGTCGGTCTAAAGCAATTTGTAAGAGATTTAATATTAGGCTAAGAAGTTCTTAACAGTTTGGTTATGGAGATAGTCACCGAGTTGTGGTGTAATCCCCTTTGTAGTGTAGTCTCATTCTAGGGGGACCAGATAATCTCACTCTGTATATTCTTTATCTTATTAATTAAATCTCTTGGTTGACCGATCAAAAAAAAAGAAAAAGAAATTTGGAGTTTGAAGAGGAGGAGGAGTTTTACAAGTGTAGGACTCTTTAAACACACAAATAGACCTCCAATTCATGTCTACCCAGCCCTAGTTCGTTTCTGGAGCATTGGAGAATGAGGAGGGAAAGTTGTGGATGAGGAGAGTAAGGAGGAAAGGCTTGGAGCAAGAAGATTTCGTGATCTACACCCCTCTTCAAACCCTAGGATCATTACAGCATGAAAATGTAGGCAATCTCTCAAGCTAAATCTAATTAAACTCGACCGTAGGTAGACCTTGATCCCCTCTATCAAAGCTCCATGTTTGCCCTAATTTTCGTTGTGCCATGAAGGAGTATTTCGTGCTCCAATCCCTTGCTATACATGTCTCCGAACTCACTTGTTTGCTTTCAATCCATGAATACTCTTGATCCCATGCCTTGCAAATTTTATCATAAATATTGCATGAGGTTAGGAATCGAATGATCCTATTTTCCCCAAATTCCATCATGCATCCAATGCGAATTAAATCAGATTCTATCACTATGTATGTTTTTAGTCACCAAAAA
This sequence comes from Colocasia esculenta, assembly GCA_014218235.1. NCBI lineage: Eukaryota > Viridiplantae > Streptophyta > Magnoliopsida > Alismatales > Araceae > Colocasia > Colocasia esculenta. Next base: position 94,227,643 of record CM024753.1, on the reverse strand, counting down.
GTAACCTAATTAAAGCATGCCCATTACTTGCCTATTTTCAAATTACTCATGCCTGTTGATACATCTACATGTCTATTTTCGTTTAAAACTAGTTTCGTAAATTTTTGACTTGTATGCGATTTTATATCAAGTTTTGAATGACCCTGTATCAAGCCATGGGAGGAAGGACCGAGACCTAAAATGGGGTTGTTTCCCTTTTGGGCTTCGGCCCGCCTTATGAAATCACGACGGCCTGACCCGTCGTGATCTCAGAAGGTCACAACAGGGCTGGGCGCCACGTCTTGAATACGACGGCCCGACCCGTCGCGGTTTCCGCCGCCCTTATGGGCCTGGCCCAGTTCAACACAACGCGACCGACCCAACTGTCGCGACTTGAAATGCGACGGTACCCCCATCGCCACTGTTTTGGCTAGAACCCTAAATTTTCATATAAATCCCATGCCATTTAACCCTAAATTATATACTGTTGTGAACAATAGCGACCTGTTTACTAATATTGGCATTATTTATATAAACTCTATTAAATAAAAGCTATTGTACGATTATTCTTGCTCTCATGATTATCTTTCACTGGCACACACTAAACATTAATATTTACCATAAGACCCTATTAAATTACCCAATAATATATCTGGTAATTAAGTGTAATTATTCACTAAATCTCCCAAATTATTTAATAACACTTGTTTTCGTTTTAATCACGTGATTCGTATACCGTTCTCCGCTTCCCTCTGCCTTTGAGCACTCAAGGTATGATGGACAACTTGGTTCTTTACGCACTTCTATCTTGGCTTGGACCACCTCTCCATTGGGAATACTCCTGACAGGACCAGAGACTCCTTGTCAAGGCCTCCGTAAGTCTCCTTGGCTTTGGCGAGCGTCCATTGCCGATGAGCATGTTGTACCCTCAAAACCCTTTACACCCTTCGGGATCAGTATGATCCAACGGCCTTAGTGTGTTCTTTCTTACCTTAGGATCACGTCGGACCTTTGGTCTGTGTTCATGGCACGGCTAGTGGGCGGTTGTGACTTCTACAGGATTGCCGGCACATGACCTAGTACTGTGCAACTATTATTATCGCTTGTTTATCGTTGTTTTTATGAATATGTCCCTATCTCATCTATTTTCTCTATACTCTCATCTGTTCACATTCTCTTTATACTCTCGTCTATTCGTCAATTACTCTCATCTATTTCTTGGTACTCTATTTGGCCATACAATTGATTGTCTAAGATAAGAAACATAACTTATGTCAGGCAATAGGGCCCGATCTAGTCCTGGGAGGTGCGCCCAAAAAGTGCTATTTGCCCATGGGAGTTAAAATGATCAGGATGTCGGCATACATCCAGTGCTATTTATACTATCAAGATTTAATCTATGACAATCAATCCAAGTGCAATCAATTCAAGTGCAATCAATACAAGTGCTATCGTTACTAGTGCACTGTTGTGCAACTTTATGTGCTATTTCGTTACATGGCCAATCCGTTATCATACTTGTTGTTCTATACTCTCATGAATGTGCTATTGTTCTCGTTATCATGCTACATCGCTCTCTTTTCTATACATGACTATTCTCTCTAGATATTCTGTTTTATAAGACGTTAATCACTTAAAGCATGCCTGTTTATAAGAGATATTAAGTCCTACTGGGCGTTTATCGCTCATTTTGCGCTATTTATTTCATGTGTTTCAGGTGAGTTTGATGGAGACTACCACACTCACGAGGAAGGGAATGAGGAGGAGCAGGAGTGACCATACCTTTCGACAACCCGTGCTTTTTAGTTAGTTAGTTAGTTAGCTATGAGTTGGTCAGTTTGTAATAGTTGGATTTGAATAAAGTACTATGGGCCCTAGTTTTGGCTCTGATTAGTGAATATAATAGTTAGTTGATGAATTATTAATGAAGTTGGATTACATTTGGCTTTATTCCAATTGTGCGATGGTTTGATGTTTATTTATCACTCTATACTATTTAAATAACTGTAATACTGCTCTGATGTTCTGCATCGGGGCGTTACACCAGGTGTTGCCCACGTGCTGTGCACGCACCTGAAACCCATAAAGGGCGATTGTGAGAATGTGTTTGGGGTTATAGCCGCATTATTAACGTGCTACCCAACCCCACCGTATTCTCAACCAGAGAACTATGATGCACAATGGGACAAAATCTTGGCCCAAAACACTTGCTCAAGCCATGTAAAACTTAAAACACAATCCATGGGTCCCACATTGGTCCAGCAACCAACCAAAACCTGATAATTGAGAATCCAAAATGCCTAAACAACATTACCACCACCTAAAAAAGAAATTTCATTCTAAAAATTTAAGAGGAAACTTATACAGAAACACACATGATCAAATGCTAAAAATAATCACTATCTAACAAACTTTATATTTCTTTTAACACAAGTATGGATATGTTTTGATATTCCTTCGCTGATTTCCAAGTGTCTTTCTCTTTTGTCTACTTTTCTATCTGGTTCTCTGTAGCACCTTGAAAATTTGAAATAATAAAAAAATAATATTTAGATTAAAATAATATCTTAATTAATAGAAAATAATGAGACTTGATTAAACAATGCCCACCCAATGCATGAAAGCATAAAAACCATTAACACATGTTCAAAATTAAATTACAAATTAAATAAAAATCATAGTTAGACCACTAATGATATTTTCCAACATCCCATGAAGAAATTTGGGCCAATAAAAATATCTTGGGCCATAAATAGAAACAATTGGGGAAAATATATAGAAATCCGTAATGCCCAATTAGGCATTCTAAAAGGAGTCTAATTAGGGTTAGAAATCAGCTTACTGGGCTTCTAAAATGGCCCAAAACTAAGACTTACTAGGGAGGACGTTTTAAAACCTTTCCCAACTTTAATTAAGCTAGGAGATTTTAGAAGTTGGAAGAAAATAGCAGAAATTCGTAACCCTCCAATCCTAGTCACAATAATCAACCCTACCTCTATAAATACCTTCTAAAAACCTTGGGGGATGAGTTGGCATCTTGTTCGGGTTGTGTGGGGGGTGTACTAGGCTTCAAAGGAGAAGGAAATTGCCCCCAACCTAAGCCTTCTTCCCAACTCACGATCTGCCTTGCCCTATAGTGACCTGGACTTTGCATCACCCAAAGGTAGGTGATAACGGAGTCAAACCTAACAAGACCTATACGATCTGAATCCTTATCGAATCTAGAGTGTTTAGCATGTATGTTTCTCAATTTCCATGCATTGAGTTGAGAGTATTAAGTGTTTTCTATCCAACAGGTGATTTTAGGGTTTCTATTATGAAAGCTCGATTTCTTCATCCATAGAGTGATTTGATTCAATCCAAAGGTGTATAAATATTCTACTTTGAGTTTGCAACAAGTTTCATGTGAAGGGTTTTGCCTAAATATGTCTAAAAACCCATTTTATAACCAAACAATGAAATCACAATCCTGCGCACGAAGAGCAGGGGGTCTGGACTGGCTTGTAAATGGTGTCCAGTCTAGTGGACGCCCTTTAATCTTTGAAAACATCTACTCAAGTTGACACAAATCTAGGGTTTCTGAGATATGTTTTAGGGTTTTCATCCTACATGTTTTTACATCTTGTGGGTCTTTATATAGGCGTTTGGATGACCTGACACAATTTGCAACAGAGTTGTTTTGTCCCCTGAACAAGGTTTAAAAGTTATTTTTGATTATTTTAATATTTATAGAATAGCGCAACTGTACTGAATGTGATTTTACCACTGATAAAATCCCTCTATCTTAGATTATCATGTAGTTTACTTTAATGTTCTATTTTTGTTAGTACATGTCTATCAAGTGCCATAAAAGTCATCAACCATGTGTAAAAGCTTTAATCAACCTAAACACTATTCTAATGCTTCTATTATTGTAACGACCCTTCTTATACCGGTACAGTTATACCAACCCACGTCAATATAGAGAGTGTCGCTACAGTGGGACATTTACCCAACACTAGCCGATAGGTTGAAAAGTACATGGATAGTAATTGATTACAGCGGAAATAAATAAATAACTCGACTTTTGATCCATCACCATCACACATTTCACAGTCTATATAGCGAAATAAAATGACAAGTCCACATTATTACATGATAAAAGAACTACATTGTTGAAACAATTGTCCATACAAATGACTTTATTCAAGCTATGAAAAATAAAAGTACAACTGATAATCGCTCCTCAAAAGCTACTCTTCCAAAAGATCAACCTTCACTATGTCTTCCTCTAGCACAAGATACCTGTCAACTTGTACGCCGAAGCAAGAGTGAGTCTAAGGACTCAGCAAGTAAAACAAAGACTTAATCTTAAACATATCACATTCATATTAAGCTATTTAAACACTAAAGAATACATGCTATTATTTAAACTACAAGAACATACATGGAACATACTTTTAACTATCAACACATTTCTAGATCACCTAGACATGCTTTATTCTATTACATGTTTATTCTAAATCATGGATACTATATTATACACTTGTACATATTCTCCACACCAAACATGTAACATGAATCATTCATTCACACAATAATTCATTTCATGATACATTTCTATAACTAGATCATAGAATTTGGCATAAAGAAATGAACAACCTAACATGATGACTATTCACTTTTCATATTTAATTTCACATTTTGCTTGCTATTTTAATATAAATAAATCTCATATACATAGTTTCACATTTTATAGCATGAATTGAAGAGTTAAAACATAGTCAAGTTGATTGTTAACAATAAGCATTTATAGCATGAAACTTTATACAAATTGAACAATACATCTAACATGGAACCTAAACACTCTTCCTTGTTTTTATCACATTCATAACCATACTTTACTTGCTGTTTTGACATAACTTAAACTCAATTACATGAATTTAGTCTTATTCACACACAATCCCATTCATTTAGTAATCTCACATGCTCATTTTTCATATTACATAAATGATATGATGACATATCAACTCACATGCACTATCTCATGAAGAGAAATAAAACACATAACATGATACTAAACATGATATTACAATTAAAGTAACTAATACATGAAATTATATGAACTTATTGCATTAACATATTAGTTTTCACAAGCAAGCACATTCTTATTAACATTAACTTTTCCCTTACTTATCTCTTCACACAATCTTCATATTACTTACTCTTTCATTTTCACTTATCACATATTATGACATTTGTACTCATCACATGCCACTTTTGCATATTATTTTACACTTTATTCACATTCCAATAACTTAAAACGCCATGACACATAGTCCTAACTACCTATTAGAGGACACAAACCAATATCTCATACTCATAACTCATCGCATCTCATAACACATAACTTTATAACACAACTCATATCACATACCTACCACCTAGGCAATGAAGTGGTGAATCTTGGTAACTGCGCAGACCGGGAGAAGCCCTCTCCACCCTATCCAGTGGTACTTGTCCACCTCCGGATTTTTTCTAATGCCTTTAGGACAAACTTTTACAATGTAGAGCTTTCCATAGGGACTTTTCTATGTACAGCTCTCGATGCCTCTAGGGTAGTAGTGTCATTCTTGGCCTGATTAGTTCACATTCACTTATTCACATTTTCACACTTTATTTACATTGTTCACATATACTAATTGATCACTTTACATATCTTATTTGTCAACTGCACATTTCTCAATTAGCCTAATCATGATACTACTATTTTCAGAAATAAAACATCTTACATTACAGTCCTAAACATGCTATACATTTACTGGGTTGCACAAGATCAAATTCAACGCATTTAATATGAGCAATTTCCACGGTTTAACTAACAATTATACTCACTGTCATCCATTTAGTTCTAAAATTTATCACAGGTTATTTTTTTTTTTGGTAGGTAAACGTAAATTATATTGAACAAATGGAGAATGTACAAGCAGCCATATCTACACAAGATGTAGATTATAGCCAAGGTCCGAACGGAGACCTGGGAGAGCACACCATCTCTCAGAGAGGGAGGGTGTTCTCACTCCACCAGATTCATGCCTTCGGGAGATACATGAGATAAGAAGGAATTCATGACTACACAGGTCGTAGCCTATGAATTCATAAAACTTATGGAACTCAATACCCTCCTACATAAGAGAAACCCAAGAACGCCACCCTGCAAGGGAAGAGGATAAACAGATCGCAGCTAGGAGATAACCATTATTATTGAAGCAATAATAAGAACTATGCATGGAACTAATCAAAAGACAAATGACTAAGATCTGATTATATGAGGTTAAAGTTAAATCTTATGAGAACCCCTTTCTCTCTCTTTGTAAGAACATTCTTCTTGATGTGGTGTTCCATCAAACTTCTAGCATCAGAAAGAATATCAATAAGAATACTGGCTTTTCCTCTGTTCTTATCATCAAAAGTTCGTAAGCATCTTTCCCTCCAAATCCACCAAATGGTACATATGAAAACAACCTTCACCAGACTAGTAAGAATGCCCTTGATAGGAAATGAGTGAACTAAGGCCTGCATCTCAGTATGGATACTAGGAAAAGGAGCTCTACTGAAGTCAAATCTCTTGAGAATTTCATGCCAAATCCATTGAGAGTAGGGACAAGCAAAATAGAGGTGATCAACAGATTCATTTTGACAAGAGCACAAGCAGCATCTATTAGCATAGGAAAACCCTTTTCTTTGGAGATTGTCAATGGTAGGGAGCTTCTTATAAATAGCCTGCCAAGTGCATAAAGAGTGCTTGGGAGAAGTCGGGCGATCCCAGGCCCAGTTATGTTGCGGCCAAGGAGGAAGCTTAATTCTGATATGGTTCCAAGCAGAAGTTGCAGTGAATTTACCTCGATCATGGATCCACTTGATTTCATCTTCACCATTATTACCAATAGGGATAGTATCAATTTGCTGCCGAAGATAAATCATATCACCAGAAGTGGGCTGAGGAAGTCTCCAATGACCATTATGAATAAACTCTGAAACAGTGGTATCCATAGGGGCACCCAGATCTTGCCGAACCCGATCACCATAAAGTTGGTGGATACTCTTGCCATGAAGCCAAAGATCATACCACATACTAGTTGAATTGCCATTGGAGATAGTATAAGATAGATTATTGCTGATCCAATCTCTAGCTTTTAGAACCCCTTTCCAAGCAGCTGAGTGATACGTTTTAGATTTGGCCATCCAGATATTAGTTTTGACAAGATATTTACTATGAATCCATTTGATCCAAAGAGTTTCTGCATTTTTCAAAACATCCCAAAGCTGCTTAATCATACAAGCTTTATTCCAATCCTGTAACTTTCTTAAGCTCAGCCCACCTTCTTCCTTAGGAGAACAGATCTTGTCCCAACTAACCATATGAATTACTTTCCCATCTCCATTGCCATTCCAGAAGAAGTTGCAAAGAAGTTTATCAATCTCATAAAGAAGACCAGCAGGTAAAAGGAAGGCATTAGACCAATAAACAACATAAGATTGTAACACAGATCTGATAAGCTCCAATCTACCAGCCTTAGACAGAAATCTTGTTTTCCAAGCATTCAATCTGAGTTTGATTTTTTCAACAATTGGCTGACAAAGAACTTTCTTAACTCCAAGAGAGAGAAGGGGCAGACCAAGATAGGAACAAGGGAGCGAACCTTCCTCCACCTTCAAGGAATCAGTGATTAGGTGTTTATTCTTGATCCCGGCACCAATATAAACTTTGCTCTTAGTGTGATTGAGATGAAGCCCCGAAATATCACCAAAGTCCTTGAGAATGGTAGCAAGCTGCTGGACAGAATTAATGTCATTCTGCAAGAAGATAATGAGATCATCTGCGAATGTAATGTGAGAAATGTAGGTTTCCCCTGCAAAAAGAACTTTGAGCTGGCCTCTATCAACAGCCCTATCAAGGAGGCAGGTCAAACTTTCCATTGCAATGGTAAAAAGGTAAGGGGATAATGGATCACCTTGGCAGATTCCATTACTACTGCTGAAGAAACCAATAGGAGAGCCATTAAAAAGGATGGAGAACTTTGGGGTCTCCAAACAATTCTTGATCCACTGAATGTAAGTGTAAGGGAATTTCATTTTTTCAAGCAACTGATAGATGAGAGACCTGTTCACAGAGTCAAAAGCTTTCCTAAGATCAGCCTTAAGAATGATTCTATTTCCTTTGCTTTTGCAATGCATGTCTTTTGCCAAGTCATTTGCTAAAAGGACATTGTGGTGAATACTTCTTCCTCTAATGAAAGCTGCCTGGTTAAGACTGATGATATTACTCATGACTTTTTGCATCCGATCAGCAATGACTTTGGAAATGATCTTGTAAGCAAAATTACAAAGAGATATAGGTCTGTAATTTTCCATGCAATCCGCCCCTTGAGTTTTAGGAATCAAAGCAATAAAGGTGCAATTCATCTGACGGTGGATCTGGCCAAAGGAGAAGAAGTGCTGACAAGCGCTAACAACATCTTGACCTGTGATATGCCAAGTAACCTGATAGAACTCAGCAGGGAACCCATCAGGACCAGGGCTCTTATTCTTGGGAGAATTGAAGACTACATTTCTGATTTCCTCATCCATGATTGGGTCACTAAGGAGAGCAATATCATGGTCCGAAAGCTGCCTTATAGGCTCAATGGAAGTGCCATTTACATGCTGAGGCTGATTCAAGAGAGAATGGTAAAAATCAATGGTATGATCTTGAACCTGAGCGAAGTCTTCAATAAGATTCCCATTTCTGTCCCTACACTTCTTAATAGTGTTTCTTGCTCTCCTAGAAGCAATCGAAGCATAGAAAAACTTAGTGTTGGAATCCCCCATGGTTAGCCAATTCTCTCTAGCTTTCTGGCTGATGAAACTCTCTTCACAATGCATAGCATGAAGGTATTTATATTGGGCTTCTTTTTCTTTGCTAATAAGATCAGGATCAAGAGGATTCAGCTGAATCTCAGATTGAATACTAGTAAGATTCTTCTTGCACTTGGAAAAGCTTTCCTCAACCATGACAAAAGTATGCTTGTTCCAACTTTTTAGAGCTTCTTTGCAGATTTTGAGTTTTTTACACAAAATGAACTGAGGAGTCCCTCTAATAGGAGTGTCCCAAGCAGCTCGAATCACATCAAGAAAATCAGAGTGGGTACTCCACATGTTGAAGTATCTAAAAGGTTTCCTGCCCTGAGGAATCTGGCGATCTGAAGTTATGTACATGATGGAATGATCCGAGAAGAATTGAGCACTATCCAGAACAGAATCCGTAAAGCTGCTCAACCAGTCATTGTTTATCAAACATCTATCAAGTCTGGCCATAATTCTTCTGTGACTTTCGCCTCTATTATTCCAAGACAACCAATTACCAACAAATTTCATATCCATAAGGGCAAAGAAGAGATGCAATTATTGAACTCAATAAGCATTGAATCAGAGACCTCTCTTCCTCCCACCTTCTCACAGGGATATCTAACAGTGTTAAAATCCCCAGTAATCAACCAAGGTGTCCCATTAGAGGTGCAAGATAAGTTGATGATGTCATTCCACAAATCCCTTCTTTCCGAGGCACAATTAGAAGCATAAACAGCAGTGATAAAGAAATGCAGATTGTTCCTTTTGTCCAAGCCCTTAATATGAATGAACTGAGTTGATTGAGACAGGAGATGAATGTCAAAGAGATTGGGGTCCCACAAGATCCAAATTCGACCAGATGATAAATCAGAGTCATTAGTCAAGATGTTGGCTTGCGGCCAGATGGAAGTCTTTCGAGCAATTACATGAGTAGTTTTTATTTTTGTTTCAACAATAATAACTATTTCGCATGCAAAGGATCTAATTATTCTATTTAATTCCCTGCATTTTTCAGCTTTATTAATGCCCCTAACATTCCAAGTAATAATCTTCATAATAACTAAATCAAAGAGATAGAAAAAAAGAAAATCGCTAGGAATGTTTTTTATCTCTCCCTTTCCCCCCTTTCACATTGATTCGATCCATCTCATACACGGAGTGCAGATTTTTAAATTTCAAAATACAGGCAAGGTGGCAACGTGGTTGCCTTGCATGGAAGTGAAATTCCCACCTTTTCCCAAGCCAATATTCGCTGCACCCTTTTTAATTTCTTGTGTTGCTGAATCTTGGTCTTGCGCCAACTCTTCCTTGCCTTTATTCCTTTCTTTAGTATCTCCTTCCCTGTGTAGCATAGCATTTCTGGTGGCCTTTCCTTCTTCACGTCCAGCAGATCCACCAATATCATCTTGGTGAGAAATATTAGAAGTGTTGTTGTTTTTTGAACCGGCCACCCCACCAGCAGATCCAACAGATGGTCTTGCTATAGCTTGCTTCGAAATAAGAGAAATATTGTTGTTATTTGAACCCGCCGCCCCACCAACCGCCTCATCATGTGTGGTGGCATTCCCTTCTTCACATCCAACAGATTCCCTTGCTGTAGCTTGCTGCAAAACAATAGAAATATTGGTGTTTGAACCCGCCACCGCACCAACCGCCTCACCATGTGTGGTGCCAGCCGTCCCACCAATTGTGGTGCGTATCTCATTTGCGTTGTGAGATCCATGGGAGTCCCCACCATTTTTACCCGGATTAACCTGCTTTATTTGTTGAAGCAAATCGTGCCTGGGCCCACTTCCATGTTCCTGCATTATTTCCTTTCCATGCGTACCTGCCATGCAATGTGGTGCTACGTCCCTTCTCACTCCCGGGCTGCCATTGACAACAGCCGACTGTTGCAAAGGTTGATCCAATTCCGCCTGCAAGCTACGTTCAGCAAAGAACCTTCTCCTTCGTGAGGACTTTGAAGCTTCTGGCGCCATTCTTTCCTTGGAACCTTGAAGCCTGCTCTGCACTCGCCACCTCCATGGCCAAAAGAGTTGCACTCCCTACACAGCACCGGCTTCCACTCATACTCAACATTCAACAAATCCATTGATCCCGTAACACTTCAGAATTTTTATTTATTAAAAAATCATGTGTAATAAAGTTATTAGACTTAAGCAATAGTCATAAATTGAAAAAAATAATATTTGTGTATAATTAGTGGTAACAAACGTTACCCCAGTGACGTACATTGAAGTGCGCGCTCTCACAGGGCGACACTGAAAAACGTCAACAAAATAAAAATCCGAAAGCACCATAATTTCCAGAAAAATGAGGAGAAGTCAGAAATGCAATTATCTGAATTTTTTGACGTACGGGTTTCAAGGTACAGTCAACGCGACTATTTTTTGGGTGATTTTTCACCTACTGTAAAAAAAATCTAAAAATTAAATAAAAATCACCAAAATTAGTAAAACCATTCTATTAGCCTATGGTTAAATTTTCGTGACAAGAGGATACCATTTGGACATGTTTGCATCAAACTTAATGGGCTAGTTGAATTATTGGGTATTTACGGTTGGGATTTTTGTGGGATTTTTCTATGCTAAGTGTAAGGTATTGGAGAGGCCAGCACACTTTACTGAGCAGTTAACATGTTATTACCTGATGTGTTACACCAGGGAGGCTGCATGCAAAACGTGTCCATGGTAAAAACAAATGGCCGGTTTTACGGCGCCACCTGGGTAGGTGAGGTGCCAACGTGCATGGCATCACCCTTAGGTTATAAATATTTCCCAACCTTCTGTGTAACTATCTTTCCACCTCTCTTCCATGGTGCTACTACTATGTGTGCAAGGTTCCTGAGTTGGAGTTGAAGAGAGAGCCATCACTCCTTTTGGTATTCTATTCCAGCGCAAGTTGCAACTGGAATTCTTGCTGTGAGTGTGTTGTGGCTGTTGAGTCTACGAAGGACTTCACTTCCCCAGTGCATCAGAACAACTATTGAGATCATAAAACGTGCAAGACTCTTCTTATTCCTTTGCATTTGTGGAACTCTTTATTGGAGAAAACCTTCACTCTTCATTAAGGTAGGATTCAATGCTTCATATCCTTCTCTTTACTTGTGGATTACTAGTTTGAAGTGAATCTTACCTTGTATCTGTCATCCTGTAGTTCTGAGAATATGTTCATGATAGAACTATATTCTCCATCATGTTTTAGTAAGTTTTAATCCATGAGAGTTCATAGATTGTTCTCTCCATTCTTAGCTTGATCCAAGAATCTGAAGTTTTATCAATGCTCGTGTGTGGTGTAGATAGAACCATGATGGTTCTTTCTTTTTGTGAAATTGATTTACTGAAAGATCTTGAAGGTCTTAAGTGTGTGATCTTGACAAGTGATTAGTGAAAAAAGAGAAGAGAGTCTAAGAGGAAAAACTTTCCATTCTATTTCCCTTGAACTTTCCTTTGAATGTGTCTTCTTGAAAAATCAGCCATATGAACCTCATTCCATGTGTATATCTTTTATTCTCTTGTCATGATAGTTTCATGTTTGAGGCTAAGATTATGTTTGAATTAAGTCCTAATCATGTTAGAAATGATAGATAAGTTCAATAGTATCATTTATAGTTGATTTAGAATCATTTCTGAATGTTTGAGCAAGATCTGTCGACAGACGAACACCTGGCTGTCGACAGGAGCTCTCAGCCAGAAGCCTGAAGTCTTCACATGAAGGGATCTGTCGACAGATCCATTGCTGGCTGTCGACAGATCTCACAGAACTGAACTCCTGATGTCTGGAAAGCCAGTCCTGTCGACAGCACCCTTGTGCCTGTCGACAGATGACAACAGTGCATGTGTTCAGCCTTTGTTCTACTCTATTTCTTGATACAAATCCTACCTAATTATACCAACTAATAGTCCACCTAAATATTATGGTTTTTACTACCTAAAAACCTACTAAAATCAGTCATGTACCCTTCTTTGTACCATGAATTATTTCTCCGAAGTTCTGAACAACATTGACCTCGAAGAACTACCAATCTCTGAAATCAGTAAGAAAACATAGTTTCTTCACTCATATGTGTAAACTTTGAATGAACCCTTGTGGTTTTACCTACTAACTCAGTCATGAACCTTTCATTCCATCATGAGTAATTTCTTCAAAGTTCCGAACAAAGTTGTTCTTGTGAGATTTCTAAATTCTGAAACTAGTGAAGGAACAGAGTTCCTTAATTCTTGTGTGTGATTCATTAGTGAATCTTTGTACACCTTGATTCATTACAAGGATAAGTGTATGATGATCACACTTTGAGAGTCTTGGGACTCATTCGAGAAAAATGCCTGGCAAATAAGGGCTAGTTCAGTCCTGGGAAGAGCACCTGAATTCGTCAGTGGCCGCGCGGGGGCGATAAGGATGTCGTGGATGTTGGCATGCATCAATTCGTGCTTGATTGGTCATCATGTCATAATTGTGTGTGTGATATAGTATCTGATTTGGAATTCAAATATCATCCTGAGTTATTGATTCTATTTCCAACAATGTGCTTGTTCAACACATGCTATTGAATGATCTTGTGTTTTCGTTATTGGGAACACACCATGTTAACGATCTTTACTCGTTCTACTTTGAATCTATATCTATCTGAATCCTACTGGGCTAGTTAGCTCATTCAATTCAATATTTCAGATGAACAAGATGGAGGTACCAGATCATGAATGATCTGAATGGTCTGAAGCTGGGGCAAGAGATGCTGCTCCATCAGATCGAGGGGTATTGGGAGGAGATGACCAATGCAGCGAGGGATAGGGCGGCAGAAGAACAACAACCACCACCCGCAGATCCGGTTATAGATTTGACCAGAAATTAGAAATTGTGGATAGACAACCCACTTTTTTTGTAAACCTCTCTTTTTGTGTAAATGTTAGTTGTATGTATATAACTCCCATGTGTATGGGGAGTGAGAGGTTGATGAAGGTATGTTTTTGTAATGTCGAAAGTTGGATGAAGGAGACTGTAGTGATATAGTTGTGAATTGTAATGACATGCTATGATGTACCTAGTTGACTAATGAATGAAATGTAGTGTTATGCAATTTGAAATGCGTATATGTGATGAATGCAAGTAGGGTGAATATGAAAATTAATGTATGTTCTATTGGATATTTCAGATTATTATCTAATCTTGTCATGGACGGAGGTGACACTAACTGGAGGAAAATGGAAAATTCAATGCATGACTTGACCCGAGTAATGAGGAATGTAGCAAAGAGTAATAGCCATAATGGAACAAGCCTATTCAGGGATTTCCGAAGTTTAGATCCTCCAAGATTTTCAGGGAGTACTGACCCAGACGAGGCTGAGAATTGGTTAAAGGACATTGAAAGGATATTTGGAGTAATCAAGTGCACTGAAGAAGAAAAGATTCGATTAGTGACTTTTCAGTTGGAACGAGATGCTAGAGCATGGTGGGACATCGTGACATCTACATTGGAAGATCCAAGTCAAATGAGTTGGGATGAGTTTGTAGAATTGTTTAATGATCAATATTTTTTTGAAGTTGTCCAGGAAAAGAAAGCCACTGAATTTTCTAATCTGAAACAACTTAGAATGTCAGTATCTGAATATGAGGCTCAGTTTGCTCGACTGTCTAAGTATGCTCCACATCTCATAGCCACAGATAAGTTAAAGGCCAAGAGGTTCATGAATGGACTACGTCCTGTCTATATTATGCAGTTAACTACTCATTTGATTACTACGTATGCAGAGATGGTCAAAAGAGTGTTGGCTCTAGAAGCTGCGAATGCTATGGTGGACAAAATTATAGGAAGGTCAGGAGAGATCGAAAGAGAAAATTTGAGTCGGGAAATGTCTCGAAAGTTCAACAATCTGGAAAGAAGACAGGAAAAGCTCCAAATGGAAATAAGGAAGTGTGTAAACATTGTCATGTTAAAGGGCATAAAGCAGAGGTTTGTTGGCGTAGGTTAGGAGCATGCCTTAAGTGTGGAAGTACTCAACATCGCATTTCAGAGTGTCCGACAATCAAGAACATGCCAGCCAAACCAAATCCTCAAGCAAGGCAAACTAAACAAGGAAGAATACAAGCAATTCAGGAGGTAGAACCTGAATCTTCGCAAGAAGGCGGACTGATTGAAGGTACACTAATAGTAAACTCAAAACTTGCACATGTACTATTTGATTCAGGAGCTGCACACTCCTTTATTAGCTATAATTTTGCTAAGTCTTTGGAAATACAACCAGTCTTATTGTCTACAAAATTGGAAGTGGCAACACCTTTGAGTGAGGGTAAAAAGCTTAAGGAATATTATCCTGATAGTCAGATTTTATGTGATGGACACAATTTATATGGTGATTTAATATGCTTGGAAATGTGGGATTATGATGTGATCCTCGGGATGGATTGGTTATTTAAATACCATGCCAATTTAGATTGCCAATTAAGGCGGGTCACATTTCTAGGAAAGGAAAATTGTTCTATAACTTTTGATAAACCTCACATTAGAAGAATACCGATAATCTCAGCAGTCAAGGCTTGTAGGCTGGTACGAAAAGGTTGTCAAGGGTATTTAGCTTCAGCATCGATACTAAATCAAGATATCACGGGATTGGGTGATATTCTAGTAGTAAAAGAATTTCTTGATGTTTTTCCTGAAGAATTACCTGGTATACCACCTAATAGAGAAGTGAATTTTTCGATTGAATTGGTACCGGGAGCTACACCAATCTCAAGAACACCGTACAGGATGTCAATGGAGGAGTTGAAGGAATTGAAAAGGCAATTCTTAGAACTGATAGAAAAGGGATTTATTAGACCTAGTACCTCACCTTGGGGTGCTCCAATATTATTTGTGAAGAAAAAAGATGGATCTATGCGATTATGCATAGATTACCGACAGTTGAATCAATTAACTATAAAGAACAAGTACCCACTCCCAAGAATTGATGATCTATTTGATCAATTTTCTGGAGCTCATTATTTTTCCAAGATCGACTTAAGATCTGGATACCATCAACTCAGAATTCAGGAGCAAGATATTCATAAAACAGCTTTTAGAACACGGTATGGGCACTATGAATTTGTAGTGATGCCCTTTGGATTGACAAACGCACCTGCTGCATTTATGCGCTTGATGAATGACGTGTTTAGATCATATTTAGATCAATTTGTGGTTGTATTTATAGATGACATATTGATCTACTCCAAGAGTATAGAAGAGCATTTACGGATTACCTTGCAATTGTTACGAGATCACAAATTATATGCAAAGTTTAGTAAATGTGAATTTTGGTTGGTCAACTACCAACCACTTATTTGGGTCTTCCCCTCGTGAGTAGTTCCCTTAAAAGAAGTCATTGCCAACCAATTATTGACAAGATTAAGCAGCGTATAGAGTCTTGGAGAACTAACTTTCTCTCAAGAGCTGGTAGATTGGAGCTTATCAAGTCGGTTCTATCCTCTTACTCCATCTACTGGTCGGTTTCTTTCTTGCTGCCCTCTGCTCTCCTCATAGAAATAGAGCGTCTACTGTGCAACTTTTATTGGCAGGGACATTATTCCCAACATCCCATCCATATGGTTAGCTGGAAAGACATTTGTAGGCCGAAAAATGAAGGTGGTCTCGGCATAAAGTGTTTGAAAGATTGGAACTTGGCTTGTGCAACGAAAAATCTTTGGGACATCCTCCAGAATCATAACTCTCTTTGGATCAAGTGGGTCCATGAAAGGTACCTCAAAAATACTTCGATTTGGGTCATTCAATCTAAACCTTATTTCTCTTCTGCTTTGAAGACCATCTTAAAGCAAAGGGATTGGTTACTTCACCATCTCACTTACAAAGTTGGTAATCTCAGCCAATTCAGTTTCTTCTATGACCCTTGGCTTCATGGCAAGAGTATTTACATGATGGTTGGTGATTCTATAAGGCAGCAACTGGGCTTTCAAAGGAACATCTCCTGTTCTAACTTTATTCAAAATGGTCGCTGGCTTCTTCCCCATCAAACTACTATTGAAATGTTTGATCTTTTTCCATTGATTCATAACGTCCACTTGCATGATAATGACGCAATTGTTTGGAATCATGGAAAGTTTACTACAAATGGCATCTGGAATCAAATAAGGCAACATTATCAGAAAGTTGGATGGGCGGACTGGATCTGGAAAGGACCTACTGTCCAGCATTTTTCATTGACTACTTGGCAGACTATCTTGCATAAGCTCCCCACTCTTAATAACATGAGGAAGAGAGGATTCCAGCTGCCAAGTAGATGTATTCTTTGTTGCAGTCATGAGGAAAGTGAGGATCACCTATACTTTCAATGCAATTATTCGAAATGTGTCTGGGGGGAAATCTTACAAAGGCTCAACATTCAAAGACCCCCACGGATGACTATTATGCAGGAAATTCACTGTTTGTGAGCCTCCTTCACTCAAGATGGTTTCGGCACTATCCTTGCTCGGTCCTTATTTCGGGCTACCATTTGGTGGATCTGGAGAGAGAGATGCAGAAGGACCTTTGATGATATTCATTCTACTGCCATCCATGTCTCGCTATCTATTATCAAAGACGTTCAGACTTGTATTGAAGCTTTTTCATACAGTCGTCCTTTATCTGGTCGGTCTAAAATGCTTTGTGAGAGATTCAGTATCAAGATGTAATCACCCATTGTAGTCACCGGGCTATGCTGTCACTCTGGGTTTAGTTTAGGAGGACTCTCTTTCTCCTTCTTTTGCTTTAGATGTCTTATGACTCGGGTTTCTTACCCAAGTCCTGCTATTGTAATCTGATTACTTTCTTTAATTTATTCATTCCTTTGGTTGACCGACCAAAAAAAAAAAGGGTTATCAGTGGACTCTTCAAAAGTAGAAACCATACAGAAATGGAAGCAACCAAAGAACCTCACTGAGGTTAGAAGCTTTTTGGGTATGGCTAGTTATTATCGGCGGTTTGTCCAGAATTTTTCTAGAATTGCCTCACCTCTTACACAATTAACTATAAAAGGAACTGCATTTGTATGGAGTGAAAGTTGTGAACAAGCCTTTCAGTTGTTAACGAAATGTTTATCGTATGCACCAATCTTAGCTTTACCGATAGAAGGAAAATTATTTGAAGTTTATACCGATGCTTCAAGTATTGGATTAGGATGTGTATTGATGCAAGATAGACGAGTCATTGCTTATGCATCAAGGCAATTAAAGATTCATGAGAAAAATTATCCAGTACATGATTTGGAGTTAGCCGCCGTGGTTTTTGCTCTTAAACTTTGGAGACATTACCTATATGACAATCAATTTATAGTTTATTCTGATCATAAGAGCCTTAAGTATTTGTTTTCACAAAAAGAATTGAATATGAGACAAAGAAGGTGGATGGAGTATATCAAAGATTATGATTTCAAAATTGAATACCATCCAGGGAAAGGTAATACTGTGGCTGATGCACTCAGTAGAAATCCTATAGCCAAAGTATGCCACTTACAAGTAAGGGAGTGAAAATTGCTAGAGGAATTCTCCGTATTGAGCTTAAAGGTGGAATCACAAGAAGGAAAGATTGTCATTAATAACTTGACAGTTCAATCAGATTTATTGAGGCAAATTAAAGAACAACAAGACAATGACCCTATGTTGACAGAAATCAGGGAAAAATTGATCTCTAAACCTGATTTTAATGAAGATTCCCAAGGAAATCTTCGATTCCGAGAAAGGTTATGTGTGCCGGCTGATTGTGAGATCAAAAAGCAAATTCTAGAAGAAGCTCACCGGTCATATTATACCATTCATCCTAGAGCTGTTAAGATGTATCAAGATTTAAAGAAACATTTTTGATGGTGCAATATGAAGAAGGATATTGTAAATTCTTAACATGTCAGAAAATTAAAGCCGAGCATTAGAAACCAGCAGGAAAATTAAAACCACTTGAGGTGCCAGAGTGGAAATGGGACAGTATCGGTATGGATTTTATTGTGGGATTACCTAGAACTCGAAGTGAATTTGATGCTATTTGGGTAATTATTGACCGACTTACCAAATCAGCTCATTTCTTAGCAATCAAGACAAGATGGTCAGTGAGTGTCTTAGCCACACTTTATATGAAAGAAATTGTCCGATTACATGGAATTCCAAGGAATATAGTTTCAGATAGAGATGCCAGATTTACCTCACATTTCTGGAGGGAATTACAAGATGCATTGGGAACTAAATTGAAATTTAGTACAACATTTCATCCACAGACTGACGGGCAAACAGAGCGGGTGAATCAGATTATCGAAGATATGTGCCGAGCTTGTATATTAGATTTTGGAAATGACTGGAACACTCACTTAGCAATCATGGAATTTACATACAATAATAGTTATCAGTCTACAATACAGATGGCACCATTTGAAGCTTTGTACGGTCGGCAATGTAGATCACCATTATGTTGGGTGGAACTGAAAGAATCGCATATTCTTGGACCTGAAATGATCCAAGAGACCACAGAAATTATCAAGTTGGTGCGAGATAGAATGAAGGCTGCTCAAGACCGACAGAAAAGCTATGCTGATCGTCGAAGAAGAGAATTGGAATTTCAGGAAGGAGAACATGTATTCCTTAAAGTATCTCCTCGACGTGGAATTAGAAGATTCGAAATTAAAGGAAAATTGAGTCCAAGGTACATTGGACCATTTGAGATTTTGAAAAGGATTGGAGAAGTGACGTATCAATTAGCACTTCCGCCACAGTTGTCTAATGTACATGATATTTTCCATGTATCGATGCTAAGGAAATATGTTTATGACCCGAACATATTATTGAATATCAAGATCTAGAAATACTAGAAAACTTAGCATATGCTTTACCTGTACAAATTCTTGACCGGAAAATCAAGCATGTTCTGTAAGTTTGATTTAGAGGAGGATTTGAACCGAGTCTTGGAGGGATTCTGGAGCATTAGAGGTCATCTGATGATCTTCAGGAAATGGTCTCCTGAGGTGCACATGGAGCTGGATAGTCTGAAAAGCATACCTCTTTGGGTCGCTTTCCATGGATTACCTTTGCATCTCTGGACTAAGGAGTTCATTGCTAAACTGGCAAGTACTCTTGGTCAGCCTCTTTATCTTGACAAGATGACAGCAGAGATGAAACGCTTGTCATATGCTCGAGCCTGTATAGAGATCAGTTCTGATGTTCAATTGCCAGAGTTCGTTCACTACAAGGATTTGGATGGCGCAATTAAAAGAATCAGAATATCTTTTCAATGGCGCCCCCGTCCGTGTTCTGCATGTTCTTCCTTCGGTCATGGGGATGGTGCTTGCCGTCCTTTGGCCAATGCTAGAGTGGACAAGGTCTTCAGAGCGAAATCTTCATCCTTGAAAGCTACAACGCCGGTTCCCACTGGAAATTCTTTTCAGGTGCTGTGCGATGAAGAGGAGGAGTCCGCAGCTAGTCTTCAAAGTTCATTGCAAATTGAGAAGTCTAATCATGTTGCTTCGGAGGTAGTTGACAAAAGAGATGCGCCCCACCCTCTCCAAGCTCATGGAGAGAAAATTGCACAAGCTAAAGGAGTTCCATCTCACATGGACTCTTCCAGGAATGGTGCGTATGGTCCATCTCAACAAGGAGTCCATCTTCAGAAGGACTCTTCTCCAGAAGCTTTGCAAGGTGGCGCGCCCCATGCTCATGTTCCATCTCACCAAGGAGTCCATCTTCAGAAGGACTCTTCTCTAGAAGGTTTGCGAGGTGGCGCCCAAGTTTAAATTCAAACACCAGCCATTGCGCAAGCTCCACAATCTAAGCAAAGCATCCAACAAATGGAGGACTCTTCACCACCTATTGCGCAAGCTCCAACAGCCCAAGCTACCACAGCCCACGCCTCCCTTCAAGGTAATTCGAAATTTAAAAAACTTGTTGCTGTGGATGAGGTAGATAAGACAAGATTTAAAAAAGGAAATGGAAAGGATATGATTGGAGAGGATTTAGTGAAGGGAAAGGATAAGAAAAATGATTCTAGCTCTTTTAGAACCAATTAATTGCTGCTTCTTGGTTCGCCCCTATCCTTTAGCTTTATGAAGATCATATCTTGGAATACTCGGGGAATGAATAAACCTACTAAGTGTAGGGAGGTTAATAGAATTATTAAGTCCACTGCTTGCGACATTGCAATTTTAGTAGAAACTAAGATTAAATCTTCTCATACTGGTTCTAGGAAAAGACTAATTTGGTCTGAAGCTGATCTCATCACTAATGATTCTAATTTAGTTAATGGTAGAGTCTGGATCTTGTGGAACCCCAATCTTATTGAGATCACTAGTATTCACTCAATGCCTCAATGCATTCATGTGGAAGGGAAAGATAAAAATACCAGCACTCTTTTCAACTTATCTGCCATTTATGCTTCAAATAGTGCCCAAGAAAGGATTGATCTTTGGAGAGATATTTGTTCCTTTGCTGGTACTGCCTCCAATTCCCCTTGGATGGTGGTGGGAGACTTCAACACAGTGAGATATCCGCATGAGAAAGTGGGGGGAAGGGATTTATCAGTTTCAATGTTAGCTGATTTCAATGACTGCATCCTCTCTAGTGATCTTTTTGACATGAAGTCTGTTGGTGATTGGCTTTCTTGGAGTAATAGAGGGACCCCTAACAGGAAAATCATGGCTAGACTTGATAGATGCTTGATCAACAAGGAATGGTTAAATGCTTATCCTGACTGTTTGCTTGAATATGGTGTTCAATGTCTCTCGGATCATTCACTGTTAACAATATGTTCTGAAAATGAGGTTCCAAGAGGGAAAAAACATTTCAGGTACTTCAACATGTGGAGTTCCCACCCTCAATTCCTTGATGTCATTGATGCTGCTTGGAGTATTCAGGTTCATGGAACAACTTCTTTTGTTCTCACCCAAAAACTTAAATCTTGCAAGGAAGCCTTGAAGGAGTGGAATAAGAATGTTTTTGGTAATATTCATGATGGAGTGGCTGCCAGTAAAGGGGAGCTGATCAATGCTCAAAACTACCTAGCACAAAATCCTCATGATGAAGATATTATCAGCAAGGAAAATGAAGCCAGGGAAAATTACGCCAAAGCTCTTGTAATTGAGGAAAACTATATAAGGCAGAAATCAAGGGTAAATTGGCTCACTCTTGGGGACTCCAATACCAAATTCTTTTATGCTTCTATTGCAGCTAGAAAAGCAAGGAACACTATTAGGAAATGCAAGGATGGCAATGGCAATCTGATTCATGATATTGATAAAGTTAAAGACCATACTGTGGAATTTTACATATCCCTTCTCAATCAGTTGCAACATAGTGATCACCATGATTTAGAGGTCCGAAGTAAGCTTTCTCAAGAAGAGGTGGATTTTCTTAGCCAGGCAATCACTGAAGAAGAAATCAGATCTACTGTTTTTAGTTCTCCCAAAAACAAAAGTCCAGGTCCGGATGGCTTTACTGCAGAATTCTTTCAAGTTACTTGGAACATTGTTGGTAAGGATGTCATAAATGCTTGTCAGCACTTCTTTACTACGGGTAGGATGCACAAACAATTGAATTGTACTTTTATCTCTCTTATTCCCAAGTCCCCTGGTGCTGATTGTCTAGAGAACTATAGGCCTATCTCTTTATGTAACTTCATTTACAAAGTTATTTCTAAAGTGATGGCCAATAGACTGCAGAAAGTTATGGATACACTTATAAGCCCCAATCAATCAACCTTCATCAAAGGTAGAGGTATCCACCAAAATGTGCTCCTTGCTAATGATATTGTCAAAGATTTACATTCTAAATCTGCTGGAAAAAGAATTTGCTTTCAAGCTGATTTGAGAAAAGCATTTGATTCTGTCAATAGGTCCTTCATTTATGAAATGATGAGGAAAA
This sequence comes from Colocasia esculenta, assembly GCA_014218235.1. Classification (NCBI taxonomy): domain Eukaryota; kingdom Viridiplantae; phylum Streptophyta; class Magnoliopsida; order Alismatales; family Araceae; genus Colocasia; species Colocasia esculenta. Next base: position 94,204,939 of record CM024753.1, on the reverse strand, counting down.
TGCTTTTTCCTTCAAAGTGGATAGATTGGATCAGAAATTGCTTAGAAACTCCTAAATTCTCTGTTTTATTCAATGGTTCTCCAATTGGCTTTTTGGAAGTGGTAATGGAATTAGACAGGGAGACCCTCTTTCTCCCTACTTGTTCACCGTTGCTATGGAGGGATTGACTTGTATGCTTGAGAAGGCTGTTTTAGATGGCAGCCTTAAAGTTCCTACAGTCGGGAATTGCAATGTTTCTCATACTATTTTTGCGGATGATTTGCTGATATTCATTCAAAATGACTATAATTCTGTGACAAAGTTGGCTGATATTTTGAATATCTTTGGTAGAATTTCTGGTCTTGCTCTTAATCTTCAGAAAAGCAAGGTTTATGTGGGGGCAGCCATCAAAGATAAAGAGCATATCTCTAGCACTCTTGGTGTTGCAGAAGGTAACCTCTCAGTCCCTTACTTGGGTCTTCCTCTTTTCTCGAATGCTATCAATAAAAGCCATTGCGATCCCATTGTTGAAAAGATTAGAAAGAGGCTGAATTCTTGGAAATGTAGATTGCTTTCTAAAGCAGGAAGACTTGAATTGATCCGTTAAGTTCTTCAATCCTATGCTTTGTATTGGTCCAATGCTTTTATCTTACCTGTGGGTCTCATTCATGAAGTGGAAACCATTCTTAGCAAATTCTTTTGGCATGGCACCCAAGAAAATAATGCTCTCCATATGGTCAAATGATCTACTATTTGTAAACCCAAGGATGAAGGTGGGCTGAATTTGAAGAATCTCCAAGAATGGAATAAAGCAGGTATGATCAAGCTTCTCTGGGATTTGCTACAGGATAAGAAAACCATCTAGAATAATTAGATCAAAGAAAAGTACTTTAAGAGAAAATTTGTTTGGTGTGTTGAACGCAAATCTTATTATTCGGCTGCAATCAAAGGTATTTTGAAAGCTAGAAAATGGCTGGTTGAGCATGTTTCTTATGTTATTTCTACAGGAAATAAAACTAGCATGTGGTATGACCCTTGGATCAATGGAAAAAGCATTTACCAATTGTATGGTGATAGGATAAGACAAGATTTAGGTGCTCCTGGAAATTTGCAGATTTCTAGTTTCATCTATGAAGGGGATTGGAGACTCCCAAATGCAACAACTCATGAAATGATCACTCTTTGGCCTCAAATTACTGCAATTCCTATCAGGAATAGTGGAGAAGATGCAATCATATGGAAGCATAATAATGGAAAATTCAATGTCACCTCAGCCTGGAATGAAACCAGAATCAAGGGAATGCTTGGTACTACAATAGATGGACCTGGGATCGGCCTACAGTTCAGAAATTCTCTTTATGCACTTGGCAGGCTCTGCATAACAAGCTTCCAACTATTGATAACTTGCAAAGGAAAGGTAGAATTTTGGCCAATCAATGTGTTCTTTGCTTGAATGATAATGAGAGTGCTAACCATTTGTATTTTAGCTGCACTTACACTAGCTGGATTTGGAAATGTATTTTGAGCAGATATGACTTATCTAGAAAGCCTCACACTTCTCTTCATAATGAAATCTATGCTCTTCAGCAAGAGTTCCCTAAGAGTGGTATTCTATCTTTGATGGTGAAAGTGGCAATCAGAACGGCTATCTGGTGGATATGGAGAGAGAGATGCATTAAAATTTTTGAAGGGTAAAGAAAAGATAAAGTTCACATCTTGCTTGAGATTCTGCATGATATCAGAAGTAGCATGGAAATGAAGGTGAAGAATGCCAAATTATCTCCTCGTGAGAAAGGGGTTTTAACTAGGTTCAACTTTACCATTCATTAGATTAGATCATTAAAGCTTATTAGTCTACCTGGTTCTCGTAGGTTTTGATTTAATTTATGATTCTATTTTGCAATTCTCTGCTTGGACTCCTTCTACTAACCTTTCAGGTTCTTGGCATGGCTGCTGCTGCGCATCTATGGGTAGTCTTCTACCATTTTCCAGCATGGAGCATAAAAGGATTTGGGTGAAGTGTGGAAGGGTGTGGCGCTCTCTCTCTAGGCTTCTAGAGAGAGAAGCTATGTGGATTTGAGTGCTGGGAGGTTGTTCGGGCTCCCTCCACCCCGGGATTGCCCCGGCGGTGGGAGCTCCGGTGGTGTGAGGTTCTTGCTTCGCGATGGCGATGGAGGTTCTTTCGGTGGGGGCTGCACTAGGAGATCGGTCTCTTCCTCATTAGGGAGGGTCCTCGACCTCAAGTGGTGTAACTGTGAACGCCGCGAGCGACCTGGGTCATGGACCTGGATCCTCTCAGGGAGTTCCTGCTCACCGTCCTCCAAGCCGTGATCCTTCTCGTGGGCGGTCTCGTGGTAGGTCTCTCTCTAGGGCTCCTCCTGTCTCGTCTTCTAAGAAGGCCTGGAATGAACTCTTCGATGGAGCTGTTTCTTCGCCTGCTGCTGGACTACGTCTTGACTATATCGAACCTATCATGCATGGTGATCGGCACGCTGCTACATTCTATCCTCAAGATTCACAGGAACTAGCAGGTATGTGGAAATTTGCTGTGGTTGGATACATCGTAGGTATTAAGACAGCTTACAACCCTCTTAAGAGCTTCATAGACAAGCAATGGAAGCCCAAAGGATCTTATGATCTGCATATGAGGATGGGTGGTTTCTTTGTTTGCGTTTTTGCTTTGGAGGAGGACATGTAGTCCGTTCTTGAAGGATTTTGGCATATTCATGGTCATCCGTTCATTCTTCAACGTTGGAGCCGTGATGTTAAGATGGAGAAGGCGATGCTCACTTCTATTCCATTGTGGATCTCTTTTCCTAATCTTCCCTTACATCTCTGGTCTCATACTTCTCTGAGTAAAATGGGAAGTGTTCATGGGAAGCCTCTCTTCATGGATAAGATGACTACTATGAGGAAAAGACTAGCTTTCGCTAGGATATGTGTTCTTATCTCCTCTGAATTCTCTTTCCCTTCTGAGATAAAGGTGGTTCATGATTCGGGTGTTACTGAAGAAGTTCTGGTAGAATATGAATGGAAACCTAAGGCCTGTTCTATATGCTCCTCTTTTGGTCATCCAGATGGTTCCTGTCGTATTGTTCCTGTTAGATCTGAGAATGTTATTATTCGTCAACCAAGACGTGAATGGCGACCAAAAGCTGCAGTTGTTGATGAAGATATCTCTGGCTCTAACCAGTTTGGTGTTCTTAGTGATCATCAACTGGGTCCTTCTTGTCATGATCCTTGCGGTTTTATTAAAGCTGTCGCTTCTGAAAGTTACACACCGGTTTCTCTGGACAGCTCGGTGGGAAATCCTAAACAACTTGCTGTTTTGGAAGCAGAATGTTCATCTCTTCCTATAGTTGACAAGCCGAGATCTTCTTCCAATATTGTTTCTTCAACAGAGTTAGTGTTGGGATCTACGGTGGCTGACAGACCGAGGGTTGTCAGTATAGATCCGGATCGTATATCCTCTTCCTCTCTAAGTTATATGGATGATATGACGTCCCATGCATCCCATGCAGGGACGTACACTTGCCATGCAAAGCAGGATAAGAACATTAGTAAATCTTCTATGGATTCTACAATGCCCACAAGCAGCATTCCATCTTTGGGTGTAAATCCGGGATCCTTGTCTGATTCTTCTAAATGCATAGATTTGGCCTTTGATACGGTTCGTTCTTCCCATGCAGTCACTTCCCATGCAGGGACGTACACTTGCCATGCAAAGCAGGATAAGAAGATTAGTAAATCTTCTATGGATTCTATGGTGACCACGAGCAGCATTCCTTCTTTGGGTGTAAATCCGGGATCCTTGTCTGATTCTTCTAAATGCATAGATTCGTCCTTTGATATGTCGAAGCTAAAGGATGTGGATCGCGTGGGAAATATTGGCCGTTCAAAGGCGCGGTCAAGTCTGGTGCATAATTCCTATTAATCATGCATATTATTTCATGGAATGTGAGGGGGATGAATAACAAAACCAAGATGTTAGCTATTAAGAAGGAATTAGTTCACTTCAAGGCGGATATCACTGTTCTTTGTGAGACTAAGATCAGAGACTCTAATTTTGATAAAGCCAAGAACTATCTTTGCCCTCTTTTAAATGTTTATCACAATTATGCAAGCTCTTGGAGAGGAAGAATTTGGATTATTTGGAATCAAGATTTGTTCTCTGTCACTCTCCTAGCTGAGAGTTCTCAATACATCCATGTTCAATGCACCAATTTGAAGTCCAAACATACTTTCATCCTCACGGCTATTTATGGTTCCAATCTTGTTGCGGAAAGGAGAGGTTTGTGGAGTGATCTTCTTCAAATGTCTCATTCGATAACTCAACCTTGGATTCTTATGGGAGATCTTAATACTGTTCGTTATGCTAATGAGAAGAAGGGTGGTCGTACAATTCTCCCGGGTCATTTGACTGATATTAATGCCTTCATGGATAATGCAAGTATGCTTGATCTGCCTCACATTGGGAACTCTTTTTCTTGGTGTAATAGGAAAAGTGGTGTCCAGCGCATATCTGCTCGTCTGGACCAGGTTATGGTTAATAATCACTGGACGAACTGCTATGAAGATGGGATGCTTTCCTATGAGTCTATGTCTTTATCTGATCACTCCCTGCTACTGGTAAAAACGAGTGATCAGAGTCGAGCTGGAAAACCAAGACCATTCAAATTCTTTAATATGTGGACCTCTCATCCCAATTTCCAATCCGTTATTCAGGGTGCTTGGAACAAACAGGTTAATGGTACTCTCCTATATCAACTTTGTCAAAAGCTTAAATTTGTTAAGAGTGCTCTTCGTGACTGGAATAAGCAGGTTTCTGGTGTTGTTCAGTCCAATACTTCCAGTGCTCGGGAAGAACTTCTACATTACCAGAATCTTTGTGTGGAGAACCCTCATAACCTTGACTATCAACATAAAGAAAATCAATGTCATATGGATTACTTGCAAGCTCTTGAGAGGGAAGAGATGTTTGCCAAGCAAAAGTCTAAACAGCAATGGTTGGCTTTGGGGGATTCTAATACAAAGTTCTTCTATGCTGCTATTAAGGCGCGTAGAGTTCACAATTCGATCAAGAGTTGTAAGACCAATGATGGAAATGTGTTGTATACTGAAACTGATATCCGCGCCCATGCTCTATCTTATTATTGTACTCTTATGAACAAATCTCATGTTAACAGGCTTCCAACCTTTGATGTTCAGTCTACTCTTACGGAGGTTCAAATCCATTCTCTTATGCAGCCTTTCTCTCATGAGGATATTCAGAATGTTATATTTAGCTCTCCGAAAGACAAAAGCCCGGGGCCGGATGGTTTCACAGCAGAGTTCTTCATTAGTACTTGGGAAATCGTTGGAGATTTGGTATCCAAAGCCATTCTTTCCTTTTTTCGGGAAGGTCACTGGGAGAAACAAATTAATTCTACTTTCATTGCCCTTGTTCCTAAGTCGCCTAATGCTGAATGTCTTGATCAATTTCGTCCCATCTCCCTTTGCAATTTTTTTTTTTTGATAAGTAAAGTGTATTAATGGCGAATAATGTACAAATCCATGCCCACAAAGAGAGGTGCAGAGAGGAAAAAATCTTAATGAAGGACAGGAGAGTGCACCCCACCTCAAAGAGGTGAAATGTTCTCACTCCACCGTCACTTTCATTAAGATTTCCGAGATGAAACTACTCATGACTACACAGACTGTAGACTATGAGTATACTAATCTGAAAAAGAGGACACGAAGATATAACTAAATTACAGAAATATTGAATTGTTGCAAAATCTCCTTTTCCCTTTTGGATGGCTGTTTCAACTTCGCCTCCTCCATGCAGATCTTGATATCGAACAAAATGCTTATGAGAAGCTGCATTTTAGATCTATTCTTTCCTTCGAATATCCGTATGCATCTCCCTTTGCAATTTCATATACAAAGTGATTACTAAATTGATGGCCAACAGAATGCAGATTGTTCTTCCTTCTCTCATTAGCAAACATCAAGCTGCTTTCATCCGTGGAAGGAATATTCAAAGCAACATACTTATTGCTAATGATTTAGAAAAAGATCTTCATTCTAAGCACAAAGGCACCAGTATTTGTTTAAAGGCTGATCTTTGCAAAGCTTTTGACTCTGTATCATGGGACTTCATCTACTACATGTTGGAGAAAATGAGATTCCCTTCCATTTGGATTGGTTGGATTTGTTGTTGTTTGGAGACTGCTCATTTTTCTGTCCTTGTCAATGGCAGTCCTAAAGGTTTCTTTAACAGCTCTAACGGTATCCGTCAGGGTGACCCAATATCTCCTTATCTTTTCACTATTGTCATGGAAGGTTTCACTTGTCTTATTGAAGCTGCTGTCCAGTCGAAACTCATTAAAGTTCCTACTGCGGGTTCTATCTCCATATCCCACTTTGTCTTTGCTGATGATCTGATCATATTTTTTAAGGATGATGTTAACTCTGCCTATGCTATTAACCGGCTGTTTGAGGACTTCTATAGCTATTCTGGGCTTCAACTCAATAACAGTAAGAGCAGAATCTACTTGGGTGGTCATGTGAAAAACAAAACTGAAATCCTTTCAGCTATGCATGTGCCACAAGGTAATCTTCCATCGACATATCTGGGGTTACCTCTTGTTTCCTATTCCTTGAAGAAAAGTCATTGTCAGCCGATTGTTGATAAGATCAATAGAAGAATCGAATCCTAGCGTACTTGTCTTCTTTCTAGGGCTGGTAGACTGGAGCTTATCAAATCTGTGCTATCTTCTTATTCCCTTTACTGGTCGGTCTGCTTTATTCTGTCGGTTGCTATCATTAAAGATATTGAAAGTACCCTTTCCAACTTCTATTGGAATGGTCACTCTTCTCAAAGATCTCTGCACATGGTTAGTTGGAAAGCTATCTGTAGACCGAAAGCTGAGGGAGGTTTGGGCATTCGGAGATTGAAAGACTGGAATTCGGCTTGTGAAGTTAAGAACTTGTGGGATATTCTCCAAAAAAATGACTCTTTATGGGTTTAGTGGGTTCAGCAAAAATATATTAAGAAAGAATCCATTTGGTGTATCAAACAGAAATCCTACCATTCAACCACCTGGAAAAGTATTCTCAAGCAAAGAACTTGGATTCTCCAACATATTCGGTATGATATCGGTGAGGACAGCAACTTCAGTTTCTTCTATGATCCATGGGTCCAGGGCAGAAGTATTTCTATGCTTGTTGAGGATCGTATTAGACAACATCTTGGTGCCAGTAAGCATGTTCCTTGTGCTGCCTTCATATGCAATGGTCAGTGGAATCTACCTCCCCCCACCTCTTCGGACATGTTTGACATCTGGCCCCAGATTAACAGGACTGTTATTCATCTTACTGATGTTATTGCCTGGTGTCATGGTAAGTTTAGTGTCAGCAATGTTTGGAATCTAATCCGGGAGAATAATCAAAAGGTGGGGTGGGATGATTGGGTCTGGAAAGGTCCAACTGTCTAGAGATTCTCCCTAACTTGCTGGCAGGCGGTGATGCATAAGTTGCCGACTATAAACAATCTCAAGAAACGAGGTTCCTACATTCCTAGTAGATGTCTTCTTTGTTGCCATGATGAGGAATGTGAGGACCATCTTTTCTTCGCTTGTCCTTATTCCCAATCCGTCTGGGGGGAGATGCTTAAACGAATGAATATTAGAAGACTGCCTCGGCACTCCATTTTAGCTGAAATGCATGCTTTGAGAGTTAGTTTTAAGAATGATGGGTTTGGTACTTCAATTGCTCGTCTTCTTTTTAGAGCCTCTATCTGGTGGATTTGGAAGGAAAGATGCAATAGGACCTTTGAGGATATTAAAACTTCTTATATCCATGTCGTTATTTCCATGATTAACGATGTTCGGAGTTGCTTGGAGTCAAGGCCTTATCTTCAAGCTTTATCTGGTCGGTCTAAAATCCTTTGTGAGAGATTTAATATTCATCTGAATAACACCTTGTAGTCATCATCTCCTGTGGTGTCACTTGGTTTTTGTTTTGTTTATGGAGGCTAGTCACCGGTTTGTGGTGTCAATCTCCATCTGAGTTTATCTCTTCTAGACTAAAAGGTTTTTTCTCTTAAACCTTTTTAGTCTCTTCCATTTTGTAACTTTATCATTATTTATCTCATTCACTTGGTTGACCGACCAAAAAAAAAAAAGGATTTGGGTGAAAACTTTGTTATGTATCTCCTTATTCCATAGTCTACGGATTATGTAGTCATGGAATAGTTTTATTGAAAATTTCAGCTTTGTTTTACTAGATTGTAGTTTGATGGAGTGAGAACATTCCTCCCCTTTGGGGTAGGGGTGCACTCTCCTGAACTCATCTAGTAGTCTTGTACCTCTGGTTATGACTTGTATGACCAAAGGTTCTGTAATTTATTGATTCTTAATACCATTTCTTACTTACCGAAAAAAAAAATCAAGCAACTTTGGAACAAAGAAGTTCCTTTGTTAAAGGTTCAATGGAGTAAACGCAGACAAGAGGAAACAACGTGGGAACTTGAAGACGCTATCAAGGTTAAATACCCGGACTTGTTTACAGGTTAGTATCCATACCTTTATGTTATTAAATTTGGAGGACCAAATTTCTTTTAGTGGGGGAGAGTTGTAACACCCCAGAATTTTTATTTATTGAAAAACCATGTGTAATAAAGTTATTAGACTTAAGCAATAGTCATAAATTGAAAAAAATAATATTTGTGTATAATTAGTGGTAACAAATGTTACCCCAGTGACGTACATTGAAGTGCGCGCTCTCACAGGGCGACACTGGAAAACGTCAATAGAAGCTCAGCATCTCCTTTACGCATCAAGAAGAACCCTCCTTCACGCATCAGAAGCTCAGCATCTCCTTTAGGGCGCCAGAAGTTACGAATAAAGGATTGAAGGGCTGAGTAGATCGGCTTCATACCTATGCAATATCCCATAAGGGCGTACTTCTAAGACTCATGTAGCTCTTTAGCATCTTCATCTTCAAACACCGCAACCTTCTTCTCTTCTATGCATGCTGGTTCAATGAACTCCAATGAGCTTTCTTTCGTTGATGATCCATCTCCACCAGACGCTCCAAACAAGGAGGCCCACGGACGGAGAATGCTAGAAACACGAGAACTAGATCTTCCCGAACTCATACCTCCACGCTCTTGCTGACGACCTCTTGAAGGAGGCCGGACAGTAGGGAGATCACCTTGTGGGAGAACACTCAAAGAAGAGCATTGTCCCGCGGTGGTCACGGAGCCATGGGAGGCACTCGGAGGAAGAACCTCCATGCGCCCCCAGGGGCAAACCCCACAAAGCCGCCCAGAAGATCACCAAAACCTCAGAGCTTCTCTCTCTAGAATCGCCTAGAGAGAGAGTCCTAAAAATCCTATCACAGGTTATTATCAGTAAGTATGTCACATATGAAATTTTCTAGATTTTTTCGGACAGTAAACATAATTTCTACAATTAAATCTAGATTTCAGACATATTTATCGAAATATCATTAAGCATGGTACACATCAACATGTTTGGGCATTAACAGAACAGAACCCTAATACCAGTATTCAATCTGTCATGGAAAATTTATGAAATTTAATTCACAATAAAATCCATTTATACTAGATTTAAACATGTTCATATCATGCTCATTACTCAGTCACTGAATTTTAATAATTAACATGGTTCATAGAAAATTTAGGCAACCTCATGATAAGACCTATTGATAGTATACAATCACTCATAAAAATTTCAGTACATACCTATGTCCAGAAATCACCTTCGATCCGGTTCTTCTGTTGATGTAGACGGTCCCTCGGACTTGAGATCTCTTCTCCTATGCATAGGCTATCCTCCAGTTTTTTTTTTTTGGTCGGTCAACCAAGGAAATGAATTAAATAATGAAGATAAGAGATTTACAAAGTACCAAGTACTAAGGACGGGGAATGTCACCACAGGCCGATGACAGTCCCCAAGACACAAGCAAAGACATTGTGACACCACAAGTTAGTGACTACAATGCGGTTTTAGGAGAAATATTAAATCTCTTACAAAGAGCTTTTGACCGACCAGAAATCACACCATTGCAAGGCGTCGCCTCCATGCAACATCTAACATCATTAATAATGGAGAGGACGGTATGCATGTAAGAAGTTTTTATATCTTCGAATGTTCTATTGCATCTCTTTTTTTTTTGGTCAGTCAACCAAGAGAATGAATGAATTAATAAGGAACCTAAAGAAACCCAAGCTCAGAAAACAGAAGGAGAAAAGAGACTCCTAAGAACGACTAACTAGCAATGTGACATCACAGATCGATGACTACATTGTATTATTTAAAGTAATGTTGAAACTTTTACATATAGCTTTGGACCGACCATATAAAGGAGAAATGTGCGGGAGTGCTTCCACACAAGTACGAACATCATGAATAATGGCAAGGCTGATGTGAATAGCATGGTTCCGAACATCCTCAAAGGTGCGGCTACATCTCTCTCTCCAAATCCACCAAATAGTAGCTCTGAAAAGAAGTCTAGCCAGATTTGTAGCAAATCCTTCACGAGCAAAACTGCTACAAAGACAGTGAACCTCCTGCATAATGGTCATCCGTGGGGGCCTTTTGATTTGCAGACGACTAAGGATCTCACCCCAAACCTCCGAAGTATAAGAACAGCTAAAGAACAGATGGTCCTCATTTTCCTCAGAATTGCAGCATAAAATGCATCTACTAGGAATTTGGAAACCGCGCTTCCTTAAGTTGTTAATAGTAGGGAGTTTATGCATAAAGGCCTGCCAAGTGGTGAGAGAGAAACGCTGGATAGTGGGACCCTTCCAGACCCAATCCGCCCAGCCCACTTTCTGATGATGATGTATAATCTGATTCCAAGCTTCCTTAGTATTGAACTTCCCATGATTCCAAGTAATGGCATTCAATTGGTGTAATTTTATTCTTTGAATAATAGGAAAAAGATCGAACAGATCAGAACAGGTTTGAGGAGGAAGAATCCATTGACCATTCTGGATAAAGGAGGAACAAGTAATATCCCTGTGAAGGCCTAAATGTTGTCTTATTCTATCGCCCATCAACATGAAGATGCTCTTGCCATTGATCCAAGGATCATAGAAAAAGCTAAGATGGCTATTTATACCAACCTTGTAAGTTAAGTTGTTCAGAAGCCAATCTCGCTGAGCTAGAATGGTTTTCCAGGCCGTAGAAAAGTAAGTACGGTTTTGAATTGACCAGATAGAATGTTTTTTCAGATATCTTTCATGAATCCATTTTATCCAGAGAGAGTCTTGCTTTTGCAGAATATCCCACAAATTTCTAGTAGCACAAGCACGGTTCCAGTCAGAAAGGTGCCGAATACCCAGCCCTCCTTCACTCTTTGGTCTGCAGATGTCTTTCCAACTAACCATATGAATGGAGCGGTTAGATGAGTGTCCTTGCCAGTAGAAGTTACACAGGATGCGCTCAATCTCCTTCAGAATAGCTGTAGGAAGTAGGAAAGCCGCCGACCAATAAATGGAGAAGGAAGAAAGGACAGATTTTATGAGCTCCAAACGGCCAGCTCTGGAAAGAAGATTGGTTTTCCAAGACTCAATCCTTTGCATGATTTTATCAATGATCGGTTGACAGTGAATCTTCTTAACCGAGGTACTCACAAGAGGTAAACCCAAGTAAGGGGTTGGAAGTTGACCGATGGGGATGTGAAGGGCATCATGGATGGCGCTCTTATGTTTAACTTTACCTCCCAGATACAGTCTACTTTTTGCTGAATTAAGCTGAAGACCAGAATAATGATAGAAATCCTGCAGGATGTGTTTAATACCCCTAGCTGAAGCCACATCATCTTTGAAGAAAATAATGAGGTCGTCTGCAAACACGAAGTGAGAGATAGAGATACTCCCAGCAGATGGTACTTTAATCTTCTTATTCTGCACTGCATCTTCAATAAGACAAGTAAGACCTTCCATGACAATGGTGAAGATATATGGGGATAAAGGATCTCCTTGGCGAAGGCCATTAGAACTCTTAAAGAACCCTTCCAGAGTGCCATTAACCAATACATAAAATCTTGATGATTCCAAACACTTTTTGATCCAACAGATCCAACTATTAGGAAAATGCATTAGGGTCATCATGTAATACACAAATTCCCAGGAAACTGAGTCAAAAGCCTTACAAAGATCTGCTTTAAGACAGATACGAGTACCTTTGTGCTTAGAATGCAAATCTTTAGCCAATTCATTAGCAAGAAGAATGTTACTATGAATTTTCCTGCCAGGGATAAAAGCTGTCTGGTGATGACTGATAATAGAAGGGAGGACAAGCTTCATGCGGTCAGCCATCATCTTAGTAATGACCTTGTAGATGAAATTACAAAGAGAGATCGGGCGAAATTGATCAAGAGAATCAACATTCTGGATTTTTGGAACAAGCGCAATGAACGTAGAGTTGATTTTATTTTCCCATTTACCATCCTCAAAGAAGGACAAGATAGCTTTAGAGAAAAGTTCTCCAACAATATCCCAACAACTAGTAAAGAATTCTGCGGAGAAGCCATCTGGACCAGGTCTTTTATCCATAGGGGAACTGAACACAACCTGTCTGACATCTTCCATAGAAAACGGCTTGATTAGCAAATTGACATCCTCCACCTGAAGCGCTTTACGAATATTGATTGAAGGTTGTCTTCTATCATGAGATTTGTTGAGCAGCTTATCATAGAAAGAGATAGCATGATCCTGAATGTCTTCGTAGGCTGTGAGAGTAGAACCATCACTAGATTTGCATTTCTTAATGCAGTTGTGGATTCTTCTAGCTTTAATAGCAGCATAGAAAAATTTAGTATTTGAGTCTCCGAGAGTTAACCATTGCTGCTTAGATTTCTGCTTAGCATAAGATTCTTCAATTTCCAAAGCTTTGAAGTACTCATTCCTGCAAATGGTTTCTTGATTTTGAATGCGAATATCCGTAGGATTGAGAGCAAGTTGCTCCTGAACATCCTTAAGAGCATCCCTGGCTTTTGAGGTAATGGTATCAACCTTGACAAATTCGTTCTTGTTCCAATCACGCAAAGCAAATTTGACAGACCGAAGTTTCTTACAAACTTGGTAGAGCAAAGACCCATGAACATTAGAATTCCAAACATTGCGGACAATTGTTTTGAAATTCAGATGAGAAGTCCACATGTTGAAGAATTTGAATGGTCTAGGTTTAGAAGAACTTAACTGAGTTGTGATGTTGGAAATAAGCAACATAGAATGATCTGAAATAAGCATAGCTTCATAAGTAAGACTAGAACCTTCATACTTGTTGACCCAAGCCGAATTCACCAGAACCCGGTCAAGGCGAACATAGATTCTTTGAGAGCCCGATTTCATCTTGTTCCAAGATAGGCAATTGCCCCCATGAGGTAAATCCAGAAGAGCAGAAGCATCAATAAAATTATTAAACGGAGCCAGGATGGAAGGTGAAATAGGATTGCCTCCCTTCTTCTCATCAGTGTAACGAATAGTATTGAAGTCTCCCAAAATAATCCATGGATCTGATATGCCATGAGAATGATAAAGCAAATCTTTCCAGAGAGTGTTTCTTTCATAGAGAATGTTGGAACCATAAACCGCAGTGAGAAGGATAGTGTCATCAGTATGTGAATTGGTACACCTTACATGGATATACTGTGAGCTCTCAGAAATAACATAAATTGTGAAAATATTTGGATTCCAAAGAATCCAAATACGACCCCGCCAGGAACTGTTATAGTTGTGGATGATACTAGAATTCGGCCAAACAGAGTTCTTGAGCTTGTCATGATTATGTTCCTTAATCTTAGTCTCATAGAGCACGGCAATGCTGCAATTTGATTTCTTCAATTCCTTTTTCACAGCCAGAAGATTAATCTTTTTGTTCATTCCCCTCACATTCCAAGAAAGAATATTCATAACTAATGCTTGGTAGTAGGAGGTCTCGATCGGATTTTAGACCGATCTATATTGTTAACACGATCCACATCCCTAAGCTTGGAAGTATCAATCTGGTATCAAATGAATCTTTATTTCTTACACCAGTATTTGCATCCATAGGAACCTTTCCTTTAGTGACAATAGCATCAGTGAAGGTAGGTGATTCTTTAGCCACCGCATGACTCGGATTTACGCTAGCTTGAATTCCCGATTTACAAGTATACTGCTTAGTCCCCAAGAAAGATTGAACACCATTAGTCTTCTCTTGAGAATCTTCTGGGAGTTGTAAGAGATCTTCACTAGAATCACCAGCCACCGTAGCATCTATATTTCCACAAAAATCAGATGCCGGATTTAATGCTGGATTTATGCTAGGCCTGATATCCTTAGAAACAGAATAACCTGTAATGCATCCAGTCACCGTCGCAATATTAACAGGAGTTGATGCCGGTTTTATGCCTGGAATGCAAGGAAGTGTGTTAGATTCCTTCTCTCTCGATAGCGATTCGTAGTTGCCATTATCAGAATGTTTGGAGATATCACTCTCTTTAGTAACGGGAAGTTGAAGAATCTTCGCAGCTATAGAATTATCTCCACCAACGTTAGCAGTACAAGAGATAGCAATAGCAGAAAATCCTTTGTCTTTCTCGGAAAGTCTATGATCAGTATCTTTACGAGCCACTGTAGAAACTGGGTTTATACTAGCAGAAGGAGGATGCTTAGAAGATCCTTTGCAAGGAATAATAATACCATTAGCCTCCACTTCCTCCGGAACTACCCTAAGAGAGCAGGTAATATCCTTTTGCATGCTAGTCACCGTGAGATTCGGGTTTACACTCGTGATGGAAAGGGTATAAGATTTAGATGAATCAACCATGGGGAGCTGCTGCATAGATTCAGAAATCTCCGAGGCAATCGTAGGAAAAAGATTGTCCCGGGTAGTGTTACCAGGTAAGATGACGTCAGCCACCGTCGCTACGTGCATGGCTGGTGCACTTGCCGGATTTACGCTAGCATCTAACTGAATCCTTGAGGATTCCTTAGTTACTGGTCCAGAATTTGACAAGACTTCGAATCTGTTACCTTTGGCTGAGGTAGGTGAGTCAACTCGTGAGTTGTGAACTCGTGAGTTTTGAGCTTTTGAAGTGCCTGGAGCTTCAGAAAGTTTAGGACGCCATTGCTGTTGAGGGTTCTTTGATTTTTCCATAGGAACATCTCCCGGCTTATAGGTGCCGTCTTGGTGGCCAAATGAGGAACAGATAGAACATGGAGTAGGTCTCCATTCGTACTCCACATCCACCTCCTCAGTGTCGCCGGATTCATGAAGGACAGTAACAGATGAAGGGAACCTGAAGTCTGCAGAAATAAGAATACATACCCGGGCAAAAGATAATCTTCTCCTGGAGGCTGTGAGTTTATCCATGAATAGAGGGGTTCCAAGAACACTAGATAACTTGCTCAAGGTGGTGTGAGACCATAAGTGAAGAGGGAGATTCGGAAAAATAATCCACAGAGGAATAGAAGATAACATGACCTTTTCCAATTTAGAATCACGAGTCCATCTTTGCACTATGAAAGGGTGGCCTCTGATGCGCCAATAACCTTCAAGGACAGTTTGCATGTCTTCCTCCAGAGAGAAACTACAAACAAAAAAACCTCCCTTGCGCATATGTAGCTCATAATTTCCTTTAGGCTTCCATTGGTTGTCTATGAAAGTTTTGAGAGGAGAGTATACCGGTGACAGGCCAACAATGTAACCAACCACAGTAAACCTCCAGGATTGCACCAACTCGAGCGAATCGGAAGCATTGAAGGAAGCAACCGGATGGTCTCCTAGCAGAGATGGCAAGATGAAAGAAAGACGGAGCCCAGAGGTAGAAGACGAGAATGATGAAGAGGCACCTGAGAAGAGCTCGTTCCAGGCTTTTTTCGTGGTAGACACAACATGTGGAGGAGCCTTAGAACTAGCTCTACCACCGGAACGACCCCGAGATCTGCTACGAAGGCGATGATGGGCTGGAGCACCTCGTGAGGATCCCATTTTCACAGGTTCGCTCGCGGTGTTCACAAGTTCACTGGTGGGAACCGTCCCTCCTCCAACTCCGAGAGGAGGAAGACTCCCGAGTGAACCTCCCTTGCTGGCCTCCATAGCTGACCACTAGGGATCACCGGACAGAGATGCTCCCCCCCCCTCCACCGGAGGGCGGGGGGAAAGAGAAGAGACGAACCCCAGCCGGACACACAAATCTCAGAGCTTCTCTCTCTAGAAAAAGCTAGAGAGAGAGAGTTGTCATGAATCCTAGTATGGATAGCCTTGTTCTATTGCATCTCTCTTTCCAAATTCTCCATATAGTGGCTCTAAATAGGAGGCGGGCTAAAGAAGTACCAAAGCCATCCGTTTTGAAGCTAACTCTCAACGCATGCATTTCCTCCAAGATGGAATGACGTGGAGGACGGTTAATATTTAATAGCTGCAGCATTTCTCCCCAGACCGAGATTGAATAAGGGCATTTGAAGAAGATGTGATCTTCACTTTCCTTAGAGTTACAACAAAGAATGCATCTACTAGGAATCTAAAATCCACGCTTCCTAAGATTTGAAATAGTAGGAAGCTTATGCATGACAGCCTGCCAAGTAGTGATGGAAAATTTTTGAATAGTAGGACCTTTCCAAACCTAGTCATTCCATCCCACCTTCTGATTATGATCACGGAGCATGTTCCATGCACTCTTCGAGAAACACCTCCAGTCGACGGATCCGGCCTTCCGAAGTTCAGCTTTTCAGCATCTCGGAGCTAGGGTTTCACCAAATGTTAAAAAGCCTTTTCCCCGACCTAGGATGGGTATTTTATAGGCTTGGGGGTTGGGGTACACAATAGGGTAGGTTTCCTATGGGTTAGGATGGGTTTCCTAATCTGGAACCAGCCAAAACGCGAGCATTAACAATTCTGGAACTGTTACGCAGGAGTATATAGACGTCAACATCGGTTGTAGTCAAATGCACAGTTGACGTCAACATGCTGGCCGCCAAAAGGGGGTTGGCGTCCAAGGGGTGACCGCCCACTGTGGGTTGGCGTCCAGGGATGTGGACGCCAACCAGTGGCCTAGATGTTGGCGTCCAGGTCCTGGCCGCCCACAGCACAGTGCAGTGAAAATGCCAAACCCTAAAATAAAGGCATAAATGCACTAAAATAATTTAGTATATGTAAAAATAATTACATATATCTTTACCACATAAGTACTTGCATTATATAATATTTAATTAAATACAACTTACACTAATCATAATTAAGGATAATATATATACATATATGCACATATACGTACATATTACATAATTACATACATTATGCATGAACCTATGATTGAAATGTGTTCATTATTATTTAAATATTGCATGCACATTATCATTCAAGTACCTTACACACCATAAATAATTTAACACACTTAAAATAGATAGATTTCATTTAAACAAGATTAGCAAATGTATGTATACATATACGCATTCATGATACCAACAACAAGCATAAAATAATTAAATACAATGGGCATCTCAATAATTAAATAATTCATACACATTTTAAATATACATTGCATGCACGTAAATAAACTCATAATTATTTACAAAATGTATGATAATACTTTCTTACTATGTGTACAACACGTACAATATGCATGAGATCTACATACACTGATAGCTAGCTAATGCATGCACATTATAGTGCACGGGTCTCTTCTTTTTCAAGTCTGCAAAAAGCTTCGATCTGTAAAGGATGCGTGATTGGAACAAAAAAGAATTTGGGGAGGTAGCCACCACCACTTCTACTACCCGGGCAGCTTTAATCAAAGTCCAACAGCAGCTTGTAGACAATCCAACGGATAAATATCTTCAACATTGTGAAAAGAGTTGCAGAAGTGATTACTTTAAAGCTTTGGAAATTGAGGAGATGTATGCTAAACAGATATCTAAACAGCAATGGCTCACACTTGGTGACTCCAATACCAAGTTTTTCTATGCTTCCATCAAAGCCAGGAGAATTCATAATTCAATTAAGCACTGTAAAGCAAGTGATGGTACCATCCTCACCTCAGCTGAAGATATTCGGGCTCACGCCCTCTCCTTCTATGCTAATCTTCTCAATAAACCGCATGCAAGACATCATCCATCTGTTGAAGTTAGGTCTTCTTTAAATGCGGAGGAAGTTGCTTTTCTTATGAAACCTTTTACTATGGAGGATGTCCGCAAGGTTGTTTTTAGTTCTCCGAGAGATAAGAGCCCTGGACTGGATGGGTTCACCGCTGAATTCTTCACCAGCTGTTGGGAGATTGTCGGGGACCTGGTTTCCAAAGCTATTTTGTCTTTTTTTGTAGATGGTCAATGGGAGAATCAAATCAATTCCACTTTCATTGCGCTAGTCCCTAAAATGCAGAATGCAGAGTCTTTGGATCAATTTCGACCTATTTCTCTCTGCAACTTTCTCTATAAGGTGACTACGAAGATGATGGCTGATCGCATGAAGTTAAT
The DNA here is from genome assembly GCA_014218235.1 of Colocasia esculenta. NCBI lineage: Eukaryota > Viridiplantae > Streptophyta > Magnoliopsida > Alismatales > Araceae > Colocasia > Colocasia esculenta. The sequence continues at coordinate 94,186,482 of CM024753.1, read as the reverse complement.
TCTTCCTTATATTATTAGCCAGCGTCAGTCGGATTTCATCCCAGGTAGGAAAATCCAAAGTAACATCCTGCTTGCTAATGATTTGGCTAAGGATCTGCACTCTAAACATAAGGGAACCCGCATTTGCCTCAAAGCTGATCTCTGCAAGGCCTTCGATTCTGTATCTTGGGACTTTGTTTATTATATGATGAGACAAATGCATTTTCCTAATATTTGGATTAGTTGGATTAAATGTTGTTTGGAAACCTCCAAATACTCTGTTTTGGTCAATGGCAGCCCTGAAGGATTCTTTAAAAGTTTGAATGGTCTTCGTCAAGGCGACCCTTTATCACCTTACCTTTTTACTATAGTCATGGAGGGGTTTACTTGTCTGATTGAAGCAGCTGTTCAGCAGAAGAAGATTAAAGTTCCAACTGCTGGCGACCTCTCTATTTCCCACTTTATTTTCGCAGATGATCTTATTATTTTCTTCAAGGATGATGTTGAATCAGCAAGAGTTATCAAGATTCTCCTCCAACAATTCTATCACTACTCCGACCTCCAACTTAACTCTACTAAGAGTAGATTATATATGGGAGGTAAGGTGAAGCACAAGAATACTATTCATGATATCCTCAATATTCCGATTGGTAAACTTCCTACTTCTTATTTGGGCCTGCCTCTTGTGAGTAGTTCTCTTAAGAAGTGCCACTGCCAACCGATTATAGATAAGATCAAGCTGCGAATTGAGTCTTGGAGAACTAACTTTCTTTCTAGGGCTGGTAGATTGGAGCTCATTAAATCTGTCCTCTCTTCTTACTCCATCTATTGGTCAGTTTCCTTCTTACTACCTTCTGCAGTCCTTAAGGAAATTGAGAGGCTTTTGTGCAACTTCTACAGGAAGGGTCATTCTACTCATCATTCCATTCATATGGTGAGCTGGAATGATATTTGTAGGCCGAAGAGTGAAGGTGGTCTGGGCATCCGACGTTTGACAGATTGGAATTTGGCTTGCGCTACCAAGAATTTGTGGGACATATTGCAAAATCAGGACTCCCTCTGGATCAAATGGATTCATGAACGGTATCTCAAAAAGCATTCTATATGGTTCATCCAGCAAAAGTCTTCTTTCTCTTCAGCTTGGAAAACTATTCTAAAGCAGCGGTCTTGGATTCTCAATCACTTAACCTACAAAGTTGGTGTCCGAAGTCAATTAAGTTTCTTTTATGATCCTTGGATTCATGGAAAGAGCATTCACATGATGGTAGGTGATAGACTTAGACAACATCTGGGTCTCTATAGAGATATTTCTTATGCATCCTTTATCCAGGATAATCAGTGGAATCTTCCTCCTCAAACTTCCATTGACATGTTTGATCTCTACCCATTGATTCAAAGTGTTCACCTGAATCAAAATGATGCTATTGTCTGGAATCATGGCAAGTTCACTACGAAGGATGTCTGGAACCAAATAAGGCAGCAGTTTCAAAAGGTAGGCTGGGCGGACTGGGTCTGGAAATGTCCCACTGTTCAGCATTTTTCTCTCACTTCTTGACAGGTGATTATGCATAAACTTCCTACCATCAATAACTTGAGGAAGAAAGGATTTTAGTTTCCTAGTAGATGCATTTTTTTTTTGTCTTTCTGAGGAATGTGAGGATCATCTCTTCTTTCAATGCCCTTATTCAATAGCGGTCTGGGGAGAAATTCTTCACAGATTAAACATTCAAAGGCCTCCTCGTCTATCAATTATGTAGGAAGTTCAATCCTTACGCCACAGTTTTTCTCAAGATGGGTTTGCAACTACCTTAGTTCGACTCCTATTTCGGGCTACTATATGGTGGATTTGGAGAGAGAGATGCAGAAGGAATTTTGAAGATGTTTGCACTTCTGCCATTCATATAACTCTTTCAATTATCCAAGATGTTAGAAGTTGCGTGGAAGCTACTCCACACACTCTTCCTTTATCTGGTCGGTCCAACTGTTTATGTAAAAGATTCAATATCAGAATTAATAATCCTATGTAGGCATCAACCTATGATGTCACATTGGGCTCTTCTTAGGAGGTTTTCTTGTCTTTTCCTCCTTTGCTTTGTAGGACTGGGGTTTCTTACTCAAGTCCTTCTATTGTACATTGAATCTTTATATTAATTTATTCATTCCCTTGGTTGACCGACCAAAAAAAAAATGCATGCACATTATATATATATTTATACTTGTACGAAAATAACTCTCACGTACTTACATGATCCATAGCAAAACTTACCTATCTCATGCACAATGCTATTTAAGTACTATTTATATACTGTAGATGATTTAATGTACATAGAATTAGATAGGCAAATATCACATGCATAAGATAACATACATATATACATATGTACTTCATATATTCACACACAATATCCATAGAATAGGTAGTATAATATATACTTCAAGATTTGGATAGTACATGCATAATATCATTAAGATGCAATATGGAATAAGTTAGTTAAGAATAATCTATATAACAAAAGAAATTCTTGCATGCACACACTTGAATTATCATATGCATAAATATACACACATATACAACATGGTTATGTATATTACACATGAAATAGATAAATACAACATGCACATCGGTAATTAGATTAACATGCATAATATTACTTAAGCATTATATGCCTAGGATTTTAGTATACATAATATACACAAATTAGTTAATTGCCTATCCTCACATGAAATATCATATATATATATATATACATGCATATGTTCATGAGAAATATAAAAATAGTAATATACACAATGAAATACACATACTATGCACACAACAAGTAAATACTCGCACACAATATAAAAAGAATAAAAAAAAATTCGGGGTATCACAATTGTTTTGATCACTTTCTCATCATGTGATTATCCCTGATCATGCCCTAATATTCTTGCTTGATATAAATTGAAAACTTAAGTATGTTAACATGTTAATGTTCATGTTAGTGTCATCATGAACATCAAGTTAATACCATCTTGATAGTCATGCTTTAGTTCTCATGTACTTGCCTTATTTGATACTTGCCTTAATTAGACGTTTCCTATTTGATACTTGTCTTATTTAGACTTTCCTAGTTTGGACTTGCCTTGTAACCCGTTTCCCTATTTATCTTAGTTCGCCTCCTATATACATCAAATGCTCATTTAGGCACATTTCTATTTCTCGCTCACTACACACTTGCATAAATTAGGCAGCCTCTCTTGACGAATTGGAATATCTCTGTTGGACATTTCGTTTTGACAGATTAGGAGCCTTTTTGTTAAGACCTCTATAAGTCTCTGTACGCTTAGTGCACATCTTCTCCTTAACAACATAACTAGAGTGAACAACAAGACATATAGCGTGCACTTCTCTCTCTTATCTTACTTTCTCGACATTAGTCCAAACTGAATGACAAGGCACTAATGGATTAAATAAAATTGCATCATTGATCTATCTGACTGACACTTTGCAATCTTGAATGATATAGCTTGAATCCTCTTGACATGATCATTCACTCGTGACATTATTCAATTCATGAATATATACTATTGGCCAAACCTATTTGTTATGTGGATATCAACATTTATAAGTGAAATATGCAAGACCAATCACAGTGTGTGTCCAAAGGCTAGGTCTAGACCCCATGATAGAGAGCCAAAAATATATTATTAACCACATGGTATAATGATTACTGGCATCGCACTGCATTGAGAACAAAGTGTTGAACCACTATTATATTTATCCTTGTGTTTTGGTGATAACTAAAACTCATGAATATTGTGAATATATTTAATAATAATTTTTAAGATATTTATGTATAGGAAATAAGATAATTTCTATCGGTGTAAAAATAAATGCACTAAAAGTCCATGTCGATTATAGTTCAATATGTATCGATTAGAGACTAAAGTGCTACATTGATTTTGAAGACTTAGTTGACAAGAGAGATGCGCCCCACCCTCTCCAAGCTCATGGAGAGAAAATCGCACAAGCTAAAGGAGTTCCATCTCACATGGACTCTTCCAGAAATGGTGCGCATGGTCCATCTCAACAAGGAGTCCATCTTCAAAAGGACTCTTCTCCAGAAGCTTTGCAAGGTGGCGCGCCCCATGCTCATGTTCCATCTCACCAAGGAGTCCATCTTCAGAAGGACTCTTCTCTAGAAGGTTTGCAAGGTGGCGCCCAAGTTCAAATTCAAACACCAGCCATTGCGCAAGCTCCACAATCTAAGCAAAGCATACAACAAATGGAGGACTCTTCACCACCTATTGCGCAAGCTCCAACAGCCCTAGCTACCACAGCCCACGCCTCCCTTCAAGGTAATTCGAAATTTAAAAAACTTGTTGCTGTGGATGAGGTAGATAAGACAAGATTTAAAAAAGGAAATGGAAAGGATATGATTGGAGAGGATTTAGTGAAGGGAAAGGATAAGGAAAAGGATACTAGCTCTTTTAGAACCAATTAATTGCTGCTTCTTGGTTCGCCCCTATCCTTTAGCTTTATGAAGATCATATCTTGGAATACTCGGGGAATGAATAAACCTACTAAGTGTAGGGAGGTTAATAGAATTATTAAGTCCACTGCTTGCGACATTGCAATTTTAGTAGAAACTAAGATTAAATCTTCTCATACTGGTTCTAGGAAAAGACTAATTTGGCCTGAAGCTGATCTCATCACTAATGATTCTAATTTAGTTAATGGTAGAGTCTGGATCTTGTGGAACCCCAATCTTATTGAGATTACTAGTATTCACTCAATGCCTCAATGCATTCATGTGGAAGGGAAAGATAAAAATACCAGCACTCTTTTCAACTTATCTGCCATTTATGCTTCAAATAGTGCCCAAGAAAGGATTGATCTTTGGAGAGATATTTGTTCCTTTGCTGGTACTGCCTCCAATTCCCCTTGGATGGTGGTGGGAGACTTCAACACAGTGAGATATCCGCATGAGAAAGTGGGGGGAAGGGATTTATCAGTTTCAATGTTAGCTGCTTTCAATGACTGCATCCTCTCTAGTGATCTTTTTGACATGAAGTCTGTGGGTGATTGGCTTTCTTGGGGTAAAATAGGGACCCCTAACAGGAAAATCATGGCTAGACTTGATAGATGCTTGATCAACAAGGAATGGTTAAATGCTTATCCGGACTGTTTGCTTGAATATGGTGTTCAATATCTCTCGGATCATTCACTGTTAACAATATGTTCTGAAAATGAGGTTCCAAGAGGGAAAAAACCTTTCAGGTACTTCAACATGTGGAGTTCCCACCCTCAATTCCTTGATGTCATTGAAGCTGCTTGGAGTATTCAGGTTCATGGAACAGCTCCTTTTGTTCTCACCCAAAAACTTAAATCTTGCAAGGAAGCCTTGAAGGAGTGGAATAAGAATGTTTTTGGTAATATTCATGATGGAGTGGCTGCCAGTAAAGGGGAGCTGATCAATGCTCAAAACTACCTAGCACAAAATCCTCATGATGAAGATCTTATCAGCAAGGAAAATGAAGCCAGGGAAAATTATGCCAAAGCTCTTGCAATTGAGGAAAACTATATAAGGCAGAAATCAAGGGTAAATTGGCTCACTCTTGGGGACTCCAATACCAAATTCTTTTATGCTTCTATTGCAGCTAGAAAAGTAAGGAACACTATTAGGAAATGCAAGGATGGCAATGGCAATCTGATTCATGATATTGATAAAGTTAAACACCATACTGTGGAATTTTACAGATCCCTTCTCAATCAGATGCAACATAGTGATCACCATGATTTAGAGGTCTGAAGTAAGCTTTGTCAAGAAGAGGTGGATTTTCTTAGCCAGGCAATCACTGAAGAAGAAATCAGATCTACTGTTTTCAGTTCTCCCAAAAACAAAAGTCCAGGTCCGGATGGCTTTACTGCAGAATTCTTTCAAGTTACTTGGAACATTGTTGGTAAGGATGTCATAAATGCTTGTCAGCACTTCTTTACTACGGGTAGGATGCACAAACAATTGAATTGTACTTTTATCTCTCTTATTCCCAAGTCCGCTGGTGCTGATTGTCTTGAGAACTATAGGCCTATCTCTTTATGTAACTTCATTTACAAAGTTATTTCTAAAGTGATGGCCAATAGACTGCAGAAAGTTATGGATACAGTTATAAGCCCCAATCAATCAGCCTTCATCAAAGGTAGAGGTATCCACCAAAATGTGCTCCTTGCTAATGATATTGTCAAAGATTTACATTCTAAATCTGCTGGAAAAAGAATTTGCTTTAAAGCTGATTTGAGAAAAGCATTTGATTCTGTCAATAGGTCCTTCATTTATGAAATGATGAGGAAAATGCTTTTTCCTTCAAAGTGGATAGATTGGATCAGAAATTGCTTAAAAACTCCTAAATTCTTTGTTTTATTCAATGGTTCTCCAATTGGCTTTTTTGGAAGTGGTAATGGGATTAGACAGGGAGACCCTCTTTCTCCCTACTTGTTCACCATTGCTATGGAGGGATTGACTTGTATGCTTGAGAAGGCTGTTTTAGATGGCAACCTTAAAGTTCCTACAGCTGGGAATTGCAATGATTCTCATACTATTTTTGCGGATGATTTACTGATATTCATTCAAAATGACTATAATTCTGTGACAGTTGGCTGATATTTTGAATATCTTTGGTAGAATTTCTGGTCTTGCTCTTAATCTTCAGAAAAGCAAGGTTTATGTGGGGGCAGCCATTAAAGATAAAGAGCATATCTTTAGCACTCTTGGTGTTGCAGAAGGTAACCTCCCAGTCCCTTACTTGGGTCTTCCTCTTTTCTCGAATGCCATCAATAAAAGCCATTGCCATCCCATTGTTGAAAAGATTAGAAAGAGGCTGAATTCTTGGAAATGTAGATTGCTTTCTAAAGCAGGAAGACTTGAATTGATCCGTTCAGTTCTTCAATCCTATGCTTTGTATTGGTCCAATGCTTTTATCTTACCTGTGGGTCTCATTCATGAAGTGGAAACCATTCTTAGCAAATTCTTTTGGCATGGCACCCAAGAAAATAATGCACTCCATATGGTCAAATGGTCTACTATTTGTAAACCCAAGGATGAAGGTGGGCTGAATTTGAAGAATCTCCAAGAATGGAATAAAGCAGGTATGATCAAGCTTCTCTGGGATTTGCTACAGGATAAGAAAACCATATGAAACAATTGGATCAAAGAAAAGTACTTTAAGAGAAAATCTATTTGGTGTGTTGAACCCAAATCTTATTATTCGGCTGCAATCAAAGGTATTTTGAAAGCTAGAAAATGGCTGGTTGCCGGTGATGGACATCCAATCTGTGCAAGAGCTCAATCCAAATCCAAGAGCTATAATTGCAAGTAAAGAAGATGTGATTAATGCTTTCTTCCTGCTGATTGCATAATGCACAAATATTGGGGCCTTGAATACCACGCTTTTGAAGAGCATCAAATGTAGGAATACCCTTCATGAAGACCTGCCACGCATAAAGGGAGTATTTTTGACTTGTAGGTCTCTTCCATACAATATTAAACTATGGAACTTTTGGATAAGTGGTTCTCCTCAAGTCATAGATGTTCTTGTTAGTGATTGTTCCATTATTGTGTCTCCAGACAATGCTATCTTCATCATTAGCCGAAATGGGAATCCTAAGGATTCTTGGCCAAAGATCTAACATTTCTGTAGAAGTGGGTGGAGGAAGACACCATCTCCCATCTTGAATAAGATAACTGTCCGTGGCATTCAAAGTAAGACCTGTTATACTTCTGATATAATTTCCACCCAGCGAGTTGATTGACTCCCCATTGATCCATGGATCCTCCCATAAGTTTATAGAATTTCCCCTGCCAACTTTGTACATTACATGAGGTCTTAACCAATCTCTAGCTTCTAACATACCTTTCCATGCATGGGAATGGTAAGAATGAGACTGCACAGACCATATTGACGCCATCCTGAGATATCTACATTTCACCCAATTATTCCACAAAGTATCCTCATTAGAGAGAAGTCTCCAAAATTGCATAGTTATTGCAGTGTTATTCCAAGTAGCCAGTCTCCTAAGTCCCAGTCCTCCCTCATCCATAGGCCTGCAAATATGCTCCCATTTCACAAAATGAAATGGTTTGTAGTCACCCGAGGCATGCCAAAAGAAGTTTCTAAGAAGCCTTTCAACTTCACCAATCAAACTATTGGGTAAAAGAAAGGAGACTGCCCAATATAAAGCATAAGAGTTCAGAACCTAGCGAATCAATTCAAGACAACCAGCTTTAGAAAGGAAGCGACTTCTCCAAGAAGCAATACATTTTGAGATTTTTTGATGATGGGACTACAATGGAGACTAGTGAGCTTTGTAGAAAATAATGGAAGACCCAAATAAGTGGATGGCAGGAGACCTTCTTGGACATTCAGAGCATCAATAATGGGTCGCTTAAGCTTCACCTTAGCACCAACAAAAACTCTACTTTTTCCAGAATTCAACTGCAAACCTGAATAATTGTGGAACTCATCAAGAGTGCTGGAAATGCATCTGGCAGAGGAGATAGTAGGCTTGCTAAAAATCAGTAAGTCATCAGCAAATATCAAGTGAGACAATTTGGTTTCACCAAAAGAAGGAACATGCAGCAACCCTTCACACACTTTGTCATTTAACATAATAGAAAGTCCTTCCATTGCAACACAGAGCAAATATGGCGATAAAGGGTCCCCTTTCCGAATACCATTGGATGAGTAAAAGAAGCCTACCAGACTCCCATTAAGGAGGACTGAGAAGGTTGCTGAGTTGATAAGGATATCAATCCATTTTAGTAACTGCTCAGGAAATCCCATCTTCCTCAAAATGATGAGAATAAAGTTGCGCTGCACAGAATCAAAAGCTTTCTTCAAGTCTACTTTCATACAAACAAGATTCCCTCGGTGTTTAGAATGAATGTCCCTCACAAGATCATTGGCAAGAAGGATGCTATCCTGAATCCTCCTTCCTTTAATGAAAGCAGACTGATTTCTGCTAATGAGCTTTGGCATAAACTCTTGCATACGATTAGCAATCAGCTTGGTAAAGATTTTATACAGGAAATTGCAAAGAGATATAGGCCGAAACTGATCAAAGGAGTCAACATTATCACTCTTCGGAATGAGAGAAATAAAGCTATGGTTTACCTGACGGAGCCATCTTCCTCCCTGAAAGAAATAATGAACAGCAACAATTACCTCCTCCCCTACAATATGCCAACAAAGCTGGAAGAAATCAGCAGAAAAACCATCCAGACCAGGACTCTTGTTCTTTGGAGCCGTCATGACAACTTTAGTAATTTCTGAGTCAGTGAAAGGCCTCATAATTCTGATCTTGTCATCTTCTGAAAGCATGCTTGAAGGTTGTAAGTTAGTTCTTTGTACGGAGTGCAATTCCTATGGTCATGGAAAGTTAGAATGTAGATCTGAGACAAAGATTCAACGGAAAGTGTGGCGTGTAAAATCCAAGACGGCAAACTATGATGCTTCCAAGCTTCATGGTAGTGCTTCCATTCCAAGAGATGCAGCTGCTCATGGTGAAGAAGACTCGCCTTTCATGGATGCTTGTGTCCAAATGGAGGAAAGTACATGGAAAGATGATCAGCATTGCCAACACACTAAGCAGCAGGAAATCATTCTCGGCAGGGATGGTACGCAGTTAAAAAGTAACCAAATCCCATTAAAGATAGTGGATCCTGCAGGTAAGGAAACCGTATCTGATTCTACCAATTTCTGCATCTCGGGGATTAGCAAGGATTGTGATCGTCCTTTACAAGGCGTGTATGAGAATCAATTAGAAATCTCCAGTCAATCTGAGCAGGAGGAGTCTTTCCTTGGATCATCCAAAACGCGTGGCATTAGAAGGGAGGTTCGAGTTGGCCACGTGCGTCCCTCTAATGGAGGAAATGCTGCTAATAGATTTCATGCTTTGCAAGATTTGAGTGGTGATAATGATAGCAATATGCTTGCCACGGATGATACACCAGCCATGTATGACCGACAACCTAAGGAAAGAAAGGATAGGATGGAGTACCTCATCAACTTTCTACATCTCACCATGGACGTCAGGATGCCATGCATGCCCATGCAGCCACGTCAGGTACACATCTGGGAAATAAAATGGATAAAATGGATAAGCTACAAGCTAGGATCCGATCTCTTTCTCAAAGACAGTAATGAAGATCATTTCTTGGAATGTCAGGGGTATTAATAAAACAGTGAATAGGATGAGCGTTAAGAATTCAATATTCAATTCCAAGGCGGATGTTGTTGTTCTGCTGGAAACTAAAGTTAGATTGGATAATATGGTTAGTAGAAGGTTATCTATTGCTTCTCATTTAAGTATGACCCATAACTACAATGATCATCCTGGAGGTCGGATTTGGGTTCTTTGGAATGAGACTGCTGTTAACGTGCATTGTGTTAAAACCACTGATCAACTCATTCATCTGGACTGCACTGATTTGTCTACTGGAAATTTTTTTCACTTGACTGCTATCTATGGATCTAATCTTCTTTATGAAAGGAAGACTCTTTGGCAGGACATTCTAGCTCTCTCCTCCACCATTTCCTTGCCATGGCTTATTGTAGGAGACTTCAATTGTGTTAGATTCCCCGATGAGAAAATGGGTGGTTGGAGTCTAACACCCTCTGTTCTCAAAGATCTCAATAACTGCATTGATCTTTCTTCTCTTCTAGATTTGAAGAGTGTTGGTAATCCATTATCTTGGAGTAACCATTCAATGGTGGCTAGGAGAATTGCTTGCAGACTTGATCGAGCTTTGATTAACCAATGCTGGTTGGACACTTACTCCAACAGCTATGTTTCTTATGGTGACAAGCTTCATTCTGATCATACTCAATTGACTGTCTACACTGATGATTCTGTTGGGAAGTGTCCGAAGCCCTTTAAATTCTTCAATATGTGGACTCAGCATGACACATTCCTTCCTACTATGCAACGAGCTTGGAATGTTCAGATTAAAGGTACTCCTCTTTTTGTTCTTTGTCAGAGGCTTAAGGCTGTCAAGGCAGCCTTGAAGATTTGGAATCGCGATGAGTTTGGTGTCATTTATCGTAATGTGGAGAATGCAGCTAATACTCTTCATGATGCTCAAATGGCTTTGGATGTTGATCCAATGAATGATGAATGCATTGAGAAAGAAAAGCAAGCCTGTGATGTTTATCTTCATAGTCTTAGCATGGAGGCTTCCTATGTTAAACAAAGGGAAAAACAGCACTGGCTTACTCAGTCTGATGATAGTTCAAAATTTTTCTATGCTAGTATCAAAGGAAGAAGAATGGTTAACTCTATCAAGAGGTGCAAGATGCCGGATGGGACTATGTCTGATGACAACCAGAAAATCAAAGATCATGCTCTTAATTTCTACTATAACCTCCTGAACCAAGATCACTCTTATCATGCTCCTGACCTTGAAGCCTCTAGAGTGCTATCTTATGAAGATAGAAATAATCTCATGTTACCCTTCACTGATTCAGAAATCACTGAAGTTGTGATGTCTGCTCCGAAGAATAAAAGTCCAGGGCCTGATGGTTTCCTAGCTGAATTTTTTCAACTGTGTTGGAGTATAGTTGGCAATGATGTGCTTGCTGCTGTGCACTACTTCTTCAAGGGAGGAAGATGGCTCCGCCAGGTAAACCACACCTTCATCTCCCTTATTCCTAAGAATGAGAATGCAGATTCATTTGACCAGTTCTGCCCCATATCACTGTGCAATTTTCTTTACAAGATCTTCACAAAACTCATTGCTAACCGAATGCAAAAGTTCATGCCGCACCTCATTAGTAATAATCAGTCAGCTTTTATCAAAGGAAGAAAGATTCAAGATAGTATCCTCCTGGCCAATGATCTAGTGAGAGATATTCATTCTAAGCACATAGGTAATCTATTATGTATGAAAGTAGATCTGTGGAAGGCATTCGATTCAGTGCAGCGAAACTTTATTCTGATTATTCTGAAGAAAATGGGATTTCCTGAACAATGGTTGCAATGGATTGACATTCTCACTAATTCTGCTACCTTTTCTGTTCTGCTTAATGGAAGTCCGGTTGGGTTTTTTAAATCATCCAATGGCATTCGGCAGGGAGATCCATTATCACCTTACCTTTTTTGTGTTGCTATGGAAGGGCTTTCCATGCATTATGATAGATCGGAAAATGAGGGAGGGCGCCCTGCTTATTCCGACCTGTGGTGAGACAAAATTGTCTCAATTGGTTTTCGCAGATGACTTACTTCTTTTTATGAAGCCTAGCATCTCTTCTGCTCAATGCATATCTAGCATTCTTGAGGATTTCTACAACTATTCGGGCTTGCAACTTAATAGTGATAAGAGCAAGGCTTACATTGGAGTTAAGGTTCAGTCCAAGAGATCGCTTCTTGATGTTTTGAAAGTTCAGGAAGGTACTTTGCCCTCCACTTACCTGGGGGTTCCTTTGTTTTCCACTCACCTTTCTAGTTTTCACTGTGCCCCAATTCTTAAAAAGATCACCAGTCGGATTGCATCATGGAAATCCCGGTTTCTTTCTCAGGCAAGTCGTCTAGAGTTGATCCGTTCAGTTTTGCAATCTTATACTATCTATTGGGTTGCATCCTTCTTCTTGCCTAAGGGCCTGATTGGGGAAGTGGAGAGGTTAATGAGAAATTTCTTTTGGCACTAATCCGGCAACTATAAACCTTTCCATCTTGTGAAGTGGGATCACATATGCAGGCCTAAAGATGAGGGGGGACTGGGGATTAGATGACTTTCTGTTTGGAATTCAACTTCAATTACCATGCAGTTTTGGAGACTTCTATCTAAGCAGGATACCTTATGGAATCAATGGATTCATAGCAGATTCCTCAAGAAAGATTCAATCTGGTCAGTGCAAACCAAAACCTACCATTCTCTGGCATGGAAGGGCATGGTTCAGGTTAGAGACTAGATAAAACCCCACATTGCTTACAGAATCGGTAATGGGAACACTATAAACTTATGGGAGGATCCATGGATTAATGGTGAGTCCATTCACTCCCTTGGTGGTCAGTATATCAGATCCATGATTGGACTTCCTCTTACTGCCACTGTCAGTTCTTTCATCCAGAATGGGAGATGGTGCCTTCCTCCTCCCACATCTATTGAGATGTTAGATCTTTGGCCTCAAATTCTGAATATTCCTATTGCTGAGGGCTTAGAAGACTCCATCCTATGGAAACATAATAATGGAAAAATCAGCAACAAGCACATTTATGAATTGAAGAGAGTCACTTACCCAAAAGTTCCTTGGTTTCACATTGTCTGGAAGAGACCTACAAACCAGAAGCAGTCACTTCACACTTGGCAGGTTTGCATGGGGGCTATCATGTCTTTTGATGTTCTCATGAAGCGCGGTCTGTATGGCCCTAATATCTGTGTCCTTTGTAAAGAACAAGAAGAAACTATCAACCACCTTTACTTTAACTGCTCTTACAGTTCATGGATTTGGACCGAACTCTTGCATAGATTAAACATCCATAGACGGCCCAAAATGACTATCCAAGCTGAACTTCAAAGTATGATCCGAAGATTCAATGCTCCGGGGGTGGCAAAGATTATAGCTTTTGCAACTTTCAGATCTGCACTCTGGTGGATATGGAAGGAAAGATGCTCGTGAAACTTTGATTCCAAAAACCGCAGCCCAATGCATGTTCTCCTTTCCATTTTATCCGACATTCGGAGTATTACTGAGTTTCATATTTTGAGGACACTACACTCCCATATGACAGATACAATCCTCATAAATTTCAACATCCAGAGGAACTAAGCAGCTCCCTTATGTGGCTTTCTTTTTGTTTTTATGATCTTCTTTTCCTTCTATGAAACCATAGGTATCGGCTTGTGATAGCATGGATTCAGCACTGTAATTATTCACATACTTCCAATTTAATTCAAAATTGGTATTACTTACCCAAAAACAAGAAAAAGCATATACCAATTGTATGGTGACAGGATAAGACAAGATTTAGGTGCTCCTAGAAATTTGCAGATTTCTAGTTTCATCCATGAAGGGGATTGGAGACTCCCAAATGCAACAACTCATGAAATGATCACTCTTTGGCCTCAAATTACTGCAATTCCTATCAGGAATAGTGGAGAAGATGCAATCATATGGAAGCATAATAATGGAAAATTCAATGTCACCTCAGCCTGGAATGAAACCAGAATCAAGGGGAATGCTTGGTACTACAATAGATGGACCTGGGATCGGCCTATAGTTCAGAAATTCTCTTTATGCACTTGGCAGGCTCTGCATAACAAGCTTCCAACTATTGATAACTTGCAAAGGAAAGGTAGAATTTTGGCCAATCAATGTGTTCTTTGCTTGAATGATAATGAGAGTGCTGACCATTTGTATTTTAGCTGCACTTACACTAGCTGGATTTGGAAATGTATTTTGAGCAGATATGACTTATCTAGAAAGCCTCACACTTCTCTTCATAATGAAATCTATGCTCTTCAGCAAGAGTTCCCTAAGAGTGGTATTCTATCTTTGATGGTGAAAGTGGCAATCAGAACGGCTATCTGGTGGATATGGAGAGAGAGATGCATTAGAATTTTTGAAGGGAAAAGAAAAGATAAAGTTCACATCTTGCTTGAGATTCTGCATGATATCAGAAGTAGCATGGAAATGAAGGTGAAGAATGCCAAATTATCTCCTCGTGAGAAAGGGGTTTTAACTAGGTTCAACTTTACCATTCATTAGATTAGATCATTAAAGCTTATTAGTCTACCTGGTTCTCGTAGGTTTTGATTTAATTTATGATTCTACTTTGCAATTCTCTGCTTGGACTCCTTCTACTAACCTTTCAGGTTCTTGGCATGGCTGCTGCTGCGCATCTATGGGTAGTCTTCTACCATTTTCCAGCATGGAGCATAAAAGGATTTGGGTGAAAACTTTGTTATGTATCTCCTTATTCCATTGTCTACGGATTATGTAGTCATGGAATAGTTTTATTGAATTTTTCAGCTTTGTTTTACTAGATTGTAGTTTGGTGGAGTGAGAACATTCCTCCCCTTTGGGGTAGGGGTGCACTCTCCTGAACTCATCTAGTAGTCTTGTACCTCTGGTCATGACTTGTATGACCAAAGGTTCTGTAATTTATTCATTCTTAATACCATTTCTTACTTACCGAAAAAAAAGTGTTACATTGATTACTGAAGAAGGTTTCTATCGATTAGAGAATAAAAGGAAGTTTTTATCGATTAGAGAAGAAAGGGTTTTTTATTTCGAGACATGGACTTGGTGACTATTTTGGGAAATAGGTTTAAAATGTGATTATTTAAATAATTATGTTATTTAATTATTTAAATAATTACATTTCAAATTTATTTCCCAAAATAGTCACCAAGTTGCCACGTCGGCAACTTGGTGACCGGGAGACCGGATGCCACTATGGAGTCGGCATTCGGATTGCCGACTTTGGAGTCGGTATTCCCAACGCCGACTCCAATGTCGGCATTGCAAATGCCGACGTTGGTTTCGGTATTGGCATTGCTGACTCCAAAGTCGGCATTGGGAATGCCGACTTTGGAGTCGGCATTACCATTGCCGACACCAAAGTCGGCAATGCCAATGCTGATTTCACTTTGTTAAAAAAAAAAAAAACCTCCCGTTCCGCTACTGCATGCGCGCCTGTGTTTTCACAGAGCGCGGCTCTTTGAAAACATAGGCCGCACTCTGTGAAAACACAGGCAGACTGTGAAACACACACAGGGTGTAACTCATTTAATTTTGTAGTAGTTTCCTTCTTTTGTCATACATTTACTAAAATTTATATTGTCATACATTTACTAAAATTTATATGGACAAATTTAAGAGTCTATTAAGAATATTTAAATTTCGATATTGAGATTAATCTCGAGTAAGCACTACTAATTACATGTGGTGGAGAGTGATGAGATGATCTCAAACAAGTGGTTTGTCATCGAGGTTGGATGAATTTGGCCAAGTAATAATGTCTATGATGAGATTACCAACATGAAAACTTATATATAAAAGATATAGATAATAGCGCTTCTCTCTCTAAGTGTTTCTAGTGAGAGAAGCTCTGGGGTTTTGGTGCTCTTCTGGGGGGTTTCTTGGGGTTGGCCCCTGGGGGGCGCATGGAGGTCTTCCCTCCGAGTGCCTCCATTGGCCCTGTGATCACCGCGGGACGAAGCTCTACTTCTGAGAGTGTTCTCCCTCAAGGTGATCCCCTTACGTCCCATCCTTCTAGAGGGCGCTCAAACCAGCGAGGGGCTTCCGGGCGTTCTTGTTCTCGGGTGTCCCAAGTTCGGAGGCCTTGGTCTTCACTGTTCGGAGGATCTGCAGGGAAGGGAGTAGCAGCGCAAGAAGTGTCTTGGAGTTCATTGAACCCGGTCATCTCCATGAGAAGCAGTTCGCCATCTTCGAAGGGGAGGATGCCAATGATCTTCTGGAGTCTTGGAGGTATGCTCTTATGGGTTATTGTGTTGGTTTGAAGCCTATCTACTCCGCTCTCCGTGCCTTTATCCTGAACTTCTGGAAGCCTAAGGGAGAGGTTGAGCTATTGATGAGAGAAGGGGGGTTCTTTCTGGTTGTCTTCAACCAGGAAGATGACTTGAAGCGGATTCTTGATGGGTTTTGGTGCATACGGGGGCATCCGTTGGTGATTCGAAGATGGACGCCGGAGCTTCAAATGGAGAAGGAATCTCTTAGCAACATGCCTATTTGGGTGAAGTTTCCGGGTCTCCCACTCCGGTGGTGGACCGCTAGAGGGTTGAGTAAGATTGCAAGTCTTCTGGGTCGGCCGCTACACATGGATTCTTTGACTGCTACGAGGAAGAGACTTCATTTTGCGAGAGTCTGTGTCTTAGTTGACGTTCATGCTCAGTTTCCTTCAGAAGTCGCTATCCAGAATGCTGATGGTTCCTTTGACACGGTGCTTGTGGAGTATGAATGGAAGCCGGTCTTGTGCACAGAGTGTAATTCCTTTGGGCATGGCAACAGAGAGTGTCATTTAGACACAAGGGTGGCTAGGAAGGAATGGCGTCCGAAGAACCAGCAGGTGCAGCAGCAATTGCAGAGCGCGGTTACCCCGAAAGTTGTCCAAGCATCCCATTGTTTAGTGTAAAATCGCTTTGCGGTATTGGAAGAGTTAGATGGCGCGCTTGAGGCGATTTCAACTTCTCATGGCAGTGGACCCTCAGGAAATCCAATGCAATCTGAGTGCCTTGGTAGAGTCATGCAAAGGGAAGAGGGTGAAGAGGCAGGTTCGCAATATGGAAATGCAGCTGCTAACTTGCATGGAAATGACATAGCGCAGTTGCCTTCTACAACTACCATCCGTGGAAGGGAGAATATTTCTGGGAAACTTCTAAGTGCCTCAAGGGATATGGTGCTTCATCTATTGACTCCTAACGAAGATCATTTCCTTCACTCTGATGCTACGCAAGGTAAGAAGATCAGCAGATATTCTACTGATTTAGGAAGTGGGGAATGCAATGTGTCTTGTGAGCGCAACAAGGTGGACGTGGCTGGCTCAGCACAATCTGGTGATTTGGGAGCATTTAATGCTATTTCCCATGCAATTGTTGGTGATCTTCCTATGGATTCCATGCTGGGATTGCATGCTATTGGTGAGGGGGAGAATTCCACGTATCGCCATGCAAGTTCTCCTGCTACTTCACGTCTTCCCAACCGTGTTACTAGAAAGGCTACTACACCTCTCGTCACTAGTGTGCAAGACAGAAGTGAAAGTATCAAGCAAGCTTTGATTCCAGGTGCAGCTCTTGATAATAAAATGGATAAGCTTCAAGCTAGGATTCGATCACTATCCAATAATCAGCTATGAAGGTTATTTCATGGAACGTTCGGGGACTTAATAAAAGAGTGCATAGATTGAGTGTGAAAAATTCTATTTCTCACTCTGGTGCGGATATTACTATTCTTCTGGAAACAAGAGTTCGTATGGAAAAGTCGGTAAGTAGAAGACTGTCAATTGCACCTCATCTAAATATGCTGCACAATTATAATGAGCATCCGGGTGGTCGTATCTGGGTCCTTTGGAACGCCACTTCTGTTCATATTAACTGCATCAAAGCTACTCCTCAACTTATTCATATGGAGTGCACTGATATTTCGTCTGGGAATATTTTTCACTTGACTGCTGTCTATGGCTCGAATCTTTTATATGAAAGAAAAGCCTTGTGGAATGACATCATGCTCCTTGCTACTAACATTTCTCTGCCTTGGATGCTTGTTGGGGACTTCAACACTGTTCATTTTCCTGAAGAGAAGGTTGGAGGCCGAAGATTATCTCAATCCATGCTTCGTGATTTTAATGCCTGTATTGATTCCTCTGCTCTTCTGGACCTCAAAAGTGTGGGTAATACCTTCTCATGGTGTAATCACTCTATAGGAACCAGAAGAATTGTTTGTAGGCTTGACAGGGCTCTCATCAACGAATTGTGGATGGACATGTACCTTGATAGTTATGTCCATTATGGGGATCAATCTCTCTCTGATCATGCTCAGCTTACTATTTTCTCTGAAGAAGTTGTGGCTGGGGGACCTAAGCCGTTTAAATTCTATAATATGTGGGCAAAGCATGACTCCTTTCATTCTATTGTTCAGCAAGCTTGGAACACTGATTTTCAGGGGACGCCATTGTTTGTTCTTTGCAAGAAGCTCCGTGCAGTTAAGGATGCTTTAAAGCTGTGGAACCGTGATGAATTTGGTCTTATTTTTCATAAAGTTAAGACTGCTGGTGAAATCCTGCATAATGCGCAATCTAACTTAGCTGCAAACCCTATGAATGATCAACTTATTCAAGAGGAACTTCGGGCGCGAGAGGAGTATCTTGCTTGTTTAAGCATGGAGGGAGACTATGCTCAACAGAGGGTGAAGCAGCACTGGTTAACGCAAACTGATGATAACACTAAGTTCTTCTATGCTAGTATTAAAGGGAGGCGTATGATCAATACCATTCGCAGCTGTAGATTGCCTGATGGCCATGTGTCTTCTGATTTGCAGCAAATCAAGAACCATGCAATCGAATTCTATACTAATCTTCTGAATCAACAGCAGAAATTTGTTCCCCCGACCTTCCAACCTTCTCGTGTTCTCTCTGTTGAGGATAGAACTTCCATTATGAGGCCTTCTACAGATGAAGAAATTACTGCAGTTGTCATGAGCGCTCCTAAGAATAAGAGCCCCAGTCCTGATGGGTTCCCGACAGACTTTTACCAATTGTGTTGGCGCATTGTGGGCAAGGATGTTCTGGATGTGGTGCACTATTTCTTCAATGGAGGTCGTTGGCTTCATCAAGTTAACCACACCTTCATTTCTCTTATTCCCAAGACAGATACTGCTGATTCGTTTGATCAGTTTTGGCCTATCTCCTTGTGTAATTTTCTCTACAAGATTATCATGAAACTGATTGGTAATCGTATGCAAAAGTACATGCCTCATCTTATTAGCAAGCATCAATCTGCTTTTATTAAAGGCCGGAAGATTCAGGATAGCATCCTCCTTGCTCATGATCTTGTTAGAGACATCCATTCCAAGCACCGTGGTAACCTCTTATGCATGAAGGTGGATCTTCGAAAAGCATTTGATTCGGTTCATCGAGATTTTATTCTTCTTGTGCTTAGGAAAATGGGGTTTCTAGATCAGTGGGTTGATTGGATTGCGGTCCTCATTAATTCAGCTTCATTTTCAGTTTTATTGAATGGTAGTCCCCTGGGTTTCTTCAAGTCTACGAATGGTATTCGTCAGGGGGATCCACTATCTCCCTACTTGTTCTGTATTGCCATGGAAGGTCTTTCTATCCTCATTGATCAAAAGGTGGCTGATGGTAGCTTAAAAGTTCCTCAGTTTGGTGATGTGAAGATTTCCCATCTGATTTTTGCTGATGATTTACTTCTCTTCATGAAGCCTCATATTTCCTCAGCTAGATGCATTTCTGATATCTGAGCGACATTCCAAAGCTATTCAGGTTTGCGCTTGAATTCAGCTAAGAGCAAGGCTTTCATAGGGGCTAAAGTTCATCATAAAGGGCCTCTTCTTAGTGCTTTGGGTATTCAGGAGGGAGTATTACCCTCCACTTATCTGGGTCTTCCTTTATTCTCAACCAGATTGACTCGATTGCATTGTGCTCCAATTGTTCAGAAAATCTCTAATCGCATTGCTTCTTGGAGAACCAGATTACTTTCTAAAGCAAGTAGGCTGGAGTTGATTAAAGCTGTTCTGAATTCTTATGCTATTGATTGGGTAGTCTCCTTCCTTTTACCCAAGAGGCTTATTGGGGAAGAGGAGAGGTTGTTGAGGAATTTGTTCTGGCATGCTTCGGGTGAGTACAAGCCCTTCCACTTAATTAAGTGGGCCTGGCTTTGGAAACCATCTCTTCTTTCCCTTTCTAGATGCTCAACCTCGACCTCGACCACGACCACGACCACGACTGTAAGACCCTCGAATTTCCGTTGCATTATTAGTATCTATGTGTGAACATTTGTGCTTGTGTATGTATGTACATATTTACGTACGCATTAATTAGTATAATTACGTGTGCACATGTTTATATTAGATATAAATAATACATGTAATGAATGATGATAGTATGGATATAATGCCGTATACATATTGCATGTATATATGCCCGGTATGCATAGTTTTCTGCATAATTTAGAGTTCTGGACGAAGGCCACCTTGGCGTCAAGCCCAGGCCGTTTAGGAGGTGTCAGCGTCCAGACATGGACGCCAACACTTATCCTGGCGTCCAGCGATATGGACGCCAATCTCTCTGGCCTGCATGCGCAGCAGAGCTGCAAGCTTCTGAAGCAAGGCAAGCCAGCCATTGGGGGTTGTCCCCAACGGCTCTGAAGGCTGTCAAATCAGCCTGGTGAGTGGGAGAGAGACTCTCCTATAGGTTAAACCTGAAATGGCCTCTCCCCATCTTCTCCCTTCACCTTGCAAGAGGAGAAAAGGAAAGAGAAAAACCCTAGAGAGAAAAGCTGTGAGAAAACCTCACCTTAGCACCCAAAAATCCGACCCTTTGGAGGTTGATCCAGCCATCTTCCCCGACAAGGAGGAAGCTGGAGCAAAGGAGAAGGCTTCCCCATCGACCCCTTGCTGTGGAGCTCATCCAAGAACCCGGAGGAAGGTGATCTTGGAGGCCCTTCTACAACTTTCTTGGGACTGCCCAAGGAGGTCTTCACCGAGCCCTAGATCCTTTGGAAGAATTTTTGAAAGGCAAGTGACCTATCCATGGTGTTCCCTTATGAGTCTAGGACAGTTTTATGATTTTTAAGCATTTTTCCTCGAGTCCTAGACCCTCCCATTCACCCAAGTTTCAGAGCTCGGGTCTGTGTTTTCTGCACAGACCTGATTCGATGGCAAGGTCCCTGGACGTCCAGATCATGCTTGGCGTCCATCGACCATGCCGCTGACCCTGAGTCAGCGGCCAGAGACCGCCGCCGAGTTCCTCAGGACAGAACAGTGAACTGTTCTGCCCTTCTTCTACATTAATTTCGATATGGTTTCCGTGATGAGGATATATGGTAAACCTTATACTCTATGTATATTGTTATTTGTGGTGTGTGAATGAATGTGGGTGTGATGGTGAATGTGGGAAATGGTATCCCTTAAACTTGTGAGCATGACTTATTGAGATTCTTGGAAAAATTTATGTTTCATGATTAGAATTAGTATGGATGCCTTGGTTTTGGTCTGATCATGAAGGTTAGTGTGTCAGTAGGTGTGTTTGAAATTTTGGGTAAATTATCCATGCTTGTGTAATTTGCTAATAAAATCTGGTTCGGTAAAATAAAAGCATGCAAGAATGGTTGTGATGATTAATCTATAGATGTATGATTTAGGGTAGACTATATCTTCTCAGATCATGTATGTGACAAAAACCCCTGCTCAACAGTAAGTGGCAACATTTCGTGATATGTTAAATTCCATGTTAAGTTAAATTGTGAATGGCATGCTAATTAGGTGCTTTATTTACTGTAAATTCCATGTAGCTCAGAAAAATCTGGAAAATTGAGGGTATAATCTTGAACCCTAAAACAGCATGTGGTTAAAATTTCAGGTCGTTTGGACCAGTAAATAAAAAGTTATGTATTTTTCATGTGAAATGTGATAATTCATGCATATGATCGTAATGTGATTAGATATTGCCTAAACCCAACATGATTAATGTGTTTACTGTGTGTTAAATTCCTGAAATCTGTAGTTCCATGTTAGGAAAAACAGAGTTGTGCATATGAGTGAGAAAGTAAATGTGACACGTGTAAACCATGTGTAAAAATCGGTAAAGTGTGTACATGTGTAATTGTGCCAATGTGACACTGCTTCCGTAGAAGGCAGTGGAGCTGTATCAGGGAAAAGTCCCCCTGAGAAAGTTCAGTGTGTTAAGTGACCCTAAGGGCATTAGGGGGAAATCCTGGAGGTGGACAAGTACCACTGGTTAGGGTGGAGACTTGTTCTCCCGGTTTGCGCAGTCCAAGAGTCGCCATTGGAATGCCTAGATGGCGTCTATGTGTAATGTGATGTGTATATGTCCTTCTTTGGTGGTTTGGACTATGTGTCACGGCACCTAAACTGTGTAATGTGAAAAGTGTAATGTGTATGTGTCCATGTGTAAATGTGTAAGTGACAATGTGAATGTGTATGTGTAAAGTGAACCATGTGAAAGAGGGAATTTGTGTAAAGAAAATGTGAAACTCAAGATGTGAAAAATGTGTTATTGAAATCTATGTGAGACAAATCTGAAACCATGTGAATTCAGTAAATTCATGTTATTATCATCATGTTTAAATGTGCAAAGATGTCTAGAATCCATGTTAGGGATAATTAGTGAACACGGGCACAAGATAGCATGAATGGTTGTTAACATGATATGTTTTATGCATTATTGTAGCTCTCATGCATAGGTTTTCAGCCATGAAACCATATGAAATCAGCAACCTAAAGCATGTGAAAAGGTCTATGTAGGTGTTTAAAAATATGAAAAACCCATGCTAGTTGTGTTTCCTTTCATGTATGTGAAATGTTCATGTTGATAGCTCTCATGTTGCTCTTTATTAAAGTTCCATGAGTAAATTGAATCGAGATCATGTGATAGGTGAATTTTATTTTCTTTAGAAATCTGAAGGCATGATTCATGTATAAAATTGTTGAACGTTCATGATAGGTTGAGACTTGAATTGGCTAGCATGCTAGGTGTTGCAAATTGTAAATGTGCATGTAGAAACCACTAGGACTTGTAAGTGTATATCATGAGTAGTGTTGCTTGCTGAGTCCTTGGACTCACTCCTTGCTTCGGCGTACAGGTGTAGTTGGTGACGTGGCACCTTTGGAGGAGGCAGCAGAGACGAACTCCGAGCGCGGAGATTAGCTAGCGTTGGGAGTTTCTTTGAGATTGTGTATTCCATAAGTATGTAATTGAACATTGTATTAGAGTACTATGAAAAGAATGTAAAAGTGTGGACATTTGTACTTCCATTTCAGCAATTTAAATTATGTGAACTCTTTAGTTCCTTTTATGTTAATTGCGAAATGCATGTGTGTTTAATGTGGATGATGAATGAATGGAGACTGTTGTCTTTTACTTCCGCTACTCTGTTGTATATTCGCGTGTATCTCAGCTGTTTGTATCGTTTGGGTAAATGTCCCACTGTGGCAGCACTCGCTATACCGACGTGGGTTGGTATAAACCGTACCGGTGTAACGAGGGCCGTCACAACGACTGTGACACTGCTCCTGTGCATCAACCTCTGTCTCCGACTGTGACTGTGTCTCATGCACTAAGATAGAAACACATGACTCTGACTGTGCTGTCTCAGAATCCATGTCCTCTAATATACTGCCTAATGTCTCTCCATGTAGATCAGACTGACTCTGCTGTGGTAGTGTGCTAGTCGAACCTCTGTGACGTCGCTGGCGACGATATGTATCTACTGTAGACTGTGGTGGCTGTGTATCTAGCATGCCCTCATCTGTCAGTAACTGTGAAGCTCCTACGTCAAATAGACCATACTATGAAACTGTCATAACATCTGGAGAAAACTGAGGTGGTCCTACATCATCTGGCTGTTGTGGCGTGCCTGCACATGGCTCTGAAGGTCCTGCATTTGATGTAGATGAATCTGTCCGCTGAACCTGAGATAGCACACTATCAATGTATACCTGCATGGCTATATATCTAGACTGTGTACTATCCGATATCATATCATCCTGAAGGCCATCAGTAGCCATCATATGTAAATGCTTCATACCTTCTACCAGACTCCTCTCTATGTGATCATGTGGCTCATAACGTGTAAGGCCCTCGAATTTCCGTCGCATTATTGTATTTGTGTGTGTATATTTGTGCTTGTGTATGTATATACATATTTACGTACGCATTAATTTGTACAATTACGTGTGCATGTGTTTATACTAGATGTAAATAATGCATGTATTGAATGGTGATAGTATGAATACACTACCATATACATATTGCATGTATATATATGCATGGCATGCATAGTTTTCTGCATGTTTTAGACTTCTGGCCGAGGGCCATATTGGCGTCAATATCAGGATGTCGATGAGGTGTCAGCGTCCACCCATGGACGCCAACACTAATCCTGGCGTCTAACGATGTGGACGCCAACTTCTCTGACCTGCATGCGTTGCAGAGCCAGAAATTCTAGAAACAAGGTAGCTCACCCATTGGGGAGCACCCAACGGCTCTGAGAGCCATCTTGTCACCCTGTGAGTGGGAGAGAAGCCTCTCCCATATATCCAAACCCGAATCTGCTCCCCAACCCTTCTCTTTGCCTCTTTACAAGAGAGAAAGAAGAAGAAGACCCCAGTTCGGAGCTGTGCAAGGACTGGTTTTTGAAGGCTTCAAACCGGCGATCCAAGGCTCCATCCGGCGTTCTACTGCAACTGGAGGCTAGAGGGAACCAAGGAGGAGGCTTCCCCACCACTGGCTCAGCACCTGCATCGACCAAGAACTCGGAGTAAAGTGTTTCCAAAGGCTTCTTGGGACAGCCCAAGGAGAGCTTCATCGAGCCCTAGATTCTTCTGGTGAATTTTCTAAAGGCAAGTACCCCATTCATAACATCCCTGTATGTGTCTAGGTTGGTTTTACTATTTTTGTACATTTTCCCTCGTGTCCTAGACCCTCACATTCACCCTATCTTGAGAGCTCGGGTCTGTGTTCTGCACAGACCTGCATTGACGGCAAAGTCCCTGGTCGCTAAGATCATGCTTAGCGTCCATCGACTATGACGTTGACCTTGAATCAGCGGCCAGAGACCGCCGCCAAGTTCATCTGGACAGAACAGTGACCTGTTCTGCCCTTCTATACACCTATTTTCGATATGTTTCGCGACTAGGATATACTGTAAACCATTTATATGTTATGTATATTGTGGATGTGATGAATGTGGTGTGTGGATGGATGAGTGTGCATGGTGGTGAATGGTAGAAGTTATTTGTTCCATGAAATTACAAGCATGATTAGTTGTTAATCTTGTCAATCTACTGTTGCATGATTTAGGACTAGCCTGTATGCCCAAGTTTGTGAAGATTGTGCATGTGAAGTTCAGTCCCTGTCCTAAAAATTTGAGATTATCTTCATGCTTGTGTGAATTATTGCAAATTTGTTTAGGAAAATAGAGATCATGCTAGGTCTTGATAAATCTTCCATAAACAAATGAATGGTCCAATGAATTCGGAAATAAATTCTATAGTTCCATGCTTGTTAGGGTCCAGATAGAGTGGTTAAAACTGTGTTTGTGTTTAACTCCGTGTTAAATCGAATTGTTTTTTTTTTTTTTTTCGGTAAGTAATAAATGGTATTAATAATGAATAATTACATATCCTTTGGTCATACAAGTCATGACTAGAGGTACAAGACTACTAGATGAGTTTAGGAGAGTGCACCCCTACCCCAAAGGGGAGGAATGTTCTCACTCCACCAAACTACAATCTAGTAAACAAAGCTGAAAACTTCAATAAAGCTATTCCATGACTACACAATCCGTAGACTATGGAATAAGGAGATACATAGCAAAGTTTTCACCCAAATCCTTTTAAGCTCCATGCTGGAAAATGGTAGAAGACTACCCATAGATGCGCAGCAGCAGCCATGCCAAGAACCTGAAAGGTTAGTAGAAGGAGTCCAAGCAGAGTATTGCAAAGTAGAATCATAAATTAAATCAAAACCTACTAGAACCAGGTAGACTAATAAGCTATAATGATGTAATCTAATGAATGGTAAAGTTGAACCTAGTTAAAACCCCTTTCTCACGAGTAGATAATTTGGCATTCTTAACCTTCATTTCCATGCTACTTCTGATATCATGCAGAATCTCAAGCAATATGTGAACTTTATCTTTTCTTTTCCCTTCAAAAATTCTAATGCATCTCTCTCTCCATATCCACCAGATAGTCGTTCTGATTGCCACTTTCACCATCAAAGAAAGAATACCGCTCTTAGGGAACTCTTGCTGAAGAGCATAGATTTCATTATGAAGAGAAGTGTGAGGCTTTCTAGATAAGTCATATATGCTCAAGATACATTTCCAAATCCAGCTGGTGTAAGTGCAGGTAAAGTACAAATGATCAGCACTCTCATTATCATTCAAGCAAAGAACACATTGATTAGCCAAAATTATACCTTTCCTTTGCAAGTTATCAATAGTTGGAAGCTTGTTATGAAGAGCCTGCCAAGTGCATAAGGAGAATTTCTGAACTGTAGGCCAATCCCATGTCCATCTATTGTAGTACCAAGTATTCCCCTTGATTCTGATTTCATTCCAGGCTGAGGTGACATTGAATTTTCCATTATTATGCTTCCATATGATTGCATCTTCTCCACTATTCTTGATAGGAATTGCAGCAATTTGAGGCCAGAGAGTGATCATTTCATGAGTTGTTGCATTTGGGAGTCTCCAATCCCCTTCATGGATGAAACTAGAAATCTGCAAATTTCTAGGAGCACCTAAATCTTGTCTTATCCTATCACCATACAATTGGTATATGCTTTTTCCATTGATCCAAGGGTCATACCACATGCTAGTTTTGTTTTCTGTAGAAATAACATAAGAAACATGCTCAACCAGCCATTTTCTAGCTTTCAAAATACCTTTGATTGCAGCCGAATAGTAAGATTTGGGTTCAACACACCAAACAGATTTTCTCTTGAAGTACTTTTCCTTGATCCAATTATTCCAGATGGTTTTCTTATTCTGAAGCAAATCCCAGAGAAGCTTGATCATACCAGCTTTATTCCATTCATGGAGATTCTTCAAATTCAGCCCTCCTTCATCCTTGGGTGTACAAATAGCAGACCATTTCACCATATGGAGCGCATTATTTTCTTGGGTGCCATGCCAAAAGAATTTGCTGAGAATGGTTTCCACTTCATGAATGAGACCCGTAGGTAAGATAAAAGCATTGGACCAATACAAAGCATATGATTGAAGAACTGAACGGATCAATTCAAGTCTTCCTGCTTTAGAAAGCAATCTACATTTCCAAGAATTCAGCCTCTTTCTGATCTTTTCAACAATGGGATGGCAATGGCTTTTATTGATAGCATTGGAGAAAAGAGGAAGACCCAAGTAAGGGACTGGAAGATTACCTTCTGCAACACCAAGAGTGGTAGAGATTTGCTCTTTATCTTTGATGGCTGCCCCCACATAAACCTTGCTTTTCTGAAGATTAAGAGCAAGACCAGAAATTCTACCAAAGATATTTAAAATATCAGCCAACTTTGTCACAGAATTATAATCATTTTGAATGAATATCAGCAAATCATCCGCAAATATAGTGTGAGAAACATTGCAATTTCCGGCTGTAGGAACTTTAAGGCTGCCATCTAACACTGCCTTCTCAAGCATACAAGTCAATCCCTCCATAGCAATAGTGAACAAGTAGGGAGAAAGAGGGTCTCCTTGTCTAATTCCATTACCACTTCCAAAAAAACCAATTGGAGAACCATTGAATAGAACAGAGAATTTTGGAGTTTCTAAGCAATTTCTGATCCATTCTATCCAGTTTGAAGGAAATAGCATTTTCCTCATCATTTCATAAATGAAGGACCTGTTGACAGAATCAAATGCTTTTCTCAAATCAGCTTTGAAGCAAATTCTTTTCCCAGCAGATTTAGAATGTAGATCTTTGACAATATCATTAACAAGGAGCACATTTTGGTGGATACCTCTACCTCTGATGAAGGCTGATTGATTGGGGCTTATAACTGTATCCATAACTTTCTGCAATCTATTGGCCATCACTTTAGAAATAACTTTACAAATGAAATTGCATAAGGAGATAGGCCTATAGTTCTCAAGATAATCAGCCCCAGCGGTCTTGGGAATAAGGGAGATAAAAGTACAATTCAATTGTTTATGCATCCTACCAGTAGTAAAGAAGTGCTGACAAGCTTTTATAACATCCTTACCAACAATGTTCCATGTAGCTTGAAAGAATTCAGCAGTAAAACCATCTGGATCTGGACTTTTGTTTTTGGGAGAATTGAAAACAGTAGATCTGATTTCTTCATTAGTGATTGTCTGACTAAGAGAAACCACCTCTTCTTGAGAAAGCTTACTTCTGACCTCTAAATCATGGTGATCACTATGCTGCAACTAATTGAGAAGGGATCTGTAAAATTCCACAGTATGGTCTTTAACTTTATCAATATCATGAATCAGATTGCCATTACCATCCTTGCATTTCCTAATAGTGTTCCTTGCTTTTCTAGCTGCAATAGAAGCATAAAAGAATTTGGTATTGGAATCCCCAAGAGTAAGCCAATTTACTCTTGATTTCTGCCTTATATAGTTTTCCTCAATTGCAAGGGCTTTGGCATAATTTTCCCTAGCTTCATTTTCCTTGCTGATAAGAACTTCATCATGAGGATTTTGAGCTAGATAGTTTTGAGCATTGATCAGCTCCCTTTTACTGGCAGCCACTCCATCATGAATATTACCAAAAACATTTTTATTCCACTCCTTCAAGGCTTCCTTGCAAGATTTAAGTTTTTGGGTGAGAACAAAAGGAGCTGTTCCATGAACCTGAATACTCCAAGCAGCTTCAATGACATCAAGGAATTGAGGGTGAGAACTCCACATGTTAAAGTACCTGAAAGGTTTTTTCCCTCTTGGAACCTCATTTTTAGAACATATTGTTAACAGAGAATGATCCGAGAGATATTGAGCACCATATTCAAGCAAACAGTCCGGATAAGCATTTAACCATTCCTTATTGATCAAGCATCTATCAAGTCTAGCCATGATTTTCCTGTTAGGGGTCCCTCTATTGCTCCAAGAAAGCCAATCACCCACAGACTTCATGTCAAAAAGATCACTAGAGAGGATGCAGTCATTGAATTCAGCTAACATTGAAACTGATAAATCCCTTCCCCCCACTTTCTCATGCGGATATCTCACTGTGTTGAAGTCTCCCACCACCATCCAAGGGGAATTGGAGGCAGTACCAGCAAAGGAACAAATATCTCTCCAAAGATCAATCCTTTCTTGGGCACTATTTGAAGCATAAATGGCAGATAATTTGAAAAGAGTGCTGGTATTTTTGTCTTTCCCTTCCACATGAATGCATTGAGGCATTGAGTGAATGCTAGTAATCTCAATAAGATTGGGGTTCCACAAGATCCAGACTCTACCATTAACTAAATTAGAATCATTAGTGATGAGATCAGCTTCAGGCCAAATTAGTCTTTTCCTAGAACCAGTATGAGAAGATTTAATCTTAGTTTCTTCTAAAATTGCAATGTCACAAGCAGTGGACTTAATAATTCTATTAACCTCCCTACACTTAGTAGGTTTATTCATTCCCCGAGTATTCCAAGATATGATCTTCATAAAGCTAAAGGATAGGGGTCGAACCAAAAAGCGGCAATTAATTGGTTCTAGAAGAGCTAGTATCCTTTTTCTTATCCTTTCCCTTTACTAAATCCTCTCCAATCTTATCCTTTCCATTTCCTTTTTTAAATCTTGTCTTATCTACCTCATCCACAGCAACAAGTTTTTTAAATTTCGAATTACCTTGAAGTGAGACGTGGGCTGATGGAGCTTGCGCAATGGTAGTTGAAGAGTCCTCCATATGTTGGATACTTTGCTTAGATTGAGGGGCTTGCGCAAAGGCTGAAGTTTGAATTTGAACATGAGGCGCGCCACCTTGGATGGAGGCGTGGTCATCCATTTGATGAGCTTGATTTGAGGAGGCCAGCTAGTTGTCTCTTGAGCGCATGTCATCATTCCCTCCCTTTGAAGAAGAGTCCATAGGAGGATGAACTTCCTTGGAATCAGCACAATGGGGGGAAGGTTGCTTGGCGTGAAATGAGGAGTCCACCCGGCTGTCCTCACTTGACAGCAAACTAGCATTTCCAACATTTGAAGAAGAGTCCATCAGCAAATGGACTTCCTTGAGAAGCGGATGGATTTGCTTTGGACGAGAGGGAGAAGGAGGATGCAGATCTAGAGCGTGGGCCCCACTTCCACGGGATGGAGAGATCGCACCACCTCCTTCCATTTCACAACTAGCATTTCCGAGGACGAGAGAGTCCTTTCTAGAAATGGAATCTTGCGCAAGGCAAGTTTCCTTAGGAGAAATATTGCTTTGCTTACCTTTTGGAAGGTGAGATGGACGATTTTGAAAACTTGCTAAAAGCTGAGCATCCTCTCCTTTTGACCCGGTTGAACAACTCAGTGAGTCATCCGCCATGAACTCGCCATCTTCTTCCTCTAGAGCTGCGAAGGAATTCTGAATGGTAACCGGGGCTTTGCGATCTATGACCTTGAAGACCTTCGCCACCTTGTGCAATGGAGGCGGCTGCGGCTTACAATAGCCATCTGCATGGCCAAAGGAAGCGCAGCAAGAGCATCTTCGCGGTTTCCACTGGAATGAGATACGGAGTCGTTTAACTGTGCCATCAAGCTCCTTGTAATGAACAAACTCCGGAAGATCACCCTCTGACGTAATCTCAATACATACACGAGCGTACGACAGTCTTCGACGCTCAGCAGTCATCTTATCAAGATATAGAGGTTTACCGAGAGTACTGGCCAGCTTAGCAATGAAGTCCTTCGTCCACAGGTGCAGAGGTAAGGCGTGAATAGCAACCCAAAGTGGTATACTCTTCAGACTATCGATCTCCATACGGACTTCTGGAGACCAACGTCGGAGAGTCATCGGATGGCCTTTAACAGACCAGAAACCCTCCAAAACACGGTTCAAGTCCTCTTCCACATCGAACTTGCAAATGAAGAACCCATTTTCTAGGAGGTGCAGCTCGAATGCAGACATTTTCCAACGCGATTTAATGAAGGCATGCAGAGGGAAGAAAGTAGACTTCAAGCCGATAACATACCCTACAAGTGATCTTGACCATGTTGCAAGAAGGTCCTGCGAAACCTTTGCTTCGTAAACTGCAACTTTGACACCATTATTGATCTCAAGCTGGATGAACGGAAGGTTCAAGGAATGGTTGGGCGCCGCAGATTTGAAGAGAGAGCTCCATGCAACCGGATTTGAAGAGATCGGGGGTCTGGATGAAGATCTTGCTCTCCTGCGCGATGAAGAACACCCTCTAACTTGATCCCGAGAAGGGAAGCCCGAGGAAGTGGATGACGAGACGCCAAGGGGAAGAGAGGGTGAGATCCCCCCAACCAGGTTGGCCGCCGAAGGATGACCAGAGGCAGCCACAATGGCGCCTCCAGGCAAAAGTCACCCAGAATCCCCAGAGCTTCTCTCTCCTCTCTCACTCATGACGGTCCTTAGACATTTTTTCGTGTTAAATCGAATTGTGCATAGTATGTGAAATTAATGTTAGATTTTCTGTAATTCCGTTTTAGTTCAGAAAAATCTGAAAATTTGCATGAGGAATCCTAGACCCGAAATTGACATGTGGTTAAAATTTCAGGTCATTTGGACCAGTATTTAATGTAATATGAATTTTCCATGTAAAATGTAAATTTATGCATGCCAATGTGAAACAATTCGATTTAGGTGCAATCCGACCGGATCAATGATATTTACCTGAATGTAGATTTTGAAATCTGTAGTGTCACGATAGGAAAACAGAGAATGTGAATGTGAGAGAGAAAGTGAATAGAATGAGAGTGACATGTGTAAACCCATGTGTAAAATCGGTAAAAATGTGTAATGTGTAAATTGTGTCAAGTGTGACATTGCTTCCACAGAGGGCAGTGGAACCATATCGGGGAAAAGTCCCCCTGAGAAGGTTCAAAGTGTAAGTGACCCTAAGGGTATTAGGGGGAAATCCTGGAGGTGGACAAGTACCACTGGTTAGGGTGGAGACTTGTTCTCCCGGTCTGCGCAGTCCAAGAGTCGCCATTGTATTGCCTAGATGGCGTCTATGTGATGTGATGTGTTTGTGTCCTTCTTTGGTGGTTTGGACTATGTGTCACGGCACCTAAATTGTGAATGTGTAAATGTGTATATGTTCATGTGTTAATGTTTACGTGAACAATGTGTAATGTGTATGTGTAAAGCGCAATTTAAGTGAATTGGAAATTTGTGTAAAGAAAATGTGAAACCAAAAATGTGAAGATGTGATATTGTAATCCATGTTGTGACAAATCTGAAACCATGTTAAATCAGTACCTTCATTATGTTAGGATCATGTTTATATGTCTAAATTGCCTAGAATCCATGCTAGGGACAATTAACAAGTATATGCAGAAAATTTCATGTTTGGTTGTTCACATGTTGTACTTTAAATAATGTTGTAGCTCTCATGTGTAGGTTATGGTTACTAAAGCATGTGAAAACCAGCAAGCTTAAGCATGTGAAAATGGTTATGTATATGTATAAGAACATGTAGATTCCATGCTAGTTGTGTTCCCTCTCATGTGCGCGCGGAATTCATGTTAATGGCTTCCATGTTTTGGTTAAAATGCAAAGTAGAGTTCATGAGTAGGAATGATTAGAGAGCATGTGTTAGGAAATTCATTTCGTTAAGGAAATCTGAAAGCATGTATCATGTGTTTACTGATAGAACTATCATGATAGATTGTTCATTTCAAGGTTTAAGCATGCTACATGTTGAGTCTTTTGCAATTGTGTGTAAAGCCTACTATGACATGTACGTGTATGATATGAGTGGTGTTACTTGCTGAGTCTTTTAGACTCACTACTTGCTTCGACGTACAGGTGTAGTTGGTGATGTGGCACTGTTGGAGGAGACGGTGGAGACGGACTCCGAGCGCGGAGATTAGACTGTTGGAGCAGTTGTACCCTTTTGTGTTTTCATAGTATGTAAAAGTGACATTGTACTAGAACCATTATGAGAAAATTGTATAAGTGTGGACATCTATTTATTTAATTTTCAGCAATTTAAATCATGTGAACTAAGTTCTTTAATGTCATTGCAATTTCATGTATGTTAAATGAATGAAGACAGTAGTTCTTTTTACTTCCGCTACTCTATTTGTATATTCGCGTGTATCTCAGCTGTTCGTATCGTTTGGGTAAATGTCCCACTGTGATGACGCTTGCTATACCGACGTGGGTTGGTATAACCGTACCGGTATAATGAGGGCCGTCACATAACGCATATCATGAGAGAAACCTGGCCGACCAATATACAGCCTAGTGATAGACCAATACCAAGACATATACTCTACTAATACCAACAGTCTCCACATCCGGTGGTATAATGTAATCTATCCTACGATGCCACATCTGTACAAAATGTGCAAAATATCTAGCCCAATCAATATGCCCACATCCCTTCCGGGTGACACGATCTAATGCATCAACAGGACCAGGAATATGCTGTACTCTACCAAACTGTCTAAGTACTCTATCTGGAGCATGCATCTCAACAATAGAAAAAGAAAGAAGAGGAACCCGAGACAACCAAAGATGAGATGCCTACTTAGAAACAGTTGGTAATATCTGCAATATATCAAAAGTGTATGGCTCCCACCTAACCTGTATTGAAAATGCATAATGTAAGTGTAAGTGTAAGTACTATATCCTCTGTGTACAATACAATAGGTTTCATTATGTTTACCTGATAGTCCTCCTGATGATCAAGCTCTGATCTGTAAAGTCTAAAAACATGTCGAGGGTTATTTATCTCTACTCTTGGAACATTCCACCTACAATTTATTTGTGAGTTAGTAACATTTATATAATTAAATAGTCACACAACATTCTGAATTTACCTGTGACCCAAAGGCATGTCCTGTGCCAAAGGATGCATCGCAATATCAAGACGTCCCACATGTAGTCGCTCCCAAGACCACAACTACAAAATAAATCAAATACTTAGAAGATGCAATAAATTGTTAGAGACAAAATAAATATGCATTAAATGACAAATTACCTGAAGAAGAGTCAATGAACCATAAATGGCCTTGGCATCCAACTTGCATGCAATAGACAACTGACGATATAGATAATCAAGTGTCGCACCACCCCACGAGTATCTACTAGCTCGATCAAAGTCCTCTAGAAGTGGTAGATACATAAGTGGCACTGAGTTTCCTATTTTATCATTGAAAATAGTACAACCCAAAAGATGTAACAAGTATGCTCGTGCATGTCGTCTAACAACCTCCGCCGATGCATCGTCTGTGATAACTGCAAATCTCTCTCACAACCAAGATAATTTTACCGAACCTCGTCTCATCATATCCGGAACATCACCTAAAAGTGCCATGCAAACATCTGTCCAATTTAAACTAGTGTCTCCTACAACAACATCACCATTAATTGGTAATCCCATCAAAATAGCAACATCCTGCAACGTGATACTCATCTCCCCATGTCTAAGATGGAATGTCTGTGTCTCACTCCTCCATCTCTCAACAAGGGCAGTGATCAATGTCCAATGTAACCTGATCCACTGAACCTGAGTCAAATGAAATAAACTAGATCTATGTACATATTCTACAATGCGGGGGTCAACTGGCCATGCACCTAAGCTCCTATGGTGCTCCCAACATTTAAGAATTTCTGTTTCCTGAATTTTTTTTTAAAAATCTGTTAACATTAAATTTATGCACAAGTAACAACAACAATACATGAACAATAACAATACCTGGCCAGCGTAAACCAACTGTGATCTATAAGAATCCTGTGCATATAATACAGAAGTATCTACAGGACCTAGAAGCTGGTCCATCTCTACAAAGCCTACATATAAAAAGAATTATAAGTATGTAAGGAACATGTGTAAACAACAGACATGTATACGCGTGAAAAATTAGAAGTATGTAAACAACAAAAATAAATATGTGTAAAACAACATAAAAAAACACTTACTAATTGTGATGAGGGGGTTGTACCCCTAGATACTTCTATAATGTCCTGGTAGGCCACAATGGCTACAATGGTTATGAGATGACCCTTCTTTATTCGTATCCATATGCATATGAAGGCGTCTGCAACGTGGACGACCACTTTGCCTGCGACCAAATGGAGGTTTCAATGTAGCACCTCGATGTGAAGACCAATGTCGACTGTCCAAGACAGGATGAAAAGCAAAGCCATATGTCTGTCGATAGGCCTCCACAGAATAGAATGCAGCACAAAAGTTCATGTGTGAAATATTTGCTGAAAATGATCTACAAGATGCCACTATGTGGACACAAGGAAGACCTGTCATGCAATAAACATTGCAGGAGCAACCACATTGTGGTCCCAAGTTAACAGTGTATTGATGTCCGTGTGAATTAGTGACTTGAAACTCATGTCTAGAAAATCTGATCACCTGACATCTTCTAGCCTCTCGCTCAGTAACACGAAGTTGGACTTCTACACTAGGAGCATATGATGATTCCCAATGCAAACCATCCTCACGTCGTTTAACAAAAAATTTGTTTAACCTGTAGAAAGTTTTTTGCACTAAAGCCTGGATAGGCAAACCTCGAGTGCCTTTCAATACATTATTAAAACTTTCTGAAATATTTGTTGTCATCATACCAAACCGCTTACCACCATCATATACCTTTGTCCATCTTTCATAACCGACATCTTCCAACCATTTCTTTGCTTGAGGATTCATTTCTTCTATTTTCTGTATCAAATGTTGAAATTCAAAGATACATGTTCTAGTCGCTGCAGACCATGCTAGACCTGTCAATGTCTTATCACGAAATATTTTTTGAAAATTATCAGCAAGATGTCGCAAACAGCAACGATGGTAACCAATCGGAGGAGGAAATATCTCAGGTACTGCATGCTCCAAACCTCTATGTCGATCAGAAATGATTGCAAGACCAACTCTATTTGTAACTTTCTCTCTGATACACACCAAAAACCATGCCTAAGAATCGCCATTTTCTGATTCAACAATAGCGAATGCAAGGGGGAATAAACCATCATCTGCATCTACACCAGTAGCAATCAGCAAAACACCAGGATATTTTCCATACAGGTGTGTTCCATCAACACTTATCAATGGCCTACAATGTGGAAACCCCTGTATAGAAGGTGCAAATGACCAAAAAACTCTCTGAAAATGAAAGACAGATTGTTCTGCATAGGTGAACTGCACAACTATCCCCGGATTTGTCAATTGAAGGGCCTCTAGATACCTGGGTAGAGTAGCATATGATGACTCCCAACTGCCGAAGATTTGTTTCATAGCCAAACATTTTGCAATCCATGCTCTCTTATATGAAATTTCAACATGGCATTCATCTAGTATTCTTCTCACAATCTCTTCTGGTGTAATTGTTAACTTTGTCTTCATAGCTGACAAAATCAACCTTTGAACAAAACGAGATGTGCATTGGCGATTGGAACTTTGCAATATTGGATTCACACATGTATGAGGTCCAACATATTTTGTTATTTTGAAATATTCAAATCCCTTAACAACTGATGCATGAACCCTCCATGCACATGTATCATGAATGCATTGAGCTGTAAACATCTTTGTGTGACTTCGTCTCACCTTATATTGGACACTATGTTGAACTGAATATATTTGCAATGCATATATCAAATTCTTCTTATTTGTAAAAATTTGTCCAACATGAGGCTCTTCACCCTCTAAAGTACAAGGTACATCTATCTCTTCATGAGAATTATTCATCATGGCTTCATCTATCCATTGATCAGAAGTGAATACATCTGGAGGGTCTTGCTCATATTCAATCTCTGTATTATTAACCCTGGAAATATCAAATAATGGTTCATCATCTCCCTCTTCTAAATTCTCATTGTCATCTATATCATCTTGTGAATCTATTTCATCTTCTTCATCCTCCTCAATCACATGTTCTTTTGTTACATGGTGCCTACATAACAATCAAATATGACACAAGATTTATGGTATGTTATGTGAATACATCAAAGTATTTTATGAGGATGAACCAAATCACATACCCTGATGAGCTCGCACTATGAAAAGTATGTGAAGGATTAGTGATTGGCATGAAAGGATATTGTGAGGAGCCACCTCCATAGCCAATAAACCTCCAAATAAAAATTATAAATGTTATCAAAATTTAATCACACTAATTTATATTTTGTACAATTATGGGAGACAACTCACCATGGGTTATAATCTGTAGGTAAAGTGTAGTCATATGATTCGTACCGTACATCTCTCTCATTAGCAGAATAAAATCCAGTAGAATCAGCATCATCATTCAACATACGTGTGAAAAGTCCACTTGGTTGTTGATACTCATTGTGTTGAGTATGCAAGTTGTCATCAATATGACCATGTGTTTGCACTTCATCATTGCCTTGAGTAGATATATTATCTACATCTTCCTTCTCCAAAGATAATTGTACAGTAGATACATGAGAAGGATACAAATCGAACATACTTTCAACCATTTCATCATCTTCAACTCTCACAGCAATATATTCACCTATAGAAGTAGGCCACTTGCATATTATACCAATCTTAATATGTCTTTCGTCATATTTCGTCAAGACATATAATTTCCTCATCAACTGAGTAAAAGTTGTGTCTTTCTTTACACGTAAAATGCGTACAATGCCCCCTTTATATTGAGGTTTATGATCCTCAATACGTAAGACACCATCATAATAGCACATTAAAGAAATATTTGAACTGGTCATATCTGTCATTTATAAGATAAATAAATCACATTTATCAAAGAAGAATATTTAAACAAATCACATTTGTCAAACAAAATTATTTAAACATATTCTATTTGTCAAACAACAATCATTAAACAAATTACATTTGTCAAACAAGAATCATTTAAACAAATTACATTTGTTAAACACATTACATTTGTTAAAAAAGTTACATTTGTCAAATAAAAATCATTAAACAAATTATATTTGTTAAAAAAAATACATTTGTCAAACAAGATTCATTAAACATCAAATTTATATGCAACTAACATTCATAAAAAATATATATTAAATAATATAATAAAAATATTAAAAAATAAATTAGCATACCTGTTGAGTGGGGCGGCTGGGTGGATGGGAGGTGAGGGAGGAGGGGAGGTGAGGGAGATGGCTAAGGGAGGGGGGGAGGTGCTGGAGATGGCGTTGGGTGGGGGAGGTGAGGGAGGGGGTCGTCTGGGTGGGGGGGGGGGATGTGAGGGAGGAGCAGCTGGTGCGGCGAGGAAGAGTCGCGGCGGGCTGGCACTGGCGCGGCGAGGAGGAGGCGGCGTCCTAGGGCTGGCGCTGGCGCTGGCGCGGCGAGGCGGCATCCAAGGGCTGGCGCTGACGCCTCCGACTGCAGTAGGGTGAAGAAGAGAAGAGGAGGGTTTCGGGGTGAGGAAAAGGGGCCTTTGGTGCTGCGATTGGGGTTTTAAGGGAGGTGTCGGCATTGAGAGTCGGCATTCTCAATGCCGACTTGGGAGTCGGCATTCCCAAAGCCAACTCCAAAGTCGGCATTAAGAAGGCCGACTTTGGAGTCGGCATTCTCAATACCGACTTTGGAGTCGGCTTTGGGAATGCCGACTCCCAAGTCGGCATTCCCAATGCTGACTTATTACTATATCAGGTCTCCCGGTCACCAAGTTGCCTACGTGGCAACTTGGTGACTATTTTGGGAAATAAATTTAAAATGTGATTATTTAAATAATTAAATAATATAATATGATTATTTAAATAAAAAACTTATACTGATTAGAGAACAAGTGTTATATCGATTAGGGTGCTTCTCTCTCTCTCTCTCTCTAGAATTCTAGAGTGAGAGGCTCTGGGGTTCTGGTGCTGCCGTGTGGGAGTCCCTGGGCTCCCCTCCGCCGTTGGCGGTGGGTGGCCCTGCCTACCGGAGCTCCTCTCTGGTGGCCTCTCCTGCTGTTGCGACCGGTGTGATGGCCTTCCGATCGGGGGGCGCTCATGGAGACTCTTCTCTTCCTCCTCATGGGAAGGGGACGGACTCCACCAGAGTGCTTCCTGTGGTCATCGCGAGTGATCCTGCTAGGCCTGGATCCTCACAAGGTGACTCTGCCCGATCTCGTGGCCCTTCCCGAAGTCTCTCAAGAGGTAGGTCGCGCTCCAAAGCTCCGCCTCCCTCTGTCTCTTCTTCTAAGCTGGCCTGGAACGAGCTGTTTACGAGACCTGCCACGGTCTCTTCTTCTGGGCTTCGTCTTTCTTATATTTCTCCATCTGTGCTTGGAGAACGCCCGGTTGCTTACTTTCAAGATGATGACACCCAAGAGTTGATGCATGCTTGGAGATTCACTGTTGTGGGTTACATAGTTGGTTTAAAACCAGTCTACTCTCCTCTAAAGTCCTTTATAGATAAGCAATGGAATCCAAAAGGAGGTTACGATCTTCACTTGCGATCTGGAGGATTCTTTGTGTGCAGTTTCACCCTTGAGGAAGACATGCAGTCAGTGCTTGAAGGTTTTTGGCATATTAGAGGTCATCCATTCATTGTGCAGAAATGGACTCGAGATTCTAAAATGGAGAAGGCGATGTTATCTTCCATCCCATTGTGGAAAACCTTTCCCAACCTTCCTCTCTATCTTTGGTCTCAAACATCCCTGAGCAAACTGGCTAGCGTCTTGGGTAATCCGCTTTTCATGGACAAACCAACAGCCTCAAGGAAGCGGCTCTCCTTTGCTCGGGTGTGTGTTCTAATAACCTCTGAGTTTTCTTTTCCTAATTCTATCACTGTTTTGCATGAGTCCGGTTCCACTGACGAAGTGGCTGTGGAGTACGAATGGCGTCCTAAGCCTTGCTCCGTCTGTTCCTCATTTGGTCATCAAGATGGTACTTGTACTCTGAAGAAGATTCCTCAAGAACAACCTAAGAGCTCAGGTATGCAATGGAAGCCGAAGCAGGTCAAAGCTCCAACTAACTCGCAAGGTAGCCGAGTCGACTCAGAGAACCTTAATCCTCCGAAAGAGAAGATGCCTGGAGATTCAAACGCAAATAATTCCATATCTTTACCTGCTATTCTGGGAGCTAAAGATATGGATATTTCTACCAGCAACATATCACCCACAATTAGCGTAAAGCTGATCTGGTCCACGGTGGCTAATGATTCATCTGAAGATTCTATGCCTTCTTCGAGCTCCAAGCAAATTACAGACAATATTCAACATTGCATACAGGTTCCTGTCCTGAGCTCGAGTCCCTTGCTTCAAACTGGTGGTAGTTCAAATCCTATTATTAACTCTGGTACGACCCTTGCAAAACAAGCTCAAAATCTCCCATGCAATCTTTCAGAATCTGTGAGTATAAATCCGACGTGCTCCACGGTGACTCACGAGGGGAATGCAGTACACTTACCAGGTTTATATCAAAGGAAGATTCCCTTACCTATTAATTCTATGGCTATGGATCAAGCTGGTGGTAATTCTTCGTGCATAAATCCAGCATCTTCAAGTAATGCGGGCAATCCTGAAAATCCTTATCTTCGTACTGCTAAAAATCCTGATATGATCCATGCGAATCAACTTCCTCAGCTCCCATGCAATCTTCCTGAATCTCGAGCCACGGTGGTTGACAGCTCCTCTTCTGTCAGCATAAAACCGGCTCCTTCCTTTCTTAAGGATTTGAAGATCGGTGTATCCGCCGTTGATCCCTCCTGCCAGATGGTGTCTGCTACTCCTGATGAGACAGCGGTAAGCCTACCGCCGCCATGCAATACTTCACCAACTCACGATATCTCCAAATCTGCGTTCGTTTCTAATGCTGAGAAAAGGAATGCTAAAGAGAAGGAAGTTTCGGCTGCTATTAAAGATTCTTCTGCTGTCCATTCCTATCAGTCTAAGCAAGCAACTAATGGAAGTGGGAAGGAAATCCATATGGATCCTATCCAAGAAAATTCGTCAATCATCAACATCCCCAGAGATATGGCATTTGATATTTCTAAACTCAAGGATGTGGACCGGATTCACAAAGTAGACCGGAATAAACAACGGTCTAGACTATCTCATGCAAAGCAATATTTATGAAGATTTGCAGTTGGAATGTGAGAGGTATTAACAGCCTTGCTAAAAGAAGGGAGCTTAGGAAAATTATTCTTTCTAAGAATTGTGATATTATAATTCTTCTGGAAACTAAGATCAAAGCCATAAATGTTGATTTGTGTAAAGCTCAAATGTGGCCAGAAGGTGACCTTGTCCACAATAGCAATATCTCCAATGGCCGAATCTGGGTTCTATGGAATCCTGCAATCTACTCTTTCACAACAATTGAAATAACTGATCAGATTATCCAGCTGCAAGGGATGTGCTTAGCCTCGAAAGATATTTTTCACCTTTCTGCTATCTATGCCTCTAATCACCAGCAGGATCGGCTTTTCTTATGGGAAAATATCATCAAGCACTCGGTGTCTAGTGGGAACTCGCCTTGGATTTGCATTGGTGATTATAACTGCATCAGATATCCTTCAGAAAAATTGGGAAGGAATCCGGTTCCTGAACACATCTTAAATTCTTTTGAAGATATGATTACGAAGGCTGGGCTTATGGATATGACCTCGGTGGGAAACACTCTCTCTTGGCATAACTGCTCTTCTGAGGACAGAAGAATTGCTGCTAGACTTGATAGATGCCTAGTGAACGACAAATGGCATTCCTCTTATCCTGATGGCTTTGTGGATTATGGGTCTTCATTTTTCTCCGATCACTCTTTGCTTGTTGTTCAAACATCTCCTGTTATCAACCATGGGCCTAAGCCTTTCAAAATTTTCAATATATGGATGGATCACAAGGAATATAAGGATGTTGTTAGGACAGCCTGGAACAAGCAATTCTGTGGATCTCCAACCTATATTCTCTGCAAGAAATTGAAGGAGGTTAGGTTGGCTCTTCGCCAATGGAACCAAGACAGATTTTGGGATGTCAATAATTCTATT
The DNA here is from genome assembly GCA_014218235.1 of Colocasia esculenta. Classification (NCBI taxonomy): domain Eukaryota; kingdom Viridiplantae; phylum Streptophyta; class Magnoliopsida; order Alismatales; family Araceae; genus Colocasia; species Colocasia esculenta. Next base: position 94,144,184 of record CM024753.1, on the reverse strand, counting down.
GTTAAATGGAGAGAATCTCTTTCTAAAATACAGTTGGATCTTATGCACAATCCTACGGACCAGGACACCATTCAAAAGGAGAATCATGCTAGACAAGAATATCTCAAAGCTATGGCTACAGAAGAATCCTTCTACAAGCAAAAATCAAGGCAGAACTGGTTATCTCTGGGAGATAGAAATACTAAAATTTTCCATTCGGCCTACAAAGCTAGAAAATCCATCAATACTATAAGCAGATGCACAGACCCCGAAGGCAACATAATTGAGGATGTGGACAAGGTAAGGCATCACTCTGTCAATTTCTTCACTAAGCTTCTTAACCAACCTTCTCAAGATTGGAGTCGCATTAAAATCATTCCGAAGTGTACTCTTGAGAACCCGAATATTCAAATGATGGCGGCAGACATTTCTGAAGAGGAAATTGTAAAAGTTGTCTTCCAATCCCCCAAGGGTAAAAGTCCTGGCCCTGATGGTTTCCCTGCAGAATTTTATCAAAGCACCTGGGATATTGTGGGAGAACAAGTCGTGAAGGCAGTTAATCATTTTTTTCAATCTGGCCGTCTTCTCAGACAGCTAAATTGCACTTTTATTGCGCTCATTCCCAAGACTGAGGGAGCAGATTCTTTTGATCAGTATAGACCCATCTCTTTGTGCAACTTTGTCTACAAAATCATCTCTAAAATATTGGCTAACAGGTTACAGCTAGTTCTCCACAAGGTGATCAGCCCTAATCAGGCTGCTTTTATAAAAGAGAGATCCATTCATGATAATATTCTCTTAGCCAATGATCTTGTTAGAGACCTTCACTCTAAGTCTAAGAGCAACACTATTAGTTTAAAAGCAGATTTAAAGAAAGCATTCGATTCTGTAAACCGAGACTTCATCTACTATATGTTGAAGGAAATGAAATTTCCTAACCATTGGATTATGTGGGTTAGAAGCTGTATTGAGAATCCTTCATTTTCTATTCTTTTCAATGGTTCCCCTGCTGGTTTCTTTCAAGCCACGAATGGTGTTCGTCAAGGAGATCCTCTCTCCCCTTATCTGTTTACTATAGCCATGGAAGGTCTAACTTGTCTTCTAGATGAAGCAGTTCGCAAAGGAGATATTAAGGTTCCTATAGCTGGTAGCTTGAAGGTATCCAACGTGGTTTTTGCTGACGATCTGATCATATTTTTCAAGAATGATATCAAAACCGCAATAAACATTATCAACATTCTCAAAGATTTTGCTACCTGTTCGGGTCTTACTATGAATAAGCAAAAGAGCAAGCTCTTCGTTGGTGAGAACATTAGCAACAAACAACTTTTCCTAGACACTATGGAAGTGGGGGAAGGTACCTTTCCAGTTCCTTACCTTGGTCTTCCTTTGATTTCTTCCTCCATTAAAAGAGATCACTGCCTCCCTCTCTTGGAAAAAATTCAAAAGAGATTGACTTCTTGGAAGAACCGATTTTTATCTAAAGCGGGCCGGTTGGAGCTCATTAAATCTGTCCTTCAATCGTTTTCCATATATTGGGCCACTGCTTTTCTTCTTCCTAAAGGTCTTATAAAGCAAATTGGAAATTCTCTAAGAGACTTTTTCTGGAAAGGCAACAAGGACTTGAAGACTATGCATATGGTGAAATGGGAGGACATTTGCAGGCCTAGAAAGGAAGGCGGGTTGGGGCTGAGAAGATTGCAGGACTGGAATAGGGCTGCCTCCATCAAACTTCTTTGGGATACTCTTCAAACGAAAGAATCTATATGGATTGAATGGATTTATAACAAGTATTTGCTGAAGAATAATATCTGGCTGATTAAAAGCAAATCCTATTTTTCTAGTGCTTGGAAGGGAGTTCTCCAAGAGAGGGAGTGGATGCAAAGAAACATTACTTACTACATAGCTGATGGTTTGTTGTTTAGTATGTGGTATGATCCCTGGATACAAGGAAAAAGCATATTTCAGAATTATGGGGATAGAGTTAGGCAAGACTTGGGAGCTAACAAGCACATGAAAATTAACCAGTTTATTCATAATGCTCAATGGAATCTTCCTCCTCCTATTTCTCCCCAAATGTTCTCTCTTTGGCCTGATATTCGAAAAATTGAAATCCATGCTGGTAACGAAGATGCTATTACATGGAAGCATAATGAAGGTAGGTTCTCTATAGCTTCGGCCTGGAATGCTATCAGGAACACTCATATGGAAACTCAGTTTCACAAGTGGATATGGACTACTCCTGGTGCTCAGAAATTCAACATATGTATATGGCAAGCCAAGATGCACAAGCTCCCCACGTTGGATCAAATGAAAATTAAAGGGTTCCAAATGGCTAATCAATGCATTCTATGTAGGAGTAAGGAAGAAACTCATGACCATCTATTATTTGAATGTGATTATTCTAATTGGATTTGGTCTCAGATCCTTTACAGGCTCGGTTCTTCCAAGATTTCGGTGGGAAACTTGCATTCAGAAATTCAGGAAATAAATCAGAACTTCACCACCAAGACTGTTACTTGCTCTCTTTCTTATCTTGCAATCAAAACTGTGGTTTGGTGGATTTGGCGTGAGAGATGCCTCAGAATTTTTGAAGACAAAGGAAGATCAAAAATTCAATTGCTCATAGACATTTTGTTTGATATCAAGATTTGCATGGAAGGCAGCAAAACCAAAGCCATTTCGGTGAAAGAGAAGGAGATTCTCACTCGATTCAACATCATAAATCTGTAGTTCATTTTCTCTTGTAGTTTTGTAACTCATAGTCCACATCTTTGTGTGGTCATGAGGTATTTTATTTGGGTTATCCTTTTGTTGAAAGTGGTGGAGTGAGAACATTTCACCTCCTTGAGGTGGGGTGCACTCTCCTACTTTCCATTAGGAACCTCTTCCTATGCTCTTCTGATCATAGGCTTGTACATTATTTCTTCTTCTTTCAATGCATTATTAATTACCAAAAAAAAGTGTTATATCGATTACTGAAGAAACTTTTTATCAATTAGAGAAGAAAAGTTTCATACTAACTATTGAAGAAGCAATATTCTGATTATAGATGAAATAATTGTTTCGATTATTGAATAAAGGTTAAGTAACATGTTGATTGGTGTTTAATGATCTGATTACTGAACAAAGGTTCAGTAATATTTCGATTAGTGTTATAAGCATTCCGATTATTGAACAAATGTTCAACTTCCTTTCGATTGGTGAACAAATGTTTAGTTCTCATTCCAATTGGTTTATAAGCATTCTGGTTGGTGAACAAATACTCATTTCTCATTCTGATAGGTTTATAAATGTTTTGATTGGTGAACACAATACTGATTACTATTGTTTTACACTGATTGGTGCATGCCTTATCTTTCCGATTGATGTTCTAATTGCAACTATTACCGACTAAAGCTTGTATAGTTTATCGATTACTAACCATATCTTTCATGTTATATCGATTACTAAACATTTACACCAATTACTGAGTAACTCATGAACATTACAACAACTAATGAACACTTACATTGGATTTAAAGGTTTCATGTTCCAATTATTGATATCCAGTCTTTTGGCACATAATGAAATTTCAAACATTCTTCATATCTTTAACTTAATATTTCTCATGTCTTGACTAAAATGGGCACAAGTTTTTATACATAGCCTGCTTTCGAAAAAATACATTCTGACTTGAAGCTACATTTTTTGCATGCCTCAAAGGTCTCTTTCTTACCTGCTAGACAGAAAGACAACTACTTAACATAGCAAGCTGTTAGCAGAAAATGTGGAAGAGATATGGGTTGACTGACATGTTATATCTTTCTTTCTCACTATCCTCTTCCTAGCATTAAATGCTCACATGACAAAGGAGATATGGGGCATCCGTTAAACACAAGAAGAAGATGTTAGATACAAAGTAAATGGACGAAGAAGAACTAGAAGAAGAAGAAGAAGCAACAGACAGAAGGAGCTCCAATGGATATCCTCAACGGTCTTCTTAAAAGGGAAGTATAAGAAGACAAAGACTGTGAAGAAGAAGATAACACACAACAAGAAGCGCCCAAGTAGAAATTTCTTCAAGTGGAAAGCATTCAAGCCTTCACTCCTTCTTATCTCTCTCTCTGTGTCATTGTAAATCTGAGAGAGAGTCTGTGAGCCTAAGAGTCTTGTGTTAGTCCTGTTCATTTCATTAGCTCTCAGGTTGCTGTTGAGATCAAGAGAGTCAAGTTCTTTTTCTCCTAGACTTGATCTTGATAGCTCACTATATTTGCGGATGATTTGCTGATATTCATTCAAAATGATTATAATTCTGTGACAAAGTTGGCTGATATTCTAAATATCTTTGGTAAAATTTCTGGTCTTGCTCTTAATCTTCAGAAAAGCAAGGTTTATGTGGGGGCAGCCATCAAAGATAAAGAGCAAATCTCTACCACTCTTGGTGTTGAAGAAGGTAATCTTCCAGTCCCTTACTTGGGTCTTCCTCTTTTCTCCAATGCTATCAAAAAAAGCCATTGCCATCCCATTGTTGAAAAGATCAGAAAGAGGCTGAATTCTTGGAAATGTAGATTGCTTTCTAAAGCAGGAAGGCTTGAATTGATCCGTTCAGTTCTTCAATCATATGCTTTGTATTGGTCCAATGCTTTTATCTTACCTACGGGTCTCATTCATGAAGTGGAAACCATTCTCAGCAAATTCTTTTGGCATGGCACCCAAGAAAATAATGCGCTCCATATGGTGAAATGGTCTACTATTTGTAAACCCAAGGATGAAGGAGGGCTGAATTTGAAGAATCTCCATGAATGGAATAAAGCTGGTATGATCAAGCTTCTCTGGGATTTGCTTCAGGATAAGAAAACCATCTGGAATAATTGGATCAAGGAAAAGTACTTCAAGAGAAAATCTGTTTGGTGTGTTGAACCCAAATCTTACTATTCGGCTGCAATCAAAGGTATTTTGAAAGCTAGAAAATGGTTGGTTGAGCATGTTGCTTATGTTATTTCAACAGGAAACAAAACTAGCATGTGGTATGACCCTTGGATCAATGGAAAAAGCATATACCAATTGTATGGTGATAGGATAAGACAAGATTTAGGTGCTCCTACAAATTTGCAGATTTCTAGTTTCATCCATGATGGGAATTGGAGACTTCCAAATGCAACAACTCATGAAATGATCACCCTCTGGCCTCAAATTGCTGCAATTCCTATCAAGAATAGTGGAGAAGATGCAATCATATGGAAGCATAATAATGGAAATTTCAATGTCACCTCAGCCTGGAATGAAATCAGAATCAAGGGGAATACTTGGTACTACAATAGATGGACATGGGATCGGCCTACAGTTCAGAAATTCTCCTTATGCACTTGGCAGGCTCTTCATAACAAGCTTCCAACTATTGATAACTTGCAAAAGAAAGGTAAAATTTTGGCTAATCAATGTGTTCTTTGCTTGAATGATAATGAGAGTGCTGATCATTTGTACTTTACCTGCACTTACACCAGCTGGATTTGGAAATGTATCTTGAGTAGATATGACTTATCTAGAAAGCCTCACACTTCTCTTCATAATGAAATCTATGCTCTTCAGCAAGAGTTCCCTAAGAGCGGTATTCTTTCTTTGATGGTGAAAGTGGCAATCAGAACGACTATCTGGTGGATATGGAGAGAGAGATGCATTAGAATCTTTGAAGGGAAAAGAAAAGATAGAGTTCACATATTGCTTGAGATTCTGCATGATATCAGAAGTTGCATGGAAATGAAGGTTAAGAATGCCAAATTATCTACTCGTGAGAAAGGGGTTTTAACTAGGTTCAACTTTACCATTCATTAGATTACATCATTAAAGCTTATTAGTCTACCTGGTTCTAGTAGGTTTTGATTTAATTTATGATTCTACTTTGCAATACTCTGCTTGGACTCCTTCTACTAACCTTTCAGGTTCTTGGCATGGATGCTGCTGCGCAACTATGGGTAGTCTTCTATCATTTTCCAGCATGGAGCTTAGAAGGATTTGGGTGAAAACTTTGCTATGTATCTCCTTACTCCATAGTCTACGGATTGTGTAGTCATGGAATAGCTTTATTGAAGTTTTCAGCATTGTTTTACTAGATTGTAGTTTGGTGGAGTGAGAACATTCCTCCTCTTTGGGGTAGGGGTGCACTCTCCTGAGCTCATCTAGTAGTCTTGTACCTCTGGTCATGACTTGTATGACCAAAGGATCTGTAATTATTCATTATTAATACCATTTATTACTTACCGAAAAAAAAAAGATCTTGATAGCTTGTTCTTTCTTTCTTAAGAATGATTGGTGTGTTCCTCTTCTAGTGTGAAGAAGACTAGTGGGTGTGCTGAGTGTTGTGTCCAGTTGAGGGACTGTCCTTAGTGTTCCCCTCGTGTGGGAAGACTAGATGAGGTTTGTACCACTAGGAGCCATGCTAGGGTGTGTACTTGTGAGTTGGTTTCTGAGCTCTAGAAAGAAGCACCTAGATGAGGTTAAACAGTGGGTGTGCTCACACCCAGAATTAGAGTAGGCTTGTTTCTAAGCCTGTAAAAGAAGTGAGCTTCCTTTTTGTCCGGAAACAGAAGAAAACTAGCGGGGAGTTGAGTGTTGTATGTCCATTGGAGGGACTATACCCCGCTTAGTGAAATCCCAAAAGTTTAATTGGGGATTGGACATAGGACTTCTATTTAGGAAGGGCCGAACCGGATAAATCTTGTGTTCTTTGTGTGTGATTTCTTCTGCGCCCTTAATATTTATTGCACAAGATTTAATTCACCAACAAAAGTTAAAAGTGTTTAATGTGCATTCAGATTTCTGTATCACTCTATTCACCCCCTCTCTAGGTGACTCCTACTGTGCTGTCGTGAGCCAACAAGTGGTATCAGAGTTGGATCTCTTGTAAAAGCAGCGATACCAACAAGTGGCATCAGAGCTAAGCTCTGTGAAGAAGATCTCATGATCCAAGAGCAATGATCCATATCAGCGTATGTAGGATCGAATATGCAGGGTGAATAGATCTAGAAGGGGGGGGGGTTGAATAGATCCGTGATTAATTATAGCGGAAACTTAAGTAATTAAAAAATTACTTCAAATTAGTGTTGACGGGTTTGAACGGCGTGGTCCGTTACAGTTTGTATCATGAGCATGTAAATGAATCATTAAGTGCATGAAAAAATGTGTTAGACATGTGATCAACGTGAGTAATGTGATTAAGTGATAATTATGCCGAAATTTACACTGCTACCATAGAAGACTGTGGAGCTGTACTGTAGAAAAGTCCCTATGGGAAGGCTCAATGTGTATGTGATATCCTGTGGGCATCAGGATGAAATCCTAGAGGTGGACAAGTACCACTAGTTAGGGTGGAGAGGGCTTCTCCCAGTTCTGCGCAGTTGCCATGATTCGTCACTGTATTGCCTAGGTGACGGGTATGTGTTATGTGTGTGATGTGTCCTTCTTTATGGTGTTTTGGACTATGTGTCAAGACAAAATGATGTGCAAAGATGTGAATTAAGTGTGAATGTGCAAAGTGAATATGTGAAAGTGATGTGATAATGTGCTTCCATATGTGAGAATGTGAAACCATGTGATTAAACTTCTTTTGTGTTAAAACAACAAGTAAAAAGTAAGAATATATGACATAAGGGTATGTTGATTGTGATAGATATCATGCTAGTATCACTAGTAAATACGTGTTTAATTTCATGAGTTAGATATTTGAGAATGTGCTATAAAATAAGTTGTGAATGATACCATGATTATATCAAATCCATGTGTAGTTAGCATATTATAAATTGTTTATTTAGTACTTGTTTATTGCTACATGAACCATGTGATAAATTGATCTTTATGTTAAAATTGAGTAGACTGAATGTGATAAGTGTATGGATGTACCAATAGGTTGCTTATTGAGTCTTTTGTGAAGACTCATCCTTGCTTAGACATACATGTGAGACATATATTCCCGAGATTGAGGAGGAGATAGCGAGGAGCGACTCCGAGTGAGAGGAGTGGCAGAGATCTTGAGGGCTATCTACATAGCTTGCACTTTTCTTTTATATAGTACATGAGACGATATTATTGTAATCACAGGGTTGCGCACCCTTCGAGACACACAACATATTTTTAAAAATAAATTAAATAGCATGGATTAAAAGGAAGTGTGATCGACACCTCACAAGTTGCCATGAATGGAAATGAGACTAGGCTAACATTGCTAGGAAAGGGGGTTGAGAACAAGGCATTTACTGTAGTCGTGACGAGTCTCCCCGTCGCGATCAAACTGGTGTCGTGATTCCCTACCAGGGCGCGTCTCCGCTGTCGCGTCGCCCGTGCCTGTCGCGTTCTCTACAGTGCGGGAGAATGCTTGGTGGACCTTCTTCCCGTCCTCTGGCCGGCCAGAGAACAAGAGCCCCTCATCGAACCTTGCTGTGGATGCCTACCAAAATGAAGAAAACAACAAAATAAACCCTGTTAGACCATATTTAAGTGTAGCATCTATCCAAAATTGAAGTAAAAAAGGAGAGCATGGAGGGAACGAACCTGGGGGGTGGTTTTAAACCCCTTGGGTGATATGAAAACGTAGGAAGAAAAATGAAATGTGTTCCTATCTAAAGAACTAAGAAAATGCATGCATGGTGAATAATAGGGAAGGAAGGAAGAAAGAGCCCCAATGGGGGCAACTCCCTGGCTGAAGTGTGATGTCCTTGAGTGTTGGAGAAGCCTTGGACGTGGCCTCCTTAACCACCAAGCTCCATAGATGAAGAAAATTGCATGGCTTGGTAAAGTGGATGAGCGAAAATGTGGGGGAATGAGTGAGCCACAAGCTAAGTGTCAAGTCTGGTGGAATTTTGGCAGCACTTCGTGGCAAAAACTGGGCCCCCCTCCCTCTGAAGAAGAAGAGTTCCTTAAATAGAGAGGAGAGGGAATAATCCCGTCCTCAAGTGATAATGACCCAAAATAATGAGATAAATCCAAGTAAATCCATGGGGGAGAGTCTTAGGAAGGCCCCAAGGTCCCATGAACCCTCAAACCGTGCATGGGGGTTGTGGGGGTTGCTTAGAGATGAAGATAAGGCCGTGAGAGGATAAATAGGAGGTGGTTGCAGAGGCCAGCGCATGCAGATAATGTCGCGACTGGTCCTAGAGGCACGACAACTATAGTTGCGATGGCCAGGATGGTTGCGAACCTAAGGGCACGTGCATGGATATGCATGGGCTGTCGCGACGACTAAAGGGGGCGCGACAAGAATAACGCGACGCCCCGACCCATCGCGTTCAAGAAAATCAATTATCCTTGGATTCTTGACCAATTATTTGAAAGAATAATCAATTAATGAGGCAATATGACTCTTAAAAAGATAATTAGACGTGATATTGTGAAAAATAGGCCTTTAATGGGCTCATAACATGGCTAAGGATGGGCTCAAGGTGAATGACTAACTTGGGGTTCATTAAGAGAACAAGAAATAATGTTCAACTTATGGGGCCAGAATCGGGTGTCTACAGATTGCCCCTCCTTGACTTCCACTTTGCAAAGGAGCGTAGCGGAAGTGGCGCGGAGGTGTCATGAAATGACGATGAAGTGGAAATGACAGGGAGTGGAATGAAAAGATGGGAGCCAAGGTAAAGAGACACCCGATCTAACCAACAAGTAATTGGAATCTTTTTGAAAGCCCTGAGTTAGCTGCTCGAGCATAATGCAAGGAAAACACATGTTCGGACGAGAAAGAGAAAGAAAAGGACGATCAACCCCTCGATTGAGAGGTACCCTAGCCGATTGGCCTGCAGGTTTCATTCTGGAGGGATATGTGCGTGCCAGGCAGGTAACTCAAGCTCTATCTTGGGAGCAGTTCGCAACCAAAATGGATCAAAGGAATAAGGATGAAAATTGTATAGAGAATCCAGACAGGGAAATTCTTGACAAACGGACAAGAGCAACTCGCTCGAAGGCAGGCCTTCCAATTCGGAGTGGAATGAGATTTCTCATTCTGAGCATGAAGAATGGTTGGGCACTCAACAAGAGCTCACCATTAGCCAGGGATGAGTGAAGATAGCTCAAAATCCTACATGATGCATGCTGGGCTAAAAGAAAAGAAATCATTAAATCAAATGCAAAGAAAGGATAAAATAGAAAATATATCAAGGATAATATTGTTAAATCGGACAAGGATGGTTCGAGAGTCTTCTTGCAACTGCTGTGCAAGACAGAGTCCATCATTCCCAAACTTATCTAACATTTTTTTTCCATCAAAGTGGTCCTCAGGGCCTCAAACTAGGAGAGCGCATCCTCCCCCAGAAGGGGAGAATGTTCCCACTCCACCAGTGAGCGCACCTGGGCCGGAAATATATATAAAAGAAAATGAAATACAAACAAGACCCAGTCATACCATTCTAACCTGCATGAGACCAGATTTATCAATAACCACTGGCCCTTCAATGACCAAACTTATCTAACTTAAAGGCCTATCCGGCGATTAGCAACGCGCACCTAGTTCATCACCATTTTTGTTGAAGGGGAACTCAGATCCCAGAGCATGTTGAGAACTAGCCGGTCCTTGAAGCAATATAATATGTAGTACCATATAGTAATGCAAGGGAATAAGGATAGAGATACTTACCTGACTTACCTGTGCAGCTCTATTTTTTGTGATTTTTTGGTTTTTGATTTTTTTTTTGTGATTTTCTGATAACAAACAAAGCAACAACGAAGATAATATGTACATACACAACAATAACACAAAAAAAAACTATGCAAGACACAAGAAAGCACAAAACATAGAAACGCGACATATCTAGAGGTCGCGACATAGTTGCGGTGCTCTGGTAGGTCGTGAACCTAACGCATTGGATCAGGGTGTTGCGACATCATTCTGCGCGATAAACCTCAAAACTGAGCCTTATCCTTATCCTAGAGCTATTCCTAACACTAATGGGACTCTAAGACCAAACCTATTGTTAGTTATGGGTGTCCTCAAGCCAATCATAACTTGTACAATCTTGTTCTTTGATAATAATAATAAGGCTTTTATATTCATTATGTGTAATTCGTTTACCGTTTCATTATGAAGTCCATGAATATACGCAATGGATATTAATTATGATGAGATCATAACAATGAGATTAATATCCTTTAAATGTATATTCTTAATTGTTCCTAATCGGAGGATATTCAAGAAGGACATTGAATATCCGGTTAGACTAGTATAGGTTGCACCTGCTCATATGATGAGGGTGACTGGTCTCATAGTCACTTGTGTGGAGACACTAAGGTGAATCTGTAGGTGCTCATTGGAGAATGAGTTCACTGAACTGATCCATTATGAATCACTGGATGGTAATATTACCTAACTGTCAACCAGCTAGATTCATTGTCACAGTGGCGTGATTGGTCCTTAGACCTGAGACACCAAGGACACCTTGTTGGTGGACTTCTAGATTTTGACCTTAACTTATAGATCTCTAGCCATGAGGCCTTAATCAGTTAAGTGTTCGGATCTAGCGGAATACCTTCGAAGGTGATTGTGTGGTCAATATGGGATCGCTCGCGCTCGGTAATAGGAGAGTGAATGCTCTACGGAAGGATGCCTGATAGTCCCTGGCCAGGGCAAGACTACTTATCAGAAAAGGAGTTTTCTGATATAGTTATGTGGCATCTAAACCGAGTGAGTGTGCAATTTGGGGTTTGACAGTTGACCATACCCTAAGTGCACTCGGGAGCATTGTACGAGTGAAGGATTATAGTCACGTGGTAACTGATGATACAAAAGGTTCCTTGAATGGGTTGCTGAACCCCAATGCTTTCCAGGATCAAGTGGTGTTGCTTGGCACCCAACTTGATTGGAAGCCCGGTCAATTATCGTGAGACGATAATTGATTATGTGATTAATTAATATGAGATGTTAATTAATTACCATAAGTCAATAAAGAGTTATTGAGCTTAATGGGTTGAAAACTGGACTAGCAGTTGGGCCTAGAGGGTCACACGCATAAGAGTTCCGAGCAGACTGGGCAAGGTGTTCTTTATAGACAATGACTGGGTTTTTGTGAAAAGCCGCGGTGTCTATAAATATACGCTGAGAGTTGAACCCTGGGCCAAGCTCCAGGCTTAACCCTGGCCGCCCCCCTCCTCTCTCTCTCTCCCAGGGCGCCCCCCACCCTCTCTCTCCTCTCTCCGGCACATGGTGGAGCTGAGATCCGGGAGACGCGTGGAGAACGAGGAGATCCCGTCTGCGTCCGGAGCTCGCGTGGATACGACTAGAGGCCGGACACTTGAACGGCTTGAAGCACCGGCGCCTCCTGCGCCACCTCCTCCCCAGATTCGGGAGTTACGCAACCCCGCAAAGGTAAAGATCGGATCTTCCTATGCACGGGTTCTAGGTTTTTGTTCGATTCGACCGCTGGCAACGATATCTATCTGTGGAAATCGCGTTTCCGCTGCGCTCTGTGCGTTTCCTTACAGTGGTATCAGAGCCAGGTTGCTGGTACGTTTGGAATCGGCATCTTGTGTATGATGTTTCATGTGTTTTTCGTCGATTCACGTTGTGCATGATTCTCCATGTTTGTCGTGTTTGTGGGTCGCACATGGGATGTGCACTTGCCGATTGGTACGTGGAAGGTGTTCCTGGTACCAAGGCCTTCGCGAAGAACCCCTCGTGCCGTCGTTTGGCCATATATGGAGGTCGTACGACCGCCTGCAAAGTGCCGCCGTCGCACAGGTTGCAGCTTCTTAGACAGTCCAAGATATGGAGATTTTGTAGGTTTCTGAGATTTTTCGGGGTTTTCTGGGCAAATGGGGCGGTGGGTGGCGGTGCCCGGCGTCGTCGGCACCGTCCGCAGCCGCCGAAGGCGGCGCGGGGCCGGCGGGGCCGCCCTCCGCCAGAGGGCGGTGGCGGCTAGGGTTTCACCCCAGCCGCGCGTCGCTCCAATCGGGCGGAGGGGGCGACCCCGCGCGGGCCGCCCGCGGATCCCGGGCGGGTCCGCCCGCGGGTAAGTCGCGGGCGGGTCCGCCCGCGGGTAAGTCGCGGGCGGACCCCCGCGGGTCCCAAATCGGGCCGCGATCGGATCCGGCCCACGCCGGATCCGACCGGCCCTATACCCCTAATTTTTAAGTTTTTAATGGTTTTTAAATTGTTTAAATGCCCAAAAAATTCTTAAAATTCCAAAAAATTCTGAAATTAGTTTTAAGAGTTTTTAAAAATTATTTTAGCTCTTTGTAAATTAATCTTCAGATGTTTGACCCATTGCTTAATTAGTTTAAGGAAAATCTAAAATTGTTTTAGTTATTCCTACTATCTAATTAAAGCATGTTAATTGATTTAGAAATGTGATTTTTAAATTAATTAACTGTACATCTTGGCGACCTCATGTAGTAACAGTGAATGACGTTTATCTAATGTTGATTAGATGATATCCATGTTAGCTAAATTAGTTAAATGGTTTTCAAAATATAATTATTATATTTTTGAAATAAAAGTTATTTCAGAAGTAATTATGTGATAATTGCTTGTTGATGCATGTGATGTGTGTGGATGGATGGTCATGGACTTAGATATCATGTGATGATTGTTATGGTTAATGGCAAATGATGTAATTTATGAGGACTGCGTGCCTCCCTCTCTCCCTCCATTGAATCCGGGTTGTACATTCTATCTCCCTCTTATTATGTACTCCCCTTGACTTGTTCAAGGTTTCTTATTATTATCTGATGTACATTTATGGGCCTGCGTGCCCAATTTAAATATTACTTGTAATTTTAAGAAGCGGATTGGCGGAGATGGAGGAGAGTACCATGCAGGACCTTGCTGGAGATAAAGTTACATCAAGCTAAAGCATCAGATGCGGGGCTGCCATTTGTTCACCATATTTGTGGATTACCAACTGGCTCTGGTAATGCCACTCTAGGTTAAAGTCCATGATCATCCATCGTTTTTCTTCATATATATGAAATGTGTGGAATGTGCTTTGATATATATAATTAAATATATGATATTCCAAATTCTATATATCAATAGCACGTAGATATAGAGACCAAGATAAAATATGTCAAAAATCCCTCCTTGTTTAAATTTTAAGCCGTAGCGTAATCATTGAGAATGAATTACGTGGCCCTCCATCATTATAGTTTTAGGATTGCCATTAGATCGGGCAAGTTTGTTGTGCTATCCACAAGGCTTGCCAAATCTGATGACAGACTAAAACTATGGCATAGTAGCCTTAAACGGGGTAGAGGACCGGTGTAGCTTTGTTGTGCTATCCACAAGGGCTACATCCAAATCTATGCTCGTTACATAATGATGGTACTGCTTAGACTGGATTTAATGACTTGTTGTGCTATCCACAAGGTCATTAAAATTCAGGGGCCAAAATAAGATCGGATATTGCAAGAGTTGCAAGTGTCAAGGGTTGATCGCTTTCAGATCATAGTATGGTTTGTTGTGCTATCCACAAGATCATGCTATGAGTCTGTGAGATTCCGATCCCCACTAGGAGACCGTCGGTGTCTCCCATTCTGTATATCTCAGGGTTATACAGTCTGCCGAAAAATAGTGGGAGCTAATCTTGATTAAAGTCCTAATCTAGATTTAATTATTATTATGAACATCTGCTAATTATGTTTAGATTTCCTTTATAGGCAAAAATGTCGTCAGGTAACCCACTCCGTGGCATACTGGATGCCAACAGATTGACAGACCCGAACTACTCGGAATGGCTCAAGAACCTGAAGATTGTCCTCAGGTCTGAGCGCATTGCCTATGTCCTGGAAGGTGAGTTTAGCTGAGATGCTAAACATGCTGAAGACTGCTGAGGGCAACCTTAAGAAGGAAAAGCCCACTGTTCTCATGGTTGGAAAGTCCAACAAGAAGAGGAGAGCAATGCAAGCCTTTAAGAAAGGCAATGCAAAGAAGCAGTCCAAGCAAAAACAAAAGAAGGACATAAGTAAATGAGCAGAAAAGGGCGAGTGCTTCCACTGCAAGAAGAAGGGGCACTGGAAAAGAAATTGCAAGGACTACCTTGCATTGAAGGCTCAGGAGAAGCAGAAGCTTGGCGAAGCTTCAGGTATCTATATGATAGATCTTCACTTGTCTATTAGAGATTCCACATCTTGAGTTTTAGACACTGGATGTGCTTCTCATATCTGCAATGATGTGCAGGTGCTGACAAGTAGAAGGAAGCTGAGCAAGGGCGAGGTGAACTTGAGGCTTGGAAACGGCACAAGTGTTGGTACACACACTGTGGGGACAGTGAAGCTCAAGTTACCTTTTGGAGATTTGCTTTTATTAGATGATTGCTACTATGTGCCTAGTATCATAAAGAACATTATTTCTGTTTCTTGTTTAGACAGAATTGGATACATGTTTACCATTGAGAACAATAGTTGTTCAGTTTATTTGAGAAATAAACTAGTTGCTTTAGCAAGTTTGGTGAATGGTTTGTATCTACTTGATGTCTCTTATGAAAATCTCCATGTTGATGTTTCTCCTAAGAGAAGTAAGAATAGTGTGAACACTGCCTACTTATGGCATTGTAGGCTTGGTCACATTGGTGAGAATAGGCTTCAAAAGTTGCATAAGAATGGATACTTAGATCCATTTGATTATGAATCATATGCAACTTGTGAATCCTGTTTAATGGGTAAGTTGACCAAATCTCCATTTAGTGGACATGGAGATAGGGCCAAGGACATATTGGAACTAAAACACTCGGATGTATATGGTCCAATGTCTACCCAAGCCAAGGGTGGTTACTCATACTTCATTACATTCACGGATGACTACTCAAGGTTCGGATTTGCTTACTTAATGAAGTACAAATCTGAAGCTTTTGGGAAGTTCCAAGAATTTAAGAATGAAGTTGAGAAGCAAATTGGAAAAAGCATTAAAATCCTACGGTCAGACCGAGGAGGTGAATACTTGAGTACAGAGTTCACGCAATTCTTAAAGGATAATGGTATCGTTTCTCAATGGACTCCTCCCTATACACCATAGATGAATGGTGTATCGGAAAGGAGGAATCGCACCTTGTTGGACATGGTACGATCCATGATGAGCCGTTCACAGTTACCAGTTTCCTTATGGGGATATGCGCTAGAGTCAGCGGCATATCTGCTGAACAGGGTTCCCAGTAAATCTGTGTCTTCCACTCCATATGAGATATGGAAGGGTAGAAAGCCTGATTTTAAACATGTTAAAATCTGGTACTGTCCTGCCCACGTGAAGAGACACGACCCAGATAAACTGGAATCCAGAACCGATAAGTGCAGGTTTGTTGGATACCCAAAAGAAATGTTTGGGTACTACTTTTACCATCCTGGTGAACAAAGAGTGTTTGTCGCTAGGAGAGCTGTCTTCTTGGAAGAGGAGTTCCTTACCCAAGAGGACAGTGGGAGTAAGGTAGATCTAGAAGAGGTTCTAGATCCACAAACTATGCAAAGTCCACCAGTTGAAACATCGGTTCCGGAACCTGTTCAGGAATATACACACATTCAGCGTAGGTCTGGTAGAGTACCTAGACAGCCTGAAAGATTTGTTGGACATATCAGTGAAGGCATGTCTTATAATGAGGATGATGATCCAAAGACCTACCAAGAGGCTGTTGATAGTCCTCACTCAGGAAATGGCGAGATGCCATGAATTCTGAGATGCAGTCCATGTACACCAACCAAGTTTGGAACTTGGTAGACTTGCCTGAAGGTATTGTACCTATTGGGTGCAAGTGGATCTTTAAGAGAAAGATCGGTGCAGATGGACAGATCGACACTTATAAGGCAAGGTTGGTGGCAAAGGGGTATCGTCAAAGGCAAGGGATTGACTATGACGAAACTTTCTCATCAGTTGCCATGATAAAGTCGATCAGAATTCTTCTCGCCATTGCTGCATACTTTGATTACAAGATCTGGCATATGGATGTAAAGACTGCTTTCCTCAATGGAAACATTGAGGAAGAAGTGTATATGATACAGCCTGAGGGTTTTACATCCAAAGAGTGTCCAGATAAAGTATGCAAGCTTCAAAGGTCCATCTATGGATTGAAGCAAGCTTCTAGTAGTTGGAACATAAGGTTTGATGAGGCTATCAAATCTTATGACTTCATTAAGAATGAAGATGAACCATGTGTGTATAAGAAAATCAGTGGGAGTGCTATCACTTTTCTCATACTTTACGTTGATGACATCTTGCTCATTGGGAATGATGTAGGGATGCTATCATCAGTAAAGGTTTGGTTGTCAAAGAACTTCTCCATGAAGGATTTGGGAGAAGCATCCTACGTATTAGGAATACGTATCTATAGAGATAGATCTAAGAGGATGCTTGGCTTGACCCAATCCATGTACATAGATACCATTGTCAAAAAGTTTGGCATGGAAAATTCCAAGAGAGGTCTCATACCTATGAGACATGGGATTATTCTCTCTAAGGAGCAGTCTCCTAAGACTCCTGAAGAGAGGGCAGCCATGGATAGAGTCCCCTATGCCTCGGCTATAGGGTCTATCATGTATGCCATGCTATGTACAAGACCTGATGTGGCATTTGCTCTAAGTGTTACGAGCAGATATCAGGCAAATCCGGGTGAAACACACTGGATGGCTGTGAAATGTATCCTTAAGTACTTGAGAAGGACTAAGGATATATTTCTGGTCTATGGAGGAGGGGACTTGAAACTTCGGGCATATACTGACTCGAGTTTCCAGTCAGACCCAGATGATAGCAAGTCTACATCTGGGTTTGTGTTCACTTTGAACGGGGGTGCAGTGAGCTGGAAGAGTTCCAAGCAAGAAACCACTGCAGACTCGACGACAGAAGCTGAGTACATTGCTGCAACTGAAGCCGCCAAGGAGGCAGTGTGGATGAAGAAGTTCATCACCGACCTTGGTGTGGTGCCAGGTGACTCTGATCCAATCCCATTGCTGTGTGACAACAATGGGGCCATTGCATAAGCGAAAGAGCCGCGGTCTCATCAGAAGTCAAAGCACATTCTGAGGCGATTTCACCTGATCAGGGAGATTATCACTAGAGGAGATGTACTGGTGGAAAGAGTTCCTTCAGTTGACAACATTGCAGATCTACTGACGAAGCCATTGACTCAAATTGTGTTTGAGAGCCACCTAGAGTCTATGGGTTTAAGACATAAAGGTGATTGGCTTTAGTCCAAGTGGGAGATTGTTAGTTATGGGTGTCCTTAAGCCAATCATAACTTGTACAATCTTGTTCTTTGATAATAATAATAAGGCTTTTATATTCATTATGTGTAATTCGTTTACCGTTTCATTATGAAGTCCATGAATATACGCAATGGATATTAATTATGATGAGATCATAACAATGAGATTAATATCCTTTAAACGTATATTCTTAATTGTTCCTAGTCGGAGGATATTCAAGAAGGACATTGAATATCCGGTTAGACTAGTATAGGTTGCACCTGCTCGTATGATGAGGGTGACTGGTCTCATAGTCACTTGTGTGGAGACACTAAGGTGAATCTGTAGGTGCTCATTGGAGAATGAGTTCACTGAACTGATCCGTTATGAATCACTGGATGGTAATATTACCTAACTGTCAACCAGCTAGATTTATTGTCACAGTGGCGTGATTGGTCCTTAGACCTGAGACACCAAGGACACCTTGTTGGTGGACTTCTAGATTTTGACCTTAACTTATAGATCTCTAGCCATGAGGCCTTAATCAGTTAAGTGTTCGGATCTAGCGGAATACCTTCGAAGGTGATTGTGTGGTCAATATGGGATCGCTCGCTCTTGGTAATAGGAGAGTTAATGCTCTACGGAAGGATGCCTGATAGTCCCTGGCCAGGGCAAGACTACTTATCAGAAAAGGAGTTTTCTGATATAGTTATGCGGCATCTAAACCGAGTGAGTGTGCAATTTAGGGTTTGACAGTTGACCATACCCTAAGTGCACTCGGGAGCATTGTACGAGTGAAGGATTATAGTCACATGGTAACTGATGATACAAAAGGTTCCTTGAATGGGTTGCTGAACCCCAATGCTTTCCAGGATCAAGTGGTGTTGCTTGGCACCCAACTTGATTGGAAGCCCGGTCAATTATCGTGAGACGATAATTGATTGTGTGATTAATTAATATGAGATGTTAATTAATTACCATAAGTCAATAAAGAGTTATTGAGCTTAATGGGCTGAAAATTGGACTAGCAGTTGGGCCTAGAGGGTCACATGCATAAGAGTTCCGAACAGACTGGGCAAGGTGTTCTTTATAGACAATGACTGGGTTTTTATGAAAAACCGCGGTGTCTATAAATATACGCTGAGAGTTAAACCCTGGGCCAAGCTCCAGGCTTAACCCTGGCCGCCCCCCTCCTCTCTCTCTCTCCCAGGGCGCCCCCCACCCTCTCTCTCCTCTCTCCGGCACATGATGGAGCTGAGAACCGAGAGACGCGTGGAGAACGAGGAGATCCCGTCTGCGTCCGGAGCTCGCGTGGATACGTCTAGAGGCCGGACACTTGAACGGCTTGAAGCACCGGCGCCTCCTGCGCCACCTCCTCCCTGGATTCGGGAGTTACGCAACCCCGCAAAGGTAAAGATCGGATCTTCCTATGCGCGGGTTCTAGGTTTTTGTTCGATCCGACCGCCGGCAACGATATATATCTGTGGAAATCGCGTTTCCGTTGCGCTCTGTGCGTTTCCTTACACCTATGACTACTCTAACTCCTATGGACGAGTTGGGAAGGGGATTAGGCCTTCTAGAGCTCTATAAGTAGGTGTGCAGGGGTCTAAATTTGGAGCTCATCTTCTCTCTTGGTTTTCTCTCTCCCCAAGCCATGAAGAGATCTTTTTCCTCCCTCCAAGCCAGCTCCACCCCTTATGGCGGTCCCAAGGCGGCGAGGACGGCCCATGCAGAGCTTCCCCACCTCTCTTCCATGCCCGACCATATTAGCGCAAGACCTGATCTTCAAGTAAGTGCTTTCTCTCTCTACTCTTTGATTTTCTCTCTCTCTTCTTCTTCTTCTTCTTCTTCTTGCTCTCTTCTTCGGCCAATCCTCTATTTTTCTTCTTCTAGATCCTCCCAGGCAATAGACGCTACTCCAAGATCCCATGGTTAGAGCCCATAGTCAATGCACTTCCCGTGGCGTCTATTAACCTTCTGCGCGAATGGAAGCTTACTACTATCCTCACGCTAGCAAAGAATTATCACAAAATAGTGCATGTGTGGGACAGTCTTATGGCGCTTGCAGAGTTGTGGCATCCACAGACCCACACCTTCATCTTTCCCTCATTTAAAGCCACAATTCTACTGGAGGAGCTGGAGCTCATGCTGGGGCTCCCAAAAGAAAAGAAAGGGGAGGAATATCGCATCGCGCACACCGTGGCTCCCATCAACTCCTGGTCCATCCTTGGAGAGATCACCACCAAGTCCGAGGACCTACGCACCATGACTAGCCCAGGCTATGTCCATCTCATCCCCCTCTCTCAATGGATCGCCTCCCAATGCAAAAGGCAGATCGGAAACTTCCTCGCCATTGCCAAGGCAGCCGCTATCTGCAAATGCGGTGTCATCCTCTTCTCCGCATAGGACCACCTCCTCTCTGTATCCAACCTGAGCGCTATCATCTGTGTGTGGGAAGGTATGAGCATCTCTCAAGCTATACTTGGATATCTTTATGCTGGGCTCTCCTCTACAGCTACTAGCGGTCCTTTCTTCGGCTCCGTGGTTGCCCTTGGGTGCTGGATGGGCATGCACATAAGCTTCAAGGCAATAGACGATCCTTCCATCAAGTGCATGAGCATGCTACATCACCCACTCGCCTTTGTCGGCGCTCCACTTCACATGACTACTCAGGCGTGGTGCATGACAACGATGATCAAGGGATTGAGAGAGTGGAGGATTTACTTCAAGACAATGATGGTGGAGTGGTTCGAGATGCGCCTGAGATTCCTCCACAACAAGGTGATCCGCCTTCCTCAGCGCATCGGCTTGGCACTATGACTAATCGACGACGAAGCACTG
Source organism: Colocasia esculenta (assembly GCA_014218235.1). Lineage (NCBI taxonomy): Eukaryota > Viridiplantae > Streptophyta > Magnoliopsida > Alismatales > Araceae > Colocasia > Colocasia esculenta. Next base: position 94,123,241 of record CM024753.1, on the reverse strand, counting down.
GACCTGTACAACCCCGACCAGTGCTATCTACAGTACGGTGCAACACGCACAATTGTTTTTTTTTTGGTAATTAATACCGTAGATTATATTGATGAAAGAATGGACAAGTACACAAAGTGTATTCATACTATCACAACCCGATAGTTATGAAGATAGAAGAGGTTTAAGAACCTCAAGAAGAAAGGGGAAAACAATAGCAAGAAGCAAATCACTCCCCTAGACGATCATCACAAATTGAAATTCCTGATAATTCTCCTGGATCGGTTTGAAGAGGGGCCCTCCTGAACATGAAATTCAGTAATGTGACGAACATCAGCCAAGATGGAGAGAAGTACATGGACTCGATTCCGCTGCTTAGAGTCAAAGAGGCGACTGCACCTCTCCTTCCAAATCCACCAGAGTGCAGCCCGAAAAGAGTTAAATGCAACAATGGTACCAATACCCGGACCATGAAAGCTTCTGAGAAGACTATCACATTCAGCTAGAAGGGATTCTTTAGGTCTCCTGTGAATATCCAGTCTGTGTATAATTGCATCCAAATCCAAGAGCTATAGGGACAATGGAAGAACAGATGGTGGAGGTATTCATCATGCTGCCTGCATAAAACACACATGCTTGGGCCATGGATGCCACGCCTGTGAAGGGTCTCGAAGGTGGGAACTCTCCCCAGCATGCATTGCCATGCATGAAGGGACTGCTTTTGGCTAGTAGGCCGCTTCCAGACAATATGGGACAAGGAACTTGCGGAAAAACAATTCTTTTGAGGTCATAAATCTGATTGGTGGTAGGGGTACCATTGTTATTCTTCCAAAGTATGGAATCCTCACAGCCATGAGAAATATGAATCCTGTGAATCTTCGGCCAAATCTCCATCATCTCAATGGAAATGGGATGAGGAAGATGCCACCTTCCATTGTGAATGAACTCACTAATAGTAGCATTAGAGGGCAAGCCGATGAGAAATTTGATGTACTCACCTCCCAATGAAAAGATGGAATGGCCATCGATCCAAGGCTCATCCCAAAGATTAAATGATTTACCATCTCCAACCTTGAATATCAAATGAGGAAGCATCCATTGTCTTGCCTGCAAAATACCTGTCCATGCTTGAGAGTGATAAGAGTGAATACGTGCTGTCCAAATAGAAGAATTAGAGAGGTATCTACCTCTCACCCATTGGGTCCAAAGAGTATCACAATTAGAGATCACTCTCCAAAGTTGCAAAGAGATAGCTGAGGAGTTCCATACATGAATTCTTCGGATACCAACACCACCCTCAGATTTCGGTCTACACAACCAGTCCCACTTAATCAGGTGAAAAGGCTTATACTCCCCAGATGTATGCCAGAAGAAGTTTCTTAGCATCCTTTCTACCTCACCAACCAACTTCTTAGGTAAGATGAATGCAACAGCCCAGTAGATAGCATAAGAATTAAGAACTGATCTGATAAGCTCAATCCGACCTGCTTTGGAGAGTAGTCTTGTTTTCCATGAGACAATGCGGCTTTTGATTTTTTGGATAATAGGGTAGCAGTGTGCATTAGACAGTCTAGTTGAATATAAAGGAAGACCCAAGTAAGTAGTAGGCAAGACACCTTCCTAGACACCTAAAGCATCAAGTAGGGGACCTTTGTGAGAAACCTTAGCACCAATGAAAACTTTACTCTTGGCCACATTCAAATGCAATCCGGAGCATCTATAGAAAGTATCCAGAATTGTGCCTATGTTGCTGGCAGAAGAAGGCTTCGGTTTTAAGAAGATGAGCAGATCATCCACAAACATCAAGTGGGAAACCTTAACATCACCATAGGTGGGAACATGTAAAATTCTAGCTTGCACCCTTTGCTCAATAAGAATGGATAGGCCCTCCATGGCAATACAAAATAAGTATGGTGATAAAGGGTCACCCTGCTGGATTCCATTGGATGAACGAAAGTATCCTCTGGGAGATCCATTAATAAGGACAAAAAAAGATGCAGAAGAGATAAGAATATCAATCCAGTCAACCCACTGATCAGGAAACCCCATCTTTCTGAGCATGAAAAGAATGAAACCACAGTGGATAGTATCAAAAGCCTTGCGAAGATCAACCTTGAGACAGAGAAGGTTACCACGACATTTAGAGTGCAGATCTCTCACAATATCATTAGCCAGGAGGATGCTATCTTGAATCTTACGACCTTTAATGAAAGCTGATTGGTTTTTGCTAATGAGGAGAGGCATGTACTGCTGCATACGGTTAGCCATGAGTTTAGTGATGATCTTGTATAAGAAATTGCATAAGGAGATTGGCCTAAATTGATCAAAAGAATCAGCCAGATCAGATTTGGGAATAAGAGAGATGAAAGTATGATTGATCTGGCGAAGCCATCTACCACCAGAAAGAAGAAGTACTGCACAGCATCCACAACTCTCTGCCCCACAATGCTCCAGCAAAATTGATAAAAGTCAGCAGGGAAACATCAGGCCAAGGTTTTGTTCTTAGGAGAACTCATAACAACGTCTTTAATTTCATCATCGGTGAAAGGAAGCATGATAGATTTACTGTCATCTCAGTGATCTTGCGGAAAGGAGAAAGTTCGGTTGGTCATAATGCTGCTGCTGATTGAGAGGTCATGATAGAATTCAACTGCATAATCTCTAACCTCCTGGAAATCATCTGTGACAGTGCCATCAGATTTCTTACATCTTCTAATAGTGTTAATCATCCGCCTTCCCTTGATGCTGGCATAGAAAAATCTAGTGTTATCATCAGTTTGGGTTAACCAATGTTGTTTGGCCCTCTGGTGAGCAAAAGACTCCTCCATCTTAAGACAGGTTTGATATGTTTCCAGGGCTAGCTCTCATTAGAAATATAGGTTCATTCAAAGGGTCAGCATCTAAGGCATCCTGTGCCTTATGGAGCGCATCACCAGCACAGGTAACCTTCCGAAAAACAAGACCGAATTCTGAACGGTTCCAATCCTTCAAAATTCTTGACAGCCGAAGCTTCTGGCACAAGACAAAAAGAGGAGTGCCCGGAAAGGAGAAGCCCAAGTTCTCTCGATGACAGACATGAAATCTTTATGCTTTGCCCACATGGAAAAAAACTTAAAAGGTTTAGGCCCGCTAGCAACAAGTTCCTCACTGAGAACGACAAGTTGTGCATGGTCAGACAGCATTTGATCACCATAAGCACCATAGCTATCAGGAAACTCATCTAACCAAAATTGGTTAATAAGAGCCCGGTCCAATCTACAGGATATTCTACTATTGCCCCCAGACTGGTTACTCCACGAAAAGGCATTCCCCACACTTTTCAGATCCATCAAGGCAGCTTGATCAATGCAATTGTTGAAGTCACGAAACATGGTAGGGGTAAGCTTCCTGCCCCCCATCTTCTCACAAGGAAAGCGGACACAGTTGAAGTCGCAATAAGAAGCCAAGGGAGAAGAGATGGTGATGAAAGATCCATAATATCCTTCAAAGAAATCCTTTCATAATGAAGATTGGAACCATAGATGGCTGCAAGGGGAATGACTAACTGAGGCATTTCAGAACAGTCCATATGAATATAATGAGTGGAAGTTTTGACAGACTGAATGACTTTAGATTGGAGGATAAAATTTTTAACACTCAGCCTGTGCTCATACTTATTCAAACCCCTTACATTCCAGGAGGTAATCTTCATAATTAGTTTTGTGAGAGAGATCTGATGCAAGCTTGAAGCTTATCAATGGTATGATCAGATGGCACACCTGATACCATATTCCCTTGGCCTCTACCCTGGTCACGAGTACCAGAAGATTGCAAATTAGCTTTCCCCTTCCCGCCATGCAAAGCAGCTTGAGTGCAAGGGTTGAAATCTTCTGCATGCATGCACGTACGTCCGTCACCTTGGGACGTGGAAGAATAGCTGTGTACGCTACCATCCTGCTTAGATAGATTTCCTTTACTTAAATCAGCTTTGTTCGTAAATGAAGAAACCTCATGGGGCACGAAACCATCCTCCACACAGTTTCTATACTTCCCTCCATCCTTGGAATGTAAAGAATCAGAGTCAATAATCTCCAGCCTAGAGTGGGCAAGCCGATCTGCATTAAGATGAGTAGAGGAAAGAACAATTTGCTTTTGGAAACTGGTTCCACTGCCAAAAGTCCCGGTTGCCTTCTTAGCCTCTCCTCCTTCTAAAGAATCCTTCCTACAAATGATGCGATCTGTTTGGGATAGGGAAGGCTGTAAAGAATCACCTGCGATCTCCTCTGCCTTTGTAAGGGGATATCTTCCCTCCTTGGAAGATCGTCCAGACCATCAGCCTCAAGGTTCTCCTCCAAAATAGAATAGCGATTAGCTATGGCCAGCTGCAACGGGAACATGGAGATTTTCAACTGTCGAAGTCTTCTTCCTCCAGACTTTTTGTGCTGCTTAGTTCCTTCCAATTGCATGCGACACTCACCATTACCATGGCCGAAGGAACTGCACTCTGAGCACACACCACCGGCTTCCAGTCATATTGCATCTGGATACTTGCAATGGAACCATCAACATCCATAATAGAAAGTTCATCAGGAAACTCAGCACCAACATCTATCATAACGCAAGCCCGAGCAAAGAGTAACCTCTTCCGAGAAGTTGTCAAGGAATCCATATGGAGAGGACGACCCAGAAGACTCAAGATCTTGCTTAACTCCTTAGCAGTCCACCACTTGAGGGAAGTCCAGGGAACTTGACCCAAAGGAATGGACATAAGGGACTCCTTCTCCATTTGGAGATCAGGTGACCATCTCCTAAGAACAAGCGGATGGCCTTTAATACTCCAAATCCATCAAGTGCTCGCATCAGATCTTCTTGAAGGTTGAATACAACCAGGAAGAACCTCCCTCGCGCATCAAAAGTTCCACTTCTCCCTTCGGCTTCCAAATGTTGAGAACAAAGGATCTAAGAGCAGAGAAAATGGGTTTCATACCAATGCAATATCCCATGAGAGCAGGACGCCAAGATTCCTCTAGCTCTTTCACATCATCCCCTTCAAACACCGCCACCCTCCGGTCAGAGAGACTAACCGGTTCAATGAACTGAAGAACTCCTTCTTTGATAGCATCGCTAGTTCCAGATTGAGCACCAAAAAGCGCAGACCAAGGACGCCTGTTCTGAGAAACTCTAGAACAAGATCGAGATCTGCCATGGCGTGGAGCATGCTCAATACGACGACCTCTGAGAGGAGAGTTGGGGGGGTTACCTTGTGGGAGAACACCTTCGGGGGGGAGGGTTCTTCCCGCGGCCACCACAAAGCCATTGGGGACACTCGGAGGAAAGGCCTCCATGTGCCCCCCAGGGGCGATCCCCACAGAACCTCCACACAGAGCGCAAATCCTCAGAGCTTCTCTCTCTAGAATCGCCTAGAGAGAGAAAGCGGCCCAAAGGGGAGCTGATCAATCGCAGCACGCACAATTGTGCCGGCTCTCTCCTACTACCCGCCAATCCAGGTATGGAAGATGAACGATGAACAGGATGAACGGGACGTGAGGAGTGCCATCATCCATTGGGAGGGGTGTGCCACAAGCCTCATCTCAGTGGAAGTGACAAAGGATGAAGATGTGAACCACGAGTATCAATTGGCTTTGAAGAGGGTTCAACCTTTAATACCTGCGGGGTCTAAGGTTGCACCGGGTGCTTGAGAGTGGGTAGAAGATGTAAAAGGTGGTAGCTAGGGCTTGAAAAAGATTGCTTGATTGATTTTAGGCATGATTAGGAGTTGTAATTGATCATTTGAATCAATAAAATCAAAATTTTATTCATTGTGCGCATTGCTCTATTGATGTCGCGACCAAAACAGACGTCGCCTAAAGGTCGCGACGGGTTGATAGGTCATGACCTACCCGTCCGCCGTGATCTTAACGCGATGTCTATAAGGGTCGCGACATAAACCGATGATTCAAAAATGCAGCAAGCCCCTTCTCCCCCCCTTGCGCGCTCAAACTCTCTTGCTCCGGCGATTTGGGCGATCCGACTCTCTTGCTTCGACTCCCTCTCTCTGTGCACTCTCTCTCTTTCTCACTCTCTCCTACTCTCTCACTCACTCTCTTCCTCATGGCAGTGATGGAGGGAAGTGGCGGCGGTGGCAACGGTGGCATAGGGAAAAGGGCGACAGCGAGGAGGACCTCCCGGCGGCGGTGGCGGATCTCGTGGCGGCGGCCGAGGCACGGGAGGCTGCTATGAGAAAGGTGAGTTCTTGAAGCTCTAATCCTTGAATGCATGGTTTGATTGGATGAGGAAGCCTGATAGAGGGGCATTGTAGGGCGTGACGCCCAGGAGAAAGGCCACCGGACAAAGGAGGCTCTGGTTGGTCCGCGTCTGAGAATGCGACGGCCCGCCCCGTCGCGACATTAGGAGTCTCGACGGGGTCAGGGGTCGCGACACTGTCGCGTCGACCGTAGGCTATTGAGACAAGGTCGTGGTCCCCTTAGGTGTCGCGACCATGTCGTGACGCATCGGAGCATTGCAACAAGGTCGCGACCTACTGGGTCGGCGCGACCTCAACCGAGAAATCAAGAAATGCATGTTTAAGCTGACCGATTGTCCAATTGTGCTTGCAGGGTGAGATGAGGGCCAGGGTCTCTTGGCTCCTGGTATTAGCTGTGTACCTGGTCCTCCCAGGGTTTTAGAGGGAGCGCCTAGACGACATGGGGTTCGGGGAGGTGCTGAAGATGGAGCGGATGAGGGCGGATGCCCCTCTTACCAAGGCCCTGTGCAGCAGGTGGGACGCGGAGGAGACTGCCTTCGTGTTTCCATGGGGACACATGATCCCCAGCCTGGAGGATGTGAGCAGGATCACCGGATTGAGAGTGTACAAACGTCCGATGAGCGGGTTTACCTACCCATGCTACCAGGGGATAGCACGCAGGCTCTTAGACTTGACTTAGGTCCTAGGTCCTCTCTCATCCCTATGGTAGATCTACAAAAGAGTTTAGGGCTAGTTCAGACGGGCAAGGAGGTGGCCGAGATGGTGGACAAGCAACTAGACAGGCTGGTTAGGGGTTGTAGGGAGACTCTAGCCAGCGAGCCCGGGGCACAGGCAGATCTGGACTTGCGCCGCTTCCTCACATTCTTCTTGGGCAGACTTCTGTTTGCTACGAGGGGCGACACAGTCCACTGTCGGTTCCTGCCGCTGCTAGAGGACCTAGACCAGGTGGGGGACTATGCGTGGGGGGCTGCACTCCTGGCGCATCAGTTCGACAGCTTGGGCTCCTCTGACTGGCAGACGTCGATCATCGGCTTCTTCCCTTTCCTTCAGGTACTCTTCTCTTATCTTGCCCCCTTTTACTTGAAATGCTTCTCTGCTATACATGATCTAATTGTGTCTTTATTCTTGCAGGTCTAGACTTACCTTCACCTCCCGAGCCTGAGGAGGGGCATTTTGAAGCGACTGAGCCTTGTGCCCCTAGCTCGACGCTGGGTGCCCTGCCGAGACATGCACCCGCTGGAGGAGCAGCTGGCGTCCATCCAAGACGCGATCGACGTCTATCCTCAGCTAGATGTGAGTGTTCTACCCTCTCTAAGTTTAAATTGATTTGATTGACTGCTTGGCTAATGATCATATGTGCTTTGATGTGCAGCTGGTGTGGTAGCCGTATCTAGAGGAGGGGAATGAGGGACAACCTTGGTTGGAGCAGGCCTGTCCCTACTTCGGTAGGGCACTGTGGGTCCACGCTCTCAACCTTGTGCTACCTCTCCACTTGCATCTGACTCAGAGGTCCCTCGGCCTCCGTCAGAGCGCTGTGGAGTTCCCTAGCCGAGGTCGGACCCCTAGGCCTGGCCGGAGCTTCCGGGGGCTCCACGACACTACTGACTGGCACGAGTGGGTCCGTGAGCAGATCGTAGACTGGGAGCACCGAGGCAGACGGGTCCGTCAGACGCCGAGTCCGACGATGTGTACCTACAGTCTTTCGCCTTGAAGTATGGGGCAAGGTCTACAAAGGCACGAGACGACAAATAAACTTCTAAACTCAGACCTTATGAATTGTTCTATAATTGAATTGGATCTGACACAGTTTGATGATACGCAGGTGGACGTGGCTAGGCATATCGCCTCGCTCCAGGCCCTGCTGCACTCCGCCCTGTAGGACCGAGACACAGCTCGGAGAGAGACAGAGCAGCTTGTCACGTTCTAGCAAAATTACATTTACTGAATATGATAGATATTAAACACGACAAGTAACATAAGGTTTGCTCATGAACAACTAGATTTGTGGAAGTTATTACATAATACTCCTCATTATAGTCTAAATGAGGAGCAAGCAGGCCAGAGATTGGATGCTTCCTCATGTGATATTCAAGATTGGGGATGGTAACACTTTCAACCTTTGGGATGATCCTTGGATCGATGGCCATTCCATTTCTTCTTTGGGAGGCGAGTACATCAGGTTTTTGATTGGGTTGCCTACTAATGCTACTGTTAGTGCGTTCATTCAGAATGGGAGGTGGTGTCTTCCCATCCGACTTCTATTGAGATGATGGAGATTTGGCCGTGGATCCTTAGGATTCACATTTTTCAAGGTTGTGAAGATTCCATTGTTTGGAAGCACAACAATGGTACGGTCACCACTAAGCAGATTTATGATCTGAAAAGAATTGTTTACCCTCAAGTGCCTTGGTTTTAGGTTGTATGGAAGTGGCCTACTAATCAAAAGCAATCCCTTCATGCATGGCAATGTATGTTGGGGAGAGTTCCTTCCTTTGAGGTCCTTCAGAGACGTGGTATCCATGGCCCAAGCATGTGTTTTTATATAGGTAGCATGATGAATACCTCCACCATCTGTTTTTCCAATGTCCTTATAGCTCTTGGATTTGGATGCAACTCTTACATAGATTGGATATCCATAGACGCCCAAATAACACCATTCTTGCTGAATGTGATAGTCTCCTTAGAAGCTTTCATGGATCGGGTATTGGTACAATTGTTGCATTTACTAGTTTTCGTGCTGCTCTTTGGTGGATTTGAAGGAGAGATGTTCTCGACTCTTTGACTCTAAGCAGCATAATCGAGTTCATGTTCTTCTTTCCATTTGGCTGATGTTCGACATATTACTAAATTTCACATTCAAGAGGCTTGTTCTTCCAACCGATCCAAGAGAATTATCAGGAACTTCAACTTGTGATGACCCACCCGGGGAGTGTTGTGCTTCTATGTCTTTATTTTTGCTCCCTTTTCTTAGAGTTTTTTTTTTTATGCTCCTTTTCTCATTCATAACTATCGACTTGTGATAGTATGAATGCACCTTGTGTACTTGTCACTTTTCATCAATACAAGTTCCGGTATTAATTACCAAAAAAAAAAAAAAGAGGAGCAAGCAAAAGTAGGCTGTAACGTTATTATATTTCCACTTAACTACAATAAAACAAAAGATCACAGCATTTCTTCGCATAGGGTGGTCCACTCAGCACTCAAGTCCCCCTTAAGCAATATCACCATCTTGTTCACCTGAAAATGTTAAATTGAGTGAGCTAACTAGCCTAGTAGAACTCAATTCCTCTACCTCAAAAGGATTCAGAGGCATATATTCAAGATAAGACAGTATAGATTTCTGACATGGAGTGTTCAAGATAACGAACAAGCAAGATAATCTTGATAATAAGTATTGAACAAGAACACTTTAGAAGCAAGATTACTCAGGATGATACTTAAATTCAGAATCAGACAATTTCACACACACAAGCATGATATGATGACTAATCAAGCACGAATTGATGTATGCCAACATTCACGATGTCCTTATCGCCCCCGCGCGGCCACTGACGAATTTGGGCGCTCCCCCCAGGACTGAACCAGCCCTTTATTTGCCAGGCATAATTTCTAAATGAGTCCGAGACTCTCAAATTGTCATCATCACACACTCATCATTGTAATGAGTCAGGGATACACAAGGTTTCATTCAAAGTTTACACACAAGAGTGAAGGAACTCTGTTTCCTTACTAATTTCAGAAATTGATAATCCTTAGGGGTCAATTTTGTTCGGAACTTTAGAGAAATGATTTCTGATACAAAGAAGGGTAACATGACTGGTTCTAGTAGGTATTTAGGTGGTAAAAACCATAAACTTAGTTGGACTACTAGTTGAAACAATTGGATAAGATTTGCATCAAGGAACGGAGCAGAACAAGTGCTGGAAACATGGCACTGTCAGTACCTGTCGACAGGCACAAGCTTGCTGTCGACAGGGGCTGGTTTCGAGAACTGAAATTTCAGTTCTGTATGTTCCTGTCGACAGCAAGATAAGGGGCTGTCAACAGCAACACACAGTGATGATTTTCTGGTTTCTGGAAATAGGTTCCTGTCGACAGCAAGAAGTTCGTCTGTCGACAGGTCCTATGTGAACTTTCAGAAAGTCATTAAATTCAACTCCAAATGGTTCTACAAAGTTCCTCTATCAATCCTAACATGATTAGGACTTTGAACAAGGATGTTTTCAGTTTTATAGCTCAAGGTAACATGACAGAAAATGGAAAGAAAGATCATGGAATATAAATCACATGGATGATTAGCAAGAAGTTAAACTCAAGGGGATTTAATGGAGAGCACTTTTCTCAGGACTCCTCTCTTTTCCATTGATCATATATGAAGTACACTCACTTGAGACTTCCATGGTCTCTTAACGAATCAATTTCACGAAGGAGAAAACCGTTATGGTTCTGTCTGCACTATACCATGGAACCGATAGGATTTCAGATTTTAAACAAGTTGAGGGCATGAAAAAGGAGTAATGTGTAACTTCCCATGGCTTAAGGACTAACTAAATATGAGGAAAGGTCTAGTTTCTACCATGGACAATCTCTCTAAGCTTTGGAAAATAGCATGACTTTTTCAGACTTGAAAATTCCCTGACTTATTAGATTTGAAAATAGCATACTAAGGTACCACATACCATTAACCAACAACTCAAGGAGGAATAATAGGGGAACGAAGGAAGGTTAAGAAAATAATCCTACCATAATCATACTTCCTGAACTAAAGAATGACAGACACATGATAAGGAATTAGGAATTGAATCCTACCTAGCTTGAAGAAGATGAAGAAAATAACCACAAGTAGATGAATAAGCAGGTGTAGCTTGATATAGTAATAGAAATAGCCTCCAGGTGGCTCTACAGTCACTCCTTAGCAATAGCTCCAGCCAGAGCTCGAACAGGGACAAAATGTACGAATGAGAGAAAGATAGCAATTCCCCCCGTAGTAGCTTCTTCACACAGTTTAGCACTCAGAAACACCTCCCAACATGAGATTACCCAGTGAAATGGCAGCAGCATAACAGTAGAACATGTTGGAGAGATGGTTACGAAGGATTTTGGGGTGAATTTATAACCCAAGGGTGTTGCCATGCACATTGGCACCTCACCCACCCAGGTGGCGTAGTAAAAGCTATGAACTTTTACCATTTGACAAGAGTTACATGCATAACTCACATGTTACAGCTGTGGGTTAACGTGGTAACCCAAACCCCCAGATGCGCTGGCCTTCCCAGGGCCACCCACGTAGGCCTCCGGAAATTCCAGAAAAGACCATCCCGTAATTGCCCAATAATTTAGCTGGCCCATTAAGCTTGATGCAAACATGTTCAAATGGTATCCATTTGTCATGAAATTTAACCATAGGCTAATATGATGGTTTTGCTAATTATGGTGATTTTATTTAATTTTTAGATTTATTTTACACTAGGTGAAAAATCACCCGAAAAATGGTCGCGTCAACTTAATATCAAAATCCGCGCATCGAAAAATTCGGATAATTACATTTCTGATTTCTCCACATTTTTCTGGAAATTATGGTGCTCTCGGATTTTTATTTCGTTGTCGTTTTTCGGTGTCGTCCTGTGGAAGCGCGCACCTCTATGTACGACACTGGGGTAACATACGTTACCACTAATCATACCTAAATATCAATTATTTCAATTTAATGACAATCCTAATGTATATTAATCACATTATTCATATTTTTCTAGCACTTTAAATTTTGGGGGTTTACAACTCTCCCTACTAAATGAAATTTGGTCCTCCAAATTTAATAACACAAAGGTATGAATACTAACCTGTAAACAATTCGGGTATTTGCCTCTGATGGCGTCTTCAAGTTCCCACATTGCCTCTCTTGTCCACGTTTATTCCATGAATCTTAATAGAGGAACTTTCTTGTTCCGAAGTTGCTTGATTTTCTGATCAAGAATCTGTACAGGTCTTTCCTCGTATGCTAAATTTTCTTGTATCTCCAGATCTTGATATCCAATGATGTGTTCTGGGTCATAAACATATTTTCTCAACATTGATACATGAAAAATATCATGTACATTAGATAATTGCGGTGGAAGTGCTAGTTGGTATGTCACTTCTCCAATTCTTTTTAATATCTCAAATGGTCCAATATATCTTGGACTCAATTTTCCTTTGATTTTAATCTTCTAATTCCACGTCGAGGAGATACTTTAAGGAATACATGTTCTCCTTCCTGAAACTCCAATTCCCTTCTTCAACAATCAGCATAGCTTTTCTGTCGATCTTGGGCAGCTTTCATTCTGTCTTGTACCAACTTGATAATTTCTGTGGTTTCTTGGATCATTTCAGGTCCAAGAATATGTGATTATTTTAGTTCCACCCAACACAGTGGTGATCTACACTGGCGACCGTATAGGGCTTCAAATGGTGCCATTTATATTGTAGACTGGTAACTATTATTATAGGTAAATTCCATAATTGCTAAATGAGTGTTCCAGTCATTTTCAAACTCTAGTATACAAGCTCGGCACATATCTTCGATAATTTGATTTACCCGTTCTGTTTGTTCGTCAGTCTGAGGATGAAATGCTGTGCTAAACTTTAATTTAGTCCCCATAGCATCTTGTAGTTCTCTCCAGAAATGTGAGGTGAATCTTGCGTCCCTGTCAGACACTATGTCTTTCGGAATTCCATGTAATCGAACAATTTCTTTCATGTAAAGTGAGGCTAAGACACCCACTGACCATCTCGTTTTGATTGCTAGAAAATGAGCTGACTTAGTAAGTCGGTCAATGATTACCCATATGGCATAAAAGCCACTTCGTATTCAGGATAATCCCACAATAAAATCCATACTGATACTGTCCCATTTCCATTCTGGTACTTCTAGTGGTTTTAACTTTCCGGCCGGTTTTTGATGCTCGGCTTTAACTTTCTGACATATCAAGCATCTCGCAATAAAATTCACAATATCCTTTTTCATATTGCACCACCAGAAATGTTTCTTCAAATCTTGATACATCTTCACGGCTCCAAGATGAATGGTATAATGTGACCGATGAGCTTCTTCTAAGATTTACCTTTTGATTTCGGAATTATCCGGCACACATAACCGGTCTCGAAATCGAAGATTTCCATGAGAATCTTCATTAAAATCAGGTCTGAAAGTTAACTTTTCTCGGATCTCTGCCAATATAGGATCATTATTCTGCTGCTCTCCAATTTGTTTTATCAAATTTGATTGAACTGCCAAGTTATTAATTACAACCCTTTCTTCATGAGTTTCAACTTTTATGCTCAAGGTGGAAAATTCCTCTAGCAATCTCCATTCCTTTACTTGTAATTGGAATACTATTTAATCTGTCACGTTCTAGCAAAATTACATTTACTGAATATGACAGATATTAAACACGACAAGTAACATAAGGTTTGCTCATGAACAACTAGATTTGCGGAAGTTATTACATAATACTCCTCATTATAGTCTAAATGAGGAGCAAGCAAAGTAGACTGTAACATTATTACATTTCCACTTTTTTTTGTAATTAATACCTGAATTTTGTATTGATGAATATAGCAAATATGAGAATATTCACAAGGCTGATTCCATGCTATCACAGGCCGACAGCTCTGAAATCATAGAAGAGATAGAAGCTCACAAGAGAAAACAAAAGAAAGATCTCAGGAATACAAATCTACTTAAATTCTCTGGATATTGAAATTTCTGAGAATTCTCTCTATCATATTGGAAGAGTGACCCAATTGAACGTGAGATTCAGTAATATTGCAGATGTCTGATAAAATGGAGAGAAGAACTTGCATGGGACTGCGAATTTTGGAATCAAATATCCGCGAGCATCTCTCCTTCCAAATCCACCAAAGTGCTGTTCTAAAAGTAGCGAATGCCACACAATCTTCCCCACCCCCGGTGCACAAAACCGTCTGATCAGACTTTCACTTTCATCTTGGATAGTCTCTTTGGGCCTTCGATGGATATCTAATCTATGCAAGAGCTGAATCCAAATCCAGGAACTGAAAGAGCACTTAAAAAATAGATGATTGATATGCTCTTCCTGCTATTTACATAGAACACAGATATTAGGACCATGCATGCCACGCTTCTGGAGGACATCAAAAGACAAAATAGCACCCATGAACACCTGCCAGGCATGAAGTGATTGCTTCTGACTTGTAGGCCTCTTCCAGACAATGTTAAACCAAGGAACTTTGGGATAAGCGACTCTCTTCAAATCATAGATTTGTTTATTGCTAATTAATCCGTTGTTATGCTTCCATACAATGGAATCTTCTGTGCCAGCAGCAATGGGAATGCTAAGAATCTAAGGCCAAAGATTCAACATCTCAGTAGATGTGGGAGGATGAAGGCACCATCTCCCATCCTTAATAGGAGAACTAACAGTGGCAGTAAGGGGCAGCCCAATCAACATTCTGATATACTGACCACCTAGAGAATGAATTGACTTTCCATGAATCCATGGATCTTCCCATAAGTTGATAGTACTCCCATTACCAATTCTGAAAGTCACATGAGGTTTTATCCAGTCCCTCACCTGAACCATGCCCTTCCATGCATGGGACTGATAAGTTCTTATTTGCACAGACCAGATGGACGCTTTCTTGAGGTACTTGCTTTTCACCCATTGATTCCATAGTGTGTCATGATTAGATAGGAACCTCCAAAATTGCATTGTAATTGAAGTAGAATTCCAATCAGCAAGGCGTCTAAGCCCAAGCCTTCCCTCATCTTTTGGTCTGCATAAATGATCCCACTTGACAATATGAAAAGGTTTATAGTTACCAGATGCATGCCAAAAGAAATTTCTTAGTAACCTCTCCACTTCCCCAATTAGTCCCTTTGGCAAAAGGAAGGAGGCTGCCCAATAAAGTGCATAAGAATGCAGAACCGAGCGGATCAACTCAAGGCGGCCTGCCTTAGAAAGGAACCGGGATTTCCATGATGTTATACGCTGAGTGATTTTTTTAAGGATTGGAGCACAGTGATTACTAGACAGTCGAGTGGAAAACAAAGGAAGACCCAGATATGTGGAGGGCAAAGTACCTTCCTGGACGTTCAAAGCATCAAGGAGAGGTCCCTTAGATAGAATCTTTGCACCAATGAAAGCCTTGCTCTTCTCCCAATTAAGCTATAGACCTGAAAAACTATAGAAATCTTCAAGAATGCTGGATATGCATCGAGATGAAGAGATGCTAGGCTTCATGAAGAGAAGTAAATCATCAGTGAAAATGAGATGCGACAACTTAGTTCCCCCAAAGGTAGGCACTTGCAACAAAAGAAAACAAAAGATCACAGCATTTCTTCGCATAGGGTGGTCCACTCAGCACTCAAGTCCCCCTTAAGCAATATCACCATCTTGTTCACCTGAAAATGTTAAATTGAGTGAGCTAACTAGCCCAGTAGAACTCAATTCCTCTACCTCAAAAGGATTCAGAGGCATATATTCAAGGTAAGACAAGTATAGATTTCTGACATGGAGTGTTCAAGATAACGAACAAGCAAGATAATCTTGATAACAAGTATTGAACAAGAATGCTTTTAGAAGTAAGATTAATCACTCAGGATGATACTTAAATTCAGAATCAGACAATTTCACACACGCAAGCATGATATGATGACTAATCAAGCACGAATTGATGTATGCCAACATTCATGATGTCCTTATCGCCCCCACGCGGCCACTGACGAATTCGGGCGCTCCCCCCAGGACTGAACCAGCCCTTTATTTGCCAGGCATACTTTAGCTATAGGGTTTCTGCTATGTGCATCTGCCACGGTGTTTCCTTTTCCTGGATGGTATTCAATTTTGAAATCATAATCTTTAATATACTCCATCCACCTTCTCTGTCTCATATTCAATTCTTTTTGTGAAAACAAATATTTGAGACTCTTATGATCGGAGTACACTATGAATTAATTATCATACAAGTAGTGTCTCCAAAGCTTAAGAGCAAAAACTACAGCAGCTAATTCCAAATCATGCACTGGGTAATTCTTTTCATGAGTCTTTAATTGTCTTGATGCATAAGCAATAACTCTTCTTTCTTGCATCAATACACATCCTAGTCTAACACTCGAAGCATCGGTATAAACCTCAAATAATTTTCCCTCTACCGGCAAAGCTAGAATTGGTGCCGATGATAGACATTCCTTTAATAATTGAAAAGCTTGCTCACAATTCTCACTCCATACAAATGCAGTTCCTTTTCTGGTCAATTGTGTGAGAGGCGAGGCAATTCTAGTGAAATTTTAAACAAATCGCCGGTAATAACTAGCCATACCCAGAAAACTTCTAACCTCAGTGAGGTTCTTTGGCTGCTCCCACTTTTGTATGGTTTCAATCTTTGAAGAGTCCACAGACAAACCTTCTTTTGAAATGATGTGTCCTAAAAACATCACTTGCTTCATCCAAAATTCGCATTTACTAAACTTTGCACTTGTGATCTCATAATAGTTGCAAAGTAATTCGTAAATGTGTCTCGTGTTCTTCTATGCTTTTAGAATAAATCAATATATCATCAATAAATACAACCACAAACTGATCCAAGTAAGATCTGAACACGTCATTCATGAGACGCATAAAGGCAGCAGGTGCATTAGTTAATCCAAATGGCATCACTACAAATTCGTAGTGCCCATATCTTGTTTGGAAAGC
Source organism: Colocasia esculenta (assembly GCA_014218235.1). Taxonomy (NCBI): domain Eukaryota; kingdom Viridiplantae; phylum Streptophyta; class Magnoliopsida; order Alismatales; family Araceae; genus Colocasia; species Colocasia esculenta. The sequence goes on along the minus strand of CM024753.1, from coordinate 94,106,306 downwards.
TGTTTTATAAATGTCCTGCTCTTGAATTCTGAGTTGATGATATCCTAATCTTAAATCAATCTTGGAGAAACACTGAGCTTCAGACAATTGATCAAATAAATCATCAATTCTTGGAAGTGGGTATTTGTTCTTTATAGTCAACTGGTTTAGCTGTCGATAATCTATGCATAATCGCATAGATCCATCCTTCTTTTAACAAATAACACCGGAGCACCCCAGGGTGATGTACTTGGTCTAATAAATCCTTTTTTTTATCAATTCCAACAACTGCCTTTTTAACTCCTTCAATTCTTCCATTGACATCCTGTAGGGTGTTCTTGATACTAGTGTAGCTCCTGGTACCAATTCTATCGAAAAATTCACCTCTCTACTTGGTGGAATACCAGGTAATTCTTCAGGGAATGCATCAAGGAATTCCCTTACTAGTGGAATATCTCCAATCCCGCAATGTTCTGATTTAATTGAGTCACAGAAGCCAGATACCCTTGACAACCCTTCTGTACTAGCTTGCAAGCCTTTACTGCTGAAATTATTGGTATTCGTTTAATGTAGGGTTTATCAAAAGTTATGGAACAAATTTCCTTTCCTAGAAATGTGACCCGCCTTAATCGGCAATCTAAATTGACATGGTATTTAGATAACCAATCCATCCCGAGGATTACATCATAATCCTACATTTCCAAACATATCAAATCACCATATAAGTTGTGTCCTTCAAATAGAATCTGACTATCAGGGTAATACTCCCTAAGCTTTTTACCTTCACTCAAAGGAGTTGCCACTTCCAGTTGTATAGGCAATGGGACAGGTTGTATTTCCAAAGATTTAGCAAAATCATAACCAACAAAGGAGTGCGTAGCTACTGAGTCAAACAATACATGTGCAGGCTTTGAGTTTATTATTAGTGTACCTTCGATTAGTCCGCCTTCGTGTGAAGGTTCAGGCTCTACCTCTTGAATAGCTTGTATTCTCCTTTGCCTTGCTTGCCTCGCTTGGCGATTTGGTTTGGCTGACACATTATTGATCATTGGACACTCTGAAATTCGATGCTGAGTGCTTCCACACTTGAGACATGCTCCCAATCTATGCCAACAAACCTCCACCTTGTGTCCACTAACATGACAATGCGTACACACGTCTTTATTTCCACTTGGAGCTTTCCCTGTCTTTTCCTAGCTGGCTGCACTTTCAGGGCATTTCTCGACTCAAATTTCTCTTTTGATCCGAAGATCCTTCTCTTGACCTTCCCTTAATTTTATCCACCATCTCATTAGCAGCTTCCAAAGCCAAAGCTCTTTTGACCATCTCCGAATACGTAGTGATCAGGTGTGAAGTTAACTGCATAATGTAAATAGGACGTAGTCCATTCATGAACCTTTTGGCTTTTAGCTTATCCGTGGTTATGAGATGTGGAGCATACTTGGATAATCGAGCGAACTGAGCCTCATATTCGGACACTGTCATTCTTAGCTGTTTCAGACTAGAAAATTCAGTGGCTTTCTTTTCCTGGACTATTTTTGAGAAATACTGGTCATTAAACAACTCTACAAATTCATCCCAACTAATTTGAGTTGGATCTTCCAATGTGGATGTCACGGTGTCCCACCATGCTCTAGCATCTCGTTCCAACTGGAAAGTCACCAACCGGATCTTCTCTTCCTCGGTGCATTTAATTACTCCAAATATCCTTTCAATATCCCTTAACCAATTTCGGCCGCATCTGGGTCTGTACTTCCTACAAATCTCGGAGGATCAAAGCTTCGAAAATCCCTGAATAGACTTGTCCCATTATGGCTGTTATTCCTAGCTACAGTCCTCATCACTTAGGTCAAGTCATGCATCGAACTTTCCATTTTCCTCAAATTGGCGTCACCTCCGTCCATGACAAAATTATGAAATTATCTGAAATATTCAGTAAGACATACATTAATTTCACAATCCACCCAAACTTGCATTCATCACATACACATTTCAAATTCACATAACACTCCATTTCCATTCATTAGTCAACTAAGTATATCATAACATGTCATTACAGTCTCCTCCTTCAAACTTTCCATATTACTAAACATACTTCATTAACTTCTCATTTCCCATATGCACGGGAGTTCATATATACAACTAACATTTACACAAAAGGAGAGGTTTACAAAAGAAGGACAAGTTATCTAAGTCCTTTCTAGTTCTGGGTCAGGTCTATAACAGGCTCCACTGGCGGTTGTGGTTCTCCAGCTCCGTGGTACAATTCCCTTGCCGCATCCGTTAAAGCTTCCCAATACCCTTCAAATTGGTGAAGCAACATATCGTGCCCCAACCTGAGATTATCCAGCCTATACATGACTTGAGTCATTACGTCCAGGGAAGCACATGGATTGCCAGCAAAGAAGGCTCCCGCACTCAAATTAAGTACTTCTTCCTTAATTTGCACATGAGTTTCCTGCTGCGCCTGAGCATATAACTCAATATCTTGACGAAGCATCTCCAAGGTTGCCACCAACTTCTCTGGGCATTCATTTCCATACGGAAACAAATATCATGTTAAGCATGTATATAATTACGAAATCATGCTAACTAATCCTATGTTTCTACCCAACTCACTGGTATCCCTAGGTTTATCGAACTAAAGCTCTGATACCATTTAATCTGCCACGTTCTAGCAAAATTACATTTACTGAATATGACAGATATTAAACACGACAAGTAAACATAAGGTTTGCTCGTGAACAACTAGATTTGCGGAAGTTATTACATAATACTCCTCATTATAGTCTAAATGAGGAGCAAGCAAAAGTAGACTGTAACGTTATTACATTTCCACTTAACTACAAGAAAATAAAAGATCACAGCATTTCTTCGCATAGGGTGGTCCACTCAGCACTCAAGTCCCCCTTAAGCAATATCACCATCTTGTTCACCTGAAAATGTTAAATTGAGTGAGCTAACTAGCCCAGTAGAACTTTTTTTTTTTGTAAGTAATAATGTATTAAATTGCAAAATATACAAGGCCTATGACCATAAAGCATGGTGCATAGGGAGGCTCTTAATGGAAACCAGGAGAGTGCACCCCACCTCAAAGAGGTGGAATGTTCTCACTCCACCGGTATTGCCATTAGGATAACCAAACTAGAAATCTCATGACTACACAACTGTAGACTATGAGAATAATACAATGATCAGTCACACTAGAGAAAGGGAGACACTACTAAATAGTAGAGATATTGAAGAACTTGAAGATTTCTCTTTCTCATATGGATAGCGACTTATGAGTAGTGCTTTCCATACAAACTTTGATGTCAAACAAAATTCGGATCAGTAATTGCATTTTGGATATCTCTTGCCCTTCGAAGATTCTCAAGCATCTTTCCCGCCATATCCACCAAACAACAGTTTTCAAAGCTAATTGAGCTAACTTCCAAGCACTATTTTTGACTGGAAAATTCTGATTTAATTTATGCATTTCGTGATGAAGGCTATCTTTCGGGAGTCTTCCGAATTGGAATCTGTAAATAATCTCCTTCCAAACCCACGTACTATAATGACATTGGAAAAAAATATGCATGTTGGTTTCTTCATTGTTTTTGCATAAAACACATCGGTTGGCCAATGTAATACCTTTAGTCTTCATAAGATCTTGAGTTGGTAATCGTTGCATCGCAGCTTGCCAAAGACAAACATTGAACTTTTGGGCTCCTGGCTTCGCCCAAATCCACAAGTAATTGCCATCTTCCTGATTTTTTTCTCTTATCTCATTCCATGCCGATGAAATAGTGAACTTTCCTCCATTGTGATTCCATAAGATGTTGTCCTCCTGGATGCTATGAAGAGGAGTAGCAGCAATGGTGGGCCAAAGGTTGATCATGTCGAAAGAAGTTGGATGTGGTAGATTCCAGCCATTAGAAGAAATAAAGTGAGCTATTGTGAAGTCCTTTCCAGCACCAAGATCTTGTCGAATCCTATCTCCATAAGTCTGAAAGATGCTTTTCCCTGAGATCCAAGGGTCAAACCACATATTGAATTTAGATCCATCAGCAATGTTATACGTGATCTGGTTTTGCAGCCAATCTCTCTCCTTAAGAACACCCTTCCACGCACTAGAAAAGTGAGCTTTGCACTAAAATCAAAGAGAGTTTCTTACATATTATGAAGTGGGCGAAGGTTCTTACCAGTTCCTTACTTGGGTCTCCCTTTGATTTACATCCATCAAGAAAATGCACTGTATTCCCCTTGTGGAAAAGGTAAGGAAAAGATTACTCTCTTGGAAGAATAGGTTTGCTGTCCAAAGCTGGCCTTGGAGCTCATTAGATCAGTCCTCCAATCTTACTCAATATACTGGTCTTCAGCCTTTATCCTCCCTAGCGGCATTCTTAATCAGATGAGGGTATCTTTAGAGATTTCTTTTGGAAGGGTTGTTCTGATAAATCTGTAATGACTATGGTTAAATGGCAAAGTATTTGCAGACCTAAGAAGGAGGCAGTTTGGGCCTCAGAAGATTGCATGACTGGAATAGAGCTGCCTCTGTAAAACTTCTCTGGGAGATTTTACAAAAAAAAGTCCATTTGGGTTGACTGGATCTATCATAAGTATTTAACAAAAGAAACATCTGGACTATCAAATGCAAAACTTATTATTCAAGTGCATGGAAAGGTGCCCTTAAGAAAGAGATTGGATGCAAAACCATATTACTTATTATATTGCAAATGGTACTCAATTCAGTATGTGGTTTGACCCTTGGCTATCAGGAAGGAGCATATTTCAGAACTTTGGTGATAGAATTCGTCAAGACCTTGGGGCTGGCAAGGACTTTAAAATCAGTCATTTCATCTCTTCCTCAGGTTGAACCTTCCCTATCCCACTTCTTTTGACATGATCTCTCTTTGGCCTTCTATCAAAGAAACTATAATTCATACAATAATGAGGATCGATTCTTTGGAACCAATGGTGGCAAGTTCTCTATTTTCTGCATGGAATGAGCTAGCATGGGGTAGCACCAAGGAAGAAGATGGGATGGATGGCAAATTGGGCAAAGCGGCAGCTCAAAAGTTCACCTTTGTCTGTGGCAAGCAGCTATGAAGAAGCTCCTACTCAAGACAACATGAAGCAAAAAGGCATCAGTTGGCAAACAATGTACTCTTTGCAAGAATAATGAGGAAACAAATAATCATCTTTTCTTCCAATGCTCTTATAGTACTTGGATCTGGAAGCAGATTATCTACAGGTTTCAATTTGGGAGAAGCCCAGAAGACAGACTTGAGAAAGAAATGCAGAAATTAAAGGACAACTTTCCCAGCAAAATGAAGTGTGGAAATTGGCTCAATTGGCACTAAAATGTGCAGTCTGGTGGATATGGAGGGAGAGATGTATTAGAATCTTTGAAGATGAGAGTTTATCCAAAATGCAGTTGCTGATCAAGATTTTGTTGATATCAAGACTATCATGGAAAACATCCAGTTCAGATCGCAGACTCCAAGAGAAAAACAAATCTTTACTCGCTTTAATTTTTCGGTTATGTAGTTTATTTTGATCTTTGATATTCTCATAGTCCACAAATCTTTGTGTGGTCATGAGTTTTCAGTCTTGATAATTCTAAGGTTGCGGTTGGTGGAGTGAGAACATTCCACCTCTCTGAGGTGGGGTGCACTCTCCTGACCCACTTTAGGATGTTATCTATGACCATGGTTTATGGTTATAGTCCTTGTACATTTGGCTCTCTTAATACATTATTATTTACCAAAAAAAAAAGCTTTGCACTTAATTGACCATATGTTCTCCTTGGACAAGTATTTAGTAAACCCAGTTGATCCAAATAGACTTTCTTTTTTGTAAAGTTCCCAAAGAAGTTTGACAGAGGCAGCTCTATTCCAGTCGTACAACCTTCTAATACCCAAGCCACCCTCCTTCTTGGGTCTACAAATGCTTTCCCACTTCACCATAGTCATAGCAGGAGCTTCTGAACAACCTTTCCAGAAGAAGTCTTTTAATACTTTATCAATTTGACTGATAAGGCCCTTAGGAAGAATAAAAGCGGAAGACCAGTAGATTGAATAAGAATTCAGAACCGATCTAATGAGTTTAAGTCTACCAGCTTTAGACAACAATTTGTTTTTCCAAGCATGTAATCTCTTTTTTATCTTCTCAAGAAGAGGAGTACAGTGCGATTTCTTGAAGGAAGAAGAAATCAAAGGGAGACCAAGGTAAGGAACAGGAAATGTTCCTTCTCCCATTTCCATGATGTCAAGAAATTACTGCTTATTATGAACATTTCCACCAATAAAAAGCTTGCTTTTGGCCTTATTAAGTCTCAAACCACCAGAATTAGAGAATTCATGCAACACATGATTAACATTTCTGGCTGTTTGAACATCATTCTTGAAGAAAATGATAAGGTCGTCAGCAAAAACAACATGAGATACCTTCATGTCACCGGCTGATGGAACTTTGATGTCCCTTTTGAACAGCTTCCTCCAGCATACAAGTAAGCCCCTCCATGGCAATAGTAAATAGATAAGGGGATAGTGGATCACCCTGGCGCACACCATTAGTGGACTGGAAAAAACCATGCAGAGAACCATTGAGGAGAATAGAGAAGGAAGGATTCTCAATGCAATTCTTTATCCAAGTGATATATTTTGGAGGAAATCCCATTTGCTGCAACATATAGTAGACAAATTCTCTATTCAAAGAATCAAAAGCCTTCTTCAGATTAGCCTTGAAACATATAATGCTACCTTTCGATTTGGAATGGAGGTCCCGAACAATATCATTGGTGATGAGAATATTGTCATGGATAGAACGCCCTTTGATGAAAGCAACCTGATTAATACTTATAAGCTTCGGTAGCACAGCTTGCATACGATTGCCAGAATTTTAGAGATGATTTTATATGCATAGTTACACAAAGAGATTGGCCTGAATTGATCAAAGGAATCAGCACCCTCCAGCTTGGGAATCAGAGCTATGAAAGTACAATTCAGTTGCTTTAGCATTCTGGAAGTGTGAAAATAGTGCTTGACAGCCTTTATCACTTGGTCTCCCACTATCTCCCAAGTGCATTGATAGAATTCTGCTGGAAACCCATCTGGGCCAGGACTTTTACCCTTAGGAGAGTGCATAACAACCTCCTTAATCTCCTCCGAAGTGATGTCTCTACACAGTAACTCAATATCTATATCATCCAATTTGTAACTAGGCTCAATATTATAGAATTCTGATGACAAGGAGTCAGATTCAATAAAGAAGAAAAGTAGTTGACCGAGTGCTGCTTAACCAATTCCATATCAACAATGGTATTACCATCTGAATTAGTACATCTACTAATAGAGTTAGCAGATTTCCTTGCTTTGCAAGTAGCATGAAAGATTTGGTGTTGTGATCCCCAAGGTTGAGCCATTGTTGCTTTGACTTCTGCTTGTAAAAAGCTTCCTCCGTATCAATAGCCTACTGATATTCCGATTTGATTTGGTTTTCCCTTCAATAAGTTGATGATTGGTTGGATTATCTCTGAGTAATTTTGAGCATGATCTAGAGAGTCTCTATACTTATGGATAGAATTATGCACATCTCCAAACGAGTTCCAATTCCTCAAAGCAAGCTTCACTTCCTTTAATTTTTTGCACAAAATGTAAGTAGGAGAGCCAAAGAACTCATTCTGCCAAGCCGAGTTAACAATATCCTTGAACCCCGGATGCTTAATCCACATGGAGAAAAATTTGAAAGGCTTATAGCCATTACCAGGATTACTGGAAGAATTCACAATTAACATGGAGTGGTCAGAGAAGTAGGTGGGACCATAATCAACAAAAGCATCGGGAAATAATGAAGTCCAATGATCATTGACCAGGCCTCTATCAAGTCTAGCCACAATTCTTCTGTCTTCCAAAAAAGAAAATTGATAACAAGTATTGCACAATTCTCTATCAAGCCTGAGATTATCCAGTCTATACATGACTTGAGTCATTACTGTCGACAAGGGCTGGTTTCCAGAACTGAAATTTCAGTTCTGTATGTTCCTGTCGACAGCAAGATAAGGGGCTGTCGACAGAAACACACAGTGATGGTTTTCTGGTTTCTGGAAATAGGTTCCTGTCGACAGCAAGAAGTTCGTCTGTCGACAGGTCCTATGTGAACTTTCATAAAGTCATTAAATTCAACTCCAAATGGTTCTACAAAGTTCCTCTATCAATCCTAACATGATTAGGACGATGGTTTCAGTTTTATAGCTCAAGATAACATGACAAGAAAATGGAAGAAAGATCATGGAATATAAATCACATGGATGATTAGCAAGAAGTTAAACTCAAGGGGATTTAATGGAGAGCACTTTTCTCAGGACTCTTCTCTCTTCTCCATTGATCATATATCAAGTACACTCACTTGAGACTTCCATGGTCTCTTAACGAATCAATTTCACGAAGGAGAAAGAACCGTTATGGTTCTATCTACACTATACCATGGAACCGATAGAATTTCAGATTTTAAACAAGTTGAGGGCATGAAAAAGGAGTAATGTATAACTTCCCATGGCTTAAGGACTAACTAAATATGAGGAAAGGTCTAGTTTCTACCATGGACAATCTCTCTAAGCTTTGGAAAATAGCATGACTTCTTCAGACTTGAAAATTCCTTGACTTATCAGATTTGAAAATAGCATGCTAAGGTACCACATACAATGGCAATTCAAGGAGGAATAACAGGGGAACGAAGGAAGGTTAGTTAAAGAATCCTACCATAATCATACTTCCTGAACTAAAGAATGACAGACACATGATAAGGATCACTTCAAACAATCAATCCAAGAGTGGAAAGGAAGAGGATTAGGAATTGAATCCTACCTAGCTTGAAGAAGATGAAGAAAATAACCACAAGTAGATGAATAAGCAGGTGTAGCTCCTCAGCAACAGCTCTAGCCAGAGCTCGAACAGGGACAAGATGTACGAATGAGAGAAATATAGCAATTCCCCCGTAGTAGCTTCTTCACAGAGTTTAGCACTCAAAAACACCTCCCAACATGAGATTACCCAGTGAAATGGCAGCAGCATAACAGTAGAACAGGTTGGAGAGATGGTTACGAAGGATTTTGGGGTGAATTTATAACCCAAGGGTGTTGCCATGCACGTTGGCACCTCACCCACCCAGGTGGCGCAGTAAAAGCTATGGACTTTTACCATTTGACACGAGTTACATACATAACTCACATGTTACAGCTGTGGGTTAACGTGGTAACCCAAACCCCTAGATGCGCTGGCCTTCCCAGGGCCACCCACGTAGGCCTCCGGAAATTCCAGAAAAGACCATCCCGTAATTGCCCAATAATTCAGCTGGCCCATTAAGCTTGATGTAAACATGTTCAAATGGTATCCATTTGTCATGAAATTTTAACCATAGGCTAATATGATGATTTTGCTAATTATGGTGATTTTTATTTAATTTTTAGATTTTATTTTACACTAGGTGAAAAATCACCCGAAAAATGGTCGCATCAACTTAATCTCAAAAACCGCGCGTCGAAAAATTTGGATAATTACATTTCTGATTTCTCCACATTTTTTTGGAAATTATGGTGCTCTCGAATTTTTATTTCGTTGTCGTTTTTTGGTGTCGCCCTGTGGAAGCGCGCACCTCTATGTACGACACTGGGTAACATACGTTACCACTAATCATACCTAAATATCAATTATTTCAATTTGATGACAATCCTAATGTATATTAACCACATTATTCATATTTTTCTAGCACTTTAAATTTTTGGGGTGTTACACAGCTGGTAAGTACCTACTCAGACTTTAGTAATTTACCAAACTAAAGCTTTGTTTAGGAACTGACAAGTGTTGTATGTGCAGCGTGCGGAGTTGGAGAAGGTGAGGATGACACATGCCGGTGCATCCTCATCTCTAACAGCAACAGAGACCTCCCAGTCAGATCTAGAGGATCGACTGGCTGGTGCGTTGAGGAGGGCCGAGGAGGCAGAGATGGAGCTGGAGGAGAGGGTAAGTGTGACATTGACTTGGTCTCCATTTGATTTAGAATTGGTACTGACATGCTTTGACACAGGTGACAGAGCTGAGGACCGCCACTGGCCAGGAGACCCACTGGCATGAGCAGGCAGATATGGCGGCTGCGTCGATCTCCCAATGGCGCCTCCAGGCGGAGACGGCGGCAGTAGAGGCAGACCATCTGTGCACACAAGCGGGGCTATCATCAGCAGAGGTGACATGATGGCGCACAGAGGCGGAGACATTTGCGGTGGAGGCGGCCCGGTGGCGCATCCAGGCGGATGCAGCGGTGGCACAGGTGGGTGAGCTGACGAGGGAGCTGGCGACACTGCATGCGCAGGGATCGTCAGCAGACCCAACGGAGCTGACCCGACTGCGTACCAAGGTGGCAGCACAGAAGATCAGGATTGAGGAGCTTCGAGGTTTAGTGACAACCATGAGCCATGCTCGGAGCAGGAGCAGTGTGAGCAGAGCAAGCAGTGCCTCCGTTAGATAGTATTTGGCGGGTTCCTCCAGTCGTCGAAGGAACGAGGAGGAGGAGAGACGCCAGACAGAAGAGACGAGGTGGTGGCGAGATGCCACCACCACCCGAGAGGCAGGAGGGATCCGGGGAGAGTGGTGGTGGACAGTGAGGAGCTTGTGAGCCACCTCCCCCTTATCTTTGTACATGATACTTATCTTTAGTGGATCTTTTATTTTTGTGCCAATGTTTGTGATTGAATGAATGAACTGTGATTGACATGAGTGTGATAAGAGATCCGAGAAAGAGAGAGAGAGAGCAAACTGAGTACATCGTTGCGCTATTCAAAAGTTTATGCCCCTGCACACTTAGCAAAACAAGTTAGATCTGCTCTTTGGCTTAGCCCCTTGCATTAAGTAAGGAATGACTTTAACTTCATAATAGTCAAGGGGCTGAGCCTTATTAAATAGGCAGAAAGTAAAAGAAATAATGCATGTATGTGCATCTATTTTTTTTTTTTTTTTTTGGTTTTAGGATCTTCTAATTTTTTTGGAATTTTGAGATTTTCTGATTGATTTTTTTTTTGGAATTTTGAGATTTTCTGATTTTTTTGTTTTGGATTTTTTTGAGATTTTTTATTTTTTGGATTTTTGGGATTTTCTGATTTTTTTTTTATTTTTGGGATTTTCTCTAGCGACACCTTCTGCCCCTGAGTGGTCAGCTATGAACCTCACGTTCCATCTTGCACTTGTCAAACACCCCTTAGGTGCAATGTGCATTTGTTCTTAGCTTCCTTAAGGCTGATTGTCCTTAGTCGCTAGCGTTCCTACACAGACCAGGTGTGGGAGTGCTCCGATCATTAGTGGGGGTAGGAAGACTTAAGGGGATAAGACTTGGCATCGGTGCTTGGGACACTGGCTTGTTTGACTCGTGAGGGTGCATTTCACATGAATTCCGTCTGTTGTCCAGAGACTTTGTGGTCGTTGCCTTTTGTTTGGGGTATGCGTACGTCCGGGCTCATTTTCGTCCTGCGGGGACTTTGCCACTCTTTGTCCTGCCTCTACTTTCTATTTTTCCGCTCATTTGCTATTTTTTATTATTTCTTTCTTTAGAATTGACCGTCTCTCTTTGCGATTTCATACATACATGATCTACACCCTCATTCGTCTACAAGTTAGCGTCCTTTTGCCCCTAAACCTTGTCCGAGCAAGAAGAGAATATGTAAGGCCCTTGATTTTTCATTTTGGGTGATTTCTTATGTATGTATAAATGTATGTCATCGATGTACAAACTTTATTGTGCATAGTACTTACTTGTTTACATTGCATGAATAAGTATTATTTTAATGTGTGCATTGTAGATTATATATATATATATAATGTGTGTGTGTGTGGTGTACATAAAGTTTCTGCAGTTTTAAGTTCTGTTCTGGCGGCTAGTTGGCGTCAACATCAGTTGACGTTGACCATAAATCAGCGGCCACATCGATGGACGCCTACTCAAAATTGACGGCTATTGATATTGACGTTTACCTCCCAGATCTGTTGCGATTTCAGATCCGAAAACGCCCCCGAAAATGTTGCCCTTTATTTAGGAAACCGTTCCCCAACGGTAACCCAACCTTACCCAACTTCGTCTCCGACCCTAGCCCTATAAAACACCCCATCTCCGGCCAGATCTAACCCTTTTGACTCTTTGTCAAAAAAAAAAAACCCTAACATTTTATGTGCGAATCCAGACTTTGGAACTCCTTGATCCGGCGATTTGAGGCTTCATCCGACGTTCTACAACAACTGGAGAGGGCTTTGAACATCTGAGAACGGCTTCCCCACACTGGTGTGCAGAGGAGATCATCACAGAACTCGGATCGAGGGAGTTTTGAGGACTCTTTGGCTTTGGCCGAGGAGGGCTTCTCCGGCTTAAATCGTTGCTTGTGGATTTTCCAAGAGGCAAGTAACCCTTTCACATCACTCTTACATACGTCTAGTAGGTCCTGATACTATTCTTGAGGAAATTCATGCTTTGAGATCGAGCTTCAAAACTGAAGGTCTTGATGCTTCTATAGCCCGCCTTCTTTTCAGAACTACCATTTGGTGGATTTGGAAAGAAAGATGTTCTAGGACCTTTGATGACATCAGAGCTACTTATTTTCATACAGTGTTCTCCATAATCAATGATGTTCGGTGCTGTATTGAGGCAAGGCATCTTGCCTGTGCTATTTCTGGTCGGTCAAAGTTTCTTTGTGAGAGATTCAATATTAGACTAAATAATACAATGTAGTCCCAACCTGTGGTGTCACATTGTTTTAGTGTTCTAAGGGTTGTCATCGGCCTGTGGTGACACTTCCCTTTTTCTTATATTCTGTTTTGACTAGGAGATGTCTTTCATCTCACTAGTTCTTGTAATCTCTCTTCATCATTAATTTATTCATTTCCTTGGTTAACCGACCAAAAAAAAAAGTCTAGTAGGTCCTAGGTATTTTTCTGGAATTTTATTCGTGTCCTGGAACCCCAATTTCACCAAGTTTCTTGCATTCAGTCTGTGTTTTGCACAGACAAGAACTTAACGGCAGGATCTTTTGCCGTTAAGATCCTGAGTTGGCGGCACCCTATGTTGCCGTTAACATGAGTAAACGGCCATACCCTTGCCATTGAGTTCTTCAGGCAAGAACAGTGGACTGTCTGCCTTTATAAGCTATTTTTCAGATTTCTACGCATGAGGATATATGGTAAATTTTATATGTTATGTAATATGTGTAGTGGAACATGTTGTGTAATTTCTGTGAAATTTCATTAAGTGTATTATTTATTAAAATTTTTGAAATACATGTTAAACAGGTTCTGAATATTGTAAATTACTGTTTATGTTATCCTTGTGGAATTTAAGTGACAGAAATTTTCTGTGATGGTTAAATCGATGTCAGGGCATGTTGTTAAAATTTGGGAATTTTCTGATAACTGTGTAAATTTTTAGATTTCCTGAACTGAAAAAAAAGTGAGCATGCTTAATTAGTGAAGAAATTCTATTAAATGATATGGAAACAGTTAAATCTCTAGAATTTGGCACATGATTAGAACTATCAGTATACATATATATAATGAATTATGAATCCAAACAATGAAAATTCATGTTAGTTTGGTTATTTTAGTCTTATGTGATTCCACTGTTAAAATTTTCATAATTAGTGTGTAATTTAGAAAAATGCAAAAATTTATATGCAAGATGGTAACCTGTAATAGGTTTTTGGTTAAAATTGAAATGATGACAGTAGCTATACATTTCAATTTCATGTGTGATATTGATAAATTAAGGTATGTTAATGTGTTGGTATTAAAATCGGCAAAATTCTGCATGATTAGACTTATTTTAAATGTGTAGATTCTGAGAACAGTAGTACCATGCTAGGTAATACTGAAATGTGTAAATGTGTGAGCATGAAATGGATGTGTTAAAAATTGTGCCTTAAGTGTGTGTTGGAAATTAAGAAAAATGTGTAAATGTGCCAATGGGTGACACTGCTACCTTAGAGGGCTATGGAACCGTACTGTGGTAAAGTCCCCATGGGAAGGTTCATAGTGTGTGCTGTCCCACGGGCATTGGGATTAAATCCTGGAGGCGAACAAGTATCGTTGGTTAGGGTGGAGAGTGCTTCTCCCGGTTCTGCATAGTAACTAAGATTTATCACTGTAATGCCTAGGTGATAGATATGTGATGTGATTAGTGTGTGTCCTTCTAAAAGGTGGTTTGGGCTATGTGTCACGACATTTAATAAATGTGAACTTGTGTTTAAGTGAAAGTGAATGTGTAAATTGTGAAATTGTGTAAGTGATCATGTGTTAGTATGAATTCTTGTGACAACATGTAAATTGATAACTTCTTAAATGATTATAATATACAGCAAAACAACAACCTTTTCATGAGTATAAATGTGTTATCCGTGTGAAAGTGATTATAGAATCCATGCTAGAATTGTCTCTTATTTATGTGTACAAACTCCATGTTTAAATTGACTAATGTTTAACTTGTAAGTGTGTGTGAATGTGGTTAAATGAGCTTAGTTTAATATATGGAAAAGTGTGTAGAAAGCATGTGATAGGCTTTAAGTTATTGAAAATTTTGTATAAGACAATTTCCATGTGTAACATGTGTAGACATCATGTTTAGGATTTTTACTCAAATTAATTGTTAAATCCATGTTTATATGATACTGTGTAGTATGAAAATTTGAAAGTTATGTGATGCATGTAAGTTTAGAGTGTTTGGCAACTTGTTGAGTTCATTTGAACTCACTCTTGCTTCGGCGTACAGGTGCAGAGATTTCTACTTCTTCCGATGAGATCGTTAGGAGTGACTCGAAGCGGGAGTAGGAGACCTTGTTTTGGACTTGGCGTTGTACTTTTATTTTTCATAAGTATGTAATAAGAGTAGACTTGCTCTACCTTTGGGATTTGTGTACTTATTTAGTGGAAAGTTGTGGACAATGTATTTATTTCATTACTCAGTTATGAAAAGTTTAGATTTATTTTCTTCTATATATGGACTGTGAATAGAATGTGGATGATGGAATAAGAAGTTACATGTCACGTCACAACATTTAATATGCCCATAAATGCCGGAACGTGAACGAACGAGAAATCAAGAGTACAATTGAACTAACTGAATAGGACATTTGCTCAGAGGCTTCACTAAATAATAGGTATTATTTGTCATTCACTAGGTGTTACATGATTCTTGCTTTACAATCTCAAAAATAAAATGTCGCCACGGTTGATCTCTCCACACACAAATCCCGAAGTTCCTGCCTTCTAGAATTGTAGATACCTGAAATAGTAGGATTTGGTGAGCTAACTAGCCCAGTAGAATTCAATTCCTTGAATTAAGAAGGATTCACAGGTATGATCTCAAGATAAGAACATGAACATTATTAACAATGAGTGTTCAAAGCTATGAACGAATGAGTCAATTCAAAAACACATGAAGAACCAAGGTAATATAGGAGCATGATCAATAACTCAGGATGTCACTTAAGTTTAGAATCAAGCACTTATTCACACACACATGTGTATTATGATGACTAATCAAACCACTTAATGATGCATGCCAACATCCACTGTCCTCATCGCCCCCGCGCGGCCACTGACGAATTCGGGCGCTCCCCCCAGGACTGAACCAGCCCTTTATTTGCCAGGCATATTACTCAAATGAGTCCCAAAGACTCGCAACTCGTCATCATAACACACTCATTATTGTAATGAGTCAAGGATACAAGGATTTTACTCGTAGTTACTCAAGATTTGCACACAAGAACCAAGGAACTTTGGTTCCTTCACTGATTTCAGAAATTGATAGTTTCACAAGAACAATTTTGTTCGGAACTTGAAGAAATAATTCAAGGAAAAAGGAAAGATCACATGACTGGTTTTAGTGGAGGTTTAGATAGTAAAAACCACCAACTATAGGTAGACTATTAGTTGGAGCAATTGGGTAGGATTTACAATGAAGAACGGAGTCAAATATATGCTAGATACATGACTTTGACAAGGCCTGTCGACAGGCATGGGTCTGCTGTCGACAGGGGCTGGTTTCCAGAACTGGGATTTCAGTTCTGTGTGCACCTGTCGACAGCAAGCCAGGGGCCTGTCGACAAGGACACACATGGTGGATTTTCTGGTTTTTGGCCAGGGGTTCCTGTCGACAGCCAGCCCTTTGTCTGTCGACAGGGGCTGTGTAAATCTTCAGAAAACCATTCCATTCAACCTCCAATGGTTCTATAAAGTTTTTCTAATATTCCTAACATAATTAGGACCCTAAACAAGTGTGATTTCAGATGTAATACTCATTGAAACATGATCAGAAAAAGGGAAGATCATGGAATATAATTTGCCAAGATGATTTAGCAAGAGGTTAACTCATAGGACATAATGGAGAGTACTTATTCTTAGAACTCTTTTCTCTTCATCTCCCTCTATTGACCTTATATCAAATGCACTCACTTGAGAGTTTTATAACTTCTCAATGAATCAAGTTAACTAAACGTAGGAAACCGTTGAGGTTCTATCAAATCCATATAATGGAATCAACACTTTAAATTCAGTTAACTTGAACAAACTGGTAACATGTAGTTACTTGAGACTTGAAAATCAACTAGAACTTGGTGTAATGTTGATTTTCTAACATAGACATATTTTCTAAACTTTGGAAATAACATGACTATCAGATTTGACAAAAGTCTGAGTTCTCAGATTGGAAGGATGACATGCTTAAGGTACCACACGCCATTAACCAAGGAATCAAAGAAAAGGTGGCCAGGGAACTAAGAGATTAAGAAAGGAATCCTACCAATACATAAGATTATAATTAAAGACATGAGTGTTGAATAGCAACCATATGAACTCAACAATACAGAGGTAATCAAACAAGCTGACTAAATCCCATGTTCTCATGAAGTCAAGATGGCTATTGAATTCCAAGACTTAGTAAGGAAGGGAAATTAGAAGATAGTGATCAAAGAATTGAATCCTACATACACATATACTAAAACATAATTACAAGAGGGGGACACATAGTTCTTTTAAGAATTCCCAAGTTCAAAGGAAGATACGTAGGTATTCATGAATTTTTTAGCAAATATAGGAGACAAGAATTTAGAAAAGAGTGAGAAAGGAAGAGAATCCTACATGGCTTGAAGAAGAAACTTGTTACTTCAGTGATTTCACAGATATAAGAAGAACGAGATGCCAAGATGCAGTACAGCAGCTTGCTTCAGCTACAAGTTCTAGCACCTTTGCCCAGGTAGTGGAAGCAACAGCTCACACACAGTAACAGTTTCCCACCAGGATAAAGTAACTCTCACAGCAAGAGAACTAGTAGATGGAACAGTTGCTTCCTTACAGCCTAGCAGCAACTCCAACGACAACTTAAACAGGAGCAAGAAGTGCACGAGAATAAGAACTAGCAACTCCTCTTGGTGCAAGTAGCTCCAGCAGCAAGAAGTAGAGAACAAGAGCAAGAACCTTCAGGAGCTAATGCTAGAAAGGTTCGCACGAAGGGGTGAGGGGTGTTTTTATAACCCAGCAAGCCTCCCCATGCCTGATGACACGTCGGTCATCAAGGTGTCACCGTAGAAACCATTTGGTTTCCATGGCAACACGTCTCCCATGCAAGCTATCCAACACTTACACATAAGGCATATGCATAGAAGCTTCTACCACATGTGTTGTGGCCTTCACAACACTTCACACGTGGACACAGCAAAAATTCCCATAAAATCATCACCGTAAATAGTCCCTAATTCGGCTGGCCCAATGATCACTAGACAAACACCTCTAAATGGTGTCCATTTGTCCTAAAATTTCAACCATAGACTAATTTGATAGTTTTACAAATTATGGTGCTTTTAGTTTTATTTTTAGAATTTATTTTACAGTAGGTGAAAAATCACCCGAAAAATGGTCGCGTCGACTGTACCTTGAAATCCGTACGTCGAAAAATTCAGATAATTACATATTTGATTTCTCCACATTTTTTTGGAAATTATGATGTTCTCAGATTTTTATTTCGTTGTCGTTTTCTGGTATCGCCCTGTCGAGGCACGCACTTCGAGGTACGATACTGGGATAACGTTCATTACCACTAATTAAGTCTATCATCTAATTATCACAATTTAATAACAACCCTAAGGTATTTTAACCAAATTATTTCTATTTTCTTAATATTTTAAATTTCTGGGGCGTTACATTACACTTGGCTATTTCTTTTCCGCTGCTATGTGAATGTATTTAGGTATATTTCAGCCTATCCTATAACTGCTGGGTAAATATCCCACTATAGCGGCGTTCATTATATCGATGTGGGTTGGTATAACCGTACCGGTATAAGGAGGGTTGTTACAGAGATTGGTATCAGAGACCTAGGCTGAAATTGTACATAAATATACACATACCATCATCTTCATTGTATGCTAAGTCTGTGTAGATTGTCCACATAGATAAGTAAATAGTTAGAAATTAGATAGTCTAGTTCTAAATTGTAATTAAATCATTTTGCAGGATATGGCTTCACGTGGTAGGCGTGGTGTTCCTGCTCGTGAGGGTGAGCAGAGGAGAGATGAGCCTCGGCGTGAGGATCAGGGTGAGCAGCAGGCCCCAGCACCCCAGGGTCCTGTGTTTCCCCCACCGCCACCAGTAGACTATGGAGTGTTCATGCAGGGTCTAGTGCAGGCCATGCAGACGCAAGCCCACACTCAGGCTGCACTCCAGGCTCAGCTGGAGGCTCAGGTTTGAATGATAAGAATGGTAGTCTGTTTTACTTGATGATATGTTTGCTATGTTGCTATGCTATATATGTTGCTTATGATGTTTGCTGTGGCAGGCTCAAGCGCCAGTTCCCCGGGCTCAGGATCATGGTGGACCCTCCATCATGGAAAGGTTCAAGAGGATGTCGCCACCTTCTTTTAAGGGGGAGAGCGATCCCTTTTTAGCTGAGAGCTGGATGAGGGAGATTGAAAAGATCTTTCGGGCTATTAGGTGCGCTGAGGATGACAAGGTCACTTTAGCCACCTATATGCTATAGGTATGTGTAATTTAATTCGGTGGTTATTTCTTTAAGTATAGATTATGTTGGTTAGTCCTTATGGATGGTTTTGGCAGGAGCGAGCCGACGTGTGGTGGTCCTCATTGTTACATACTCGGTTCGAGGATGGTGCTATGGAGGTTGGCTGGGATGAGTTCGTGAGGCTTTTCCGAACCAAGTTTGTTCCGGAGCACATCCAGGACAAGATGGAGCAGGAGTTCCTCTCGTTGACTCAGGGCTCCATGACAGTACTGGAGTACGAGGCCAGGTTTGTCGAGCTCTCGAAGTATGCCCCTCATATTGTTGCTGATGTGCGCAGGATGGCGAAGAAATTCGTGATGGGTCTAAGACCATCGCTGAGGACGAGGTTGGTGGCTTTCGACCATCGTACCCTCGAGCAGGCGCTCAGCGCGGCGTGTCAGCAGGAGGGAGAGATGGAGCAATATTTAGAGGAGAAGAAGGCTTCTCAGAAGAGGCCTGCAGCTCCTTTCCAGAGGCAGGAGAGGAAGAAGGCGGCTTTTCAGTCACCGCAATGTCCCGTGGCATCGGGAAGCAGTCAGGTACCTTCTCAGCGTTCCCCTAGTGGCCAGAAGGAGTGTCCTCATTGCGGGAGGGCACATGGTGGTACAGAATGTTGGAAGTTGGTGGGGAAGTGCTTGAAGTACAGGAGCAGCGAGCATAGGATCAAAGATTGCCCTAGACTGTAGCAGGGAGGTCAGCGTGGAGCAGCACTAGCCCTAGCAGCAGCAGCAGTAGCGCCAGCGACAGGATGACCAGGGAGACCACGAGTGTTTGCATTAGCTCGTGAGGACGCCGAGCAAGCGGATCATGTTACCGAAGGTACGGTTTTGTTCTTAGGTGTGCATGCTCGGGTTTTGTTCGATACGGGTGCTACCCACTCGTTCATTTCCGAGTGTTTTGCTAGGCAGTTAGCCCTAGAGTCAAGACTAGAGTCTGAGGATTTAGAAGTTCCTTTGTGTGTGCAAACACCTGCAGGTACGATATTAACTAGGAAGTGTATTCCGTCTTTACCGGTGTGCATCGAGGATAGTGTCCTAGAAGAGTATTTCTTCTAGCTATTCTTGGTCTGGATTGGCTAGAGGAGCACTACCCGTTTGTAGATTGTCGTGGGAAGAAGATTGTTTTCTGCATTCCTGGTGAAGATGAATTTTCTCATCCTTTGCCAAGGAACTTGGCAGGGAAGTTTGTCATCTCTGCCATGAGGGCAATGAGAATGGTGAGCAAGCGTTGTGACTCTTTTCTTGCCAGCGTGGTATTAGTACCCAAGGCTGATGAGTCACCTACTCTTGCGGATATAGATGTAGTGCGAGAGTTTCCAGATGTCTTTCCTGATGACCTATCTGGTTTGCCACCGGCTAGAGAGATAGAGTTCACCCTAGAGTTGCTTCCAGGCACCTCTCCTATCTCAAAGGCACCTTATCGGATGTCACCTGCGGAATTAGCTGAGCTAAGGAAGCAGTTGCAGGATTTGTTAGATAAGGGATTTATTCGCCCTAGTGTTTTCTCTTGGGGTGCACCTGTCTTATTCGTGAAGAAGAAGGATGGATCACTTAGGTTATGCATTGATTATAGAAAGCTAAACCAAGTGACGGTGAAGAACATGTATCTCTTACCTCGGATTGATGATTTGTTTGACCAGCTGCAAGATGCATCAGTCTTTTCTAAGATTTATTTGCGGTTTGGTTATCATCAGTTGAGTATTAGGAGTGAGGATGTGTCCAAGATGGCTTTTAGAACCCGTTATGGACATTATGAGTTTTTGGTCCTTCCTTTTGGTCTGACCAACGCCCCGGCAGCGTTCATGGATCTCATGAACAGGGTGTTTAGACCATATCTAGATAGTTTCGTCCTAGTTTTTATTGATGACGTGTTGGTCTACTCTCCGGATGAGACCACACATAGTCAGCATTTGAGGGTAGTATTAGAAGTTCTCCGTGAGCACAAGATGTATGCAAAATTCAGCAAGTGCGATTTTTGGTTGCGCGAGGTTCATTTCCTTAGGCATGTTATCTCCGGTGCTGGTGTAGTCCATCCAGCAAAAGTCCAGG
The DNA here is from genome assembly GCA_014218235.1 of Colocasia esculenta. Classification (NCBI taxonomy): domain Eukaryota; kingdom Viridiplantae; phylum Streptophyta; class Magnoliopsida; order Alismatales; family Araceae; genus Colocasia; species Colocasia esculenta. The sequence goes on along the minus strand of CM024753.1, from coordinate 94,085,217 downwards.
CTGTTATGGATTAGGAGATTCCCAAGACTCCTTCGGAGATTCGGAGTTTTCTTGGTTTGGCAGGTTATTATCAGCGATTCATTGAAGGATTTTCATCCATCACCGCACCATTAACTCAGCTTACCAGAAAGGGAGTAAAGTTTGTCTGGTCTGAGGAGTGTGAGAGTAGTTTTCAATTATTGAAGACTAAACTCACATCGGCTCCTATGTTAGTTTTACCAAGCGGTGTAGAGGGTTTTGCTATCTACACGGATGCCTCTCGGATTGGCCTTGGCTGTGTATTGATGCAGCAAGGAAGGGTTGTTGGGGACGGATGGGTGGATGGATCAGATCTAGAAGGGGGGGTTGAATAGATCTAACACCAATTAACGCGGAAGCTTAAGCAATTAAAAATTACTTCGAATCAGAGATCAATTCACCCAAACAATTTACTGATCTGAGGTGTGATTAGTGTGTGTGAGCAAATTAATTAGTAGCGTGAGCGAAATCCCTATGCATGCATCTAGCGAGATGTAAAGGCAAACCACAATTCAAACCACTGCACAGAGGATTTTTAGGTGGTTCGGAAATCACCTCCAGTGACTCCTACGTCCACCCCTCACACAGTGAGGCCACACTACTCAAAAACCTTGAGTACAACTCACACAGGAGCACGATGACTCCAAACACCCTTGAGCACGGTGACTCAAGAAACACCTGGAGCACGACGACTCCAAACACCTGGAGCACGACGACTCCAAACTGAGCACGACGGCTCAAACAACAACCGGAGTACGACGACTCCAAATTGAGCACGACGGCTCAAACCACACAGTGAGTGCGACGACTCATAAACCTGAGCTCGGCGGCTCAGAGTACAAAAGCTAGATCAAACACAAAAGAGATCAGATCCTCTAGCAATGATCTGATTCAAAACAGATTCGTACACAGAAAATTTGTGCAGAACTTCATGCACAAATCTCACAGACGAAATGAGGAAGAACAAACTCTGAGATAAGGGAAATAGATGTAGAAAGAGTGTTCGTCGATGAAGAGGCCTTGCAGACGTTTCAATTGAGGAGCCTTGATGGAAATCGATGGAGATTCTCCCCAATTGGCGATGCTCTGCTTTGATGGCATCTGAAATGCTAGAAATTCTTCTTCTCCTCCGCCTCTTCAGTTGGATCTGCTCCCTTGCCTTGCACAGCAACCTTCTCTCCAGGGATTCCCCTTGATTCCCTTGTCCTTCCTCTTGAAAGGATGGCTTGAAGCTTCTGGAGATGGAGACAGATCTGGAAAGCCCCTTTCAGCCGCCAAAAAGGTTCTTCAGGAAGTGTATGGGCTCTCTCACCTTTGGGGTACAAGGAACATGGGTATTTATAGCCCCATATGTCCATAAAGTGCTTAGGGGTGCATGGGCACGGAACCCTAGGTCAAATCCCCTAAATCCCAATCATCCACGTGTACAGAGAAATTCACGATTTTGACTTTCAGCCGGAGTGTGTCGACCTGCCCTGATCTAGTGTCGACCTACTCTCCCAGTTAGGCAAACTGGTCTGCTGGAAACTGGGTCTAGTGTCGACCTGCCCTGAGCTAGTGTCGACCTGCTCTGAGCTAGTGTCGACCTGCCCTGAGCTAGTGTCGACCTGCCCTCCCTTTTCTGGCAACTGGGTCTTCTGGAATCTGGGACTAGTGTCGACCTGCCCTGAGCTAGTGTAGACCTGCCCTCCTTTTTCTGGCAATTGGGTCTTTTGGAATCTGGGACTAGTGTCGATCTGCCCTGAACTAGTGTCGACCTGCCCTCCCTTTTCTGGCAACTGGGTCTTCTGGAATCTGGGACTAGTGTCGACCTGCCCTGAGCTAGTGTCGACACTGCCAAGACAAAAATGTGTGAACCTGAAAATTTAACACATAAACTATTAGTACAAGATATTATCATTAAAATATGAGATATTAAACATCAAAAATATGTTGTTTAAGCATTATTGTGATATGTATAAAATGTATAACATGTTCAACATATCATCATCAAAATCACAACAGGTCATCATCAAATCACAATATGTCATCATCAAATCACAATATATCATTATTAAAATCACAACATGTCTTCATTAAGATCATAATATCTCATCATTAATATCATGATATGTCATCATCAATATCACAGTATGTCATCATCAAAATCAAGGTATGAGTGATGTTCATTAAATCATTAAATTACAACTTTAGGAAGATCCAAAACACACTCAACCCAGCAATCTCCCCCTTTTGATGATGACAAAACATATGCACAATCTCCCAATATCTTGACTCTCTTGACTGCAATAATTCCCCCTTTGACATATACACACTTTGACCTTTCTCCTTTAAAGAACTTTCTCCCCCTTTTTGGAAGTGCCAATTTCTCCCCCTTTTTGATGTCCTTTTTGAGATGTCCTTTTTGAGATGTGCCCTTTTCTCCCCTTTTTGACAGCATCAAAGGATAGACAAGAGAGAGAGACAAAGATGGTTGGAGACCAAGAGATGAAATGTGGGAAAGGAATGTTCAGAAATGATCAAAATAAATGAGGCAAAATGATATTGACATATGAGAGACATTATTTAATTTTTGTTATTGTGCAACAAAGTTTAATCACAAAGACACACTCAACACAAGGAATAGCAAATTATAATGAGCTGAATGTAGTTAAAATAATGATACAAATGTGAAGAAAAGTGACCTATATGAATGAGCAGAAATATTTAACAAGGATGTTAGGAGCTTAAGTTTAACACAATGTAAAATAATAGATCTAAACTCAGTAGACATGAACTTAATTAAGGTCTTAAGCTTTTCTATCCTGTCTTTTTGATTTTCTTTCAATTTTTACTGGGAAAGAATACAAGAATAAATTAGTTAAATCTCACTTTTCAGTGCAAGAGATCACATTGATCAGATGCAAGACCTCCTGATTACTCAGTGGTTTAACTTTCATTATCTTATACAGAGTTGAAAATTTTGATTACTTAGGCCTACCCCTTGTGAGTTCCTCTCTTAAAAAAGTTCACTGTCAGCCGATCATTGACAAAATCAAGAGAAGAATTGAGTCCTGGCGTACTTGCCTTCTATCCGGTAGATTGGAGTTAATCAAATCTGTTCTCTTTCTTATTCCTATATTCTTCCTGCTGCTATAATTAAGGAGATTGAATCTATTCTTTCAAATTTTTATTGGAATGGTCACTCCTCTCAACGATCTCCTCATATGGTGAGTTGGAAGACCATCTGTGCGCCTAAGTCTGAAGGCGGTCTGGGCATTAGAAGATTGAAGGACTGGAACCAGGCATGTGCTACTAAAAACCTTTGGGACATTCTTCAAAACTCTAATTCTCTTTGGTCTCAATGGGTTCGGAATAAATATCTGAGGAAGGAATCAATATGGACTCTTCAGCTGAAGTCTTATCATTCGACTGCATGGAAGGAATACTTAAACAATGTAATTGGATCCGTCATCATATCAGCTATAAGGTGGGGCGAAATAGTAACTTCAATTTTTTCTATGACCCTTGGGTTCAGGGGAAAGTCTTTACATGATGGCTGGAGATCGCTTAAGGCACCATCTCGGTCTTTCTAAGAATGCCACTTGTTCTTCTTTCATAAACAATGGGCAATGGACTCTACCTCCTCCAACCGCTATAGAAATGTTTGACATTTGGCCCTTAATCAAGAGAACTCCAATCGTTACTTCTGATGAGATTAGCTGGAATTATGGTACTTTTACTACCCAGAGTGCATGGAACTTGATTCGTGACCAGCAGCAAATAGTAGGCTGGGACAGTTGGATTTGGAAAGGGCCTACCATTCAAAGATGCTCTCTTACCTCTTGGCAGGCTGTGATCCATAAGCTTCCAACTGCCAACAACCTCAAAAAACGGGGTTTCCATATACCTAGCAGGTGCATTCTTTGCTGCGCTTCAGAGGAATGTGAAGATCATATTTTCTTCAAGTGCCCGTTCTCAATTTCTGTTTGGGGGGAAATTCTGAAAATGATGAACATCAAAAGACCTCCTCGCCTTACCATCTTGGAGGAACTCCATTCTTTGAGACTTAGTTTCAAAACTGAAGGTTTTGGGACCTCCCTAGCTCGCCTCTTATTCAGAACTACTATTTGGTGGCTTTGGAAAGAAAGATGCAATAGAACATTTGAGGACATGAAGACTTCTTCTATCCATATGGTGCTATCCATTATTAGTGATGTTCGGAGTTGTATTGAGTCAAGCTTGCATGCTTGCTCTTTGTCTGGTCGGTCTAGGATCCTTGCTGATAGATTTAACATTAGAGTCAATAATGCAATGTAGTCCCAACTTGTGTGTCACATTGCTTCTTGTGTTTATGGGTGATCCCATCTTCTTATTTACTATGAGGTGCCTGTACCTCATATGTTATTTGTAATCTCTCTTTTCCATTAATTTATTCTTTCCTTGGTTGACCGACCAAAAAAAAATTTTGATTTCCACTTTTTGACGCGAAACAAATCACTTGTCAGGTGAAATGGCCAGGTTACTCAGTGGTTCAAGCATTTGTATTGCTCTGTTTGTATCTTTCCAGATTGATCATTTTTCTTTTGATATTTTGCAGGAATATGTTTGCTTTGACCAGAGAAGTCAAGACTATGAATTTAGAAAGTTTATTCTTAACATGTGGTAAAAATAAGGCTTAAACATTTTAAACTTTGGTGTTTTGCAAATCATTTTAAAACATTCAGTATTATGATTGCTTAACCTTGAAAAGATACTGAATCTTTGAAATTAAACTAAATGCACAATGAGTTTAGTTTCAATGTTTTAGTTCTCTCATAAGAAATAGCACAAGGACTCAAAAATTCTGATGATTTAGGGTTCAAAATAGACAAGTAAGGTCAAGAAATGTAACAATGACTTCCCCTTTTCATGTAACTCCCCCTCACAAGGTGAACATGAGGATTATAGGAGGAATAGAAATGGAATGACATGAAGGCAGAATGAACATGAATGTTTTTATTGAAAGACAATGACTCCCCCTCAACAATTGCATACAAGGCACTTGATACTTGGTGGAGACATATACTCACACATAGTGAAAGTGTCCAGACAAGTCTGACTTGTCTTTCTTCAAATCACCATTTGATATACCAAGAATGCCAATGCAATGTGAGAGTGAGGAATTTAGTTGCAAGAACATTTGTCAACAATTGAATGGGAGTTGATGATGAATTATGACAAAATATTTTTCCAGCAAATTTCTCCAGCATTTCACTCAAAGATTCTTTCGAATTCACTCCCCCATAAGATATGCATGATATGAAATGATTATTTAAGCAATTCAGATATGTTCATTTCAAGCAATTTGCACAGAAAGAGTATGAACATGATCAAGCATATATCAACAGACAATTTATTGAAGGAGAAGAATTTTGCAAAGACTCAAAATAAAGTTTTGAGATTTCATTTTGCTTGATGACCTTTATGCAGAAAAGACTATTGATACTTGGCGGAGAATTTTTTCTCACGCATGATGATAGTTTCCAGACAAGCCTAACTTGTCCTTTCACATTTCACCATTTGATATACCACATAGTTACTGCAAAAAGGGTCAGTTACACTTTATTTTTAGCAAGAAATTCATTGCATTTATTGAAAAATATTTTTTTTTGCACTTTTTCAAATTTACTCCCCCTTAATATGTGCATGGAATGAAAAAGCTAGCAAACAATTCACACATGATTATGAGCACAATTAGCTTTAAGCATAACATGACTTTTGGTACTTGGCGGAGTATTTTACTCACGCATAATGATAGTTTCCAAATAAGCATAACTTGTTTTTCCACATGTCATCATTTGATATACCAAGAAGTCAAAGCAGTTAGTATGCACACAGACTCATGGGAACAGTTAAGCATGCATGATAACACAAACATGATTCCAATTGTTATGACACAAAGTTCATTGATGGGAGTAGCATTGAAACACATTTCTCATTTTTCAGATAGAAATTAAACATTCGTTTCAATTCAGGCAATTCAAAATTGAAATAATAAAGAAGTTTTACCTGAATGGTCTTCATTTCTTTTTCAAAGATTTTACCTGTGTTCTTCAATCATTTCTAGCCTTGCACAGTGAAAAAGGCAGCTTATGTTCTCTCTCTAGGCGATTCTAGAGAGAGAAGCTCTGAGGTTTTTGCTCTCTCTCTGGGAGGCCTCTTGGGGTTTGCCCCTGAGGGGCGCATGGAGGTTATCCCTCCTAGTGCCTCTCATGGCTCTGCGATCACCGCGGTGGGATCCTCTTCGCTAGAAGTTCCCCCACAAGGTGATCCCCCTTCGCTAAGAGGTCGCCAACCTGTGCGGGGAGATCAACGATTAGGGAGATCTCGTTCTAGAGTCTCCTTGGTGCGACGCCCTTGGGCTTCACTGTTTGGAGGTCATGGGAGTACTTCAGCGCAAGAGGAAGCTTTGGAGTTCATTGAACCATCATGTTTAGAAGAGAAAAAGTTTGCTGTGTTCGATGGGGAAGATGTCAAGGATCTCCAGGAGTCCTGGAGATTTGCCATCATGGGTTACTGTATCGGAATGAAGCCGATATCCTCGGCCCTTCTGTCTTTCATTCGTAACTTCTGGAAGCCTAAAGGAGAGGTCGAACTTCTCATGCGCGATGGTGGGTTCTTCCTCGTAGTCTTCAACCAAGAAGAGGATTTGAAGAATGCTCTTGATGGTTTCTAGTGTATACGTGGCCATCCCCTGGTTCTCCGAAGATGGACTCCAAATCTCGAAATGGAAAAGGAGTCTCTCTGCAACCTGCCTGTCTGGGTCCGTTTCCCGGGTCTTCCCCTTCGCTGGTGGACTCCCCGTGGGTTGAGCAAGATAGCGAGTCTTCTTGGGAAACCATTGCATATGGACTCCCTAACCGCAAAGAGGAAGCGGCTACACTTCGCACGGGTCTGTGTTTTGGTGGATGTTGAGGCAGCGTTTCCTCCCCAAGTCTCCATAAGGAATGCAGATGGTTCCTTTGATGATGTTGCAGTCGAGTACGAGTGGAAGCCTGTCCTCTGTAAGGAGTGCAACTCCTATGGCCATGGTGGCGGTGAGTGCAAGTCTGTCCAAAGATCTTCTAAGAAGGAGTGGCGTCCAAAAGCTGTTAGCCAGTCACAAGAACATGCTAATGCGAAGCAGCATCAAGCTCCAATCCTCACGATAGAGAAGGGTCCATCGGAAGCAACTAATTCAGACGATATGGTACGTCTGCATGCTAAGGATGGACTTCCCATTAATGACAAGAATCCCATGCAAAATGCTTCTTACGTGTATACTATAGATGGGACGGATGCTTCCTCCCTCAAGGCAGCTTCTCATCCTTCTAAATCTCACCCAACCTTGGCCGCGGCTGTCTCGGTAACTCCTACCAATTTCCATAGCATGGACGATATGGCGCAATCTAAATCCTTCCAAGATTCTATTGTGGGCAACAGCAAATCTACCAACATCGAAAAGATAGGAAGTGGTGAAGATCTCGCTAATGGAGGCAGCAAACAAGGATCGGACAAGAGAGGTAATCCAACCACCTCTTGGCTGGATAAAGGCAAGGCTTCATCGCAAGGCAACCAACCTGCTGTTCAAGGTATTCTCAAATTTAAAAATTTGCAATCTGTGGATGAGATGGAGCGAATATTTCCTAAGGGAGGGAAGGCTAGGGATAAACCTGGTAAATAGCTGGTTCAATTTGCTTTTATCTAGTTTTATATGAAGATAATAACTTGGAATGTGAGAGGTATTAATAAGCATGAGAAATGCAGAGAGTTAAATAAGATAATTAGATCAACTGCTTGTGAATTGGCCATTATTGTTGAAACAAAAGTTAAATCAAATCATGCTAATATTCGAAAGAATTCTATTTGGCCTGAGGCCAACCTATTAACTAATGATATTAATCTTCATGCTGGTCGAATCTAGATCTTGTGGGACCCTAATCTCTTAGACATTGATCTGATCTCTTCTTCTAGTCAGTTTTTGCATGTTAAGGGGATTGACAAAAGAAACAGCTGTCACTTCTATGTCACTGGTGTTTATGCTTCTAACAGTGCTACTGAGAGGACTAATCTATGGTCTGACATTGAGAGTCTGTCTTATACTTCTAATGGGTTGCCTTGGCTGATTGCTGGAGACTTCAACACTGTAAGATTTCCTCATGAGAAGATTGGTGGAAGGGATGTGCCGGATTCACTGTTAAATGATTTTAATGATTGTATCTCTACCTCGGGCCTTATGGACATGAAATCTGTGGGAAACTGGCTATCTTGGAACAATAGGGGAGATAGCCATAGAAGAATTTCGGCTCACCTGGATAGATGTTTGATCAACCATGATTGGCTTTGTAGCTTTGCAGATTCTCTTCTGGAATATGGGGCTCAGTATTCCTCTGATCACTCTATCATGACTATTACTACTGATCGGGTTACTACCCAAGGTCCGAAGCCTTTCAGATATTTTAATATGTGGAGCACTCACTCTGCCTTTCTTGACATTGTTCGCAATGCTTGGGAGATGCCTGTCAGGGGGACACCTCAATATTGCCTGTGTCAGAAGCTTAAGTCCTGCAAAGAAGCACTCAAAATCTGGAACATGAATGTGTTTGGTAAAGTGGATGAAGGCATGTCCAAGTGCAAGAACAATCTTATTCATATTCAATCCACTTTGCAATCTAACCCTCTTGATGCTCAGCTTATCAACAAGGAGAAAGAGGCCCGTAATGAGTACTTACAGGCTATGCACTTGGAGGAGAGTTTCATCAGGCAAAAGTCTAGAGAGAATTGGTTAACTTTGGGTGACTCTAACACCAAGTTTTTCTATGCTTCTATTGCTGCTAGACGCTCCAGGAACACAATAAAAAAATGCAAGGACAGCAATGGCACCCTTATTAATAATCTTTCTCAAGTTCAAGCTCATACCATTGATTATTACCAGTCTCTTTTGAATCAACCGCAACAGCACCACATGGACAATCAAACTTTAGATCCTTTGAGAGTCCTTACTCAGGACAATATTGACCATCTTAATGAGCCTATTTCAGATGATGAGATTAAGCATGCTGTTTTCAACTCCCCTAAGAACAAGAGCCCTGGACCAGATGGTTTTCCTGCTGAGTTCTACCAAGTGACTTGGCATATCACCGGTCATGATGTTATTCAAGCTTGCAAACACTTCTTCACTTCTGGCCAAATTCAACGCCAAATCAATTGTACCTTCATTGCTTTGATCCCCAAGACTGATGGAGCTGATAGTATGGAGGATTATAGGCCGATCTCCCTTTGCAACTTTATCTACAAAATCATATCCAAAGTATTGGCTGATAGAATGCAGAGAGTTATGGGCAATATTATCAGTCTTAACCAAGCAGCGTTCATCAAGGGCAGAAGTATCCATCATAATGTGCTTTTAGCTAATGATCTGGCCAAGGATATTCATTCGCCTTCAAAAGGTAATAAGATCATCTTCAAGGCTGATTTGAGAAAAGCTTTTGATTCTGTTAACAGGAAATTCATTTACCACATGTTAGAGAGCATGAAATTCCCCAATAAGTTCATTCAGTGGATTAGAAATTGCCTTGACACTCCAAAGTTTTCTATTCTGTTTAATGGGTCTCCTATTGGCTTCTTCAGTAGTAGTAATGGTATTAGACAAGGGGACCCCCTATCCCCTTATCTATTTACCATTGTCATGGAAGGTCTTACTAGCTTGTTGGAGAGGGCGGTCATCAGTGGTCAGCTCAGAGTTCCATTTGCAGGCAATACTTCTATCTCCCATACTATTTTTGCTGATGATCTCATCATCTTCCTCCAGAATGACTTCTTCTCCGTTCAGTATCTTGCAACTATTCTTCAGAAGTTTGGGGAAATTTCTGGTCTTCATCTTAATCACAATAAGAGCAGAGTCTATGTGGGTGCTGCTATCAAGAATAAACAAGAGATTATTGAGACCTTACATGTTCAGGAGGGTGCTTTTCCTTGTCCTTATCTAGGGTTGCCTCTTGTCTCCCTGGGTATTAAGAAAAGCCATTGTCAACCAATCATTGAGAAAATTAAAAATAGATTGAAGGCCTGGAAAACGAGATTCTTGTCTAAGGCTGGGAGACTTGAGCTTATCAGATCGGTTCTGCAATCCTATGCTATGTATTGGTCTAATGCTTTTCTTCTTCCTATGGGGTTGATTCAGGAGATTGAGAAAATTCTTTGCAACTTCTTTTGGAATGGTCATGGAGATGGGAAAGCTATGCACATGGTGAAATGGGCTAGCATTTGTACGCCAAAGCAGGAAGGTGGATTAAATCTGAGAAGAATCCTTGATTGGAATAAGGCCTGTATGATGAAGCAAGTTTGGGATATTCTGCATCATTCTGATAGTCTTTGGGTTAAATGGGTTCACAGTAAGTATCTGAGGAAAAACAACCTCTGGATTGTTAATTTCAAAAGCTATCACTCAGCTGCTTGGAAAGGCATTCTTAAGGCAAGGGATTGGATAAGCACTCATATTACTTATAACATTTCTAATGGCAGAACCACTAGCTTATGGTATGATCCTTGGATCCATGGTAAAAGTATTTTTCAGATCTATGGGGATAGAGTTCGCCAGGACCTTGGGGCTCCCAAAGATGCTACTGTTTCTGATCTGATCCAAAACAACCATTGGAGTCTCCCTCCTCCCACCTCAACGGATATGATCACCCTTTGGCCGCAAATTCATGCTATCCCCATCCACAATTGTATGGTTGATGAGATTAAGTGGATTCATGACAGGGGTAAATTCAGTGCAACCTCAGCTTGGAATCAAATCCGCAATAACTTACCTATTTGGTCGCATTATAGATGGGTCTGGGACCGGCCATCCTCTCCCAAGCATTCCCTTTGTACCTGGCAGGCCATCCTCAACAAGCTGCCCACAGTTGATAACCTGCAAAGAAAAGGCTATTCCCTTGCTAATATGTGTTACTTGTGCCTCAGTAGCAATGAAACCATTGACCATCTGTACTTTGAATGCACTTACACTCAATGGGTTTGGAAAGAAATCCTCAAGAGATTTGATCTCAACAGAAGACCTCACCTGAATATTCATGCTGAGATGCAGAGTTTAGTGCATAACTTTCCCCATAAAAGTCATCTCACGAGGCTGATGAAAATAGCTTTTAGATGTACTATTTGGTGGATCTGGCGTGAAAGGTGCTTAAGGATCTTTGAAGGGAAGAGGAGAGACAATGTTGCTGTTCTCATTGATATCCTCTCGGACTCCCGTTGCCTCCTTGAGCAACACTTAGCCAATTCTATCATCACTCCTAGAGAGAGAGGGGTCCTCACAAGATTTAATTTTACCATCATTTAGGCGAGTATTCATAGTTATTAGGTGTTCTTTTCTTTCGGTTATTCGCATGATTGAATTTGCTAATGTTCTAACACTAACGGTTATTTGCAAGCTTCGATCCTTTGTCTTATTGTCTCTTCCAGATGGGCGTTGTTGCTGCTTACTTGCTGCCACCATGGAGTATGTTTCTATTCATAAGAATAACCTCATAGACTACGGCTTGTGTAGTCATGATCTTAGTCCTTTTCTTTTGTACCCAAGGTTGCATTCTGGTGGAGTGGGAACATCAAACCTCATTGAGGAATGGTGCACTCTCCTGGAAACACCTTGGACCTCTTTGCCATAATCTACAGCCTGTGTAGATATGGCATCTTGTACATTATTAGTTGATGCAATATAATTTTGTTTACCTATCAAAAAAAAAAAGCCTTGCACAGCCAATATCTTGAATCCATTTACAGTGTATGGCTGCAAGACTTCTCAGCTTGCTGATCAAGCTGGTTTTGGGACTCACACTTGTTTGGGTCCTGCAATGAAATCAATGTTAGATTGCAACAAAGATTTCTGAATCCAAAATGCTTTTAATTTTTGTATAGATGCATTTCTTTCATTGATAGAACTATGAGCAGAATTTGTTCCAGATTTTTTTGCCTTGATCAATGCATCTATGTTTTCATGAAGTTTTCTATTTTTTGGATTTTTAATATGAGCAGAAACAAAATAATTTTGTGCAACATTTCTATGCCTATACACATGGAATTTCTGAACATTTTCAGTATGAACATGATGTTTATTCCTATGTGTATGAGCATGTGCATTAGACTGGAATTTCTGAGCATGCACAACAAAATCATTTCTGTACCAACAGTCCCTAGAAATATGACCAATTTTATGACAATGAAAGCATTGGACTGATTTGGCATGTTTATTGAAATTTTGATTTATATTCCAGCAATGTTTGGCAAAATGACCATGTTTATTACAATTAAAGCAAATGAGAGTATTTTTTACCTGGTACTTACCTTTGCATGTATGCATTTGCTGAAATCTCCTTTTCATGTGAGGAGGCTTACCATGAGGAGAAGGAGGTACCTTTTGGTGGCTCTTGGCATGATGTGAATTTTGAACTTGCCTTGGAGCTTTTTGAATTGATGGAAAAGGTAGATGAATCTTCTTGACAGCGGCATTCTCCTTTTTCTCTTTCTATTTCTGAACAAGAACTTTCACTAGTTTTCCATTAGAGATATCAGGATTCTTGTTCACAGCAGATTTCACAAATGTTATTGTGCTTTTCTTTTCATTTTTCTTAGTTCTAACAGAAGCAAGACTTGTGTTCTTCAATTCATTTTCAATCTTCTGTTTTTCAGCTTTTAATGCAACAACTTCTTTTTCTGAAGTTTGAAGCTTGTTTAGCATGGATGGAAAAGGCTGGGAAGTTGGTTTTCTCTCTCTCTCTCTCTCTAGTTTTCTCTAGAGAGAGAAGCTCTGAGATTTGTGTGGCCGGTTGGATCTCTGGTTCACCCTAACCCCCCGCCTTCTGGTGGTGGGGGGGGGGGGGGGGGGGGGGATCCTTCTCCGTCCGGTGACCCTTGGCTGCTGGCTATGGAGGCTGTCGTGGGAGGTACATCCGGAAGTTTTCCTCCTCTTGTTGATGGAGGAAGGAAGGCTACCACTGGTGCTCCTGTAAACACCGCGAGTGACCCGGTTCTGAGAACAGGATCCTCACAAGGTGTTTCAGCCCATCCACGTCTTCGTAGCAGGTCCCGGGGTCGTTCAAGGGAAGAGGCAGTTCTCAAGCTCCCCCGCCTGTGGTCTCTTCCACGAAGAAAGCTTGGAGCGAGCTCTTCTCCGGTGTCTCTTCGTCCTCGTCTACGAGTTCTGGACTCCGACTATCCTTCATCACGCCTTCTCTGCTTGGCGATTGCCCAGTCGCCTCCATTAATGCAAGTGACTCGCTTGAACTGGTGCAAGCTTGGCAGTTCACTGTGGTTGGTTATATTGTAGGTTTGTCACCTGTTTACACTCCTCTTAAATCTTTCATAGATAACCAATGGAAGCCGAGAGGAAGTTATGAGCTTCATATGCGCAAAGGAGGTTTTTTTGTATGTAGTTTCTCCTTGGAGGAGGACATGCAAAACGTTCTTGACGGCTATTGGCATATCCGGGGACACCCATTCATAGTGCAAAGATGGACTCGTGATTCGAAACAAGAGAAGGCCATGCTTTCTTCTATTCCTTGTGGATTATTCTTCCAAACCTCCCTCTCCATTTATGGTCTCATTCCTCATTGAGCAAGATTGCTAGTGTTCTCGGTACCCCTCTATTCATGGATAAACTCACTGCATCCAGGAAAAGGTATCTTATGCTCGGGTATGTATTCTCATTTCCTCTGAGTATTCGTTTCCTTCAACTGTCACAGTTCTTCATGACTCTGGGGACACAGAAGTAGTTGATATTGAGTATGAATGGAGACCAAGACCATGTTCTATCTGCTCCTCATTTGGCCATCAAGAAGGTACCTGCACTCCGGGAGAAGCTACGGAGGATAAGTCCAAAAATTTTCAATTGCAATGGCGACCCAAGATTTCTGCAAATTCAGGTAACTTGAAGGTTCAAAACTCACGAGTTACTGACTCACGAGTTGAGTCACCAGGTACCACTACAGGTAATAGGTTTGAAGTCCTGTCTACTTCTATTAGCGTAAATCCGGCAACAGAGCCATGCAATGGCATGCACGTTGCGACGGTGGCGTTGGCTGACGTCAGACTGCCAAGTGATGATCGAACTCACAGCCTGCCTTCCTACACTGCTTCGGTGACTGCTAATTCTAAGCAGAAGCTTCCTTCTAATGGTGTGGATATGCGAAGCATAGCTATTATACAACATATGGCAGATTCTTCGGATTCAATGAATTCTGCAGATATGGCAAACTTTGATTCCTGCATAAAACCGACATCATCTTCTTCCTTCGGTGCAACGGTGGCAGGAGATACTAATGCTATTTCCTCTCTTTCTACTTCTGGGGATTTCCACGCTAAGGATCCTTGTGGTACTTCTTGCAAGAGTGCACCTCCAGCTAGCGTAAATCCGATTTTGTCCACGGTGGCTACTAATTCTAAGCAGAAGCTTACCTCTGATGGAGTGGATACGCAAAGATTACTTATTCAACAGCACACAAAAGAAGCACCAGATTCTACGGATACTGTGAACAAGGAAACCTTTTATTCTAGCATAAATCCGGCATCTATTCCTTCTAATGGTGCGACGGTGGCAGAAGATACTAATGTGATGGCTTTACTTCCTACTCCTGCAAATTTCCAATCCAAAGATACTTGTGTTACTTCATGCAAGTCTATATTTCCAGCTAGCGTAAATCCGATTTCGCCCACGGTGGCTACTCAAACCAAAGAAAAGACAGTCAAAGGTGATAAGTGCATGCCAAGTTCCATGCAAACTTCGCTGGCCCAGGATTCTCATGCAAATAATATCAGGGAAGATTATGGTGTTACTGCTAAATCTACTGTTGTTACTACATCTATTGTTTACAGCGGAAGGGAAGTAAATAATAGCATTCTTGGGAAAGAGGGATTCCCTCCGGTGGTTGTTAGTAACCCGGATCCTTTCTCTGCTAAGTCTCAATGCCTCGAAGGAAATAGGGAGGAGGGGTTACTTTCTACGTTGGTTAAGGAAACCAACATTCCTTTACATCCTCATCGTGATCGGGGAAATTTTAGTAGGTCTCCAGTACCTAATCCATCATCAGATTCTCCATTATCTTTGGACTCCAACTTTGATACTTCAAAGTTAAAGGACGTGGACAGGGTGTTTATGGTTGGTCGGTCCAAGGGACGACCGAAGGGTAAGTCACAAAAATTCTAGCCATGCATATCATCTCTTGGAATGTTCGAGGCATGAATAGACGATCTAAGAAGCTTGCGGTTAAGAAGGAGATAAATAACTACAAGAGTGACATTTCTGTTCTTTGTGAAACCAAGATCAGAGATTCTAAATTTGATCAGGTGAAGCTGTTTTTCGGGCCTCAAGTCAGTATAATGCATAATTATAATAGTTCCCCGAAGGGTAGGGTGTGGATTATCTGGAAGCATGACTTGTTCTCTTTAACTCTCATTCAGGAGAGTCCTCAATTTATCCATGTGTTGTGTACCAACAGGAAGTCCAATGATAGTTTCTTTCTTACTGCCATTTATGGTTCCAATTTGCATGGAGAAAGGAAGAATCTTTGGAGTGATCTGTCAACTCTCTCTCTTTCTATCACTCAACCGTGGATTATTCTGGGCGACTTTAACACGGTTCGTTTCCCTCATGAGAAAAAAGGAGGTCGATCTATTCTCACTAGGCAACTGTCAGATTTCCAAGAGTTCCTGGATGACGCAAAGCTGCTAGACATGCCCCACTCTGGGAATACTCTATCTTGGTGCAACAGGAAAAGTGGATGTCAGCGTATCTTAGCTCGTCTGGATAGAGTTCTTATTAATTCCTACTGGACTAATTCTTATGAGGATGGAACTCTATACTATGAAAATATGACGGTCTCAGATCATTCCTTGCTTCTGGTCAAGACTAATGATGCTAGTAGCTATTCTAAGCCAAAGCCTTTCAAATTCTTCAATATGTGGACTTCTCACCCTACCTATCAAACGGTAGTTTATGATGCCTGGAATAAGCATGTTAATGGCTCTCTGCTTTATCAAGTTTGTCAAAAGCTTAAGTTTGTTAAAAGTGCCTTGAAGGACTGGAACAAAAAAGTTTTTGGAGTCGTCCAGACTAACTCTTCAAAAGCTAGGGACGAGCTCATCCATTTCCAGCAACTTCTTGCGGATGATTCTAATAATGCCATGATTCATGACAAGGAGAATAAGTGTCGTATAGCTTACCTTCAAGCTTTGGAAAAGAGGAGATGTTTGCTAAGCAAAAGTCTAAACAACAATGGTTGTCCCTTGGTGATTCAAATACAAAGTTCTTTTATGCTGCTATCAAGTCAAGAAGAATTCACAATCTGATCAAAAGCTGCAAAACGAGTGATGGTACTGTTGTGCATGGTGAAGAAGAGATCCGATCTCATGCTCTATCGTATTACTATTCTCTGCTAAACAAGCCTCATGATCGTAGTCTACCTACTTTTCAAGTTCAGACTACTCTATCTAACTCTGAAGTGCTACTCTCATGCACCCCTTTAATATGGAAGAGATTCGTAAGGTGGTTTTCAGCTGTCCCAGGGACAAAAGCCCTGGGCCGGACGGATTTTCTATGGAATTCTTTACCTCTGCGTGGGACATTGTGGGGGATCTTGTCTCACGGGCTATCCTTTCTTTTTTTCATGAGGGTTCTTGGGAGAAGCAGATTAATTCTACTTTTATTGCCTTGGTTCCCAAAAATCTGATGCCGAGTCTCTTGATCACTTTCGCCCTATATCTCTATGCAACTTCATTTATAAGGTGATTACTAAGCTGATGGCAAACCGGATGCAACTTGTCCTCCCTTCTATCATTAGCCAACACCAGACGGCCTTTATACGAGGGAGGAAAATTCAGAGTAATATCCTTCTGGCAAACGACCTGGCTAAAGATTTGCACTCTAAGAGTAAGGGGAACAGTATTTGTCTGAAAGCTGACTTGTGCAAAGCTTTTGACTCAGTCTCCTGGGATTTTATCTACTACATGATGAACAAAATGAAATTTCCCCCCTTGTGGATAGTTGGATCCGCAGATGCTTAGAGTCTGCCAGGTTCTCTGTTCTTGTAAATGGTAGCCCGGAGGGCTTCTTCAAGAGTTCTAATGGTATCCGCCAGGGAGATCCTTTATCTCCGTACCTCTTCACAATTGTCATGGAAGGCCTTACATGTCTTATTGAGGCTGCAGTCCAAGATAAGTCTCTCAAAGTTCCTACTGCGGGTTCATTACCCATATCCCACTTTGTGTTTGCCGATGACCTCATCATATTCTTCAAATGATGTTCGATCTGCTATTACTATAAACCGGCTTCTTCAAAATTTCTATGCTTTCTCTGGTCTTCAACTAAACACAAATAAAAGCAGATTATACATTGGTGGCCATGTGAAGCATAAAAGAGCAATTCAGTCCGAGTTGAATGTTCCTCAAGGTAAACTCCCTGCAAACTATTTGGGGCTTCCTCTTGTCAGATCTTCTTTGAAGAAACTCCATTGCCAACCGATTATTCAGAAGATAAAAAGAAGAATCGAATCCTGGCGCACCCACCTGCTTTCAAGAGCCGGTAGATTGGAACTAATCAAATCGGTGCTATCCTCTTTCTCTATATACTGGTCAGTTTCCTTTATTCTACCAAGTGGAACTATTAAGGAAATCGAAAGTATTCTTTCCAATTTCTATTGGAATGGTCATTCCTCCAACCGATCTCCTCATATGATAAGTTGGAAAACCATTTGTACTCCGAAATCTGAAGGTGGTCTAGGCATTCGGAGGTTAAAAGATTGGAATCTTGCATGTGCAACTCTCAATCTTTGGGACATCCTCCACAACTCCAACTCTCTTTGGGTTCGCTGGGTGAAGCAAAGATATTTGAGGCGGGACTCCATTTGGACATTCAAGCAGAAAAGTTACCATTCTATAGCTTGGAAGGGGATCTTGAGGCAACGTAATTGGTTATTGCAGCATATTACTTATAAAGTGGGTGACAACAACAGCCAAATCAGCTTCTTCTATGACCCGTGGATCAAAGGGAAAAGTATATTCATGCTGGCTGGTGATCGGGTAAGGCAAGTTCTTGGTCTCCACAACAACATCTTATGTTCTTCCTTCATAAGAAACGGCCAGTGGACTCTTCCACCACTACATCGGTTGAAATGTTTGACATTTGGCCCCTTATCTACCAGACTACTATTCATAATACAGATGACATATGCTGGAACTATGGTAACTTTAGTGTGAAAATGTTTGGAATATGCTTCGAGAGCATCACCAGAAGGTTGGATGGGATGATTGGGTCTGGAAAGCTCCCGCCATTCAGAAATTTTCCATCACTTGTTGGCAGACCATTATGCATAAGCTTCCTACTATTTCTAATCTCAGAAAACGTGGATTCCATATGCCCAGCAGATGTATTCTATGCTGTAATGCTGAGGAAAGTGAGGACCATATGTTCTTTATGTGTCCGTATTCTAACTCGGTTTGGGGGGAAATTCTTCATCGCTTAAACATCAACCGTCCTCCTCGGCGTTCCATTCTGGAGGAAATGCATGCGCTGAAAATGAGCTTCAAAACAGATGGTTTTGGTACCTCATTAGCCAGACTTCTATTTAGAGCTGCTATTTGGTGGATCTGGAGGGAGAGATGTAGCAGAATCTTTGAAGATATAAACACTTCCTATATGCATACTGTTCTATCCATTATCAATGATGTGAGAAGTTGTATTGAGGCTATGCCTTGTAATGGCGTTATTTCTGGTCGGTCAAAAGTCCTTTGTAGGAGATTCAATATCCATCTAATAATGCATTGTAGTCACTAAAGTGTGGTGTCACAATGCTCTTAGTTCTCCTTGTGTTATGGGGCAGTCATCGGCTTGTGGTGACATGTCTTCCCATTTGTTACTTATTTGTACTTTGTTCTTTTCATTAATTAATTTATTTCATTGGTTGACCGACCAAAAAAAAAAA
Source organism: Colocasia esculenta (assembly GCA_014218235.1). Lineage (NCBI taxonomy): Eukaryota > Viridiplantae > Streptophyta > Magnoliopsida > Alismatales > Araceae > Colocasia > Colocasia esculenta. Next base: position 94,066,225 of record CM024753.1, on the reverse strand, counting down.
AGCTTGTTTAGCATGACATCCAAACCATTTTCATCTTGTTTTTTTTCATTTTCAAATTGAGCAATTTGTTTTTCCAAGTTAGAGATTTTATTACTCAAATTGCTACATTCATTCTCCAATGGTCTGTCATGGAACAAGCCTTCAATCTTCCTTTTTAAGTGACAATTTTCTTCAATAAGTTGTTTGCATCTCTCATTTATTTGATGATCATGAGCCATATTAGAGATTTATTTGTTTAATTGATCATTATCAAATTAAAATTGTTATTGAGATCAATCAATTCTTCTTTTTCATTTTCCAGATCAATGACTTTTGATTTCAATAGCTCATGGTTTTCTTTCAATCCATTCAATTTAGTTTCACAGATTTGGACTTCATCTTCCAAATTCTCTTTTTCATAATTTAATTTTTCAACTTCATTTTTCAAATTCTCAATTTCTTTTGAAGGATCTTTGTCATTTTTCTGGAGCAATTCAAGTGTATCTTTCAAGTTTTCACTTTCTTTATGGCAATGTTTTAAAGTCTTTTTCAAGTCTTTATTTTTAATGTTCAGTTGTATATTAAGACTTTGTATCTTTTCACAGAATTTAATCAATTCAGCACAAGACATGCCCTCATCTTCATCAGAATCAGAATTGAAATACCCAAATGGATCTGGAGTTGATTTACCTGACCTTTTAGACCCATTTGAACTCTTGTGTTCTGAAGAGGATGAAGAGTGTTCTGAACTCTTAGACTTTGCTGTGAGAGCCATAGTTTTCTGAATTCTTTTTGCTCCTTTTCTTTGTGAGTTCTTTCCATCACTTCTGTTAGCCATGAAGCATAACTCCTCATTTGCTGAACTTGAAGAGTTCTCTTCATCATCCTCACTTTGGTCTTCATCTGATCAAGTTGCAATCATGGCTTTTGGCTTCATCAATTTATTGTTCTTCTCATATTTGTCCTTTTTGATCTCAGGACACTCACCTTTCATGTGTCCTTTCTTGTTGTACCTGTAGCAATCAATATCTTCATTAGTTTTTTGATTTCTGCTATCATTACAATTTGAAGAAGAAGCATTCCTTTTATTAGAAGAATATTGTTTCTTTTCATTGAATCTTCTTCTTCTTGATTTTAAAAATTTTCTGAATTGTCTAGTCATGATGTCAAGTTCATCTTCATTAAACTCAGACTCATCAGAACATGATGTTTCTTGATTTTTTTCTTTGATACTTGATGAAGCCTTAAGTGCTACTGGTTTAGCCTTAAGCATGTGTTCTTCATTTCTCTTCAGATTTATTTCATAAGTCATTAAAGATCCTATGAGTTCATCCAAGGAGATTTTGGATAAATCCTTAGAATCTTCAATCACTGTAGCCTTTGTGTGTCAAACAGATGATAGAGAGCGCAAAGTTTTTCTTACCAGATCAGCATCAGTGTATTCCTTACCTAATGCCTTCAGTCCATTGACAATTATCATAAACCTAGCAAATATTTCAGAAATCGATTCATCAGATTTCATCATAAACAATTCATATTCAGAAACAAGTATGTTTGCTTTGATTTCCCTAACTTGAGATGTTCCCTCATACATCAATTCAAGTTTATCCCACATTTCTTTAGTAGATTTACACATGGATATTCTTGAATATTCTTTAGGGTGGACTGCACACTGAACCATGTTCATGGCACTATAATTAAGAGTAGCTTTCCTAATTTGCTCTCTAGTCCAATTCCCTCATCTTCATGATTTTCATAAGGACCCACTTCAACTATCCTCCAAATTTCATAGTTTTGAGCCCTAAGAAAAACTTGCATGCGATTTTTCCAGTATGAATAATCAGACCCATCAAAATATGGTGGTCTATTAATGGAATGGCCTTCGGCTACAATTCAAGCAATTAACACAGAGATCAAACAGAAGCAATCAAATCAGATCAGAGATAGACGTTAACCCCTCTGATACCAATTGTTGGGGACGGATGGGTGGATGGATCAGATCTAGAAGGGGGGGGGGGGTTGAATAGATCTAACACCAATTAACGCGGACCTAAGCAATTAAAAATTACTTCGAATCAGAGATCAATTCACCCAAATAATTTACTGATCTGAGGTGTGATTAGTGTGGTGAGCAAATTAATTAGTATGTGAGCGAAATCCCTATGCATGCATCTAGCGAATGAAAGGCAAACACAATTCAAACCACTACACAGAGGATTTTTAGGTGGTTCGAAATCACCTTTTTTTTTTTTTTTGATAACGGGAAATCCCGCCCCGTGTGGCTTTGCGGACTCAAGATTGGTGTTCCGAGCTCCAAGTCAGGACTTGGCTCCTACTTTTCGTATACCATTTTGCCCTTACCCCACTTGACCAGAAAAACCGGATTTACACACCTCGAGGATTGCTGTAAATCGGTAAATCCCCCCCCAGGAATCGAACTCGGGACCTCTTGCTTTTAGCAAGAGTTCAACCGATCGCCCAACCGGGGTCCCAATCAGGTAAATCCCCCCCCTTACCCATGGAGGTTCGGAAATCACCTCCAGTGACTCCTACGTCCACCCCTCACACAGTGAGGCCACACTACTCAAAAACCTTGAGTACAACTCACACAGGAGCACGATGACTCCAAACACCCTTGAGCACGACGACTCAAGAAACACCTGGAGCACGACGACTCCAAACCTGGAGCACGACGACTCCAAACTGAGCACGACGGCTCAAACAACAACCGGAGTACGACGACTCCAAATTGAGCACGACGGCTCAAACCACATAGTGAGTGCGACGACTCACAAACCTGAGCTCGACGGCTCAGAGTACAAAAGCTAGATCAAACACAAAAGAGATCAGATCCTCTAGCAATGATCTGATTCAAAACAGATTCGTACACAAAAAATTTGTGCAGAACTTCATGCACAAATCTCACAGACGAAATGAGGAAGAACAACTCTGAGATAAGGGAAATAGATGTAGAAATAGTGTTCTTCGATGAAGAGGCCTTGCAGACGCTTCAATTGAGGAGCCTTGATGGAAATCGATGGAGATTCTCCTCAATTGGCGATGCTCTGCTTTGATGGCATCTGAAATGCCAGAAATTCTTCTTCTCCTCCGCCTCTTCAGTTGGATCTACTCCCTTGCCTTGCACAACAACCTTCTCTCCAGGGATTCCCCTTGATTCCCTTGTCCTTCCTCTTGAAAGGATGGCTTGAAGCTTCTGGAGATGGAGATAGATCGGGAAAGCCCCTTTCAGCGCCAAAAGGTTCTTCAGGACGTGTATGGGCTCTCTCACCTTTGGGGTACAAGGAACATGGGTATTTATAGCCCCATATGTCCATAAAGTGCTTTGGGGTGCATGGGCACGGAACCCTAGGTCAAATCCCCTAAATCCCAATCATCCACGTGTACAGAGAAATTCACGATTTTGACTTTCAGCCGGAGTGTGTCGACCTGCTCTCCCAGTTAGGCAAACTGGTCTGCTGGAAACTGGGTCTAGTGTCGACCTGCCCTGAGCTAGTGTCGACCTGCCCTGCTACCGACTGCCCTCCTTTTTTGGCAACTGGGTCTTCTGGAATCTGGGACTAGTGTCTACCTGCCCTGAGCTAGTGTCGACCTGCCCTCCCTTTTCTGGCAACTGGGTCTTCTGGAATCTGGGACTAGTGTCGACCTGCCCTGAGCTAGTGTCGACCTGCCCTGAGCTAGTGTCGACACTGCCAAGACAAAAATGTGTGAACCTGAAATTTAACACATAAACTACTAGTACAAGATACTATCATAAAATATGAGATATTAAACATCAAAAACATGTTGTTTAAGCATTATTGTGATATGTATAAAATGTATAACATGTTTAACATATCATCATCAAATCACAACAGGTCATCATCAAAATCACAATATGTCATCATCAAAATCACAATATATCATTATTAAAATCACAACATGTCTTCTTTAAGATCATAATATCTCATCATTAACATCATGATATGTCATCATCAATATCACAGTATGTCATCATCAAAATCAAGGTATGAGTGATGTTCATTGGATATCATTAAATTACAACTTTAGGAAGATCCAAACACACTCAACCCAACAAGGTAGTAGCGTATGCTTCTCGTTAGTTTTTTTTTTTGGTAAGTAATAGTATATTAAGAGAACAAAATGTACAAAGGCTATAACCATAAAAATATGGTCATAGAACTAATCCTAAGGAGTGTCAGGAGAGTGCACCCCACCTCAAAGAGGTGGAATGTTCTCACTCCACCGACCCCAACCTTAGAATTGACAAGACTGAGAACTCTTGACCACACAAGAATTGTGGACTATGAGCCTAACAAAGATCAAATAAAGTAGGACTACATAACTGAGATGTTAAAATGAGTGAAAATCTGCTTTTCTCTAGAAGTTAGCGATCTGCCCTTGAAGCTTTCCATGATGATCTTGATGTCGAACAAGATTTTGATTAACAATTGCATTTTGGATAATCCAATTCCTTCAAAGGTTCTAATGCATCTTTCTCTCCATATCCACCACATAGCACATTTAACGCCAGCTGAGCAAGTCTCCAAGCTTCATTCTTGAGAGGAAAGTTCTCCCTTAATTTCTGCATCTCTTTATCAATATTGTCTTCAGCTGATCTTCCATTTGAAACCTGAAAATAATTTGATTCCAGATCCAAGAACTATAAGAACACATAAAGAAATGTGGTTGTTAGTTTCTTCATTATTTTTGCACAAGATACATTGGTTTGCCAAACTAATTCCTTTCTGCTTCAGGTTATCTTGGGTTGGTAGTTTCCTCATAGCTGCTTGCCAAAGACAAAGATTAAACTTTTGAGCCGCCGGCTTCGCCCAGATCCACACATGGTTACTATCCTCACTGTGCTGCTCTCTAATCTCATTCCAAGCCGAAGCAATGGTGAACTTGCCACCATTGTGATTCCATAAAATCTGATCCTCACCATTATTATGAATCATAGTTGCCTTAATAGAAGCCAAAGGGAAATCATATCAAAGGAAGTCGGGGTGGGTAGATTCCAGCAATTATTAATGATGAAGTGACTGAGATTTGTATCCTTACCAGCCCGAGATCTTGACGAATTCTATCTCCATAAATCTGAAAGATACTCCTCCCAGAAAGCCATGGGTCATACCACATACTAATTTTGGATCCATCAGCAATATTGTAGGAAATATGATTTTGCATCCAATCCCTTTCTTTAAGCACCCCCTTCCAAGCACTTGAAAAGTAAGACTTGCATTTGATTAACCAGATACTTTGCTTGGCTAGATACTTACTATAAATCCAGTCTATCCAAAGCGACTTCTTTCTTTGCAAAGTGTCCCAAAGAAGTTTCACCGAGGCAGCTCTATTCCAATCATATAGATTTCTAATCCCCAGCCCACCCTCTTTCTTGGGTCTACAGATATGCTTCTCGTTAGTTGAAGGAGCATGAACGAAACTATCCGACTCATGATCTTGAGCTTGCGGCAGTGGTTCATGCACTAAAGATCTGAAGACACTATCTTTATGGTGTCAGATTTGAGATGTTTCCTGACCACAAGAGTCAAAGTACCTTTTCTCCCAAAAGGAAATAAACCTTAGGCAGAGAAGATGGATTGAGTTCCTGAAGGACTATGACTTCGACCTCCAGTATCATCCCTGAAAGGCGAATGTTGTAGCGGACGCCCTTAGCAGGAAGAGGTCGTCTCTCCAGCAGGATTGGAAGATGTTGGAGGATGCAGCGTGTGCGATGACCGAGTTAGAACCATCATTGTGCCAGGATTTTGTAGCTCAGTTGTCCATTAGGTCTTCGGTGTTGGATGAAGTGATCGAGCAACAGAAAGCTGACCCTAGACTCCAAGAGTTAGTGGGCAAGGTAGGCATTGCTCGTGATGAGGATGGCGTGATTAGATTCCATCACCGTGTTTGTGTTCCAGACATCGTGGACGTCCATGAGCATGTTTTAGAAGAAGCCCATAGGTCTAGATTCTCTATTCATTTGAGTAACACTAAGATGTACCAGGATTTGAAGAGATCTTTTTGGTGGTCTGGCATGAAGAAGGGTGTAGCAGAGTATGTGTCTAGATGTCTAGTTGTCTAGCAAGTGAAGGCCGAACGGCAGCGACCATCTGGTCTTATGCAGAAGATGGAGATCCCAGTATGGAAGTGGGAGGCTGTCACTATGGATTTTGTTATGGTTTTTTTTTTTTGATAGGTAAAAATAATTATATTGCAGAAAGAGAGAATGTACAAAAAACCATATCTACACAGGATGTAGATTATAGCTGGTTATCCCAAGGGAAAAAAGGAGATAGTACCCTACCTCAAAGGATCTACCCTACAAGTAAAACAAGAAGGACAAACCGTTTCATAACTACACATGTCGTAGCCTATGAAATCAACAAGGATCAGAAATAAGAAAAGAAATAGCTTGTGACCCTTGATCCCAATGTTAATCCAGCAAAGCATGAGACTACAGAGTGGCAAAAGGAGATGATCCTGGTCGCATCATGCAAAAGAGAAATAGAAGAATAGGTCCAAGCTTGGATCTTCCCATTAGTGTAGAAACATAAATGATGAATGAAAGCACATCTCATGGCAATATTCGAAGGAAGAAATCAGATTGAACTAACTTATGGAAAAATTAAATCTTGTGAAAACCCCTTTCTCTCGTTGAGTTAAGCGATCCTTCCTCAAATGATGGTCCACAATGCTTCAGGTATCAAACAGAATATCAATGAGAGTATTCATCTTATCCTTTTTCTGATCTTCAAAAATCCGAGAACATCTTTCTCTCCAGACCCACCAGATGGTACATCTGAATGCCGTCTTGGCCAAACTAGTGAGATTACTTTTCACAGGGAAAGCATGCATAAGAGATTGCATTTCCAGGTGAAGGCTGTGATGCGGATTCCTGCTGAAATCAAACCTCTTCAAGATTTCCTTCCAAATCCATTTTGTGTAAGAACATTCAAAGTAGATATGATCAATTGTTTCATTAGCAGCCATGCACAAAGAACATCTATTTGTAATAGAGTAGCCTTTCCTTTGAATGTTGTCCATAGAAGGGAGCTTTTTGTGGAGAGCCTACCAAGTGCATAAGGAATGCTTAGGATTGAGAGGGCGGTCCCAAGTCCAAGCATAAGGAAGCCACAACTGGTTCTTTTTCCTGATTTGGTTCCAAGCTGAAGTTGCACTAAATTTTCCTCTATCATGAATCCAAGAGATAGTATCTGAGTCATTATTATGAATTGGAATTGTTACAATTTGAGGCCAAAGAGAGAACATTTCAGTAGAAATTTGAGTGGGAAGATTCCAAGTACCATTATGAATAAAATCAGAAACAGTAATGTCTGTTGGGGCCCCCAAATCATGCGTTATCCTGTCACCATATAATTGAAAAATACTTTTCCCATTCACCCAAGGATCAAACCACATACTTGTTGATCTGCCATCAGCAATGTTATAGGTGATGTTGTTTTGGACAAAGGCTCTAGCTTTAAGAATGCTCTTCCAAGCAGTAGAGTAATGAGACTTTGGAGCGGCCTGCCAGATGTTTGTTTTAGAAAGGTACTTGTGGTTAATCCAATGAACCCAAAGAGTGTTGGCTTGCTGAAGCACATCCCAAAGCTGTTTGACCATAAAAGCATTGTTCCAATCTTTGAGCTTTCTAAGGTTCAAGCCTCCTTCCTCCTTGGGAGTACATATCCCATTTCACCATGTGGATGGACTTACTGTCGCCACTTCCACTCCAGAAGAAGTTGCAAAGGATCTTATCAATCTCAAGAAGTAGCCCCGAGGGAGAATAAAGGCATTGGACTAATAGATAGCATAAGACTGGAGAACCGAACGGATCAACTCTAATCTACCTGCCTTGGATAAGAGTCTCGTTTTCCAAGCCTATAAGCGATTCCCATTTTCTCAATGATTGGGTGGCAGTGGGTTTTCTTAATCCCGGTGGAGACAAGGGGGAGACCAACCTTGTAAGGAAGAGGTCTTCCGCAACCCCAAGACAGTCCACAATTCTCTGCTTATTATGAATCCCAGCACCAATGTAAACCTTGCTCTTGGAATGGTAAAACTTAAGGCCAGAAACATCTCCAAACTCTTTAAGAATAAGGGCTAATTGTTGCACAGAACCAAAGTCATTTTGAATGAAGATAATAAGGTCATCTGCAAAGTGATAAACATTCAGGGGGCCAACAGAAGGAACCCGAATCTTGCCATTGGAAACCTCCTTCTCAAGCATGCAGGTCAAACATTCCATAGCAATGGTAAAAAGGTAAGGAGAGAGAGGGTCTCCTTGTCTTATACCATTACTACTAGAGAAAAACCAATAGGCGATCCATTAAGGAGGATGGAGAATTTCGGAGTCTCAATGTAGTTTTTAATCCAGTTTATCCAGTGAGTGGGGAAATGCATAACCTCCATCATGCGATAAATAAGAGACCTGTTCACGGAATCAAAAGCCTTTCTAAGATCAGCCTTGAAACAGATCTGTTGCCTTTGACTTTTGAATGCATCTTTCACCAAATCATTGGCTAGAAGAATATTATGATGGATGCTTCTTCCTTTAATGAAAGCTGCTTGATTGAGGCTAATGATCTTAGGCATGACATGCTGCATCCTATCAGCCATCACTTTGGTAATGATTTTGTAAATGAAGTTACAGAGATATAGGTCTATAGTGTTCCATACTATCAGCCCCCGGGGATTTGGGAATAAGAGCAATAAAGGTGCAGTTCATTTTCCTGTGAAGTTTGCCAGATGCAAAAAATGATGACACACTCTTATAACATCGGAACCAATAATATCCCAAGTCGCCTGATAGAAATCAGTAGGGAATCCATCTGGTCCAAGACTTTTGTTCATAGCTGACTGGAAAACAACCTTAGTAATCTCCTCATCAGTGATTGGGGCATTAAGGATTGCAATATCCTCCTGAAAAAGGGTCCTCAAAGGATCAATATGAATATCACTAACTTTTTTTTTTGGTAAGTAATAAATTCATTAAATAAAAGATAATGTACAGATTCCATGACCATAGGAATGGTACATAGAAAGTGATCCCCTAATGGAGGACAGGAGAGTGTACCCCACCTCAGAGAGGTGGAATATTCTCACTCCACCGTGCACAACATTAGGGTCACGAATTAGAACATGTCATGACCACACAAGGTTGTGGACTATGACTAAATCAAAATGGATAACGGTGAAAGAAACAGTGCTATATAGAAATATTAACCGCCTAAACATGTCTTTCTCCTCCTCAGTTTCCAGATCTAGCTTGTAAGCTTCCATGCATATCTTGATATCTTGAAGAATAGAAATGAGGACCTGCATTTTGGACCTAGATTTAGATTCAAAACTTCTGATGCATCTTTCTCGTCATATCCACCAAACCGCCGTCTTCAAGGCAAGCTGAGCTAGAGATTGGATTGCATTGCGGGTTGGGAAGTTATGTTGAAGTTTTTCTTTCTCTTTGTCCAGCCCATTTTCAGGAGGTCTTGCAATATGAAATCTACTCAATATTTCCTTCCAGATCCAATGACCGTAAGCACAATTAAAGAAGAGATGCTTGTTACTTTCATCATGAGTCCTACATAAAACACATTGGTTAGCTAAAAGAATACCTTTTCTTTGAAGCTGGTCTTGAGTAAGAAGTCTGTCCAAACTTGCTTGCCATATACAAAGTTTGAATTTTGAGCCCCCGAATTTCCCCAAAGCCAGTGAAAGTGGCGGATCTGATCACCCTTCATTCTAATAGCTTCCCCAATCAGTGAACTTTCCATTATGGTGATTCCAAGTAATGTTATCATTCTGAAATTGGTGGATTTTTGTAGCTCCATAAAGATGTGGGAGTTGGTAGATTCCATTCACCATTCACAAGAAATTGATCAACAGTTATGTACTTTGCAGCCCCCAAGTCATGGAGAATTCTATCCCCATGCAATTGAAAAATACTTTTGCCCTTTATCCAAGGATCGAACCACATGCTAGTAGAAGCTCCATTGCCTATATGATAGGTAATTTGCTCCTTCATCCATTCCCTTTCTTGAAGAACTGCTTTCCACACACTCGAATAGGTTGGCCTGCATTTAATCACCAGATGTTTTCTTTGTTGAGATATTATTATGAATCTAATCCACCCATAACGTCGACTTCCTTTGTAGAACATCCCAAAGAATCTTAACCGAAGCAGCTCTGTTCCATTCAGTAAGATTTTTCAACCCAAGGCCTCCCTCCTTCTTTGGTTTACAAATATCCTCCCATTTAATCATATGAAAAGCTTTTTGTCAGTGCATCCTTTCCAGAAAAAGTTCCTAATGAGAACTTCAATTTGATTAATCAGCCCTTTAGGAGAGAAAACGCCAAAGACCAGTAAATGGAGTAAGAGTGCAGCACTGATTGGATAAGTTGCAACCGGCCAGCTTTTGAAAGAAGTCTGTTCTTCCAAGAAGTTAGTCGTCTAATGATTTTCTCCATAAGGGGAACACAATGAGCTTTCTTGATAGAAGTTGAGATAAGAGGCAGACCAAGATAAGTCACAGGGAGGGTACTTCTCCAACATCCATGATATTAAGAAAATTCTCTTTGTGACTGACCTTCCCTCCAATGAAAAGCTTGCTTTTGTCACGATTTAGCTTTAACCCCGAGTAGTTAGAGAAGTCATGCAGCACCTTTCTAATCCTTCTAGCCGTGTTAATATCATCTTTTAAGAATATGACCAGATCGTCAGCAAAAATAATATGGGAGATTTTGATATGAGCAGCCGAGGGGACTTTGATGTGGCCATGAAGCATTTCATTATCCATGAGATTGGTGAATCCTTCCATAGCAATGACAAACAAATAAGGTGATAGAGGGTCTCCTTGCCTAACTCCATTAGCACCTTTGAAGAAACCAGCAGGGGAACCATTAAAAAGAATAGAGAAAGTAGGGTCTTCAATACAATTTTTGATCCAAGTTATGAACTTCTCCGGGAAACCCATCTTGCTCATCATAAGATAAATGAAATTTCTGTTGAGAGAGTCAAAAGCTTTTTTCAGATCAGCCTTGAAACAGAGAAGATTTCCTTTGCTTTTTGAGTGTAAGTCTCGCATAATATCATTAGCCAGAAGGATATTGTCCTGAATGGATCTGCCTTTTATAAAAGCCGCCTGATTAAAGCCAATAAGTTTCGAGAGAACCGTTGCAAACATTAGCCAAGATCTTGGAAATGATTTTGTAGAGAAATTGCATAAGTGACATAAGGAGATCGGCCTGTAATGATCAAAGAATCTGCACCATCAGATTTCAGAATAAGAGCAATAAAGGTGCAATTGATCTGCTTGAGGAGTCTGGAAGTAGTGAAATAATGCTGCACAGCTTCCACCACATGACCACCAACAATCTCCCAAGTACATTGGTAGAACTCAGCCGGGAAACCATCCGGACCTGGGCTTTTTACCTTTAGGTGAATGAAACACCACCTCCTTTATTTCTTCCTCAGTGACAGTTTTGCAAAGCATATGAATGTCCTCCTCATCCAAGATACGTGAAGGATTAATATTATCAATGGAGTACTGGATAGTGGGCTGATTGAGTAAAGATTTAAAGAAATTTACAGAGTGTTCTTTCACCAACTCCACATCAGAAATCATATTACCTTGAGAATCCATGCAAGTTTTGATGGCATTTCTGGCTTCCTAGCTTTGAAGGAAGCATGGAAAAATTTGGAATTAGAGTCTCCAAGCGTGAGCCATTGCTGTCTAGATTTTTGTTTATAGAAAGATTCTTCTGCTTCAAGAGCCCGGAGGTAATCATGTTTGACCTTGTTTTCCTCAGCAATAGGATGGGCGTCCATAGGATTTTGCTGGAGATTTTGCTGCACAATGACCAGCTGCTCCCTCTTCTTACTCACTTTTTCAATCACATTACCGAAATCATTTTATTCCAATTCCTCAAAGCTTTCTTTACTTCCTTCAACTTTTGACAAAGAACATAAGTAGGCGAACCAAAAATTGAGTAGACCAAGCTTCTCTAACATATCAAGGAACTTCGGGTGAGTCTGCCAATATTAAAAAATTTGAAAGGCTTCCTTCCAGAAGAGATAACCTCAGCAGAGTGAGCAATGAGCATAGAGTGATCAGAAAAATAAGAAGCATTGAATTCCACAAAAGCCTCCGGAAAATAGATAACCACTGATCATTAATTAAATAGCGATCTAGAGTTGCAGCAATCCTTCTATCTCCCATGGAATTATTCGACCAAGACAAAGTATTCCCCACAGATTTCATATCCATAAGACCCGCACTGTTGATCATGGAATTAAAGGAGTTAAGCAAATGCTGAGGAACAGGATTCCCACCTACCTTCTCAGAGGCATGCCGGATACAATTGAAGTCACCTAGAAGGATCCACGGATCAATACCAACCGAGGCTTTAGAAAGATTGATAATGGTATTCCAAAGATTGCTTCTCTCATGCTCCAGATTAGAAGCATAAACGCTGAGATGAAAAATTTCATTCCAGAATCCCTCTTAGTGCCATGACAATGAATAATCTGCATGTCAATGTGAACAGCATCAAGAGAATTTTTTGTTGTCCCAGAGAACCCAAATTCTGCCATTCGAACAGGTACTGTTATGGATCAAGCCGGCATCAGGCCAGATTTGAGCTTTACAAATATCCACATTTACTTCTTTAACTTTAGTTTCCAGAAGGATAGCAATATCACACTGATTCATCTTGATAATGTTCCTAAGCTCCCCACGCTTAGTAGTCTTGTTGATGCCTCTAACATTCCAACTAATAATCTTCATCATAAAGAAAATTAAGAACGGTGACGTCCTTCATTTTATTCTTATAAGTATTGGCAGTTATTCCATGTCCCAATTTCTTCCTTCTCTCCACTTCATCAACAATATTTAAAGAAGTGAAGCTTTTGAGATGTCCGCCTCACTATCTGGTGAAGGAGTAAAGTCTTGACCTTTTACGTTTCCTTGTGAATCTCCTGCCATCTCACGGGAGGTAGCAAAGCAAGTAGCTGATGTCGTGCATGGGGGAGGTAAGCTGACCTCCTTACTCTTGTTACCTCCTCCACTACTCGCCTCATTATGGAGCAGAACGCCACCTTCCAGTTCTTGCATCAAACCTTCCCTTTGCGTATGAATTTGACTAGAAGCTAAGGATTTCCCTTCTGACATTTTATTCCCGTCTTGCAAAGATTTCCCATTGTAAACCAAAGCAATATTTCCAGATTTCTTAACCGAGATATCAATGCCATGCAATCTTTCCTTCAAACCCTCCTGTCCCTTCTTAGAGATTTCCACTTCCTGATTACCATTGCATTGTCCTTCCATGCGTTGCCCAACATTTTCCTTATTAGGTTCCTGGTGCTCCCCATGAAACGAGGAAACCATAGCTAGCCCTTCCTTGATCTGCGAAGAAGAGGTTGGAGGAGTGATCTGCGCATTGCCCAAGCTGCTAGACCCATTTCCTTTTTCATTTCCTTGCATACCCGAAATATCTTCAATGAGAATAGCCATATTGTTGATTTCCGGTTCACTATCCAAACTTGCAAGAATAGAGAACTTGTTACTATTATTAATATTCTGATTACCTTGCTTGGAAGCTTGCGTGGAATTGGAGATTTCCGGAAGAAATGTGGATGCTTCCTTTCTTCTATACACAGGCTGCTGCGTTTTTGTTGCTTGAGTGTTTTTGCTACATTGATGAACGAGGTGACCAAAGGTTCCACAAGAAGAACATCTTCGCGGCTTCAATTTCAGATGAGAATGCATGGAACCATCCAACTCCTTGTAGCTGACTATGGAAGGCAATTCAATTTCAGATGAGACCATCACACAAGCTCTGGCATAAGATAATCTTTTCCTCTCCGCTGTAGCTTATCCATGAAAAGAGGGTCACCTACTGTGCTGCACAACTTGAAATAAATTTCTTCGACCAGAGGTGGATAGGTAAACCATGGATTGAGATCCAAACAGGAATGTTCTTCAAGCTTTCTAACTCCATACGCATCCCTTGTTCCCATCTCCTAATAATCATAGGATGTCCCCTGATTGACCAGAAGACTCGAGAATTCTTCTTACATCCTCCTCACTGTCCAACTTACAAATGAAAAAAGCCATTTTCCAGAAGATGCAAATCAAAACCAACCACGCCCCATCTGTTCTTGATGAAAGAAGAGGGGCATAAAAGAGGTTTTCAGATCCACTACGTACCCGACAATCGTTCGGTCCCAAGCACCTTGAAGCTCTTCCAAATCCTCCACTTCACATACAGCAATTTTCTTGTCATCATCAACAATGGTAGGAGTAACAAAAGAGAGATCATGAGAAAGATCTTTTGAAGATGGGGCAGAGAACAAACTAGCCCATGTCTTTGGAGCTGAAGACACTTCCACAGGTCCTCGAGAAGCGAGATCGCCAAGACGCTCTTGATTGAGAACGCCCCCTGCTATGCTGCTCCAAAGCTCTTCCTCTAACCTGGGAATCCGAAGCTAGCGAAGGAGGCTTCTCCTTCGACCCTGAAGAAGGAACTCCTCTTCTTCCACGCAAGGCACCATGCACAGAAGATGGTGCAACAGCTGTCGCCATCACAGCCTCCTTGGAAAGGGACCCGGAAGCCATCTCATCGTTCGAAGGAACACCATCATTTAACTTCGCAGCCTCAGCAGGATGAACAGTGCTTGCCTCCATCATAGGAACACCAGCATTTGACGTTGCGGCATCCTTGTTGACAGCCACGCCAACAACTCTTGCCATCGCTTTATCCTTGGAACTCGATCCAGAAGCGCTTACCTCAGCATGATGAACAGTCCTCGCCTCCACCAAAGAACACCAGCCTTCGACTTCGCAGGTTCCTTGGAGATGGGCACGCATTCAACAGCACCAGCAGCAGAAATCATGAGCGCCCTTACCAGCACAAAGGACTTTGAGGAAGGAAGAGAGAGACCCCGGTTGGAGGAGTCCCTCTGAAGGGCAATATGTGCTAAAATATAGCTTGAAAGATTCACACGAGACAGTCCCACTAGATTGACCACGGGATGGAGAGTGTGCATAGATTATAGGAAGCTCAATGCCATGACCAAGAAAGACCACTTCCCACTTCCACTCCCATTCATGGATCAAATCCTTGAGAGACTGGCAGGCCAGCAATTTTTCTACTTTTTGGATGTTATTCTGGGTACAATCAAGTGGCAATTTACCCAGAAAATCAAGAAAAGACCACATTCACGTGCCCTTATGGCACATTTGCTTTTAGGAGAATGCCTTTTGGACTCTGCAATGCACCAGCCAATTTTCAAAGGTGCATGATGGCGATCTTCTCTGACATGGTGGGAGAATTCCTGAGGTATTCATGGATGATTTTTCTATATATGGGGATTCTTTTGAAAACTGTCTGAAAAATCTGGAGAAGGTTTTGGCTAGATGTGTGGAGACAAACTTGGTGCTTAGTTGGGAGAAGAGCCACTTCATGGTTCGAGAGGGCATAGTCTTAGGCCACATTGTGTCTGAGCGGGGTATCGAGGTAGATAGAGCCAAAGTTGGCCTCATTGCTGATCTTCCTTCCCCCACCTCCGTCAGACAAATTCGTGCATTTCTTGGCCATGCTGGCTTCTATCGCCGGTTCATTGAAATTTTTTCTAAAATTGCCCGTCCCTTAACTCTTCTCCTAGCTAAGGATGTCCCTTTTCACTTCGATCATGCTTGTTTAGAGGCATTCACTACTTTGAAAGTGGCTCTGACCAAAGCTCCCATTCTTCAATCTCCTGATTGGTCACTGCCCTTTGAGATCATGTGATGCCTCGGACTATGCCATAGGTGCTGTTTTGGGACAACGCATGGATAAACGTCCCGTGGTGATCTATTATGCGAGCCGCACCCTCGCCGATGCTCAATTGCATTACACCACCACAGAGAAAGAACTTCTGCTGTGGTTTTTGCCCTTGAAAAATTTCAATCTTATCTTCTGGGGGCAAAAGTCATCATCTACTCAGATCACTCTGCCTTAAAATATCTTCTAGCCAAGAAGGACTCCAAACCAAGACTCATCAGATGGATCCTTCTTTAAGAATTTGATTTGGAGATTCGGGATAAGAAAGGTACTGAAAATGTTGTTGCTGATCATCTGTCCCGAATTCTCATCCCAGAAAGTGCTCCCATGTATGACTCCTTTCCCGATGAACACCTTCTTGCTATTTCCATAATACACCCCCATGGTATGCTCACATTGTCAATTACCTTGCGGTGGGTCAACTTCCTGAAGGATGGTCAAAGAATGAAAAGGATCATTTCTTCTCTAAAGTCAAACACTATTTCTGGATGACCCTGAATATTTTTCATGGGTCCGGATCAAGTAATTAGGAGATGTGTCCCTGAGGAAGAGCAACAGAGCATCCTCAATTTCTGTCACACCCTAGCCTGTGGGGGACACTTCTCGGGGAAAAAACTGCTGCCAAGGTCTTACAAAGTGGGTTTTACTGGCCCACACTGTTCAAGGATGCTTATGAATTCAGTAAGACCTGTCTGAGATGCCAAGCAGTGGGCAACAACTCTAGGAGAGACATGATGCCACTCAACCCCATTCTGGTGGTAGAAATCTTTGATGTCTGGGGATCGATTTCATGGGCCCATTCCCTTCATCCTTTGGCAATGAGTATATCCTTGTGGCAGTTGATTATGTATCTAAGTGGATTGAAGCCATTGCCACCCGCACCAATGATCATAAGGTTGTCATGAAATTTGTGCGGAGGAATATCTTCTCTAGGTTTGGGTGTCCTCGGGCCATCATAAGTGATGGGGGATCTCACTTCACTCATTCCCAATTTCGAGCTTTGCTTAAAATATGGGATAACTCACAAATTGCTACCCCCTATCACCCCCAGACCAGTGGCCAAGTGGAAGTGTCCAATAGGGAGATCAAGAACATTCTCCAAAAGACTGTTAGGCCCGATAGGAAGATTGGTCAGAGAGATTGGATGATGCTTTGTGGGCCTATCGGACTGCTTATAAGACTCCCATGGCATGTCTCCTTATAAGTTGATTTTTGGTAAAGCCTGTCACCTTCCTGTTGAGTTAGAGCATAGGGCTTATTGGGCCATCAAACAATTCAACCTTGACTTAGCCCAAGCTGGATCACATAGAGCCCTCCAACTGCATGAGCTTGAGGAATTGCGCAATGAAGCCTATGATAATTCCAAAATTTATAAGGCCAAGACCAAAATCTTTCATGACAAACACATTTGAGGAAATCCTTCCATCCTGACAAAAGGTTTGGCTTTTTAACTCTAGGTTGCGCTTATTTTCCAGGTAAATTGAAATCTCGATGGGATGGACCATTCATTGTTGTAAAAACTTTTGACCATGGTGCTGTTTAAAATTCTTGATCCTAAAAATGGTCAAACATTCACTGTTAATGGTCAACGTCTCAAACCTTACATGGAAAACATGCAGCTCTCACCTAAAGAATCCATTCCCTTAAATGATCTTGAGTAGATGTGCAGGAACTTCATTGTGTCTGGCTGAAGACAATAAACTTAGCGCTTATTGGGAGGCAACCCAATATTTTTAGGACATTTAACTTATTTCTCTTTTTTATTTTGTTCTAGGTATTTGGAAGGCTAGTGGGCAACTCATCACCTTTAATGAAGCCAGTTTGCCACCACTCTCATGTGATCATCAGGTTGCATCTCTCCTTTCTTACCTTACTTTGGCTATATTCTATGTTCATTACTTTTATGCCATTGAGGACAATGTCATTCAAGTTGGGGGAGGGCAAGTCTTTCCAATATTTAAATCCTGCTGAAACATCCCATGCATTATTTTGTGCTCATTAACTTCACACATCATTAGCTAGTGGCATGCTAAAGGATGAAGTTTGCGATTATGTTCTTAGCATTTTCCTCAAAGTACATTTGAAATTTGATGAAACCTTCACACATGTATTAGATGATGAATAAGTGTCATTCAAGAGGGTGATGAGAGTTTTACCTAATACTCATGATGAAGATTGATATTCTACACTCTTATTGAAAACTAATCGTGGGGAAAAAAGCTACCTGCCTGCAAGTTATGAAAAAAAAAATGACGATAAAATGAAGAAGGAAATCCCTAACTTAGTAACCGGGCTTCAGCACCTCATGAAGTGTTGAAGTTCGCGTCAAACAGTGAACGGATATCCAAAGAAAGAAAGAAAAAAAAAATGATGCTGAAGGATGAAAATAAAAAGGCAGAGTGAAAGCTACCTGTAATTCGAAGATTTTATTGTAGGAGTGTAGAGTTGTGATATCATCTCTAAGTAATGGGTCAAAAACTCATACATTGTCTTAAGTAATGCTTATCGATCATAAGTGCATTCATGAAGGAAATGATAATTTTTAACTGTATCTTGAGGAACTGTCTAATAACATGAACTGCATAATATCTTTGACACATGCTACTAGAACTGGAAATACTTATTGTTGATCAATCTTATCTCTGCTTTCTTGACATGAAAAATGATATTTGAGTTCCGTTTAGTCCTAATTATTGACCTGGGTGCATTGCTAAGGGACTAGCAATGAGTAAGTTGGGGGATGTGATAATATCACAATTATCATGAATATCATGTCATTTTGATGACTAATCTTGATAGACTCATATGATTTCTATTATCATGAACGTTAATTGATTAAATTCATTATTGTTGTATTTGCAGGTTAATGGGCCATTTTATGAAGTGCTTAACGGGCCAATGAATCAAGCAATCCAACAGGGGCAATCTGGCATATACAAAAAGTTGCAAAACCCTAGCCACATTCCTTCTTTTCTTTCTCTCTCTTCTTTCTATTTTTTAAATATTTCTTCCTATTTTAAAACATCTCTTTAGAGAGAGAGCTCTCTATTTAAAAAGCCCCCCTTCTCTCTCTCTCTTTTTTATTCCCTTCCCCCGAGCTCTCTCTCATTCCCTCTTTTCTCTCTCTCTCTCTTCCTCCGCGCACACCTTCCTCCTCTTTCTCTTTCTCATCTTCTTCTTCCCTTCTTTTCTCTCTCTCGTTAGCTTTTTCTCTCCCGGCTCCGGACAGCACACAGCAGCAAGCAGCTGCAGCACCCGGCCGCACCCGGCGCGCCCAGCCTGCGCGCGACCCCGCCGCGGTCGCCCTGCCTGGGCCCCGCGCGCCCAGGCGCCAGCCCGCCGCCCGCGTGCCCCGCGACCCTGCCGCCTAGCCGCCTGGCTCGAGCCGCCCGCCAGCGCCCGCACGACCCCGCACCCTCCGCTCTTGCCCTTCACGTTGCATGCTTTTGCATGCAACGTGAAGCAGCCACCGCGGGCCGCTCCTCTCTCTCCTCTCTTCTCTCTCGCTCTCTCTCCTCTCGGCGCCCTCTCTCCTCTCGCGCCTCTCTCTCTCTCTCGCCTCTCGCGCCTCTCTCTCTCTCTCCTCTCTCCTCTATCTCCCGCGCTCTCTCTCCTCTCTCTTTTCTCTTTCCTCTCTTCTCTCTATCCTCTCTCTCCTCTCGCCGCCTCTCTCTCTCTTTTCTCTTTTCTCTCTCTCTATTTTCTCTCTACTTCATCTCTCTCTCTCTCGTTCTGTTTCTCTCTCTAGGTTATTTGTTTTAGTTGAGTTTTGTACTGTGTTAGGCTATCACATTTATTTAATAATGTTAGTTGTTATTTGGTACTTGTTCTCTCTCTTTCTACTCTCTTATTCTCTTTATCACTTTCTTTTAATGTTTATTTAACTTAGATGCAGTTAGTCTAATTAATAATTAGTTTATCCTATCTCTCTAGTAGTTTTAGATCTATTTAGGCAACTTAGTATTAATGTCATCACGCTATTTTCCTAACTAAAAACCAACGTTTTCAACTCTAAAATCTCGTTCCCTGTGGATTCGACTCGGCTCTCACCACTTAACTATTGTTACATCTTTAGTGTAAGCGATAAAATTGAGATTGTTAGTCACGTGTTTAACGACGCATTCGTGGGCTATATTTTAGCACATATTGACCTCAGCATGAATACACAACTTGCTGCTGCTGGTTAGGAAGAGACTTGTAGAACTCAATCGCGTGATTCTCAACTTGAGTTGGTCATCAATGAGGTTCCCTTCAGTATCCTTACACTTTTTGATGGTGTTAACAGCCCTTCTAGCCGCAATGGAAGCATAGAAGAATTTGGTGTTGGAATCCCCCAATGTCAACCAATTCTCCCTAGATTTCTGCTTGATGAAATTCTCCTCACGGTTCATAGCTAGAATGCATTGCTCTCTAGCAGCCTTCTCCTTACTGATAAGAGAATTATCAAAAGGATTCAGCTGAAGGTCATTTGTACTGAGAAAGAGTATTCTTACTGCTGGTTACCCCATCCCCCACATTGCCAAGCTATTCTTATTCCAGACCTTAAGAGCTCTTTGCAGCCTTTAGCTTTCTGCATAAAAATATACTGAGGGTTACCTACCACAGAAGTAGCCTAAACTGTGCGAATGACATCAAGAAACTGGGGTGAGAGCTCCACATGTTGAAATACTTGAAAGGTTTCTTGCCCCTCATAACAGCTTTTTCGGAATTAATGAACATAATAGAATGGTCAGATGAGAGCTGAGCACCATACTCCAAAATAGTATCTTTTTTTTTTTTGGTAAGTAAAAC